>JAPQWV010000229.1:0-600000 GCA_027422505.1 Craterostigma plantagineum
AGAAGTCGAGTATAGAAACTATAGATATCAGATATATGTATGAGAACGAGGAATAATATAGAAATAGAAGGAAGCTCAAGACTTGTGACGCTTGGCATATTGCACGATAGGTTCTTTCACCTGCGAATCGTCAAGTATACTGTTAAATAATCAGACACTAATAAGATCACGCATAATAGTAAAATAACAGTAAGGTTTTAAGTTACCTTGCTTGCTTTACGAAGCAGCACATTGTCCTGCGTTGGCATGAAGCTGTCAACGTTGTTGCTAGCGTTTCTGCCCCGATCAGCCCCGGCGCCGCCGGCGCAAAGCTCTCCCTAGAAGCCGCCGGCTGTAATTTAATTTCATCGCATTATTATTATATGATTATTATTATTATAAAAAATGTGGTCATTAGCGCGCTGGTAAATATTCAGAGTTCTAACCTCAGGCCTGCTAGAGGGAGTTATCGCGCGGTGCTCTCTCTTCCTATTAACGCCATTCTCAGTCATAGCAGCAGAGTCGTCGGCGGCGGGATTTAGTAGCAATGCATCTGGCGATTTTCCTATGGTTCGTGTGATGTCAGAACCATCGAGTGGAGGCCGCCGCACGTCGACCAGTCCTTATTTCCTATCGTTGAAGAGATGGTTAAGTTAAGTCTTACGATGATTGTTTTATGGTATAAGCTAACCGACCATCGGGCTCGGCGTCTTGAGGCTTGGTCTTGGTCGTCGATTCGTTCTTATCCAAGTCCTGGACAAAAGAAAATGTCAGAAAATGCGGAGAACAGTGCTAGTTGTGAAATAATAAAAAAAGAACGTTATTCTTTTTCTCACCATGGCGTCCGTGTCCAAGAGTTTCTTGACCTCGGCCAGCTTGCTCTTGGCGAGATCGGAGTGGATCACTCGTTTTCCTGTGAAGATTATTCATTTAACTTTTGGGGGAAAAGAGAGAACTACTCTGACTTTCTTGTGTTTTTACTTTTTACCTAGTTTTCGGCTGCTGCTTGCCTCAAGGAAACCATCGTGTGTCATCTTGTCGATGAGCTTGCGAGCCGTAGTGTGATTTGCTACTCCGTCGAGCTTGCTTTGAAGCTTAGCTACAGTTATGTGTTGCAATGGAAGAGTATGGTATAAAGCCTGAGACCAGAAACACAACAGCAATAAGTTGGAGGTGGTATGATAGGGAAGATTTGCTTTATGCCTATCATGCTGCAAAATTATTAATTTTTTTTTTTAAAAAAACAGTACCTTCATGTACATTAGATCAGCACCAGTATTACCAGATTTCCACCATTTACCACCAATTTTTTGTGGAGTTCTTCTTTGACAGCATCAAACTCGTAATCGGAATTCTGCGAGCCATGAGAGACATCAAGCAAAATCATTGAAAGAAAAAGAGAGCGGAAGCCAACCTTTCTCTTGTTAATAGCAAAGGTTTCCCCAGCACCTTTTGATATAAGGCCTTCCATCACAAGCTTGTCCATGATATCTGAAACATTAGGACCAATTTTTAGCATGTAAAAGCTGACACTGTTAGGATTTAGGATCGTGTATCCGTTGGTAACGGATAGAAGACTTCACTTGACGTACCTTCAATCAAGGCCTGCATCACAAAAATATTTGGCTTCAGACAATCACATTACGGGGGCTAGAAACCAGATAATTATGTCTTGAGGTTTGTTGCCTAGTGAAAAATAAGGGAATAACCTGTTCATACTTACCACAGAGATGTCGGGGAAATTTGCGAGGACATTGGTGAATTCAAGGGTATCGAGGTGGTATGAGCTGATCCACTCCCTGAGCCGACCCAATTGCTGTTCATCCTCTGCTGGATCCTGGGTATCATCTGAGGAAAAAAAGGGTCAATAATTGCAGAGTTTTCTGGCAAGAGAAGCCCATCTTGGTTTGTTTGTTTGGCACATTACGAACCTTCATTGGCTGCAAATTTATCTTGTTGAAGTTGCTTTTTCTCTGCCCCAGAAAAACCAAAAAGCTTAAGAACAGAGAGGGTAATGAAAATACAACTCAATCTTTGTTTCAGATGCATAAGATATACCTATAGGTACTACAACATATCGATCATCATCCGAATTGCTTGTCGAAATAACATATGGCAACACAAGGATTTCCATGTATCAGATATATATGGGTGTATATCTAATACTAATCGGAGAAGGCACGATACGATGTTGGGAGCAGATCCACTTGTTACCTCGCTGTCAGTTTCAATGTCTTCATTCACTTGGAAAGAATCAGCACCCAAGCTCACTTCTTCATCCTGTCTGTCATTGTCGTCTTCGCAAGGATCAAGCACACTTTTAACCTATTGAAGTGTGATGTTAGTAAGAACGCTCTCTCACGGAATGTAAAATCCATCATCCATGTTGATAGTACCATACCTTCAACGCTAATACCAAATGCTTGCTATTGACTTTACCAACTTCCATCTTCAAGGGACTTCTATTCCATTCATTATGAGATTCCTCTTCAGTACATCCTCTGAAAAATGGTGGCTCGTAATCCATGGGCTGCAAGACGGTCAACATTAGAAGTTAGAACATGAACTTCCAGCAGTACTGCACTAGTAAAATTATTATCGAGTTCAAGTAAATCAGCATGCAATAGCATAATGCAGGACTTCACTAAAAGTAAAAACCTACCGTAACATCGTCATAATACAAGAGCTTCATTAGTATAGTACGCTGAACAAAAGGAAGGAATTGGATTAGATTTTGATGAAAAATAAATTGTGAATAGAAAAATGAACTTGAAAAATGCAAGTGAGTTAACATCCAGAAGTATTACCTCTTCTGGCATCTTATCCAGAGTTCTCATTAGTTGGATTAATGTACGGACCATTTTGCATGCCGAACTCCTGAAGTTAGGCATTCATTTCAGTTTCTTAAGCTAATATTAAACTGCTGAGATTTTAAGATGATGTAATGGATACTCAACTACCTCATTTCGCTAGGAGTGATCTCTGTTGCGGCATTAAAGGTAGCTCCCTTCTTTTCCCACTACGGTTGATATTCATCGAAACCTCTTGACTATCAGAGTTAGAGTAACTGAACGAAACTGTAAGAAAGTAACTTCGTCAACATGTGATCAGAACAGCAATTTTTACGGTAAGTACTGCCTCGTAGTGATACAAAATGCACATCGAACTAAGGCATCTTAACTTGCTAACTTACAAGCATATTCTTCCATCATTGGTCCGTCCACTGCTTCGCAGATGCAGAACAAGAGTGTCTTCAGATACTTTTTCTGCAGCGCATCATAAACTCCTGCAGAAAAACATAATCGAGAAAGGATACTGAGCACACTGAATAATAATAGCCTTAATGAGCAAGCCTTATGGTGGACTCGCCTTTTTCCATCCAATCAACAAGTCTGCGTGCTTCAGGATCCATAGGCATAAGCTTCTTAATCTTCATGTCTACCAAATTTCATAAAATAACTGAGTTCCGAGAATTTCAGATTAAATTAGTAACAAATAGTATACAGCTATCCTTGATGACTAACCCAGAACAGACTTGTCATTGAAATATTTCTCAGGGAAAAGGCCTCTGATATAGCTTATGTTGAATATGGCAATGCGCAGCAGATTCCTAGTCTGATCAAATAGAAAAGGAATTGCACAATTTGCAACAGATATGTAACCTTCCCACAATAGAAACAGATATCCAAATTCCAAAAAAAAAATAAAAAATAAAATGAAGCAGTTGTTATCTAATATGCTACACAGCATTAGAATCAGTTTCATCTACCATTCCGGCGAAGAACCAAACACGATGTAGAATCACTAGTGATAAATCACATAAAATGAGAGTCGGAGAAGCTGAAGCAATACTCTGAATAGCAACAACATGAACAGCGAATAACTACATCGAGAAACATCATGTCACTTGTCTCAGTAGAGCAAATAAGTGTTCCTTCAGAAGTTTAAGTCCATACAACATCAAAATGGCAGTAAAACGAAACAAGTAACTCACCAGTAAAAGCGAATCCTGTTCAGTGATCTCCGACTCCTTCAACTTCTGAGCGACCACCTGAAATTCCACAGCGCCAAACAAAACGTCGAAAAAAAATCCATCAGCTGTCTGATTCTACTCGAAGGATTCAACCATGCAGTAAAATAAGCAAAAACCAC
Organism: Craterostigma plantagineum; assembly: GCA_027422505.1. NCBI lineage: Eukaryota > Viridiplantae > Streptophyta > Magnoliopsida > Lamiales > Linderniaceae > Craterostigma > Craterostigma plantagineum. Next base: position 4,132 of record JAPQWV010000229.1, read on the forward strand.
GTCTAAAAGTGTGCACACGTCTCTGAGTTAAGCTCACCATTGCTTTAAACTTCCCAAGCAACAAATTACGATGGAGAGAGGAATGAGCTGGTCAGAGAAATCGTATAATGAACGGAATGGAGGATTATATAGTAAACGGAAACGAATTTAACCGTGGTTAGCGAATACTCTTACCAGAGCTAGAGAAACTTTTTACCGTGGTTAAATATCACGCGCTCGGTGCACTGCAGCGAGTGAGAATTGAGACAAGCTGCACAATCCGTTATTCACGTAGGGGTACTTTCGCCTTTTCATATATTTAGTGAAAAACACGAGTAATTGCTTTCGACTGCTTTGTGGGCCATAGGCCCACAAAAAATTATCATACAGCCCAATAAAACAAACAATAGGTTTAATAATATATCAATATAATATATCAATTATTTCATTTATCCCAGCTATTTATTCCCAAAGATTAGTTGGCACGTAGATCAAGAAACCACATTATTGTAATATTATACTACACCTTTTGAGGTATGAGAGAGAAAAATTATTAGTAAACACGCAAATCAAGAAGATTTTTTTAACTATTAATGGTGTAATTAGTTTAATTAGTGGGATAATTTTTACTAAAATGGAAATGGGAAGAATCATGTGGGACGGGTTAGTATAATATAATTCTTGCATACAAGCACAACAATAACACAATCACCCGTACCGCAAACAATTCCCACGCAGCGCCACCGTTCATTCACTCACGAAACAATTATCGAAATATAAATATTACATAAGTGCGTGTGTTTCTTTTATCATCTATTTGACGCGCCTGCAAAGCGACACCCCATCGCCGATCGAAAGCTGGGCGAGCTCAATCCTCGAATCGGCGGCAAGGAATGCGTTGAGTTCCCTGAGAAAGACCCGACCGGCCCGATTTTATCGACCCACTCCTGGCTGAGGTCTTCGTCTCTGAGCGCCACCGTCCCCGACCACAGCGTGTTGTCGTAGGCTATGATTCCCCCGACCCTGACCACCTTCAGAAGCAGTTCGTGGTAGTTTGCGTAGTTCTCCTTGTCTGCGTCGACGAAGGCAAAGTCGAATGTCCCTCCTTCGCTGCTACCGAGGAATCCATTGATGGCCGACGTAGCATCGGAGGCTATGAACTGTACTTTGTGGGCCACCCCCGCCTTGTGTATGTACGGAAGCCCAGTTTCGTACGCCTCTCTGTCTGGGTCTATCGCAACCACCTAAAAAAAGGAATGGACGAAAGAAAAGATGATGTAATAATATAATACTAATTATTGCAGAAGGTGCTTTACTTTGCCGTCGTCGGGTAGGGCGAGGGCGGTGGCGAGGAGAGAGTAGCCGGTGAAGACACCGATTTCTATGGTCTTCTTTGCGTTCATGATTTTCAGAAGCATGGAGAGGAATTGGCCTTCGTCGGCGGGGACGTTCATTACACTCTTGAGTTGGTATTTTTCCACGCTGGCTTCTCTGAGTTCTTTGAGCTGTGAGTGTTCTCTTGGATAAGCACTCGTTTCCAACAAGTACTGCGCCATAATATGAACAGTTGATGATCCCCATGGGGAAAGATTGTTATATATAATGTATGTATTGTATGTATGTATGTCTTAAGAGAGTATCGGAGAGCGAACCTTAGTGAGAGCTTCGGTTTGGAGAATGGTGCAGGAGAATTTTTCTTTCATCCTTGTTGGTTGAGAAAATTCTGACGAGAGGAAATGAAAGTCCAAGAAGTGCGTGTTTACTTTCTGTCTTTCTAGTACGGCTTTGAAGTCCCTTGTTCATACATTGTATTGGGGCATGGGCTTATTTATAGTTGGCTTGAATCGTCGTCTTCTTTTCGTGTTATGAAGATTATTACATGTAATAATTTATTGCATGGTCGTTGGGTGTATTGGGTGGGTTGGTGGACTGTTGAATGGTGCAGTAGTATTACTACGATCACTACAAAAGAGAACAAATATATCGACCCAAATGTTCACGGAAAATTTGTCGCCTTATTTTCTGACGGATATTTCGACCATGAGTTAGTCGATAACAATTTCAACGGAAATCACGTTGAAAAAGCATCGAATTTAATTTTTATTTTTAGGCTTATTTATTTAGAAGTGTTCGATGGATGCTTGGTCGAAATGCTTCTACAAAAATATTCTAAATAGTCGACAGACGATTCCGTTGGTGTATAGTCGAAAAACGAAAACTCGACTAATTTTTCGTTGGTAAAATCCGTGGATATTTACCTCGTCGAAAATAAGTGTCGGTTGAAATTGAATTCGACGAAGCATCCATCGAACACTTCTAAATAAATAAGCCTAAAAATAAAAATTAAATTCGATGCTTTTTCAACGTGATTTCCGTTGAAATTGTTATCGACTAACTCATGGTCGAAATATCCGTCAGAAAATAAGGCGACAAATTTTCCGTGAACATTTGGGTCGATATATTTGTTCTCTTTTGTAGTGTATGGGACAGAAATCCGAAAACCTGGAAGATCATTTAAAACCCTACTCATGTGGATTATTAATGGAAACCCCTACCACAGAAACATCTACAGAATTTTGTTTCATTATGAATGTGGGGATTTACTTTTTCGTATAATTAATTTTGGTACTGCAAGAATAAAATTAAGACGAATTGCGTATGCGATTTTTTATTAGGTTGAGGAGGGACAAGTAACTATTTAATTAAACTACTAGTAGTTACCCGTGCAATGCACGGAGTTAATTATATATAGATATTAACTATTTATAATTGTATGTTTACTAACAATTAAGATAAGATAAATGAGTTATTTTAATATTATATTTATTTTTATTATTGTAGGACATGTGTCTAACACCACAACAAAACTACATTTAAATGTATATATAGAATTTCTTTAAGTCCGATATTGATCGATGAGTAATTTTTTTCTGGATATATATTTTAACGACTTCTTACAGATGGTGGGTGGTGGATAATATGATAGATGAGAAATTATTCTCTTGGTTCTGATTAAAATTTTCCACCATCCGAACTAATGTCCCATGAAATATACCCGATTATCATATTTGGTTTATTTAGCATAATACCCGATATTGGTATTGGATAACCCTAAACGTGATAAATAAATACCTGATTTGTTGTATCTGAGTTGTCCCAACCAAATCGGTTTGGTTAAAAAATTAGGTTAATCATATCGTGCAAATATTTCAATCAAAAGTTTTTTTTTTCGGAGGTATTTCAATCAAAAGTTGGTGAATGAGTTAGCCATCAACTCCAAATATTTTTTATTCCTCAACATAATTTGTACCAATAGATTACGGTAACAGGGGACAGCGTGTTACATTTGTTAAATGAATTACACGTTCTTTGAGATTGATGTGTGTGCGTATCATTGTTTTAAAAGCGTAGTATCGCGCGAATCAAGGCGCGCTTTCGCGTCAATTTTCTTCAGAACGCGACGACGCGTGTTAAAAAAAGCGTGTACAGTGTATTATTGAGACGAGAACCATATATTATTAGCGTACACAGTGGAGACCAGATGTTATTATCATTACGTGTCAAAATGTCGTTTCATGCTTTATGCTCAAATGTCCTTTCATGCTTTATGCTTTGAGTAACATATTATTATTTTAATTTTTCATTTTTTTTCTAACGTTTTAATTAATTAAAACATAAAAATCGATTATTTAATGTAATTAAATTTATCTAATTTATTCTTTATTTAACAACGATCAAAATGACATGCAATATCTTATATTTTTCGATATCCATAAGAATTATATCTAAATACTACAATTTTTAAGTATATGTTTCCTATTTTAATATTTTTTAATGCTGCCCAAAATGAGAGTGAATTAGATTTAACAATTCTATTAGATCTCATGTAATGAATTGTTTGTTAATATATTTTGTGTATATTCCATTGGATTTTACATATATTATTGAACCCAGATTTTATATAAAACTTGTTCAATAATGTGCTTATGATTAATAATTTGTTATAAATTATATTTCTTAACCTTAAGTGGCTTGTCCAAAATACTCACGCAATACGCTACGCTATTTACGCTATGCGCTATCTGAACAAAACGCGACGGGTTGCGCTATACGCTTTTTAAAACACTGGTGCGTATATTTATATATATCATAATAATAATTTAGGAATCGTGCGATTTGGTCATAATCTTCCACTAGTTTGTTGGTTGGTGAAACGAATCGACCCACTTACTGTATTAATGAGAATGACGGAACAACATTTATCCTCTCTTTAGACTTCAACTTTTAATGAATAAATAAAATCACCTACGACTAGAGCTGTCAAAACGGGCCGGCGGGGCGGGCCGGCCCGTAACCGCCAAAAGCCCGCCAGTGGCGGGGCGGGGGCGGGTAAGCCCGCCATCTGGCGGGCCTAAGAAATGCATAACCGCCCCGCCCGCCGGCGGGCGCGGGCCTGGCGGGCTTAGCCCGTCAGGTTAAAATAAAAAAAAAATATTAAAAAATTATATAAAAAGAAAAAAATAAGAAAAAATAATAAATAATAGAAAAAAATAAATATAAAAATAGGAAAAAAATAAGAAAAATGAACGAAAATAAATTTAATTTAATAAACTTTTTAATATTAATATATTTATATTAATAAGTACCAATTATTATTTTATATTTACAATATTATATTATAAAAAATATAATTTATTTTTTTTTACTTAATTGGCGGGCTACCCGCGGGCTAGCCCGCACCCGCCGCGGGCTTGCCCGCCAAGGCCCGCCTCCAGGCGGGCCTAAAATTTCAGAGCCCGCCCGCCACTTTGGCGGGGCGGGGCGGGGCGGGCCGGGCCCAAGCCCGTTTTGACAGCTCTACCTACGACTACTAACTTTGGTGCATGGATTGCGAATACGTGTCCACTAAACTTTTTTCATTAAAATTAGCTTGTATGATTTGAAGGTATTATCAATTATAGAGTTGTGATATTTTAATTTAATAGTAGCGTTGAGATCTTATAATCAGAAGCGTGACATGGAGATCTCTCAAGACAATAGTGACAAATAAACGAGAGTTTCCACCAACAATTTACCAAACATAAAACATATAATATGATGGTGATTATTGTTTCAAACGACCTTTGATTTTTTCAAGACATTGCTTTCTTGATTATAGAAGCGTAACACTTTATAGGAACGATTATTGTTTTTTTCTACAAAAGTAATTAGAGCATGTCGCCAATTCCGATAGACTCAATCGCTTTCTAAAAATCAAAATGCAATAGTTCTTCTAAATGATTGTTTTAAATATTAATTCTAGATCAACTTTACAACTTTCAATATTGCCGACATATTTTATAACTTCAAAATAATATTTTATTAAAATACTACATCTAAATAAATAAAAATAATATTATATTTATTTATTAAAACAAATAAAAGACTTAAATGAACTTACTAAATTTAGAACTTACGAGTTCAAATGCCTCAAATGAAAAAAAAAAACATTTTGAGATTGATTTTTAGATTCGGTGATTTTAGGATTTTTTTTTTTTTTTTTTTCAATATGGTTGGACTTAGGGAGATGCTCATCCGATTCACTACGTGAGAGAGATTTCATTTTTCATGTGGATTATTTCAATATTAATATTTTATTAAATACCTGGCCGATTTAATAATTACTTCTTGATCCACTGAAAAAAAACCCATGTAATGTTATTTGAATTTTGAGAGAAATTGGGCCTCAATGTTTAATTAACGGGCCCAATAACGGCGCGTTAGGGTTTAGTATAAACCTGGAAATTAGGAACACCTTACCATCGAGGATCCATCGAACGGCACCTCTACTCAACCATAGCTGACAGTTGACATTGACACCATGGTATGTATTTTCTCGTCTGCTCGACACTATAGCTACGACGAATTGTGGCGAAACGCTTTCAGCTGATTTGTGTTTTTTCTGCATGTTTAACAGGTGAAGTACTCTAGAGAACCTGATAATGCTACGAAAGGTAGCTCAGATTTCTGTTTGTTTTCTTTTTCATTCAGTTTCCATGTTATCTGAGAGGATTATGTTGTTGACTCGGTTTGTTGCGTGATTCTCAGCATGCAAGGCTAGGGGATCTGATCTCAGAGTTCATTTCAAGGTTATTTTCGTTCCTTCAATTTTTATCTTCAAGCCTATTTCGTTCGGCAGCTGTGTGTCGGAGCTCTGCTTGTGTTTCTATCTTATTGTCTATCTATGTTGAGAATGTAGCGTGCTTCTGTCACGCTCATCGATTTCGTATGCGATATTGATGCTTTCTTAGTGTCAGTGTAAAATTGTAAAAACCTGATGAAAAAAGCAGTGATCTGTTGCCATCTGTCAACAGTTCTCTCGTAAACTTCAGGGACATAGAGTGGCAATGTTATTGGGTGAAGCACTCGAGTTATACTCATGATTGATGCTTCAGTAAACAATGCGACATGATTTCTTGCTTAGTTTCTATGCTCTTCCCTGCCACTTGAATAATGTTTAGAATCGATTAAATGGTTTTATTCGTGCTGATGGCCTTTGTTTGATTACCCTTCAATGCAATTTTATAGAACACTAGGGAGACGGCGCATGCCATTAGGAAGCTTCCTCTGACGAAAGCGAAGAGATACTTGGAAGATGTTATTGCCCACAAACAAGCCATACCTTTCACTCGGTTCTGCGGAGGAGTGGGAAGGACTGCTCAGGCGAAGAACAGACATTCAAACGGCCAAGGAAGATGGCCTTTGAAATCTGCCAAGTTCATCTTGGATTTGCTTAAAAACGCTGAGAGCAATGCTGAAGTAGTTGGCACTTATCGTATTTTTAATTTTAGTTTAAGAATGTCAATTACCGTTTGAACCGATAGTTCGTTGATTGCAGGTTAAAGGCTTGGACGTGGACGCCCTCTTCATCTCTCACATTCAGGTCAACCAAGCCTGCAAACAAAGGCGCCGCACTTACCGCGCTCATGGAAGAATCAACCGTGAGTTTAACAACGTTCATTCTTTTTTTCCTTGATTCGAAAGAGAGTTCAAATTTTTTTCCCTAACAACTGAACTTTCTTGACAGCCTATATGTCTTCGCCATGCCACATCGAGTTGATCTTATCTGAGAAGGAGGAATCGGTTAAAAAGGAAGTAAGCATTTCAACCCTCTTAACTTAAACTCTACTTGGGTTATATTATATCTACGGTAAGCTGAGAACTCTTTGTTTCTGATTTGCAGCCTGAATCGCAGTTGGCAACGAAGAAGGCTTGAGCTTTGATTATAAAGTCAGCCCTAGATTTTCATACATTTATGCTGGGGTTGAATTTCGTTGTCCGATTTTTTCAGTGATTAAGACAAATCATTCAAATTTAAGCTTCTTTTTTGTGTTCAGTCATTTTTGTGATCTTGATGGAAAATACAGTAAATAGGCCTCTTAATACGGGTTGGGCCAGGCCTTACGCGGGTGTTAAAGTAGTGGTCGTCTGTCGTATTGCTTATTTTTCATATCTTATAGTATAAGGTATTGATGTATAAAACGAGAAAATAAAATTGCAATTTTAAAGGAGAAATAAAACACTCAGATAAGGTGCATGAAACCTACTTTGAAGATGTCACATGCATCAAATGAATGTTCAATCAAAGTAATGAATGGCTATAGACAAACCATTGGACGGAAAAACCGTCCCCACTGTCATAAATTGATTTGGGGGCTCCTTTTCTTTTTCTTTTTTCGGATTCATAGACTTGGGCGGTGTCCGATGATCCATAATTTTATTACGTACTACAAAAGATTGACTAGGAACATTTGTAAGGAAGGACAGCTGCTAATAATAATTTCATTTATTTAATAAAACAAACTGTGAACCCAACCTGACCATATGCGACTGTCCCAAATAAAAAAAAAAAAAATATGATGTTTTTTGAGATTGTGATCTTTTTTCGCAAGTCCGCTTTTCTTTTTTTTTTTTTTTCTATCCAATCATGATGATCATACATAATACAGTTGAGTCAAAGATAATGAATAAATAAGGGTCCTTTTTGTTTGATTGTGAAACGATACTGTTTAATTAATAAGGACCCCACGGCTTGATAATTTCATCAAATGTTAATTTCTCCCTCTCTCTCTCTCTCTTTTTCCATCATAGAGTCCACAAAATATTTAGTATACACGAGAGATCTAACGCTGAAGATGATTAACTATATACAGAAACCAGTCTTTTCGACAACCCATCAATGGAATAGAATGTCTTAATGGGACTCTTATTATATGCTGGTAAGATCTTATATTCAAGTCCCCACCCCAAACACATCAAATGCAGTCAAATCGAGTCAAAATTGCTGACTTTTTAATCAATAAAATGCCAAAACAAAAAGTGTCAACTGACACGACAATGGCAATTTGCAAGATTTGACCTTGAGCGTGTGGTTTCATCATTCACAAAACATTATTTAATTTTAATTTGAATTAAATGCAAACATTTGCAAAACGGTATCATGATGAATTAGTTTTTGCCAAACATACGCGTCTATCTATTTTCGAATCTCATCAAAATCGTATAGTCCAAGTTGTATCAAATCGCTAACATTTTATTGCAAAATAGTCATCGTTTGACCCAATAAACATGCTTCGATGTCACGAATGGATAGATAGATATCATATAATGTAAAGATAAAGATAAATATATCGCTCACTTCCATGCAGACGTGATGATAATAGGAAAATTTGGACCACATTGGAAAAATTCCATTTCAGCCTCGAAACTATTCAGTGGATATTGCCTTACTCGTCCCAGTGTTGTCGTGAACTGCTATTTTAATCTCACAAAGATGCTTTAAATGATGAAATTATGTACCATATATATGTCGTGTAGTGTAGAATCATACAAAAGAAATTATATATAGATCGCATCCATTTTCCAAAAATAAACCAAGTTAGGAGGTATACTATCTATAACATACAATATGTTATAGTGGGCTCGTTAAATTGAAATTGATAAATATAGTAATAAAGGTGTACCGAGGTTTGCAAATTACAAAGAATTATGGGGAGTGAATAAAAAAATTTGAAATTTGGGAAGCGGACGTCACACGTGGACCAATCATAATCCGTACTCCTCAGATGGGGACAACGATAGGCACATGAGAGGGTAAAATAGACAAATCCCCACGGTTGCAACATATGATGCTTGCCGACGGAGTGTAAGCTGAAAGATGACTGCGTCGGCAGAATTCCAATTTTGACCCTTGTGGGAGTTTGACATCATTTTCACTAAATGCCACTTCAATCAACATCAAAATTAAAAATAACTAACTAGTAATTAAATAAAATATAGGGTATAATTTCTGGAATGAAATACTCCCTCGATCCCGTTAACTTATGGACATTTGAAGTATGTCAGGTTTTTAAGAAATTGAATATTTTAATTATATAATACAATTAAAAAGGTAAAAAAGTGTATATTTTGACACGTCCTTTAAGAATATTTAATCTTATTATATTGATGTTTATGATAGTTTTTGTTAATCTAGGAAATATACAAAAGATAGTATAGCCCCATACAACAGATAGTGGAAGGAGGTAGTACATGAATCGATAATATACAATTTAACCATTTAATTAATAAAACCACCTCACACCACAAGGCTTCTTCTCCTTCTCACTGAGTATGTGAGTCCATTATCAGCTTTCTCTCACTAGATAATCTGCTGATCAATAGTGAACGTAAAAATGAAGGAAACAAGATAGAAGAACTATAAGACGAGTTCTGATGATTTGTGCGTTAGTTTTTTTTTTTTTTTTTTTTAGCTGATACTGATCGTTTCTGTGAAGCATCCTTGGATTATTTGGGGATAAATCGGTATGAACAGTTCCGACGTTTTTTGTATTGAAGCATAAGGCGTGCGTGTTGAGAACTTGATTTGCTTGTTTAAGAGTTTTCGATTTAATTCAGCTGATTTTTAATTTTTCACTTGAGCTGATGTTGCTAGTTTGAACTAGTGATCAGTAGTTCATCTGAAGATATTCGGTTAACCAGTTTCTGTTATTTTTCTTGCAGTAGTTTATAGTGTTTGTGTTACTCTGTACGCAAGACCATGGATGCTTCTGATATTGAGGAAAATCTGATGTCCATTGGCGAGCCTAAGGTATGGGGATTGAGTCGACCATTGCTTGCGCAAGGTTTTGGACAGTTATTTTTGTATTTATATGCTTCTATCCGGATGAGGTGTGCGAAAATATTACGCAGTTCCTGCGATTTTTGGAGGTTGAATCTTCCTTTACATATTGGTACTAAGATAAAATTGATCCACTTTATCATCTGATTTCATTATGTCATATTTTCAAGTGGAATTTGCTGGCGACTTGCATACTGAATATTTCTAATAATCATTGATAGAAACTTAGCATGTTCTTTTCAGTTTCTTGTTTGCTTTGTTATTTGTTTGATTGAGTGGTAAATGCTTCGTTGGTGCAGTTACACGCTGAGATGTGCAAGAGCCTATGGGCCGTGTATGTTAAGGTTTTGAAGATATTTCCAGGCATCGAAGCAGCTCGTCCAAGAAGTACATCTGGGATTCAGGCACTGTGTGCTCTGCACATAGCACTTGAGAAGACAAAGAATATTCTTCGACACTGTGCAGAGTGTAGTAAGTTCTACTTGGTAAGAAGAGTACACCAGTTGTATTTAATTATTGCACGCCAGTATCAGTGCACGATATCTCGTCTAGTAACTTTTTGAGTCCAACGTGTTTTTGATCCACATTTGTCTCTAATAAGTTCCACGTTCACTGTCCTGGCGTCTCCCTGATTTAGTCAAAACTACTTCGGAATAACTTGTGATCGTGCTTCCAAATACTCATTTCAAGGGAATCCATTGGCACTTCGTACATGCTTGGAAGTGAATCATGGTGCTATAATATGACCCATTACGTCGTTTAGGAAAATATGAAACTAAGACCATTTGCTGCTGAAGTTGGTAGAAAGTTTCTCCATTTCTGTATTTATCATGCACCACCTTATATTCTAATTTGGGCACTATTTTCAGGCAACAACTGGTGACTCTGTTGTTCTGAAATTTGAGAAGGCGAGATTTGCGCTCGAGGATGCTTTAAACCGGGTTGAAGATATCGTACCACAAGCTATAGGCTATCAGGTACCTGAATGTGCTTTTACCTTATTCAAAATCTTATTGTCAATGCATCTCATTGGCCAACAATTTCCAATTCTTTCCTGTTTCATATGTGGATTTTTTTCCCGAAGCGATCGCGTTGTATATTCTGTCAAAAAGTATGTACAAACGGCTCAATAGCCAAGGGGCCCAACTGTTAACAGTGAACACAGTGGGCAAAATAATCACAAACGACCCAACTGTCAATATTCCTCATCTGTCGAAGTTCTTATTCGTGTTTCTTACCAGATTTCTGGAATTTCAAGCGAACTTCGGAGGATTGAGTTCTCTCTTGATCCAACCGAGAAGGAAATTGGCAATGAGGTTATAGCACTGATCCAACAAGGGCTAAACATCAACGACAGCTCCAACGAGAACAACAAGCTCGAATCTTTTCATCAAGCTGCCTCTAAGTTGGGCATTACTTCCTCACGAGCTGCAGTTAGAGAAAGAAGGTCGTTGAGGAAACTCATAGAAAGAGCTCGTGGGGAAGAGGACAAAAGAAAAGAAGTGATCATCTCTTACCTTCTGCATCTCATGAAGAAGTACTCAAAGTTATTCAGGAGTGAGTTCTCGGACGATAACGATTCACAGGGCTCCACGCCTTGCTCGCCTTGCTCGCCTACCGTCCCAGAATACTTCGATGATGGTGGAAACCTTCCAGGCCGCGTTAGTTTTGGCTTCGATCGCCAACTATCGAAGCTCAGCTCTTTCAATTTCAAAACAAGCGTCTCTACATCAGAGCAGACGATTGCCGTCCCACCAGAAGAGTTAAGGTGTCCGATATCGTTACAACTCATGTACGACCCTGTAATAATATCATCCGGACAAACTTACGAAAGAGTCTGCATTGAGAAATGGTTTGGTGACGGACACAGTACTTGTCCCAAGTCTCAGCAGCAGCTAGCTAATCTTTCTCTGACTCCAAACTACTGTGTCAAGGGTTTGGTTGCTAGTTGGTGCGAACGAAATGGGCTTCCTTTACCCTATGGACCACCCAATTCGCTTGATCTCAATTATTGGAGGCTGGTGTTGTCAGAATCCGAATCTCCCAATTCAAGATCGTCAGAAGGCATCGATTCATGCAAGTTTAAGGGCGGTAAGGCGATACCTTTCTGTGACAACACTATCATCGAGGAGGCAGAAGGCAATGAAGATGACTGTGAAGAATCTCGTGTCTTTGAGAGATACGAGGATTACTTGTGCACTTTGCACAAGGACGACGACGACGACGATCTTGTTAAGAAATGTGAAGCTGCCGAGAAGATAAGGCTCTTGGTATAAGACGATGAAGAAACCAGGATGTTCATGGGAGCCAATGGCTTCGTCGAAGCATTGCTTCAGTTTCTCGAATCAGCCGTCTCTACGAGGAATGGTAAGGCTCAGGAAATTGGAGCGCTGGCTCTCTTTAACCTTGCCTTAAACAACAGCAGGTACCCAACTCTTTCTTGAGAACAGAAGAGAGAGACCATTTAATAGATGATTGAGAATCTCCGATAATATTCTAAAAGCCATCTTTTATTATCCGTGCTTTGCAGAAACAAAGAACTGATGCTATCATCGGGCGTGATCTCCACGCTGCAAAGAATGATCGTAAATCCCGAATCAGTAGGACCCACAACAGTCCTTTACTTGAACCTCTCCAGCCTAGAATCAGCCAAGCCCATCATAGGAACTTCCACCAAGGCCATCCCTTTCTTAATCGACGTCCTCGAACGCCAAGAAACCGACCATCAGTGCAAATCAGACGCCCTCCACACCCTACACAACATTTCCAGCCACCCCACAAACGCACCCCACCTCATCTCCGCCGGCATAACCCAAACCTTATCGTCCCTCATCGCAAATCCCAGCATCGACCAATCGTGGGCGGAGAAATGCATCTCCATACTCATTCGTCTATCTTCATGCAATTCTGTCAGGGATCAAATTGCAAATTCTCCGGCGATCATCGCAGCCCTCGCCTCCATCCTCGACGCTGGCGGGCCCAACGAGCAAGAACAAGCTGCGGCATGTCTCTTGATGCTATGCGACAAAGATGAGAAGTGCAGCGAAAAGGTGCTCCGAGAGGGAGTGATACCTTCTTTGGTGTCGATATCCGTGAACGGGACTGATAGGGGCAAGCAGAAGGCTCAGAAGCTTCTGATGCTGTTCAGGGAGCAGAGGCAGCGGGACCCATCCACGGAGATCGATGGAACGACTTCTTCGCCTATTACGATAGATGCGAAGCCATTGTCGAAATCTGCGTCCTCGAGGAGTAAGGTAGTAGTGGGGAAGGGGTTTGGCTTTTGGCGGAGGAACAAGAGTTTTTCGGTGTATCAGTGTTGATAAGCGTTGCTTGGCTGGGTTCTCCTAGAGCAGGTCTTAGATGTTGTAAATTATGGCTTTTACTACTCTTTGCTGTTTTGACTGCACAATAAATAGGTCAACATGGCATCGATCGGCATAGAAGAATCTATGTAGTACCGTTATATTCGTAAGACAAAAGTCTAGCTATGTATTATTATTTTTATTTTTAGATGTATGGTTTTGTATATAGTTTGTCGTTAATAACATGCGGCATTACTTGAAGTGAAGCCTTCCATTACATAGGATGAAGATATGATGATGTCGACTTATTATTACAAGAGAAAAATCGAGGCATTGGAAAACCCGTTTCTTCAGGGAATTAATTAATTTCCAAATTATTCAATTCAAGAGCAAAGTGAATGACATATCCATATGCAAATTATGCATCTTTTCTTGCCAATCCGACAAAACAGAAACTTCATACTTCAGTTCAGGTTTACAGACAAATACGATAAAGAAAAGGAATTTTTGTGCACCCACATAAACAACACCTCTACCTGCGTTCATCACATACATAATGCTACTCCGAGGCAGAAAAAAAAAGGGATTAAAACAATGAACAAAAATTTACCTGCTGATCTATAAATGCCAGTTTCTTCTCTTAACAAGAAAACAAGGGCACTTACCATCCCAAGAATAATGACTGCGCCATTCTACCATCGCCCGAAAAAAAAAAAAAAATAAATCGGCAGCACATATGATAGGAAGTTACCTCTCTAACTATGACTTTATCGAATCAAAACGTTTTACGAATACCTCAGAAACATCAGTATGGTGAAGTCTGGTTTCACTTCACGCGTGAAAGCGAGCCCCTCACCCACCGGCATTTCAGTCACGCCATAAAAAGTTCAAAATTAAAATGCTGGTAATATAGCTTTTGACATTACAAGGTTCAACAACTCAATCTCAGTCATCAAGGCTGTCAATCCACATTAAGGTTGTAAAGTTTATAAGATGGAACATGCATTGCTGTTATTGGAGTGAAATAAGATTTAATAGCTGGGGTATACCATTGGAGTGAAATCATCAAAGAGCACTCGTGAATTGCTTGCTCATATGACTGTCAGGATTAAAGAGTGATTATACAAGTTGGCAATACATTGAGAGAAACATAGCAAGTCCCCAATCTTACAACACATAATCAAACTTAATTACCTGAAGAGTGTTATATTTCCTTCAACTTCTTTGGCAATGAAAAGGCAGAGAACGCCCTCTTCCACTTTACTCACCGTTTCTTGCAAGCACACGTTAGTATTAAGACTGATGGCACAATGAGGAAAAACAGAACATCATTTTATATTATGAAAACAGAACGAAGGGAGGTTATTACATCGTTTAAATGACCATCAAGAAATTCAAAGAAATAAGCCCCGTGTGCAACACCTTTTCCAGGCAATAAGTGTCATAGACGAATCCCATCAACAGCAAAGCTCAATATAACATAGGGTGATCACCCTGCACCATATCTGATCAACAAGTATTTTGTGCAATGTCTTATTCGTCAGATACCTTAATATGAAACAGTAAACCGAGATACTATAACCAATGAGCGCTACTTCCTGGGCAGCTTTGTCTCCCAATCTTGAGTGACATGTCACAAGACCCGAACAAAATTCCATGCTATTGGCCAAACAAACCAGCACTATCCATTTCTTCTTGTTGTAACTCCTTCCTCCTGAGCTCTTCTAATGGATAAGGACTATTTCTTACTCTTTTTGTACGCCTGAAATCATGATATCTAAAATGAAATATAAGGTATAATGGAACATCTCCATCATGTGAAGACGGTTAGTCTAAATAACCTGTCTTGAGCATGATGGGCAGGGAAAGTAGGCATAAACTCTTTCGACTTTGGCAATGGAACTTCGCGGAACCATTCATGGTTAAGGGCTTCTTCGGCAGTTATTCTCTGCAGAAACAAAGTTAACAATTTAAGTTTAATGTTGAAGACCGACGATAATTTCCAAGCAACTAACAGTAAAATACAGAGCTATCTCAGAAGTACCTGCTGAGGGTCATATGTTAAAAGCTTGTTTAGAAGGTCAAATCCCGAATCAGAAAGAACAGGCGACCCAGTAAAAGATGTAGCTGGGAATTTCTTACGCAATAGGTTGTACCTGATAAAAGAATGACCACGTTCGAACATAAATAAAATGAAATGTTCAATGTTCGAAAAGATATATTGATATTTTTACAATACATGAGGCAAATAACTCACTTATTCTTGACAAAGTTAACTTTGGTTCCAGGGAGTTTGGAGAGCCCAGGCCAAATATCATCTGTTGGAGTTCCAAGAGTCTTGAATATCTGCAAATTTATCCCCAAAAGGCATATATCGACACCGTTACCACTGCTGGAAAACCGTAAGCAGCATATAAATATATGACAGGTATGAACTTCAAGATACTGACCTTGTCGAGCTGCTCAATCTCTGACTTCCCATTGAACAATGGCTCTTTTGATAACAGTTCAGCCATAATGCATCCCAACGACCACATATCAATTGCTGTAGAATACTCTTTTGCTCCTAAAAGAAGCTCCGGAGCCCTGAAAATAAGGAACTGCAATTTAGTACCCCTCATGAAACACTGGATGTACAAAATTCCAGTTAATGAAAATAGTCAATTAATGGATTCGAGAATGGTGACTCCATGGACAATCAAATATTGTGACGAGCACAAGTAGAAAAGAGAAAAAAAGAAAGAAAGACTCTCACCTGTACCACAGAGTAACCACCAACTGAGTATATGGTTTCAACGGACTTCCATACTGACGTGCCAAACCAAAGTCGCATATCTTCAACTCCCCACGATTATTTAAAAGCAAATTTGAAGTTTTGAGGTCACGATGAAGCACCCAATTGTCATGTAGATAATTTATCCCCTCTAACAGTTGGAGCATTAGACACTTAACCTCACTTTGACTAAAAGGCTGCTTCATCGTCTCCATTAATGCCTTAAGATCATGCTCCATGTATTCCATGACCATAAAAATGCTATCAAGATTACTCCCCACAACTACTTCTTTAACATCCACTATGCACGGGTGATGGAAAGAAAGAAGAATGTTAATTTCCCGTAGAGCAGTCAATGGAAACCCTTCTCTCTCTCTTTCCATCTTGACCTTCTTCAACGCAACAATTTCTCCGGTTTCCTTGTCTTTGGCTCTAAAGACAACCCCATATGTGCCCTCATCTATTTTATTAAGTCTCTCAAACTCGTCAACCCTTCTGCAACCCTGAAGCATACTGACACTCCTACGCAAAGGTCGTGCAGCCTCAGGGGTACCAAGAGAACTGAGATCATCCACAGACTCAGAAGGGGACTGCCTATCACTCCCACAATCAACTTCATGGTCATCATCTATCTCTATATGGTCACTCGAATCATCATAGCTGTGACAGCTATCTCTAGTGGCTGACCCATTATGCTCATCAGATCCAGTAAACCCTCTTCCAGTTCCTACGGAATCTTCTCTTCTATTTTCTCCAAGATCAGGACTTACAGAGTTCCTATGTTTCCTTACTTCAGCTGAGTCAGAACCAGAGCCCCTTTGCAATTGCTGCTTCTCTTCAAAGCCAGAAATCTCATATTCCTCAGCTGGTGAATTATCCTCATTTGCCCATCGAGAGGAATTGATAGTCGGAACTCGATCCTCATCACGATTATCAATCAGCCTTTCTTCTAAAACATTAACCTGTTGATCTTCCTCTGGATGCAATGGAGATGCTTTATCATTAAACTCTGATAAATCAGGGGGAGGAGATTCAATATTAACACTGTGGTCAATATCAGTCAAGTCGGACTGAGAAACAGAAATAGGAGGAGGTGGAAGCGACGATTTAGCTTTAGCTTCCAAAACATCCTTAGACTTAATTACCTTTCTAATATCCTCCCTATTACCTCTGTCCCAGACGACAGGTGAAACCTTCCTCTTCTTAGTCTCCACGACAGACGTATTCCCATTCTCCAACTTATCAAATCCAGCCTCCTTCTTTAACGAAAATTCCGAATCGACAACCCCATCTGACCCGTCACTTGACAGCTCTCCAGGCTCTCGATCTGCATTTTGAGGGTGAAGTTCACACCTCTGAGGTCCACCCCGATTGCATCCCGATTCACTTTGACTCGAGGAAGAACGATATTCAAAACTTTCCACAAACCCTGTTTCTTTCTGTCTCACCCTTCTCCGCGGAACAATAGTACCCCAATTACGACCTGAAGCCCTATCATATGTCCTGTCCCCAGTCCTAAACTGAACATAATCTCCCTTAGAGTACTCCACTTCTTTCTTTGGCATCACGAAATCAGCCCCACGGTATCTGAATTCATTGTCTCTGAAACAGCCGTGCCTCCCAGCAGCCATAAATCTCACCGAGTAAAAAGGCGTGTCTACGAATTGCACCAAACGGAAACCCTAGGTACGGATGAAACTTCGACTAAATTTGAGGTTTTGCAACGAACCCTAACCCTAAGTACCCAAATTCGACAATCAACAGATCCGACGAACAGATCTACGCTCGAGCAAGAAACAGCGTGCAACCAATAAGAAGAAATTGCAGCTATTCGTTCAATAAGCCAAAAAAAAAAGAGCTTAAGGCGGGAAGAAAAGAGCACGAATTGAAGAAACGAGAAAGGTAAATCCTCTATGAGGCGTGATTCGCTCCGAACTGAAGGCTCTTCTTCGCAGGAGGAATCAATCGACAATCAATTGGAGAACTGATCATCTAATCGTTATAGAGCAAAGAAGGGAAGGGAAGCCACGGTGCCTTGAGAAACTTCTTCGAAGGCGCTGAGGAGACAGAATCCCTTATACACGCTATTGACCAACAATTCGATACGTTACCTATTTCTGAATAATAAATTAATAAAAAAATAAAATTATATGCAAGTCGGCGGCAAATGTAATGATTGGGCGTCTTCTTGACTCTCATACACTTCTTACAAAAAAAAAAAAAAAAAAAGCAGATTTGGGCATATTATTTGGACATCCAATTCCAAGGATTATCTAGTCATAAATACAGCATGCAATGCTCTTCGGATTACAACATGCAGATACTAAAGGATCTCTTCTTTACAAGAAAGAATTAACAAACAAAACAAAACAAAACAAAAAAATGAAGAACCTCAGTAAGAACCTGGGAATTCAATCAATAAGAGAACTCATGGCCTCTTGTAGATATATACTTCTTCATCCATATAGTAATATCCTCAGAGCAAGCTTGCGCTTGAGGCGTATGAATAAATGCATCGAGCGTTGCAAATTCATGTATTGCGCCTTTATAATCAAGAACTGGCGCATCAACGTTCACCTTTCGAAGCTCCTCGGAGTAACCAATGGCTCTATCACGCATCCAATCGTACTCGGCGACCACAGTGAGAGTAGGTGGCATGAGCTTTAGTGGCACTTCTCTTAAAGGGCTTAGAGGGTTACAGGCGGGATGGTCCAAACTGAAGTCCTTTTCGGGGAGAAAGAGCTTCCACGAGTGTAAGGACGTGGATTTGTCGTACAGGTAAGAATTGCTTAGCTTGATTTCTGAAGGCGTTGGGTTGCTCCCTGTGAAGAAAGGGTACATTAGAACTTGTGCTACTACTCTTACGGGGTCTATGAGTTTCCCAGATTTGACTGAGTGCTGAGCTACGTAGTTGGCGATATTTGCGCCGCAGCTAACTCCAAGTAGGATACACCTGTCATTTTTTTCCAAGATAATTAGCATAGATCCAACTAGTGAAATATTAATCAGGAAAGCTAAGGCTTGATGAGTTTCTATTTTCTGGGATTGATTTCTTGGCGACTCGTTTGTGTAAGAGAGTGATGCAAAATGTCCCAAACTCATGTAGATATGTATGGGCTTAATTGTTTCCTTTCAATCATGCAAAGAAAAATAAGCAGTAAACATCCTCAAACTTCGTTACTCAGAGGCCAAAAGCATACCTGGAAAAATCACCATGAGCTGCCAACCATGGCTCGGCCATCAAACCACCGAACCCATCAACAATCTGCTTCCTAGTCCTTCCGCCACCTCCGGCGGCGGCGGCGGCGCCACCTACGCCGGCCACCACCCTATCGCGCTCGGCCAAGTTCCCCTGCTTTGCTAACCATTCTAAAACCCTAACCCCATCTTCGAAAGCACTTGGGTACCTACTCTCAGGTGCTAATCTATACCCAACGGCTACAACAATGGCATCGCACATTTTCGCCACATTCCTACAGAACAAATCGTTCGCCACCGTGTCATTTCCGCCGCTCACCCAACCCCCGCCGTGAAACTGCAAAATCACAGGTAATTTTCTGTTATCCCCGCTGCTCTTTTCCGGCGAGTACCCTCCGTAGACAACCGCACCCGAAGTTCTCAGCTTCTTAACCGACGGCGCACGAGCCCTAAGATTTGGGGCTGATTTAGATGATGCTATCGCCGAATCTGGGAGGAATATTCGAATCGAAACAGGCGTCAGAGGATCTATGTGTAGGTCCTTGGTGGCGACCCCGTCGCCGGAAAACGTCGGGTTCGCCGCGGCAATCGCCTCGTCGGCGCGCGAAACCACGCCGTACGGGTTCTGATTACGGTATTCGTCGAGGGAATTGAGCTTCCGCTTGAAGAAGAACTTGAAGAGAATGCTGTAAAGCTTCACCGTTACACTGGGCATGTTTTTTTTTTTGCTCGATTTCAGTCTTCGTATGAACAACGCAACACAGACAAAATATGTAGTGTATTAGACGCACGCAGGCGTTGAATAAACACAGAAAAAAGAAACGCCCGCTTGCGTGTGAAGAAAATTGAACAGAAAAAAAATTGGGGTTTGAATTGAATTCCTAGTTTGACATCCGAAGAACGAAGACTCGGCGAGGGTTTCTGGAAAAATTGGAACTTTCAGAGGTTTGAAAAAGAATCGCCGAGGAATAAATATATATATATATATATATAGTAGGTTGACAACCTGGACTTTGTGGTTGGACGTGGGGCTTCGTGGGGTGTACCACGTGAAACTGTGTAATGACAGCTTGGCAATCATATTCTTTTACTTATCATGAAAATGGTGGTTTGATTAAAATTATTGGTTGAACCTAAAAAAAATTCCATCTTGATGGCTTTTATATCATGTAAGATGCAAGCACCTCTGAAATAAAATGTGATATAAATCATGTCAAAGTAAAGCTTTGCGGATTCTTTTCGAAACAACCATGAATCTATCGGACATTTTTATTTTGTCACTTAGACTTATCTATACTAACTATATAAAAGGTTTTGGTGGGATACAAGCCGTCAATTGCCATTCTAATTTGGTCCATAGATTTTAAGAATCAACCAATCATATATTTTCTACAATTAATAATAATTGATAAAATAAAGAAATCAAAATCTATCCACAACACACGTTCAATACAAAAACCAACGTTCAATGCTGACGCAATCGTCATGTAGAAGCAAATAAAAACCAAGTATCATGCATTAAATCAATTTTCGTCTCAGGTTAATTTATTTGTTAATATTATCTTTCGTTTGATCTATTCTTTTTTTTTCACACACATAGGGTGTGCAGGCTTTAGAGCATCTCCAACGGGTATTTCATTTTTGTGTAAAACACAAAAATAAAGTATGTCTTTACTCCAATATGACTATTTTTTCGAATACCCGACCGTCCGGATTGCCCCGACTAATCTGGTTCGCCCCGCGTCGCGTACCTGGTAACGGCAAGTGAGGCTCCCAAGGGGGGGTGCTGCATACACAAGGCTTCAAATCCGAGACATTGCTTAAGGGATACCAAGTCGCTTACCACTTGGACCAACCCCTGTTTGGTACTCCAATGTGACTCTATATCTAACACTAATATTATGTTGATTAGCAGAAATACTCTAGGTCTAGATGTAGAGTACACATAATTTTCAAAAATTGTGTTGTACTTTCTAATTCTTTATCATTTATTTAAATAAAAAAATTAATTTTTAACTATTTAATTTTCTTATAATAATAAAAGTAAAATAATATTACTTTCATATTATTTATTTATATTTTCATTTTAATTTAATAAAATTATAATTAAATAATATGCTATGTTTATAGTTTAGTAAATATTAATTATTATAATTTATTGACTTTTTTAATTATTATAATATAAAGTGTAATATATGAATTTGATCTTTGGAGTAGATTTAGAGTTAATGGGTTGGAGTGAAAATTAAGTCTAGAAAATAAAGTTTATGGGTGGAGTAAAAGCACTATGGCAGCTGTAATATTATGCAGAATCAACTATATTTTCATGTTGCGGGTTGGAGATGCTCTTACTAGTAGATATAATTTGTAATCGAACGGCAAATTTATAATCAAATGATTTTAAGTATACCATTATTACAATATCATGTACTTGATATAGTATTTTATAATTTTGTTACTTTCGAATATTGTTGAGAATTCGGCCAATCTAGATTTGTATTTGGACGTAGTTTCGTGTATGTGACTTCTCAATATCGAGGGATTCGATATCAAGCTTGATCAAAATGAAAAACAGCAACAAAATATAAAATCTGAACACAATACTTAACGTGGTTCGGCTACAAGTTTAGCCTACGTCCACGGCCCGAACAGAGAACTTTTATTGATTCCACCTTTGGAGATTACAAGATCGGATCTTTCTCTCTAACTTTCGTGTTTACATCAACTCTCAAGCTCTCTTGTTCGCAAGTTATTGGTCGTCACACTCACACACTTGGCCACAAAATGCAGTTTTTGTAGTGTGTTTGGTAACTTCCCCATGTTCTGTAGAAACTGCTTGGGAGCGGTTTAGCCGGTTATTTTCCACTAGATGGGTTGGGAGTTGATCCTCCAAGCTTCAATCTTGACCCTCGAAGCCTCAGTCCTCGTCATCGAACGGATAAACATCGAACCAAAAGAGAAAACTGCTTCAGAAGACATTCACGGCCACATGCGTTACTGTTCACGGCCGTGAACATTACGGGCTGAATTCCTATCAGATTCTGTCTTTAGTCACGGCCACTGCCTAAGCAATCACGGCCGTGACAACCTCCAGAAACTTCTTCACAGCTATCAGCTAT
Organism: Craterostigma plantagineum; assembly: GCA_027422505.1. NCBI lineage: Eukaryota > Viridiplantae > Streptophyta > Magnoliopsida > Lamiales > Linderniaceae > Craterostigma > Craterostigma plantagineum. Next base: position 26,662 of record JAPQWV010000229.1, read on the forward strand.
AGCCTTCACAGCCGTGAAGCTGTCGAGCTGAGCCTCTGCCAGCTCCTTCACGGCCGTGAGCCTTGCTTCACGAGGCTGTGAAGCTGCTATGATTCTCCGTTCCATCGTTCTTTCGCATTCCGAGCTCGTTTCGATCGATCCCGTCTTCGATTTCCCGAGTTTTGGATCACCCAAACTCAACAATCTCCACCTTGATACAATAACTCTTCATGATAGCACCCAAGCAACACAACTTGTTTCCAAGTTCCTTCTTCGATCACCATTCGAATTTGCAGACTTTCGATCCAATTTCTGAAACGCACTTCATCTTGAATCCGTTGATCTTCATTCGAACATGTGATCCCTCCACCCTTTTTAGCTCAAAGGGTGTTAGAGCTTAGACCCAACTTCAACCATCCCAGAAAACGCTTGGTCGAAGTTGATCTTGAGCTCATACCTTTCGCTTTCTCGATTTTGGCTTCCTTCGTTGCTTTTGAGTCCGTCTTGTTCCCAGCTTCATGGCGCCCCTTGCCGAGCCATTTGCAGCTGACCAACCTGTTATTCTTTGATTTAATAACAGTGTTGCAAGTCTCATCAGACGAAGTTACCTCATCGAACACGCTTGTCGTAGAGATTTCATCTTCAAGAGTCGCGTCTTGAATTTCTGAACTTCTAGGTTCTTTGCACGGCTGCTCCACCTCGAGACAGAGCTTCTCCAACCTTGTTTGGTTTTCCTTCACGCATCTGTCCCTCGTCGAGATTCCGTAGCCGTTTATCACGTAAATACCATTACGTTTGAACCCTTTGAACACAGCCTTCGAGCCCTTTAAGATCTTGATTTTTCCACCATCGGTTTTGGTTGAATATCCAAGGTCGTCCAATGTCCCGACCGAGATTAAGTTTCTTCTCATCTCGGGAACGAATCTCACTTCTTCGAGCACCATCGCTTTGCCCGAATGCAGCCTCAAGGTCACCGAGCCTATCCCACAAACTTGATATCCCTTCCCATCGCCTAAATGAACCGTTTCGTCCTTCACTTCTTTGAAGTCCTTGATCCAAGACCTGTTACACGTTATATGAAAGGTACAGCCCGAGTCGAGAATCCATTCATTACCTGCATGCTTCTTAGCCACAGAAAGGATCTCGGCCGACTCGTAACCTTCTTCATCCGCAGTCACGGTGTTTACTCGATCTTGACTCTCCGAGTTTTGCGTTCGCTTAGGGCATTCTCTTTTCACATGTCCTTCTTCGTGGCACTCGTAGCACTTGATGGGATTTCTTTGCTTGGACTTTCCCTTTTTCCTTTCACCGTTTGGCCTAAACTTTACGGTTAGAAGCTCGCCCGAATCGTGTGTATTTTCAGATTCCCTTTTGCTATTGAGTTGCCTTGAACTCAACGCCGTTAGAACGTCAGCAAGTTTGAGCACATCCCTCCCATAGAGCAGCGTCTCCTTGAACGACGAGAATCCCTTAGGTAGTGAGCACAGCAACAGCAACGCCTTGTCTTCCTCCTCGATCACGACGTCTTCATTTTCCAGATCAAGGATCATCTTGATGAATATGTCCACTTGATCTTCAATGCGGCCCTCTTGCATTCGAAACGAATATAGAGCTTGCTTGGGATAAAGTCTCTTGGCCAAAGTCTTCACCGTGTAAAGCTCGTCGAGCTTCTTCCATAGACCATCGGGTGTAGACTCCTTCGAGACCGTTCTAAGCACCTTGTCGCCGAGGCTTAAAACGATTGCGCTATGTGCCTTCTCCCTCATTACCTTCTTGATTTCCGGCGCCATCTCTGTGGGTTCCATGTCCTCCTCTTTGATAGCCTGTTCGAGCCCTTGCTGGACGAGCAACGCCTTCATTTTAATCTTCCACAAGCCGAAGTCGTTGTCACCGTTAAATTTCTCCATGTCAAATCTAGCAGCGGCCATTTCTCCGATCGCGCATCGATCCACGCTCACCGCACCACTTGTTGAAAATTCGGCCAATCTAGATTCGTATTTGGACGTAGTTTCGTGTATGTGACTTCTCAATATCGAGGGATTCGATATCAAGCTTGATCAAAATGAAAACAACAACAAAATATAAAATCTGAACACAATACTTAACGTGGTTCGGTTACAAGTTTACCCTACGTCCACGGCCCGAACAGAGAACTTTTATTGATTCCACCTTTGGAGATTACAAGATCGGATGTTTCTCTCTAACTTTCGTGTTTACATCAAACTCTCAAGCTCTCTTGTTCGCAAGTTATTGGTCGTCACACTCACACACTTGGCCACAAAATGCAGTTTTTGTAGTGTGTTTGGTAACTTCCCCATGTTCTGTAGAAACTGCTTGGGAGCGGTTTAGCCGGTTATTTTCCACTAGATGGGTTGGGAGTTGATCCTCCAAGCTTCAATCTTGACCCTCGAAGCCTCAGTCCTCGTCATCGAACGGATAAACATCGAACCAAAAGAGAAAACTGCTTCAGAAGACATTCACGGCCACATGCGTTACTGTTCACGGCCGTGAACATTACGTGCTGAATTCCTATCAGATTCTGTCTTTAGTCACGGCCACTGCCATAAGCAATCACGGCCGTGACAACCTCCAGAAACTTCTTCACAGCTATCAGCTATAGCCTTCACAGCCGTGAAGCTATCGAGCTGAGCCTCTGCCAGCTCCTTCACAGCCGTGAGCCTTGCTTCACGAGGCTGTGAAGCTGCTATGATTCTCCGTTGCATCGTTCTTTCGCATTCCGAGCTCGTTTTGATCGATCCCGTCTTCGATTTCCCAAGTTTTGGATCACCCAAACTCAACAAATATGTTGAACAACGATGACATCTTAATTTTTATAAAATCTACCAATTGAATTTCAACGGAAACCACCAAGGCCGAAATGCCTATCTTTTAATTAAAATCCAACAAAAACCTTATATTATTTCATTATCAATAACTGCACTATTTCCAGTCCAAACAAGACCATCCGAAGAAAATCTAATCTAACAGAAGTCGAAGAAGAAGATAAAAGAAAAAAAAATAGACACGGTAAGAATCTCATAATATCAGAAGAACTATCGATCAATGCCTGGGATTATCTCAGGGCGCTGGTGGCGAACGTACTTTCGAAGCCCATGTTCTTTGTACGATTTTCCCTCGTCGAAATTCTCAAGAATGCCCGCAATTCCATTCTCCTTCAAAACCCTAAGAAAAATTTATATATTACATCGCCAAATTTATTTCAGCTCGACGATGCAATAATTAATCAATCGACATAAAAATTAAATGGTTATAATAGGATTAACCTGACTTCAGGGTTGGTGCATATATTCCTCACAAGCTGCATGCAGCAAATTCCTACTGCTGTCCCAACTGCTGCAAAGAGTGGATAATTCCTGCGCCATTATTACCATAAAACAGATTAGATTAATCTCCAACATTAATTAGCATCTCTTTATGCTGTGATGAGAAAATAGTAGTGTTATAATAACCTCAGGCCTCATCCATCGACCCATTTTAGTCTTGAACTGCAAAGGGAGAGAAAAGCTGATGAAATTATATACTCCTTTTTTGATATCTTGAGGTTTCTTAGAGAGATCGATTCAATCTCTCTTTACCCTCTAGATCTTGACTTGTAAGTTGTAATTTCTTTGCACTTCAAGAAAATCGTTAATGCAATAATCTTTCTTCGGTTCTTCGCAAGTATATATATATTAATCGAAGGTTATTAGTATTACAGTTAGTGGTCGATGGCTCAACGCTTTAGAGTTTAACCAACCGTGTTGGAAATAGAAGTTATATCGGAAGGGAGGAACTTGAATCAAAGGATAGTATTTAGAGGAAGAGGCTTTACAACACTTGATTTGATTTTCACTTGCTTGATACAAAATGCTTATACCTCACCCCTATTTATACTAGTTTCTACCACCTTAAGATTTTGCCAACACATCACTATTCTAGAATACTCCATAATAATATCTAGGTTCTATAAGGTTCTATGGATTTCTCTAGATTTTCCGTAACCTTCTAGATATTGGGCTTGTAATACTCCTAAGCCCAAATGCTAAACCCACTTATAATTATCAAAGCCCAAATCAAGTTTATATTTTCAACACCCCCCCTTAAACTTGATTTGTCATTCCGAGCATACTTCGTAGTCGTACGAAGTCTTCCTTCTTGAGTGGCTTGGTGAGAATATCAGCCACTTGGTCTTTGGACTTCACGTATTCCATTTCAACGTCCTTCCTCGCGATGCACTCTCTTATATAGTGGTAACGCGTGTCGATGTGCTTGCTCCGATCATGGAAGACTGGGTTCTTGGCTAACGCTATTGCTGACTTGTTATCCACATGAATCTTAGTTGGCTCGTCTTGAGGAATTCCCAACTCTTTAAGCAGGTTGCGAAGCCAAACTGCATGACACACACATGAGGTAGCCGCCACATACTCCGCTTCACATGTAGAGAGGGTAACAACCGGTTGCTTCTTTGACATCCATGTGAAGGCAGTGTCTCCCATGTAGAACACGAAGCCACTTGTGCTTTTATGATCATCGACATCTCCTCCCCAGTCGCTATCACTATATCCTACGAGCTTGAACTCATTAGAACTTGTGTAGTGCAAGCCATAGTTGGTCGTACCTTTGATGTATCGGAGAATTCTCTTTGCCGCCTTCAAGTGAGTCGTTGTTGGAGTTTCCATATGTCGACTAACTACTCCAACCGCATATAAAATATCGGGTCTCGTGCACGTCAAGTACCTTAGACTTCCAACCAAGCTCGTAAAGAATGTTGGGTCCACTTTTTCACCTTCTTCATGCTTGGTTAACTTAGAGCCGCATTCCATTGGTGTGTCGACGGGATTTGCCTCACCCATCTTGAATTTCTTGAGTATCTCCTTAGCATAACCTTCTTGAGTTATGAGAATCCCGTTGTCACCTTGCTTTACTTCGATTCCAAGATAGTATGCCATGAGCCCGATGTCGGTCATATCGAACTCTCTAGTCATTTCTCTCTTAAAGTCTCCGTGCATGCTTGGGTTGCTGCCTGTGAAGATTAAATCGTCTACATACAAGCATACGATTAAGATATCGTTACCTTGTAGTTTGATGTAGAGTGCATGCTCGTATGGACACTTGATGAAGTTTCTTCCTTGAAGGTACTTGTCGATCCGTGAGTTCCAAGCTCTCGGTGCTTGCTTCAACCCGTAAAGCGCCTTCTTCAATCTTAGAACCTTGTCTTCTTCTCCAACTACTTTATATCCTTGTGGTTGCTCTATATAAACTTCCTCCTCAAGAACTCCATTCAGAAAGGCGGACTTCACATCCATTTGGTGAATTCTCCAATTTTTCTGAGCTGCCAAAGATATTATTAGTCGAACAGTTTCTAGTCGAGCGACTGGAGCGAATACCTCGTCATAGTTGATCCCTGCTCTTTGGCTGTAGCCTTTAGCCACTAATCTCGCCTTGTATCTTTCAACTTCTCCTTTGGCATTTTTCTTTGCTTTATACACCCACTTTACGCCAATCGCCTTATGCCCCTTTGGAAGTGTTGTTAGCTCCCACGTGTCGTTTTTCTCGATAGCTTTAATTTCCTCATCCATGGCGTCTTTCCAGTTCTTATTTCTCATGGCTTCTTGAAAGCTCATCGGCTCACTGTCCGCGAAGAGGCAGAAGAGGGTTAGGTTATCTTGATCTTCTGGTACTCCACATATCTCTTTTAGGCTTCTGAAGCGTGGGGTTCTCTCGCTTGAGCTTTCGTCTTCTGAACTCGCATGCGATGATGTTATTGGAGTAGTGGGCTCGCCTTCCGCTTGCTCCATTGTTGGCTGTTCTTTGTTACTTTCATCAAAGAATGGAGTGTAATTGTACTCACCTCTGCATGTGTTCCAATCCCATTCTCCTTCTCCGTCGAATATCACGTCTCGACTGATGATAGTCTTCTTTGTCTTCGGATTGTAGAGTTTGTATCCCTTGGTGCTGTTGTCATAGCCTATGAAAATGTACTTCTCGCTTTTGTCGTCCAATTTACTTCTTTTCTCGTCGGGAATGTGCACATGGGCTATGCTTCCGAAGACTCTTAGATGTGACACGCCAGGTTTCCTCCCACTCCATGCTTCTTGCGATGTCATTCCCCACACACTCCTTGTTGGAGATCGATTAGAGAGATAGACTGCGCATGCGACTGCTTCTGCCCAGAACTCCTTCGGTAGCTTCTTACTCTTGAGCATGCTTCTAGCCATGTTGAGGATTGTTCTGTTCTTTCTCTCTGCTACTCCATTCTGTTGGGGGGATCTCGATACCGTCAGGGGTCGTCTAATTCCGTGCTCTTCACAATACTTTTGAAATTCCGTCGAAGTGAACTCTCCTCCACGGTCGGATCGCATTGCTTTTATCTTGAGGCCACTTTCTTTCTCAACGAGGGCTTTGAACTTCTTGAAGTTCTCGAATACTTCCGATTTGTGCTTTAAAAAGTATACCCATGTCTTTCTTGAGAAGTCATCAATGAAGAGAAGAAAGTAGTTACTCATACCAAGTGAGCTCGGCTTGATCGGTCCGCACACATCAGTATGAATTAGCTCCAATGGTCCTTTAGCCCTCGAGCTCGACTCATTTGGAAAACTCTTCTTGAACTGCTTTCCGATTAGGCATCCTTCGCATACTTGATTGGGGTGGTTGATGGATGGCAATCCTTTCACCATGTCCTTCTTTGATAGCAGTTCTAGTCCACCGAAGTTTAGATGCCCATATCGAAGATGCCAAATCCATGATGGATCCTTATAGCATGTCTTGAGGCATTCGCAACGTCGTTCATGATGTTAAGGACGAACATTCGATTCCTTTGCATTGGCACCTTAGTGATTAATTTATTTGAACCGTCTCTTATAGAAAGGTTATTATCTCTCAAGCGAATATCATAACCTTTCTCTAAGAGTTGCCCAAGACTTAAGATGTTACTCTTCATCTCCGGCACATAGTAGACATTGGAGATGAATTGATGCCCACCATTCTTCAAGCGAATAAGAATGTTACCTTTGCCTTTCACCGCGACCTTTGATTCGTCCCCGAATGCAACATTACCGCTCACCGATTCATCAAGCTCTACGAACATGTTCCTTTTCCCACACATGTGATTGCTTGCACCGGTGTCTAGGTACCACTTGTTACTCTCGCCTCTTTCATCATCCTTATGGGCTAGTAATAGAATATCTTCTTCATTTTTCTCTTCGACGTAGTTGGCCTTCTCCTCAACTTTATGTTTAGGAACTCTACAGTCGGAAGCATAGTGCCCAAACCTCTCGCAATTGTAACACTTAACTTTTGATTTATCATACCTTGATCTTGGGTTACCTCTCCCACGACCTCTCGTTGAGTTATCTCTCCTTTGATGATTGTTGTTACCGTCATCGTTGGGCCTCCAACCTCGTCCGTATCCGTGTCCACGACCTCCTCCTCGTTCTCCTTTTTGACCTCGTCCGCGGCCTCGTCCTTGATAATTTTCATCATTATCTCTTTCTTTTGTTGGATCAATTTGCAGCTTGAGTAGTTGTTCTACAATCCCTTCCTTCTTCCTTTTCTTCTCTTCATGAGCTTGCAATGAGCCCAATAGTTGCTCCATCGTCATTTCTTCTAGATCTTAGTTTCTTCTATGATGGCTACGATATGCTCGAATTTCGGATCTAACGAGCGAAGAATTTTCTCCATGATTCTAACATCATCAATTTTCTCGCCATTCCTCTTTAGTTGATTAGTTATTGCTAATACCCTCGAGAAGTAGTCCGACACAACTTCATCTTGTTTCATATGCAAGGCTTCGAACTCGGCTCTTAAAGTTTGAAGACGTACCTTCTTTACCGGATCCGCTCCTTTATACGATGTTTGAAGCTTCTCCCATGCTTCCTTGGCGGTCTTTGCTTCCGAAATCTTCTCGAAAGCGTCGTCATCTAATCCTTGATAGATTAGGTAGAGAGCTTTCTTGTCTCTCTTTCGCAATTCTCTCAAACTATCCTTTTGAGTTTGAGATTCGGTTTCTTCGTTCCTCGGCTCAACATAGCCTTTCTCCACGATATCCCATACGTCTTGTGATCCAAGGAGCGCCCTCATCTTGATACTCCAATTGTCGTAGTTGCTCTTGTTGAATGTCGGGACTTGGAAGGGAACCATTCCGCTCGCCATCGCCTTAGGATCTTCTAGCTCTGATACCACTTTGTTGGAAATAGAAGTTATATCGGAAGGGAGGAACTTGAATCAAATGATAGTATTTAGAGGAAGAGGCTTTACAACACTTGATTTGATTTTCACTTGCTTGATACAAAATGCTTATACCTCACCCCTATTTATACTAGTTTCTACCACCTTAAGATTTTGCCAACACATCACTATTCTAGAATACTCCATAATAATATCTAGGTTCTATAAGGTTCTATGGATTTCTCTAGATTTTTCGTAACCTTCTAAATATTGGGCTTGTAATACTCCTAAGCCCAAATGCTAAACCCACTTATAATTATCAAAGCCCAAATCAAGTTTATATTTTCAACAAACCTTACATTTTTCTTCGATGATAGAATAGAATGCTTTTAGATTTTGTGCCAACACTTGAAAGGCGGTAAAGGGAGGAGGAGAGAGTGAGTTATGATTATTCGGGCCTCGCATATTTTTTTCAGGCCCGGCCCGTGGTGTGAGACATGACGTAGTTAGTGACGTCAACTACCACGCTGAGATTCTGCAATTGTTTGGATAATAATTACATTAATTATTTCAAGAAAATAGTTTCGAGCACGGATACAAAAGCATAGTAAACGTGCCTGGTCAAATATTCCTCGCGTTTTTCGCTTTGCATTACTACAGGTGGCGATCGATGCTGTCTATTCTGATGCGATCAAAGAAAATGATTACGAACACAAATACAGATCTACAGTTACTCGAAAACTTCTTTCTTGTCGAACCACCAAACCTCTATTTAAAGGCCCTCAAACCACACTGTTTCTCTATCGCCTATTATTTGCTTCTTCTCTTTCGCTGTCTCGATATCCTCAAAGCTCATTTTCCTTTTTTGTCCAGTTCTTCGTCTCAGATTAATCATGGCCAAGATCAAGATTGGAATCAACGGTGAGTCCTTTTTTTTTGTTTCGCCTTCTAGCTTGTTCTTGACAGTGTTCCCCAGTAAAGATCTGATTTTTATCTTCTCCCCTGCTATTTATTGATGGGTCAGGTTTTGGTAGAATCGGGCGATTGGTCGCAAGAGTCGCTCTTCAGAGAGACGACGTCGAGCTCGTTGCTGTGAACGATCCATTCATAAGCACGGATTACATGGTAAGCTCCGACGAGAAAAAGGGTTTCACCATCAGATCTTTCCCATGATTTAAACATTCGTGTAATAAACTGTCTGAGAGGAAAAAACATGCTCTGCGCTGTGCAGACGTATATGTTTAAGTACGACAGCGTTCACGGGCAATGGAAGCACCATGAGCTGAAGGTGAAAGACGAAAAGACCCTTCTGTTCGGCGAAAGGCCCGTGAGAGTATTTGGATTCAGGTAAATCTTTTGAATCCCTTTTTACATCTACCTATGATTCGATCTGTGCTTCAGTTTGTGAACTAAATTGGGCCTGCGATAATCTTCCATATAGAAACCCTGAGGAAATTCCATGGGGTGAAACTGGGGCTGACTTTGTAGTCGAATCGACTGGCGTATTCACGGACAAGGATAAAGCAGCTGCTCACTTGAAGGTACTTTCTTGAACAGTTCTTTAGGCTCAATCCTTGAACTAATTTAAGGAGATGATCGAATGAATCGAAAAACAGGGCGGTGCCAAGAAAGTTGTGATCTCAGCGCCGAGCAAAGATGCTCCCATGTTCGTCGTGGGCGTTAACGAGCACGAATACAAGCCAGATTTGGCCATCGTTTCCAACGCTAGCTGCACCACTAATTGCCTTGCTCCCTTGGCCAAGGTTCTTGAAAGAAAAAAAAAAAAAGTGTGCTTTTTCCTTACGCCGTTGATTGCAATAGGTAGAACTTCAAACGCCCTTCGATTCGATTGTTTCAGGTCATCAACGATAGGTTTGGAATCGTCGAGGGCCTCATGACCACCGTCCACTCCATCACTGGTGAGTTATATAAACCTTTTCAGACATCGATTTTTACTTGCAAGAAAAGAAGCCTTTCGACCATTTCGATTCTCTGTTTGTTTTTTTTCGATAGCCACTCAAAAGACTGTTGATGGGCCATCGAGCAAAGATTGGAGGGGTGGAAGGGCAGCTTCGTTCAACATTATCCCGAGCAGCACAGGCGCGGCTAAGGTAGTAATAATGAATTCATAAAGATAAATTTTTCTCGTTGTTTCGTAACGAATTCGCTTCTTTTTTTCTGGCGCGTATAGGCCGTAGGCAAAGTTCTACCGTCCCTCGACGGGAAATTGACGGGAATGTCCTTTCGCGTCCCAACGGTCGACGTCTCAGTAGTCGACCTCACGGTTAGGCTGGAAAAGGAAGCTTCTTACGATCAGATCAAAGCTGCCATAAAGTGAGTTACCTTTCGTTGGCAAAATAAAAAATTGCATCTATTTTTGGACAAGAATTAGCACTAAGAAGAACACGAACTCCATTGCTACGTATTTCCTTGATCCCAGGGAAGAATCTGAGGGGAAGCTGAAGGGAATCTTGGGGTATACTGAAGACGACGTTGTCTCCACAGATTTTGTCGGGGATAACAGGTAATTAGATGCAACCAAATGTATAGCTCTCTGTAAAAGAATTTCAACGTTTCGATTTCTTTCTTTCTTCGTTGGGAAAGATCGAGCATTTTCGACGCGAAGGCTGGGATTGCACTGAGCAAGACGTTTGTGAAGCTTGTTTCTTGGTACGACAACGAATGGGGATACAGGTAAGTAAATACAGAACAGTTTCAGTGTGTGAGAGCTAATTTAAGGTTGTCTTTTGCTTTCTTATGGATTTTTTTTTGTGTTCGCCGTATGGCATTGCAGTTCTCGAGTTATCGACCTGATCGTGCACATGGCGAAGGCTTAGTTGCTCGGCTTTTCGGCGGAGATTGTCTTTTTTTTTTTTAATTGTCGGGATTTTTTTTTTTGCGGTGTATTTTTCGAATGGGTAATAAAGGGGGGCTGCGTGCATGTTATGTTATTGCAGCAGCCTAGCTTTTTTATTGCAGTTATTGCATGTCAACTTGTTTTGGTTTTGTATGCTATATTGCATTGAGATTCAAGAGCTTTTGTTAAAACTCCAAAGGTTGTTTAACGTCGAGAGAATCAAGCAACAAAAGAAAATAAAATTAAAAGTCGTGAACGATAAATTCGAAGAAAAAGAAAGCCCAAGTCAAAAGTAAATAAAATTAAGAGCCTGAAGAAAAGAATTGAGAACGTATTAAAGGATTAATTAACTTACTATACATCTGAACTGAATCCGAGTGATATTGGAAAGCCAGTTCCGAAATTAAACAGAATCTGCGTACTTGGGATTCCTTTCATACTGTACTGTAATGAAACGTATGTTGTCCAAGATTTATCGGCAATAATTCAATTTAACCATGTATTCCCAATCAGAATATGGAAATTGGAAACCCAAATTGTAAATTTAAATGGGAGTAAATCGGCATATATTTTTTTTCTTTTCTGCATGCCCTTGTATAATTATGCTTATATACATAAGCTTACATCTTATTTTATCCGACTGTTTTTTACCGAGGAGCAGAATGCACAAACAACTGCGAAGTGTACGGCTTGAAAATCTTAGGACCCAAAACTCATACTCCGTCCGTGCCGCTCATTTTATCACATTTTTTCATTTCGGCATCCCAATAATTATATCACCTTTCCTTATTTAGCAAAAAAACTATTATAAATAATCAATATAATAATATTAAATATTCTTAAAAGAGTTGTTAAAATATACCCTTTTTTACATTTGCATTGTACTATATTATTATAATAATGCCACCTTAATTTGTGTGCCCAGCCAATTATGTGATAAAGTTGGTGGGACGGAGGAGTATTAAGTTAATTCCAAAATCAAACTCGTCATAACGATGTTCCAAATAAAAAACAATCAAGAACTGATTTTTATTACTTCCATAAACAAGCACAAGGTTCTTATCCAAATGTAATGAGATCTCGAATCACATCAATTCACTCATTTCTTGTTGATAATCTTCCTAAACACCACCTCGGTGTCGAGCCCAAACCCATCAACCTCCCTGACCCTCACCACTGCCGACCGCCGAAACAACCTCGTCAACGGCTCAAAACCCTCCAAATCATTCGCCGAATACCTGTCCGATTTCCCCTCAAAGCCACGTGCAAGACGCATATCCCACCTACCCTCAGAGTCCTCTCAATCTCGCCCGCAAATTTCTCAGGGTACAGAGCGTGGTCGAACGCGTTGGAGAACTCAAAGTCGAACGTCTCGTCGGCGAAGGGCTGGCGGTGGAAGTCTCCCTTCACGACCAGCGGCGGCGCCGGCGCGAGGTCGATCCCTATGGAGTCGCTGACGCCGACCCTCCTCAGGGCTTTCGACTTCTTGGCCCATCCTAGCGCCGACGGAGAGCGCCTTGGACGTTTCCTTCAGTAGGTTTTCTCTCTTGAAATCCGCGAAGAATTGGGAAAAGACGAGAATTTTGCGGTCCCAATCTCGGGTTCTCCATATCCGTCGGAGTTTCGGGTCGAGGGTTTTGTTGAGCTGGCGCCGGAGGTAGAGATCGTAGGTGGTGTACCCGGGTCGGATCTTGATTCCGGATATGGGTTTGGGTTGGGACGGCGGTGAGATTATGAAGAGGACGACGATTATTGCTGGGATTGAGAGAAGGCGAAGAGGACGATGATGATGGTGGAGAGTTTTAACGGCTTCTTTTTTGGGATTGTTAATGCGTGTAATAATTCTTTCATTCTTTGCCTTTTTCATTGTTTCGATTTCATCGTCGATTGTGATTTAATATGTTGTGTTTTCTTCTCTTTCTCTCTAGTACGAGGGTTGAACAAGTGGTGCGTAGTTTGCATGCATTTCTTACATTTGGTGAATCAACAAAAAGGTAATAACTACACATAGGTTGGCTGGGTGGCTGGTTTGGCTTGGCGATTATTACAACGCTTTTTTGTCCTTTCTCGAATGTATAAGAAGCGATTCATTTTGTCAACTCGTTATAATATGGGCTGATGTAAAGAAATTAAATTGGGCCTTGGGGCGAGGCGAAGATTTGCCCATGAAAAGTTTGAGTGCTAATTAAGTTTCAGCCCTAAAAAGATGTTTTAAGTTAGTTTTCAACTCATGTTAGAAAATTTTTAGGGTTAAGAACTTGATTTTTGTAAAATTTAGAAATAAGGACCTAAAATTTACGCAAGTCTTATACAGTGTATATGAACTGATATTGATTGGACTATCGATTTTTGTTATTACAGAATAATGAAATGGTACTGCAGAACGATGGATTGATACTGCAGAAAGATGAATTGGTATTGGAGAACCATGAAGTAGTACTGCAGGTTCATGAAGTGGTACTACAGGTTCATGAAGTGGTACATACTTAAGTGTATCGGACAGGGGCCTGAAACCTAAATGTGAAACTTATGTTAGGGCCGGTAATCAAATTGCCCCAAATTTTAAAGAAGAATGGGAGTAATGGTGAATAGAATAAATAACCTATTTTACTTCATCGTTACATTACATACGTTCCAATCCTACTCCTTAAAAAATCACGTGACAACAAACAGCTCCATCTCCTTCACAAATTACAAAATGATGAATAAAACATCTGCAGAAAAAAGAATAATACAACCCCACCTATCTCCCATACACCAGCTGAAGAAAATATGCGTATTTTAATCTACGAAAATGGAATGTATAATATAGTGCCTTTTTAACACCACTAACCTGTAAGTAAGAATACACTGCAAAAAAAGGCCAAAAGCCATTTATGTATCATATCAGTACATTCCCTTGAAAACAGGGTTCGTTCGGCATATGCTTGCTCCATGTTCTTCGTATTCTGCCTTCGTATGGCATGCCTATCGAGGGCCAAACGGCACAAAAATCCCATTTCAAATGAGAATTTTACAGAAATTTCGAAATATCGAAGTTAAAAACTATCAATACGTCAGAGAATAGAAGCTTATCAATAATACCGTGAAAAACTCAGGCGTTGATGCAAGTACTGAACCCCCAAACCAAACTGCGTATTTCTGTATAGGATGGCTAACGACGTTCACTTCCACGGGCTGAGGCTGAAAAACGAAAAGACTTCAACTATTTAGTACTCAAAAAGATTCGTTAGACGAAAAAGCAAAGATGTCTTTTCATTCTAAGTTGGCTCTTCTTACCTTCAGTTCTCCGCCAAGGCGAGCTTCTGCAGCAAGAACTCGAGCGTCGACAATCTTCTTTACGTCGCGCTGTAGCCTTCTGTTGAAGTCTTTGAACATGGTCGACCCCCCAGATAATACCACGTTCTGTATATATATATATATATATATATAGATCAAATGGTTAGTTGTTTAAATGGTTATTACTGTCTATAGTTTAAAAGACAAGAGTTAAGTTTATTATGCTAACCTTGTACAAGGCTCTTCTTGTATCTATTGGTGCAGATTGAATACAGCTATCAACCACTTGAGGTAAAGGAGTGGTCAATTCGCTGCTGTGAATCTCGGGGTTGAAGAATATCTGATGTGAAGCACAAAATCATCCATTTTTTCACACGAATCAAGGAAAATCGAGCGCTGAAAAAAAAAAAGTATAGCGAGCGATATAGAGCAAAAAACCTCAGGGCCAAGGAAGCGCTCGTAGCCCACGTCGCAAGAATATGGAGCGCCTGTTTTTGGCTTAGTGCCTCTCCACTGCTTTATGTACTTTGCAGGCTCTTTGTCGTGCTTATTGAACTCCTAAATGTAGGAAAAAAGGTCGAACAGTTGAAAAGTGCGTCTAATGCGCCTTTTTAATGCTCGACATAAATCTCTAGTATGAAGTAAACAGACTATGTTACGTTATACCTTGACAATGTCTGAGCAAGTGTAGCAATACATTTCCTTCACCTTCCGTGCTACTTCTAAGGAATCCTCGGGCGGAACGTGCTCTCCTCTTTCCTACATAGAACGACATTATAAGTGCAAAAAACCAACGCCTAAACCTTCCAAGCAGTTAAGCAAATGAATTCATTCACCTTATTGAGAATCACAAAACGATAGATATGAAATAAACAAGTGCAGAGAAAAAGGAGCCTTACACGCATGAGCTGCTGTACGAAGAGAGTGACATCTTTCCCTGCAATTGGAATCGACTTAATGCTTCCCCCGATAACATAGCCATCAGCAACGGGCACCACATGAGTAGCTCCATCGCCCACGTCCACAACAACCCCAGTCATCTCACACTAAATAGAAAAGTCGGAGGAAAAAGGAAACATAAGACTCGATAGAATATTTTCAGTTAGATATACGTTTTTTGCATTCATTTTCCTGTCAAACAAATGCTAGCTTGCAAGATTATGCCCCAAAACAAAGTCACAAGCCAATTAGAACTTAACAGATACAAATCACAAATCAATGAATACACAGGGGAACTCTGAAACTCCATGATTAGAAGCAAGATAATCACTCTAGGTCTGCACCAGTCCAAAGAAATGCGAATTAAAGGAACCACCTTGGAAGTCGTGTACCCAGCCGCCAAAGCTAGAACGGGCTGCACAGCTATGTAAAGCCCAGGGACGTTGAACGTCTCGAACATGATCTCCCCTGTGTATTCGCGGCTCTCGGGGGGAGTCAATGGGCTTTCGGTGAGCAGAAAGTAATGATCCTCGGGATCGCATCTCATGTAGTTAAATATACACTGCTGCCAGAATTTCTCCATTGCGTCCCAATCTTCGACCTGTCCGTGTTTAATGGGGCAACTCAAGCTATAGCTATTGTTCTTCTTCAACTTAGAATACGCCTCTTCGCCGATGTAAAAATCAAGATCTGCCATGACCCCAGCGTTATGTTGGGCTAACCAATTGCTTCCCTTCATCGAACCACCTCGTGGCTGGTTTAAGAATGATTCGTTCGACGCCACCACAGTGGGGAGGATAAAGCAAGGTTCTACGTTTCCAGCGAACCCCATCTTAGTGTACCTGAAAAGTAGACAAAGCCCAGATGATAAAGAAACAATCTTTGCTCACGAATTATCAAGAACCTCAACGAATCGGAGCAATGCACGAAATCCATTTAATCGTAAACTCCAGCGAGGAGCAGCGATTACCCAGTGCCGTTATCGATGACGACAGCAGGGCGTGACGTGGCAGGATCCATGGGCGAGTGCTCAAAACAAAACGATCTGCTGATGAGAGAATTTCTAAAGGATTGAAGAAAACAAGGTGACGATAACTATCATGGCCGTCGGCAATACTGCCACAGCATCGCATTCACTCAAGCCGTCGAATTGTGAACCGTCGCATTCAGAAGGGCCGGCGACCGACGGCGGCGGTGACTGCTATTGATTTGAGCTCGCTTCGCCTGCTTCTTTCGGTTTCAGCCGATTTCTTCTCTTTTGGGCAGCTTTGCTGTGTCCGAGGGTAGGAGATCGATGAAATAAACAAATATTAAAATGGTGAAAAGAGGAGACTTGGTCGGCCGTAGAAGCATTGGAGGTTGGTGTTGGATCTTGATTTGGTGGTTTGTGGGTGCGACATAAAAAAGCAAAGATTTGGATTTGATATGTCTGTACTATCTTACACCTGCATTCAAGAAATGTATGCTTTTAATTTTCTTTTTTCCTGAATTTGTTGTTGTTGGAAGTGGATCATAATTTCGAGACGCAGCAAATTGTGTAGAATTGCTTGAATTAACTTACTTGATTTCAAGTCACTACTCACTACTAAGGTTGCTTGGCTTGGCAAGCACTTTTGTCTGAAGAATTGCATTAACTTAGCAATGATCGTGTTTATAAATAATACTAATGGGCTTCTCTTTTGTTTCCCATGTTCTTTAAATATAAGTTAAAAAAAAGAAATCTTTGAATGGGGCAAAGTTACTACTGCTACTTACTGCTTCCAAGCTTTCTTTCCACGGAATTGTTTGCCAGCTCTCTGACTCTTTCTCTTCTTCTCTATGCGAGTTTTCGCTATCTTTGATCTCTTTGCAGCGATTGGCATTGCCTTTTTGTGCTCCTTTTGCCTATTTGTTAAACCACCAGTCTGATGCAACGCGCGCGCACACACGCAAGGAAAACATATTAGAGCAGTTTTACAGAGGAAATCGTAACGGTAATCGAAGTTGGGTTTATTTGCCATTGCAAATATTGAAATACCTTCTTCTGTTTTATGGCGGTCCGAGACTGGTATCTCCCTCTCTCTTCTCTGCCTGCTCTTACCAATGCTAGTTTCTCATCTTTTGTTAATTTCCTCTTGATGTTAGCCTATCAACCAAGGAGATAATATAAATGTTCGATCTAAATATGATTATCACAAAATGATGCATTTCCCAAACTTTTATGTCTGAAGTTTCAATGTAGTGAAGAAACTGGTTTGATTGGTAGTGACAAAGATTCGATAGCAATTAAAGTGGTATTGAAAGCTTACCTCAAGTTTAGCAGCATCAACCCTCTTCATGCTAAGTTCGTCTGAGCTGGGAAGCTTGAACCCATGTTGAGTCAAGGCAGCCCTGGCATCCTTTTTCGCCTAGTAATGAATGTCAAGATGTAATCCCCATCGTATTAATAGAACGTAAAATCGTAAACCATCGTAAGTTATTAAATGGAACTACCTTCAGCTCTTTAATTCGTTCAAAGTCCTCATTGGATAGGATTCCATCCTCCTCTGTGTTTGAAGTGACCTTAGCTAATTTCTTCAAAGCCCGGAGGCTTCTACTCGCGGCATTCAGCTCGCCTTCAAAATCTGAAAACTTTCTCTTCTTTGCTTTCGACTTATCCGCATCAGAATCAGAGCTGTCTTCACTAAGCTCTTCGCTTCGTTCAAAATCATCATCAGATAAGATTTCATCCTCCCCTGTTTCTGAAGTGACCTTTGCTAATTTCTTCGAAGCAAGTTCCTGCAAATCAGCGTCGTCCACATCCTCATCTTCAGCATTTTCCTCATCCTCTGCTACATCATTGGCATCATCACTGTCATCATCATTATCATCTTCATTGCTGGCATCACTATCTTCCTCAGTATCATCAGCGTCCCTGTCAGAACCACCATCACTTCCACCATTTTCCTCGCCATCTTTAAGATCAATGAGTTCATCATTCTCACTAGATGCACCTTCGCTTATCTCATCGATCTCCTCGACGCTATCACTATTATCGTCTTGTTCCAATAACTCAATGCCAGGAATATTGTTCGCAACCTTCACCTCCCCGAAGGCCTTAGGTTTCGCTTTAACATCAGATGGCCTGCCTCTATCCTTTTTCACCAATAATGAAGGGCATATCTGCAAGAAAACTCATTATGTGAATAGAAAGTCCACCAGCAAGATACAAACAACATAGCTGCTTGAACAGAAAATAATCGATGATTTAGGGGTACAAAAAGTCGTGCCTCTCTAAATAGAGTAAGGAGGGAACGAGCAGCTGAAGAAACTGCCTTTTCATGAGACTTCCTGTACAACACAAGATCTTGCAGCAATTCCTCTGTCATTAACTGGAGATATGTGGAGGTAAGAAAAACGATTAAGATTCCCAGACACAGTACTAACCAATGAAATGTTTTGGGGGATTTATTGTAAAATTACCAAAGGCATGCGTAAACATATCTCTCGCACAACATTCAGTCCGACAGAGATGGCCTGTGAAATATGGATGTCTGAGAAATTAAATTACGATTGACGTGATAGAGTTCCTTTCCAAAGAAATGACTGTACCTCAGGACGTGAGCGATCATGAACAAACTGATTAACGATTTGCTTGAATAATGGTTCCACAGCATCAGGTGGCACCTAAATGGCATGAGCAAATAAGAGATAAATCCATAAAGTGAATTCAAGTCGAAGAATGGAAACTTTGAAAACCTACCATATCATGACAGGCCTGAACAGCAGCTGCAAGGAGACTTGTCACATCCCGTTGATGGGGCTACAAGGAAAATAGTTAGCCTTAGCCCTTAGGTAGACATAACTCACTGACCTCTTGAAAGTTGAATATAGTATCAGACGAACCTGAACATATTTTTGAAGATAAGGATAGAAGTTCAACAACATCAATCGGTAGAGGCCAATGGTTCGAGCAATTACTTTGACCATCATCATTTTCACCTACATAGACAAGTCAAATATTGATCAGACGCCCGATGGATTATATTTGTGGCAGTTAATTAGAGAATTCTATATGAACCGGGGAAGTTTATGATTTACCTCAAACCTCTCATTGCTATTCTGTAGGCGTGAAAAAATCTTTTCAGCAAAACCCTGTAACAAAAATTCAAAGGAAGCTCAATTATATGATGTAACAAAAAATTATTTTATGAAAAAAATAAATCATAAGCTATATGATGAACCTGTGCATCTTTCAAATGATTCAGTGGGGAATAGTAGTTTGAGTTATTTTTTTCAGATGAAAGCCGCTGCTGTTTCTTCATGCTGCGGATGACACGCTGCAATTTTGCCTTCTTTTTCTTTTTACTTGCTACCGTGCCTTTATGGGTTGCCTACATGATTCACGATAGGTTAAGAACAAGTGAATTAGTAGGGTTTCTCGTCAAAAGATTATGCAAATCACGAAATAATTAGCAACTAACCTTGTAGATGGATTCTTTATTCAATACTACTTGAGGCTCTTGGACTGCTTGGTCCTCTTCATCATCAGATTCATCACTATCATCATCTTCAATTTTCTCAAAATCAAGAAGAAAAGACAAGGCCGCAATCATGATCCTGATAAATAAAAGTATATCGAATCGGTCAATCAGAACGATGATATACCACGACAAAAACTTTTCCATCCAGCCAAATACCTATAAAAGGAGTATCTGAGTCTAACCTTGAGGATGGATGAAAGCATGCCATACAAATAGCATTTGCTGTCCTCTCCTCAAACCAAAGCTTCCTCCGATGAAGTTCACAAAGGGTAATAAGTGCTCTCTTTGCTTTTGCTTCTTCCTCTTGCTGATTCACCACGTCAAAATAAAGTAAATGTCTTAGCTATAAAAATGAACATCAGCCAAAAGTTTCATATTACCTGTAACATTCCGAACAAAATATTCTGCAGCGCTCGATTTTTCGGGTCATTCTTATGCTTCTGATTCATACGGCGAATACTCTGAACAACATGGCAGAATGCCAACTTTTGTAATGCTTTATCACCAACTGTCTGAAGCTCCATGAACACTGTAAGTGTTTCCGCAATATCAATAATCTACAAAATAATTAGTTTCATCAACAATCATCAAGGATACTGAACCACGACAGACGGCATTCTCACGGAAAATACAACAAAGAAAGAATTTCGGAACAGAGAGTGTCTCAGCATTTTTCATCCCTGTCGAGAAAGTAATAACGAAAAGAGAAAGCTCGACCTTTCGATTAACTAACAGAATCAAAGCCTGCGCGACCTGGAACCTAAGACCCGACGGAATATTCCTCGCCGAAGATTCCAGGAAGCCAGCTAACTCCTTCGGAAATAAACTCAATTCATCAGGGTAGAAAGGCGTTACGTGCGCCAGAAACATCGCTCGATCGCCCAATTCCTTTGCCACCGTCACGTCGGCTCCAATTCCGCTCAGCGACGTGAAGTTCAACGCGGACTGCTGTTGGAACAGTTCCAGCGAGGACTTGAATTGATTGTAGATAAGCGTCAGCTCCGATTTGTACCCTTCGGGGTCGGACTTCATCTTTGACTGTAAGGAGGTGAGGTTGAGCTTGTTGTGGGTAGCTCGCCCCGACGATGAGATTGGGTCCAGGTCGTCTCCGGCGAGTGACGACATCTTTGCGGCGACAATTGGGAGGTGAAAGTACGGCTTTGGTTTGGTGCAGTGTGCTGCGGGTTTAGGGCTTTAACTGATGAAAAAGAATTTCGTTTACATCTGCCATTTATTTTATTAGCTATACTACCACAATAAATTTAAAAAATCCAACATCAGTCCAATTGTTGACTAAATTAAGCTATATTTGCAAAATCTACTACCAAGTTTTAAAGGTCTACAGTGCTTCGTCCGAAAAGTGAAATAACCGAAGTAGAGGGATTGTATATAAAATTTGAAAATAATAGGGGCCTCTCCTGGAATTTTACTTTAGCAACGGCGAGGGACGACGATTAAACATCGGTGGTGCGCTGTCCAATGCGGAGGATTTATCAAGCTATCGTTCTTAATATCGATCAAATTGCCATGAAACTTGTAAATCCTCCTAGAAATGCTGCAGTTTGGGCTGCGAGATATGTCTCTTCAAGTAATAATTGTCGGGTATCTCTCTATCTTATCCCTTTCTCTCTAATCTACAGAGAGTATATGATTGTTTGAGTGGTCGCCTTTGTTTGTTTCTCTAGCTTCTTATTTTATGCAGTTTAGACCCGAAACTGTCAGTCTGCAGATGATACAGCTTATATGATTGAAATGTTGCACCCTAAACCTTTAAATTTCTGGTGTAGATTTAGAACTTTTTACGTTTCCCATGCGCCATTTCTCATCACTTGGCTACGTTGGATCAGGTTTCCGTGAAGAATAATCTCGACAATGGCAAATTCGTGTCTAATTTACTGGATAGAAGGTGGGCTCTGAGCAGCCCAGATGCTAAAGTTAATCAGATAGTGATTATGGATACAAATAGGGATGGATTAGAAGGTGAAGTTTCGTTCAATAACACTAGGCAGCCGTGCCTTGGAGAAACTGAAACGAATCAAGTCCAAGAGTTTCCATCTTTCTATGTGGTGAGGGATGATTTGTTGCATCCTTTGGTGAATGGTAATAAGGCGAGGAAATTAGATGCTGTCATTCCACTTCTTGAAGATAATGCAGTGACTGACGTGGTAAGATTGATCATTAATTCACACAACTCATTGTGGTTTTAAATTTTAGCTTGATTGCATCTGTACGCCTAATTTGATCCCTGGTAAATAGCAGATAGCTGAATGTCACGTCATTCTTGAGGAAATATTTGAGCTCTTTTTATCGTGTTTTTTGCTCCCATGTCTGAAGTTTCTGTTGCAAAGTGATAATATTATGTAGGTTACTTGCGGAGGTTGTCAAAGTGCACACGCTGCAGCTGTTGGTACGACGTCCCAATAGAGCTTCTCCATGTTTTTCTTTACTTAGTTTTTGGACGCTCTTCCATGTTCATAGTCATGATTTTGGACAGTGGTTAATAACGATGTCGTGATCTCAATCAATTCTATGCAGCTGTTTCTTGCTCGGAGAGGGGACTTAAGTCACACCTACTGCTTCGAGGAGAAGAGCCCCAAACACTAACTGGCTACAACCTTGTCTCCAAGCTATACGGTTCTGTGCAGTACATTCCAAGATCTCAATATGCGAAGAGGGAAGAAATGCTAGCCCGATACGCAGAATCAATAGCAGGCCGAGATGGGAATGCTGTTTGGCTTAATGATATGATGACGAAATGCTCCGAACATCATAGTGAGACCTTCTCAAAATCCAATACGGTTAATAATTCTGCTGGTAAATCAAGGAAAGTTGCTGTCATTAATGAAGGTGCTGGAGATGCCATTGCTATGCTAGGTACTACTATCTACATTTGCATTTGACTTTCTGATATGCATATTCATCTGATATATTATCGTGTTGATCGAAGACATGTCGTTTTGATAGGCATCATGCGGTTAGTACAATACTTGTCTCAGAACCATTTGTTCGGCGGAGATCGACGGTTGAAAATCGTCGTAGATTCTGGCACTGGTACCACAGCTGTTGGCGTGGCTCTTGGAGCTTTATGTTTAGGGTCAGGCCGAGTTTTATCCTTCGTACACTGCAATTTCTACGTCATATATACACGCATTTATTGAGACAGAAACGAGCCATATCAGTGATAAATCGTTGGCTATTCTTATCAGGCTTCCATGGGAGGTAACTGGGATAATGCTTGCAGACAAAATCGACGGCTACAGAAAAAAGGAGCAAACTTTGTTATCTGAATTCCTCGAAACCACTACGTTCCCTTCAGGCATCGAAAGAGCGCTTCATGCCAGCATTAATTCTGGAATTGTTCATTGGACCGACCGAAGAGTACCCAGAAAGTACGTGCGTAATAAATCTGCGTACACATCGTAACTTTCTTGCATCAAATCCCCGACGACAAACAAACGTGCATAGTTTTTACCTCCCTCTTTGTTTTCAGATTTGGCAACGTACTGAAAGGGGAAGTCGAAGAATGCAAAGCGATCGCCCGAGAAACTGGCATTCTGTTGGATCCCGTGTACACTTTAGCTGCCTGGGATCTTTCAACACAACTCGCCAGGAGAGAGAAGTATGAGGACGACGGAGATGGTGAGTCCAAGGTTGTGATGATCCATACGGGCGGGACACTTGGGATGTTCGGATTGGCCCAACGGTACAAGTCGTACTTTTGAAAAGGAGGATTCAGTGTAATGAAATATTCTGCTGTTCTTGGTATATTGTACGGTTAGGATCCGAAAATAGCAACAATCTTGAGACTATTAAAGAGGTTTTATTGTTGAACCAAGTAGTGTTTGTTTCTTGTTTATTGTAAAGAAGTAAATTGGCAAAAAAAAGGGAAAAAAGTTTTATTAGAATTCAAAATTGCCCCCATGCAGGATCGAACTACAGACCTTCAGTTTACAAGACTGACGCTCTACCACTGAGCTATAGGGGCTTTCTGCGCTGTATAATTTGTTTTACTCTTTTTAACAATTATTTAAGAAGAAGCCCACTTGAATAGGCTTAATATCCCACATTTGCTTCGGCCCATAAGCCCAAATTCACATTTTTATCAGATAAAACGAAACTTTAAAATAAATTAATTTGGAAGCACTGATAAGTGATAAGTGAGCAGCTGAGGAGGGAAGTAACGAACAACGATCACAAATGCTGCTTGCAATACTCCCTCCACAACCACAAACTCACCTGACAAATTACGCTTCTGTCCCTAATTTCCCCAAAAATTACGCCGCGAGGTACGCCGCTCGTGCCCTGTGCTTCTCCTCGTCCACGTACCTCCGCCACGTCGGCGGTACAGCCACCGAGGCTGGCGCGGATGACGAATCCTCGTCGATGGTGTCTTCGGCGGCGGCCGTCGCGGAGGCGATACGCGGAGCATCGACCTCGCCGGTCGAGTTCGTGCAGAGGATAGAGAAGAAGGCCAAGGCTCTGGTGCTGCCGAGTCAGGACTTTCAGCGTTTGTGCGTGGAGCAGCTCGACCTGTTTCGGCGAATCGTTGATCAGGATGCTCTTGTTTCGGTCAGGATTCGTTTCCTTTTGGTTGATTGAGTTTTCTTTTGTTCGGATGATGCTATTAGCTGTTGACGTGCTTGGTGATGGTATATGGTGTTTTATTTTGCTCGACAAGCAACTGAATGACTGAGAAAGAGTAGTCAATCGAACTATAATCGGTAGTAAGAGGTTATCAATAGTGTTGTGCCGAGATATTTGGTAACCATTACCTCAGAATCATAACACGTTGCTTGCTCAGATTGCAATAATTTACACCTACAAGGTGTTTTGACTAGTACTAAGCAACTCTTGTATCGTGTTGCATTTTTGTAGTAGTATTTTTCTGATGCTAGTCAGTGAAAGACAGATCTATGTCAGACCAGCTGGTAGCTATGTCATGGATCGATTGGAATTACGTCGGATTACTCTTTATCCGGGCGCCCATACAGCTGATATCGTGGTTTTGGTTGGTAATTTTAGTATACCTGCTGGACTAAGAGTGGCAGAAGCTGCAATACTTAAACAACAGGCAAGATTTCGAGAGTGCTGTTTTTTTGCTGATTGAATTGTAGTTTGTGTTGGTTGTTATTTTATTCACTTGGCGTTTCTAGGCGGTATTTTTTCCCGAGCTTGGTGCTGTGGTGTTTCCCATGGTAACACATCCATTTGTGGTGGGCTTCTTAGTTGCTGAGCTTCCAAGCATGGCCCTAGAAAGAGAATGGCGTGATGTAAAAGAGCTATCATCCTCTGGGAAAGCTATAACATGGCCCCACAAGATCGGTACACAACCCCTTGATGTGCAGAGTTTTAGCAATCAAGAAAGGGAGATTCCAAAATTTTCCACAGAACAAAAGCTGAATGCAATAAATATTACTCGCTCGCTGGCAGTGGCTTATGTAATGGATCAGGTGGCTTTACCTTGCAACATGGCTCTGGTGTTTCAGTCATTAACTTGTAGTCCTGTGACTGTTGAAGGAAATAACTATCTTGAAATCGTTTTCAGAAAGCAATGCTACTCCAACAATCTTCGTGGCAAAATAATATCAGGATGAATAGTTTGGTCGAGCAAGTAAGTGCTTATTCTTTGTTTTGTTTTGCTGCTACATGGCATATCTTGATTTATTCATTATTTGGAATGACAGATTCGGAGTTCTCTTTCAAGCATCCAAACACTGAGCAAAATGTTATCAGTTCACTTGAAGAGAAGCGAGGTGGGTTTTCTGCAACTACGAAAAATGTGCCCAACTTGGCCTGAACACTTTGATACCAATACCAGACTTGTTTCTTAATTGAATCATACCTGATATATTGCAGATTTCATCTGATATCGTTGATGACATCTTAGTGCAAGGTGACTACATGAGAGGGACTCTTCAACAGCTACAGGACGCTGTCTACCTGACAAAGGTGCTTCATCCGATTCAATTGCACTAAAACAAATATCATTTTACTCATCGTATTACCACACCAGTGATGGATGCTTCAGTGTTTTCATTATCATGAGATCGTAGGAGGTGCTTTCTGTGACATTTCTTAGCTGTTCGCCACTTCTTCACTAGATGTGATCATTTTCTGTTGATCAGAGTAGTCATGTGACCTAATAACTTTTGCATTATAGGCCAATATTATACGCTATAACAACGAAATACGAAAGAAGATGTATCATCAGTCTGCCGAAGCACAAACAGAGTGGTTGAACTCCGAGTCAAGTGATATATCCTTGGAATCTTCCATCACTGAGCGAGAATCTAGTAAGAGACTGTCTATTACTTCATCGTCCTCAGATTCAGAGTTTCCCATGCCACCTCTCGCTCTATCATCTTCACACGAACGTGGTATTAGGTATTTTCTTTTCATAACCATCATTCGTACGGTCCTTATTGCTTCCACGTCTTTTCTCATTTTAACAATGTTTCTTCACTAAAGACCGTGTGAGATTTCTGATGTCCTCCAAGACTTGGTCGGAGCCATAACGCCCCTTGCAACCAAGCAACAGCGCAGTGTCGAACTATGCGATCTCACAGCATCACTAAAGGTCGCCGTCGAAGAGCCCGCCCTACGCCAGGCTTTGGGCAATCTGATCGAAGGCGCTTTGCTGCGTACGCAAGTCGGCGGAAGAATCGAAATCGTCTCCACTCTAGCGCCAGCTGGCGGCGCCCTTGTCATCATCGACGATGATGGGCCTGACATGCACTATATGGTAATAGTTCGCCCAATTTGTATCTCTCCGTAGATTTTTTTTTTCGATTATTTGAATCTGAAACCTTGAGATGAATGATTATGAAACTTTTCGTTTGAAGACTCAAATGCATTCGCTCGCACCGTTTGGGGAAGACCTTTGCGAGGACGATAGAATAGAGGATAACATAACGTGGAACTTTGTTGCTGGGCTAACCGTTGCCCGAGAGATACTCGAGAGCTATGGATGCGTAGTTCGTGTAATATCACCGAGGAATACGAACACAATGTTCGGCTCGGGCGGGACCCGTCTAGAGATTTGGCTTCCTTTGTCCTCTGCCTCGTCTGTGGACCCGCCCAGCAATGCTCAGGAGGCATAAGGTTAGTAACAGTATATAATGTACGACTATAGTCATCATAGATTTCGAGTTATAAATAGTTAACTTTTTGGTTTTACAAATTTTGTGTACTTTTATGTAGTACTTAAGGAATAGTCTTACTCTGCGGTGAATGCTGCTTCATAAGAGCAATACCGCCTTGTGTACAGTATTGGGCATGGATATATTGTAATAATATTGGCTACTGTTGTGTAGGTTATTATGCTTGTCCAAATTGTCGCGATAGAGATATAATTTTCGAATTAGTAGAAGTCGTAAGGTGACATGAATAGGCTTGGGAGTATATTTGAAAAAGGTCGGAACTCCATTAATTCAGAAAGGAGGAGAAGAAGATATTGATTTTAATTTTAGTTAGGATTTGGGAAAGTACGAGCGACCTTCGTTTGGTCGTCGACAGAAAATTCTTCAGTTGAACCGTTGAACTAAAGTCTGCTCTACGCAATCACATAGGCTAATCAAAATATTAAAATCACCATTTATTGATAAATATTAATTAATCAATCAAAGTAGACAAGAAAACAGTCGATGTAAGAATTCTATGACCCTTGAGAATCATCACTTCAAAGTTCGTTCTATATCAAGACAAGACATATAATATAATATTGCATATAATCGCAGCTCACAAGAAGAACAGAGAAGATAGTAAAAGTAACATCGCTTCCTTTCTCCTCCTCCGATGGCCCCACAAACCACCACGGCGGCCGCCGCCAACAACCGTCCGATCTCCGACCTCCTCTCCTACCCAATCATCCTCTGCGACCAAGTCAACGCAGCCGTGAGAGAGTCAGCCTCCTACAAATTCGAGTGCTTGGAAGTCTCCAAACTAGTCGACCGCCTCCGAAGCATGCTCTCCTCCGCCGCCCGCCTCACCACCGCCTACGACCGCCCGCTCCTTCGAATCTCCGGCGAGGTCTCCAAAACCCTAGCCAAATCCCTGACCCTCGTCGCCAAATGCCGACGCCGCAGCATCCTGTCGCGCGTCGTCGCGATCGTCTCCGCCGCCGACTTCCGCAAGATTTTCGCCCTGCTTGAGTCTTCCGTCGCCGACATGAAGTGGGTCCTGAGCATCTTCGACGCCGGAGGCGGCGGCGGCGGCGGCGGCATCAACCTCACTCTGCCGCCAATCGCCAGCAACGACCCAATTCTCTCGTGGGTTTGGTCTTTCATCGCCTGTCTGCACATGGGCCAATCGAACGACCGCGTCGAAGCTGCCAACGAATTGGCTTCTCTAGCAAAGGACAACGACAGAAACAAACAGATCATCGTAGACGAAGGTGGAATTTCACCATTGCTGAAGCTGCTGAAAGACGGTTCTTCAACGGAGGGTCAAATAGCAGCTGTAAATGCCCTCTTTTGCCTGGCCAGCGACGAAGATAGGGTTCGCTCGATCGTCGACGAGTCAGCTGTGAGCGCAATTGTAGGAGCTCTGAACGATTCGCCCATGAAGATTCAGACCAAGCTGGCAAACCTAGTTGCTCGTATGGCCGAGCACTCTTCAGCAGCAAAGGAGGACTTCGCTCGGGAAAATGCAATCAGACCCCTCGTAACGCTGCTTTCCTTCGATCTATTCGTCGACGAGGGGTTTGGCAGGCAAAGTCTCCATTCGGTGGTTCAAATCAGCAAAGACATGGAAAGGACGAATCTTTATCGGACCCATTACTCAGAAGGCAGTAGCAGGGCAGTAGGGACGGGAAATCACAGGAAAGATAGAGAGAATGAAAAGCCCGAGGCCAAGCTCGAGCTTAAGATCAGCTGCGCCCATGCTCTGTGGATGATGGCTAAAGGAAGCGTAGGAAATAGTCGAAGGATCACAGAGACCAAAGGGTTGGTTTCTCTGGCCAAGCTCGTCGAAACAGAGGAAGGAGAGCTTAGGTTCAACTGCTTGATGACAATCATGGAAATAACCGCCGCCGCAGAGTCCAACGCCGACTTAAGGCGAGCTGCGTTTAGGACAAATTCACCAGCCGCAAAAGCTGTGGTGAATCAGCTCCTTAGGGTGGTCAAAGAATTGGACATGCCCAACCTTAAGATCCCTGCAATAAAAGCGCTGGGCTCATTGGCTCGAACGTTCCCAGCTAGGGAAACTAGGGTTGTTGGCCCTTTGGTGGAGCAGCTCGGTCATAGGAACCAAGAAGTTGCTGTCGAAGCTGCTGTTTCCCTCGGGAAATTTGCCTGTCCCGACAACTTCCTCTGCGTCGAGCATTCTAAGACGATCATTGAGTTCAAAGGCGTCCCTGCTATTATGAGGCTGCTGAGGGGAAATGAGAGTGCTATGTTACATGGGCTGATTCTTATATGTTACCTTGCGATTCATGCTGGGAAGAGCGAGGACTTGGAAAGGGCGGGATTGTTGAATGCCTTCGAAGGGGTGGATCGAGCTTTCATCGCACATCATCCTCAACTGAAAGATTTGATAGCTCAGGCTATTTATCACCTGAGTGTTTACCATCAGTCGCATTCTGGTATGCTTGCTCAGAGGCCGTTTTTAGCCGCTTAGGTTGTAATAATAAACTGTGTGTACAGATTATTTGTGTGCAAGATTCGATTTTTGGGGGAGATTATTCGCCTGTTCTTGATGAAGAGTTGTGAAGAAAGCTAACTGGGAAAGAACTGGGCACATATTATATACCATGTCAAAACATTTGGTACTTTTACAAGCCTATCTTTGTTGTTACACGATCCACTTCATAGGAGCATCGAAAACAAAGAGTACGGTATGCCTACGTACAAATGTATATGTTCTTTTGTTTTGTATACGAAATGAAAAGATGCAAATTCACCGCGTTGAGGGAAAAGCACGCCAGTTTTCGACGAGATGCATCGCTCTGTCGCGAGAGGTTGGAGAAAGTCTCTGAAGTACGACGGTTTTAACATTAGATGCGCCTCTTTCGCCTGCCCTTGAAGCCAATTCCAGGTATACCACGGCCTTCAACATATCACCTTCCTGTTTCAAGTTAAAACAAGTACTGCTGGATATCATCAATGTTTAATTCTCAATTTACATAGCGAAACGAATAAGTCAAGGGCACGGCAAAACTAGTTTGAATTCACATCCCCATTAAGAATAGTCCCATGATAGATTCCTGAGAATGTGGTTGAGGTTCTTAGTTCTTACCGAAAAGAGACTCAATCCATGCTCGAACTGAGCTTTGCCATGGCCACAATCGGCAGCTTTTTTCATCCATTTCCTTGCTGATTTAAGAGAATGAGGCAGGCCTGCGCCAAGTGAGTAGCACAGAGATGTATTATACATAGCGCGCACGTATCCTCCTTCTGCAGCTTCCAAGTACCAGCGAGCCTATAACAATAAGTAAAGCTTAAAAGGATGTCAATGGAATTCAACGAGGGAACGACAGGTATAGAACGAACACAGGGTATGCTTTTGACATTAGAAACTTGAACCACACAGGATAACAAACAGCCAATTCAAAAGGGAAAATCTGATCATTGGCTCTATCTAAGAGAACGAAACTGTATCAGAAGAAGACCGTACCGCTTCATTTTGGCTTTGAGCCACGCCTTGACCGTGATGGAAACAAAGCGCAAGCTGATACTGAGCACGAACATGGCCAGCAAAGGATGCCTCATACAGCCATTTGATAGCCTCTTTGGCATTCGAAGGATTTGCTGCGATGTTTAAGAGAAGCATTCAAAGAAGAAATCATCGCAAAAAGCCCGCCGATCAAAATCCATATAGCAACTCATTAAGTCAAATGATCAGATTAAATTAGAAGAACCAACCTTGCAAGCAAGAGATTCCCAGATTACACATCCCAGCAACGTTTCCGAGCTCAGCAGCTTGTTTGTACCATGACACACCGCCTCTTCCCTTCTGCCCATTTCCCACAAGACCAATCCCAAATCCACCATACAGAGCGTGGACCCACGCGCAGCTCCTTTCGTAAAACTCTCCACGGCTTTGCTCGAGTCGCGCCTCACGCCGCCGCGGCCGTGCTTGAACCTCTTGCCCCATCTCAGGAAAAGCATGGCTTCTCTCAAGGGCTTGAGCGCGTCCCTCCACGCCCTGCAGGCGAGCGAGGCGGCGCGCAGCGTCGGGAGGTTGAAGGAGCACGCAATCCTCGCTATGACGTCGTACGGCAGGGAGGAGAAGTCGGGCCCGTTGTCCGAGAGCTTCGGCGTGAAACTGAAATACGACGACCGCTTGGTGGGGAGATCGAGGGAGCTGTCGATCGGCGATTTCGTGAATTTCAGGGACGTGAAAGGCTGATTTTGGGGCAATCGCGGCCAGGTTTTTTGGCTCATGGCGGCGGAGCGGTGGCGCGTGTGGTGGTGCTCTTGACTGTATTATTACGACTTCGGTTTTTGGAAATGGTTTAATTTTTATGTTGTTGGAAAACTGGTGAAGGCCGAAGGGTGTGGGTTATAGGGTACGTTTTATTGTTAAAATCTTTTTGTGGTTACTTTCGATTACGTCGGGCCGACGGCCCGGCCCGTATTTTACCAAAGCCCGCCATTGGCCGGGCTGACACGTGCAAGCCCGCATCTGAGAAATGAAGGTCGGCCCCGCCCGCATGCCGACAGGGGCTAACAACTTTAGTTCTTTTCGAAAAATAAGAAAAAAATAAAAAAAAAATTAATAAAAAATAGGAAAGTACTCTCATATGTAATAACTACATAATCTTCTAGTTTAAAGAGTTTAAAAACATGATAAAAAAAATAATAATGAAGAATTCATGTTGAAAAATATATCTAATTTAATCAACTTATATATTAATTTAGCTATGTTATTAAACTACAAATAAAAAACTTATATATCTATATATTTCTATGAGAAACGTGACAACATTTTAGGGCTCATGCATGATATTATAAGAGATAAGATGATTTGTCAAAGTCAACCCGAATTTTATGTTAAGAGCAATACCAATGCATTGGGCGCTGAAATTTGGAATAAAAAGGCTCGCTGAACCCAGTTGACATATTTATTGGGCATCCATTGTATTAATTTGATCCAGAAAAAGAAGCCCTATTTAAACCAACATATGCCAAATTTATTACCATTTGGTGTAGTTGCATGAATAATCTTCCCATCATTTTCTTTCTCAAATGTATGTCTTTAGAGCATCTCCAATGCAATGCATAAAAATACAGGTAATATTACACAATAATACAGTTGCTACAGTGCTTTTACTCCAACCCATAAACTCTATTTTCTACAATAGTTTTCTCTCCAACCCATGAACTCTATTTTTACACTAAAAATCAAATTCCTATATTTTACTATCATAATTGACTTACTATACTTTATTATATAAAATTAAAAATTCAATGTATTTTATTTATTAATATTTAAAATTACATGAATGATAAAATTAGCATATTATTTAAATTTAATTTTATTATATAAATAAAAATTATATTATTTTTAATTTTATTTGTATTATAATAGTGTATCAAATATTTAAATATAACAAAATATGTATTACTAAATAAATATAAATAGAAATTAAAACTCTATTTTTGTGTTAAAAATTGTGCGTACTCTAGATGTAGAGTTTCTCTGCTGATCAACACAATATTGTGTTAAATATAGAGTCCCGTTGGAGTAGAATCGTACTCTATTTTGTATTTTACACAAAAATGAAGTACCCGTTGGAGATGCTCTTAGTCTTGTGAAAACAGTCTTCAATGTACTTCTAACTGAAAAATCTTCCCTCAGAATCCTCAATACTTTTATCATCCCTTTTTCGAATATTTTGTTTTAGTCAAAGCATCCCATTTTGCATACACAGATTTTCGATTTGGTAGATATGGATATAATCAGTGTTTAAACAAAAAAATTAGTGTGAACAATGTGAACTATAAGACCAAGTCAGGGCGCAAGTTACTAAATTTTTAATCCCAGATATACATTTAATTTTAAAAAAAAAATTATCGTACTAGTTGGAAATTCAAAACTATATAAATATGTTCCTTACATGTCAATCAAAGGTTCACACTATACCCGGCAATAATACTACGAATCAACAAAAAAAAATCTCTCTCATCAGTGCTTGCTGTCAATATATGATGATGATGAAGAAGAAGAATTACCTAAGAATTTTGGTGATAATAATCATTATGTTTCTTATCGCAATCAATGTAGTCTCAAGCTGCGCATCATTAACCTTATTACCAGCAGGTAATAAAGTAATTAATTGAAGACATTTAAAGGTAAGGACCAAACATAAGTTTCATTTAGAGTTCATCACCTTGTCAGAAAATTTTTAGGATAGGACCCGATATACTTAAGTGTTTTTCAGTACCACTTCATGGATCTGTAGTAACACTTCGTAGGTCTGTAGTATCACTTTATGGTTCTGTAGTACCATTTCATCGTTCTGCAGTACCACTTAATTGTTTCGCATTACCACTTCAACATTTTGCAGCACCACTTTTGTGTTATGTGCATCGTCCGATATCAGTTCATATACACTGTATAACACCAGGTCCTTATCTCTAAATTTCATCCAAATCGGGTCCTGAACCCAAAAAAAATTCTGACATGGCCCTAAATCCTAACTTAAAACATATTTTGGGCCCTGAAACTTGCGCTTAATTAAACTCCCATCATTCTTTCTTTTCCGGACCTTCCTTAAGAGCCGTCGTGAATTATTATTTAAATAATCGTAGCTATGATAATATATTCATATAAGGACAAGGCATGAATAGGAAGCTAATGGCGTTTAGCAGTCTAAGGGTTGCCCGGCGGCCACCGCCGCCGCCGCAGCACAGCCATTTGGTCAACGTCCATCAACGTGTACCTCCTCCACCATATAGTGTTCAAAGTGCCCCGCCGCCATTTATCTATTAATATTTATTAGATACTGACGATATAATTTGCATGTTTATTCGATGTTTGGCAACATTTTTCTTCATTTAATCAATATTGCTGCGGGTTTGATGTTGTAGAAAGAACAAGGCAAAATATTCATTCTATTAGCACCCTTTTTGTTTGAGTTCGTCTTTCAAGGGCTTTTTTGTTCAGTTTAATATGCCTGGTGCTATGATATAGTATTATATTATTTTTAAATAAAGTATATTAAATATGTGACGAGATTGAAATATATATATAAATTAGAGCAGAAATATGTCTTCCTTATCAACTCCACGTTAGCAATTAGTCCTCTCACCGAATCAAAACTTATGATAAGACGATCTTTCGAGGGTTTTCGTGTGAAGACATTTATGCATATACAACCCTAATACGTATACATATGTGGCTTTTTTTGCTAATATATACAACACGAATCGAGGTCCAAAGGATAATTTTCGCGTAGTGTTTATTTTATGCCTTGAACTTAACTACTACGTAACGTACAGTCATTGATTATGCATATAAATTCGAGCAACTTCTATGTCCTTACCAACTCCAAGTCAATCCTAGTTAGCAAACTTTCCACACAAACAAACATTAAAAAAAAAAAAAAAAGAAGAAGAAGCGTTGAATTGAAAACGTCGCCACAAAATGCCTGCTATAAATAAACTAAGACCATGACACATCATTTCCAAAAGTATCATCATCAATAAAAGCATATACCACATTAAAGCAAGCAATACGATGATACATTATCTTAGAAGATTGGCAGCAGCCATATTGATTATGCATCTCTTATTCAACGTTACCACGTCATTACCATTCCCAGGTAATCATCATAGTCTCATAAACCGTGTATAGTTTACATTTAACAAGAACTAACTAACTGTAGTTGTTGTCAGAAAATGGACCATGGTCAACGCAAGGCCTTACGAACAGAAAGCTGCTAGGAAGACGAAGGCCTTACAGACCTGGTAAATCGAGCCCACCTCCACCGTTTACCCATCACCCAATTCATATGAAACCTCCATCGCCAGATAATTAAAATCTTAAATTGATATCATCTAAATGTATAATCAGTGATATCGGCGAATGATTAATAACACGTACGTCCTTGGTTTAGCATAATACTTCTATGCTATTCTTCTTTGAATTGCCTAATGATTGTCTGAAGATCACTGCTACTGTATGTATGTTGACATTATAATTTGGGCTTTTGTCCCACTCCGAATAAATTCAAGCAATTTCAGCCAGTGTCTATTCTAGTGTCTATTCTATTAGTGTGATGGGGTAAGATAAACCGTCAATTGGTATGTATTACTTGACTAATCAGATTTTTCCTACCTCTATTAAAAGAAAATAAGACTTATTAAACCATGGATCTTCCATAACCTCATAATAAATACCAAATGCTAGTTTTAGTATATTACTTATTAAAACTATTTAATAATAATTAACTTTATTCTGATGCACACGCGCAGGGTGTGCCATTACTAGTATATATAAGAGAGGTTTTCTCCTCCTATCACCGGGTTGATTTTATAAAGGACCCGTATAACATGGTATCAGAGCAAAATTCAATTCTGCCTACCGTCACCCGATTCATATGTCTACGTGTTAGGCCATTCATGCCACACGTGGGTGGGCCGGTTGATATTATACTTTGAGCATTATCTCACGTCGATTAATTCAAGCTCTTCGAGCAGCTATATATAAGAAGCTTTCTCCTCCTATCCCGAATTGATTTTAGGAAAGATCCCTCGATTTCTAATAGAATTGAGGGAAAGACTGAACTAATCGTATCAAAACATGGTTTATCATTTTTTTATATGGTGTCTCTCAGAGGCTCCACCTAAATAATAATCAGCTAATATCATACCATTACGTTACACAATTAAATGAAGTAAAATTCATCATATCTGCTGAACAACGGCCAAGCAGTTATCAACCTCCTTGTAAAGCAACATCAGATACAGCACGAAAGGATTCTCCACGCCGAACTGCTTCAACGAATCCTGGCAATCGCTGCTAAACGCTGCACTGAGGAAGGTATTCGTCGTCCCGATATCCTTCTCCCCGAAAGCTCTGACGCTCGTTTCCATGTCGTCAACCACGCTTTCGAACTGATCCTCGCACGTTTTCAAGATGGATGTCCTCGTCTGTGGCTCGAGGTCCTTGACCAGCGGCTCGAGCCTGTTGTGGACCATGGCTTGGAGCCGCTTGGAGTATTCTAGAGTCGTGAGCATTGCGTTGAGCGAAGCATCTTCCCAGGTGGTGGCGTTCCGAACCATTTGGGTGCATAGGCGCTTGTTTGAGGAGGTTCGGCACCATGGGTTCACGCCGGCGAAAGTTCGGGCCTGGGCTTGGCCCGTGAGGGTGTTGGTTAGGGTTAGAGTTAGGGTAAGGGTTAGGGTTAGGATCGTGGCTGATGAGGAGAAAGGGTTGTTGGTGTTTTTAGGAGCCATTTTGAAAAGGTTGTCTGATTTTTTTTTTTGGCTTTTTTTTTTTGTTTGTTTTCCTCTTCAATGACTCCCTAGGTAGGTAGGATGGGGCTATTCTAATCTGATTTTATTTTACTGATTTTTCCGAGGATGTTTTTTTTGTTATATATTTGTTTCGGGACGAAGTGAAGGTAGGGAATTCAGGGGTTTTCTTTGTTTTCTTTTGGACCATTAATTATTGAATGAGCGACTATACGATTTTCTTGGGGTAGGAAAATTGTTGTGAATCGCTTGTTTTTGGAAGGTTATAAATATTCTTTACATGAGGTTGCGAGGTGGGCGGTTAGAGATCCTTACATAATCCTTCATTTTTTTATTAATTATTACATTTTAGTTCCACTAAAATTTCATGCTTTAGGAGTAGAAAAAATAGCATAATATCTCTCAATATTGTACACACACGCAGGCATGGCCCTTTTCTTTTGCCTCTCCTTTCCTCTACAACACAAGACAAAAAATATAGACAACATAATCCAACGGGCCGGGCCACATTCGGACCCATCAACAGTCCGACCCGATAACCGATCAAAATACTACCTCGGCCCAGATAGCTCCATAGCCTCAATAACCACCGACGACTCCTCGATATAATCCGAATACCTCAACAAAGGCGGCGGCGGACCTCTCTCCGACTGCTCCCACTTCTCCGACAACCCATCACCTTCGAGCATCCTCAAAACCTCCGACATTTTAGGACGGCGCGTGGGATTGAACTGCGTGCACAGCAGCGAAACCTTCACCATCTCCTCCACCTCACCGCCGTCGTACTCGCCCCTCAGATCCTTATCCACCATGAGCCCCACCTTCCCCTCCCGGTGCAAAACCCCAACCCAGTCCAGCATCACCGCTCCCTTCTCGCCATCCCCCGCCGCCGTCCCGCGCCGCCCGAAATCCACCGCCTTCTCCCCCGTAACGAGCTCGAGGAGAAGTATCCCAAACCCAAAAACGTCGGTCTTCTCCGACGACTGGCCAGTGGATAGATACTCCGGCGCTATGTGGCCCACCGTCCCCCTCACGGCGGTGGTCACGTGTGAGTCGCGGTGGTCGATGAGCTTGGCCAGCCCAAAGTCTCCGACCACCGCCTCGAAATCTCCGTCGAGGAGAATGTTCGCCGCCTTGACGTCCCTGTGAATGACCCTGGGATCGCACTGCTCGTGAAGGTAGACGAGCCCACGGGCCGTGCCCACGGCTATGTTCTTGCGCCTGGGCCAGTCTAATACGGGCCGGCCGTGAACATGGTCTGAAAAAAAAAGGTAACTTTTTTAGGGCAAAATTTTCTACAAGGACGAAGTGAAGCGTATGTTCAAAGGACGAACCTTTGAGCCTCGACGCAACGCTGCCGTTTGGCATGTAAGGGTAGATGAGCAGCCTTTCGTTCACGGTGGAGCAGAACCCACATAGGCGGAGGAGGTTTCTGTGGACGGCGAGGCTGATGAGCTCCACCTCCGTCTGAAACTGAGTCTCCCCTCCGAGGGCATTATAGTCTTTTAGCCTCTTCACGGCCACGACGGTCCCATTTCCCAGCCTGCCCTTGTACACTATCCCAAACCCTCCTTTGCCTAATATGTTCTTTGAGCTGAAGCGATCAGTTGCAGTTCTCAGTTCCTTGAAACTGTACCTCCTTAAATGGCCCAACCTCACCTCGGAATCATATTGATCTGCTGTAATGTTCTTCAGACTTATGTTACTACAAAGGTTTTACGAAGTGGGAAGGGATTTATCTCACCATTAACGTCGAAGAAGATCTGCTTGTCGTGTCTGTAACGCCACCAAGCGAGCAGCCCAGCTATGGTTATTAGTACAAAAGAACCGCCGAAGCTCGCCCCAAAGGCAATGGCAATGTGATGTTTCGATTCAGATTGCGAATTCTCTGTTTCAGACGTAAACTCTTCAGATGCAATGCAGTAGTCCTGAAGTAAAATGTAAGTGAATCTGAAGCTTGCCATTTATAGCTTCGGGCGGAAAGGATAGTGGCTCGGGGAAGACGAGGGAACAGTTGCTTTGAGGAGTGTCGCCGCAGATTAAAGGGTTTCCGACTATTCTGAGAAGGGCCCAATTTTACAGAAATGGAATTTGCGTTAGTTCGGGGAAGAGATTGCTGTACGTAAGAGAGTGCTAAGGTTTTAGCTCACTTGAATGTCCTTGCAGAAACTCTCGGCAACGGGCCGCTGAGATTGTTATAAGATAGGTCTCTACAAGAAATAACACCACAGATCATCGTTCAAGAATGTGAATATATTAAAGAGAAGACGTGGAAAACTTACATGAGCGTGAGGCTGTCGATTTTGGAGAGAGATTCTGGGATTTTCCCGACGAGGCTGTTGTTGTTCAATCGCCTGCACATTGCTCGAGAACAGGGCAATATGGTTTAAGGCAGAAAAAGTAAACATACGATTGTTGTCTTAAAAACTCACAGGTAATTCAAAGAGTGAAGATCTCCAATGGCATTTGGGAGACTGCCGGCGATTTTGTTGTTGGAGAGATCGAGCGTCTGAAGCCTTTCTAACTTGCCGATTATGTCTGGGATCGAGCCCGAGATCTCATTGTTCTGCAGCAATCTAGAAAGAAAGAAAGAAAAAAAAAAAAGCAGAAAAATATTACGAAGAATCCGAGTTATGAGCTGGGCAATGCAATGGCTTACTTACACTGCTTGCAAGTAACTGAGGTTTCCAATTGCAGGTGATATGATTCCTGACAAGCTCAGGCTAGGTAAACCTCTAATGGAGGACAAGAGAAGGAACAATCAAGAAATGGTAAGAACATTTTGAAGAAGAAAAGAACAAAAAAAAAAAAAGATTTGACATTTAACTCACAGGGCAGAAACAAATCCATCTGTACAAGTGATCGTCCTCCAACTACATGGGTCGACGGAATTAGCATCCCAATTCTCAAGGACATTGTACGGATCATGGAAGCCATTCTTTATAGCCATCAATGCAACAACTTCAGGGTCGTTATTGAAGCAAGAA
This sequence comes from Craterostigma plantagineum, assembly GCA_027422505.1. Lineage (NCBI taxonomy): Eukaryota > Viridiplantae > Streptophyta > Magnoliopsida > Lamiales > Linderniaceae > Craterostigma > Craterostigma plantagineum. The sequence continues at coordinate 65,789 of JAPQWV010000229.1, forward strand.
GAAAGAAAGGAAAAATTAGATTGTGCTCTTACCATTTTAGGGATAAAAAAAAAAATTCATGAGAATTGAAGGAAGAAACATTATCAAGTATGTATTGACCTTCGTAGTTGACGCCAGAAGGAGAAAGAGTTGAGTAAGAACTCTCTACCATAGCCAAAATCACAAATGCAACTCTCCAAAGCTGAGACTTTTGCCTTTCCATATTCACAAGAAGACCACAAAAGGGGCAGAATCTTCACTTCATAGCAACCATAAAGTACCTTTTCTTACCCATTATCTCAACCCCTAGAAAGGATAAAATCGCCTTTAAACCAACCAAGAATTCACCTTTTTCCACTTCTGCCCTCAAATGAAGCTCAACATTTTACAACGTAAGCCCCACTAGACCAAGACTACTTACAGAGAAGGCCAAATAACGACTTCCCAGATGATAAAAAAGTTGCTTCTTTTTTTTTTGGTAGTAAAGAACAGTCTTTGCCCAAAAAATGAAGCCTTCTTACGCAGCCAAGTGGAACCCAAGAAAGAAAGAAGACGCTTCCTTGAAGAGGTAAGGCAATAAACAGAGACTTAGCTAAGGCCTGGGATTTTCTGAGGAACCCTGAGATTCGAGCCAAACAGTGGTGCTAGTGTGTGAATTTCGTATTTGTTTTCTGCCACTTATCCACACATATTCGAGCAAATAGTTCTACTCGGCAACGAAGGCATGCTTTATCTGTAAACCTCTCTCGAGAGACTCAAAACGCACAGTCACACACAAAGACATTGTTCCCTATTTCGCACGTTCAGTAATAATGCACGCTTATGTGGCCACAAGGTTCATACGCACAAGGCACAAGGCCAAAGAATCACAGATGCAGCCGTGGACAGTTCTTAATACTTTCTGATATTTTTTCATGAAAACTATCGCAATGTATTTCTGGGGAAGCGAAAAATTTGCTTTTTATTCAGTGATTTGGACTTGGAAAAGAGAGGTGCGGGTGATTGATTGATGGAGGAATAGCATTGCAGTGGCATTTCTTTACGGCCAAAAAATAAAACTGAAATTGAAGATTTTCGGGGAAAAAGTTACTCCCTTTCGGAGCAGTTCACGTGCTTGATTTGTCCTAATCTTTGTTGGCTTTCGAACTTGTATAATTTTTCTTTTAATTTGGTTTTTTAAAATTTTATTGTACCACCCTTCGATCCTTCATCTATTTCCAGGGTTCATTTAACTCAAGATCATTGACTATTAATTATTAAATGCGTGACGCATTATGATTAGGTATTGTATAGATAAGTTATACCAGAATATTATTTAATTAAGCTAATTAGAAGTTACATTATATAGAATAGAAGCTAGGCTTAGAAAAAAGGGGTGAAAAGGAATATTTACGAGTTCGACGAAACTATTCTAACATACGCTGCCATACTGATTGCGTCACTGTATAACTAAGTTCACAGGCCAGAGTTACCTTGAACCATGAATTATGGTTTTTTTTTTTATGTTATTACATGATTGTTATATTAAATTTGATTATATTTTTTGGGTAGTAAAATAAACAAAAAAGGAAGGGCGGACAATTTCTTACATGGTCAATACCTACCAGCGTATGAAAAGGATAAAATTAGATTTTATATTGCAGAAGACGCATAACCCCACGTCCAAGGGTATTTTTGTCGCATTGGAAAAGCTGAATATTCTCTAGTCTACACTTGCTGATAACTTATTATCTAGTGATTATATATTGAGACATTATATTTGTAAATTCATATTCCTTCCCTTTTTCCCAAGATTCTGTTTATTCTGGGGTATTTCTTGGCATTACAAATATATTTCCTTAGGTATCTACTATCTAGTAGTGTTGAGATTATAAACAGGTGGGTTTCGTACCACATCGACTAATTCAAGCTCTTCGATCCAATATATATATAAGAGGCTTTCTCCTCCTATTACCAATTGGTTTTAGGAAGGACCCCTCAATTTCTAATAAGTAGAGTTATGAAACTAAAATACTTTCTTATAAATCTATATAATGCTAACTATCTTTAGAATATGTGTTAGTATGACAATATTTGAAAATATTTCCACTTATAAATTATAATCTTTCCAAAAAAAAAAAATCAATGATTGATTACATATGCATTATTTTCCTTTTTCCTTTTTTCTAAATGCAATTTAGCAAGCATAATTATTGTTGAGGGCCCAATTGGTGTTGTCGCCCAATTGACAAAACGATTGATCGTTTCAAGGCAAATCTTCGTTCACGAAATAAGGGCGTGTTTGTAGGCCATGCGACTAACTAATCTATGAAACAACTTTGCAATCGAATAAATAATAACTCGAAATTTCCTTTTTCTTTTTTTGAATATATTTTGGCTCATTTAAAGAAAAATAGGTAGCCAAACACTGCTTTATCAATTGTAATGCAATTATGTGACTTTCGCCTATAGACCGAACTCAATATGTGGTGGTAGAGATAGAGATTTCTCATAGTCCAACTGATTTTATAAACGATAGGAGCTGGTTAAGAAGGAGCGCCCATTCATCACTAAACACGCAATATTACATATAAAATAGAATGAATTTAAATAACATTTTTTTTCAATTCTTAAGTTAGACTCAAATCTACGTTGTTTTAACTTTTAAGAAATTGATATATTTATTTTTGTTCGATAATAACATCCTTTGTTTTCAACTACGGAAGTTGTTCTACTTCTAAACGGGGCGCGGCTTTACTTGACCCAAAATTGGTAATTAGGGTTTTTCAACATCGATTCATTCGACGGCTGTCAAAGTTCGAGGTGATCCCCAATCAACACCCGATTTGACAGATTCTACTACCGTTCACGTCGCATTTTAATTCTTGGATTTTGTTTGTAGCTTTAGGAGTTCTTGGATATGGACGCAGCGAAGATGGAGGAGTTGAAGATCCAGTTGAATCGCTTCTACGACGAAGCGAAACAATATACTGATAAAATCCCACCGACGCAGCTGTACGCGGCGATTGGAGTGGTTGTGCTCACGGTTGTACTGTTCTTAATCAGTAAGTTCCCGGTTCGAAAAGCTTACCTTACGTTCGTTTCGTTGAAAAGTTTGGTTTTTGGGAGGTTAATTCTTGTGCATTGAAGTTAGTTGCATTAGAGCCTGTTTGTAATGTTATCGGTTAGCTCGTACTTGTAGTTGCTTCCCTGAGATCTGTATTTCATGCGCTGTCCGTCTGAAACATATCGATTTGCATGTTGCATTGTAGTTCGTTTCTTCAAGCATAGGACTTCGAGTACCATATTACTAACAGGGCTTGGTGGAAGTGGAAAGACCATTCTTTTTTATCAGGTGAGCATCAGATGAAGTGTAAAATTGAGAAATCGTGGGAAACTGTATAGCTAATTACACATTCTTTGTTTCATCCTTTAGCTTCGAGACGGCTCCTCTCATCAGGGTACTGTAACTTCGATGGAAGCAAATGAAGGCACTTTTATATTGCACTCTGAAATGAGTAAGGTAATGAATCAGGCCACATGATTTGTCAATTGCTCCAGTACGCGGGTGCCATCGTTTAGCAATCTTGTCAATCTCGTTCCATCTTGGTATCTTTCTTAAGACGCCAATGTGAATGATCTCTCCGCTTAAATCTCAGAAAGGCAAAATTAAGCCTGTTCACATTGTTGACGTTCCTGGGCATTCAAGGCTTCGTCCCAAGCTAGATGAATTTTTGCCTCAAGCAGCTGGGGTGGTGTTTGTCGTGGATGCTGTAGACTTTCTACCAAATGTCCGTGCTGCTTCTGAGTATGTAACACTCCTCAATTCAAGCATAAACGTTTGTGAATCTGTGGCATCGAACTTTAACGCCAGTCTCTAGCATCTCATTCTGATTTTATTTTTTCTCATAGGTACCTTTACGACATTTTGACCAAGGCTAGTGTTGTAAAAAAGAAGATACCAGTGCTACTACTCTGCAACAAGGTGGATAAAGTTACAGCACATACAAAGGACTTCATCAGGAAACAACTTGAGAAGGAGCTGTAAGTGGTTTCTGTATAATTCTTTTCAATGTCACTGCATACTTTTCAATCTCTCTCTCTCTATATATATATACATATGTTCTTAATGCTTTTTATATATTCAGTGAGAAGCTGCGAGCATCGAGAACTGCGGTATCTTCTGCTGATATCACTAATGAGTATACCTTGGGGATATCTGGAGAACCGTTTGCATTTTCTCATTGTCACAACAAGGTTACTGTGGCAGAAGCATCTGGTTTGACCGGTGACATCTCTCAGCTCGAACAGTTCGTTAGAGAAAACGTGAAGGCATAGGCTGTGATGATACCTTCATTTCCTCACTAAGCTCTTTGGTGAGAAATACCCGTCATTAGGTAGTTGAAGCAGTGATTTTCTGTACTTTGAATGCATTTGACCCATGAAACGTAAGTTATGGTTCTTGATTGACATTCTTAAGCGTTTTCTTGGAAGAAAGAGTGTTTATTATTTGACAAACTCAAGTCTTGGAGGCATTGCTTAGTATATCATATGCATTTCTTACTATAGCAGTTGCAATCATCAATGACATGAACACATTCTAATTGATTTTCTGAAATAACTGTTACAGGGCAAAAGTGATTTCTCCTACTCCCACAAAACTAAACTACATAAACAAGAAAAAAAAGAACCATCAAACCTAGTACAAGTAGCAAACTAGAACCAGCCTCCTAAAAACTTTATCAGAGCAAACAAACTAAAGATTGACACCCCTAAATATACAAGAACTTACAGACAAGAGAAACACCACATACACTTCATAAGTAAGATATATGGTCACAGACCGGGTATATCAAGACTTCTAAAGAGTTCAGGAAGATGATGATTGGTAAGCTTGGTCCTTTTACTGATATCACGCTGCTTCTTCTTACTCTTATGCTTTGGGGCAATTCCATGAACTTGTGCTGAAGACCTTCTCTTGGCAGTATTTGTGGCAGGTCTCATTCCATTCTTCTGAAGGTCTTTTTCAATGTCAAGCATGTCTCGTGGGAGTTCGATGCTACGAAAAAGCTGCTTCAAATCATCGTCAACGTTGATGATTGCTCTTGGGTCGTTGGGATAGGCTATGTCCTCTTGTGAGTCGACGCTTGAAAGCAGCCAGATTTTGCCCGATGCTTTTAAAGACTACAAAATGTTGTTGTAGTTCAAAACACATCCTTAAATGTCATTCGACCAGAAACAATTCTAAACACAAAGTATTAACAATTATAAACACAAAAAAGTTAATGAAGTGATTCTCCTATTTCTGAGTGTCAGTATTCTACGTAAGCTAGTTCCAGTTTGTTAGTAGTTTTGTTGCGTCATTCTTTAAATAAACCAAATTACCTGCAAGTCTTGTGTTATGGTTGGATATGCATCTTTGAGATCACTAACAAAAATACCCTCTGGAAGTCTCCTGACCAAGCTTAGAAGTTGCGTCTTGTCTCTCAAATCATGCTTGGACTGCAATAAGTTGAAAGCAAGTAAAAGTTAACAGAGGAACATGTAACGAAAAAACGTCAAGAAAAGCTTAATATCATATGTGAACAAACAAAGTATACCTTGTACGAGAACTGTTTCCCATCATATTTCACTTTCGGGTTGTTCCTTAAACTGTCAAAGACATTCTTGTTCGCAAGTAAATCCACATAGCACGTCTCGTTTATTTGCTCGGGAGAGAATGCTTGTCTGGTCTGGAAGATCGGTAATTTTAGCATTAGAGGGGGAGTGCGAGATACTCGTTAGCGTTTGTAAAAATAATACACACAGAATCTACAGATAATACCATGAAACTCTACATTCCCAGGTTAATATAAAGTACTTAAATTAAATCAGTAAAACTTCCACCATCACCTAAGAACATTCGTGTGTCTAACACAATCACTCAGCATCGATTTAGTACCAGCCTACGTACCGGTATCGTTACCTGAGATAAATTCAATATAAGCAAAATGGGTGGGAATAATTACCTCAAAGAGCAAATCAATCACACGTTTGATTTGAGCTCCCACTGGAGCTTTCCTTATGCTGTTTATATACTGAAGCCGTTCTGTATCATCAGAGAATTTAACCGGCGGTGCCAGAGACTTCTCGGTGAACATCACTGTTGATGAAGAAAAACCCGTTCTCGCGGCATTGCTGATGAGTGAGGATAAACATTTCTCCTGTTGTTTCTTGAATTTCGACAAACTTTCTTGAAGGGAAGACATCTAGACGACGAAAAATCTCACTTTCAATTCCAGAAAAACTTGGAAAGCAAACAATGTAAGTTTTCATTTTTCTGAATAATATTTTGCAAGCATCATGCAGCTACACGCCCAACCATTGGGTTGGGAGTATATGAAAATTGAGCGGATGAACAAAAAAATTATCCAAATGCAAACATCCCTCGAGCCTTATAACCTTACTTTCCTAAACATCCATCAGACTATTCTACCGTTCCTACTACAATATTTTTGGAAGGAGCTGAACAAAAAAAAAAAAAAATCTATTGATCGGGAATTTCCTAATTGGCAATCATAAATCAAATCCTACAAGCCACGAGGATAATCAACGAAGAAATTTGAAGATACAAACTTGCCGTTCACAACATATATAACATAGCAATCCAACCAACAAGGAGACGAAAAGACACAACTTGCCTTTCACAACAGAGTAATTAGGGTTTCTTCGTTTCCCAATGTTTCCTTGTGCTTGTGCTGTTCGTCACCATCGCGTAATCTCATTACAGCACGAAATGAAAGCATGTGGCAACCAACCTATTTTGGGCTTCAATGGCCCATTTCGTGAAAGCCCGGCCCGATACCGGCCCAAACCATCCATTTACATAAGCAGGGGCATTTGCGACCTTTCAAAAGCAACACGGTGAAAATAGCGATATAAATAGCAACTGGCTGGCTGCTGATATCCAAGGTCGCAAATGATGAGCCGCGAGATCTAACTTTCGAAGGTGCGTGAATTACTGATCCGAATCCGAAATCGTCCGCATCGTACAGTAGCACTCTGATCGTCTTGCCTGTGTGTATAAGTTTCCTGTTTTGATTTTTTCAGCTCAGATTTATTCCATTTGGATGATGTCTTGGTGTGGTGTTTTCGTCGGAATCGTTGATCGTGAAAGTTATGCTTTTGAATCGGAATTTTTTATTATAGGAGTCAGTATTAGAGTTTTTATCATATGATGAGCTCGTGATTTGGTGGATCTGATAACCTTTTGGATTCAATGATATGAGTAGGAAGTTGCGCTGTCTAATATTCAGATCTAGGTGCCGATTGTCTGGGCAACTTTTTGTAGTTGTTGGCAAGGGGTGTGTTGAAGCTGACGTCGATATGATTTTCGTGTTCAAGATCGTTGAACTATATGACATGATCTAGAAAAGGGTTATGGAAATGGTCATCGTAGCACGATCTAGAGAAAATTTGTAGTTAACCAGAACAATGGTATGTTTGTGATTTCTAGGTATTGAGCAATAAGGAGAAATGGGGCTGACTTTCACGAAGCTATTCAGCAGGCTTTTCGCCAAGAAGGAGATGCGAATTCTGATGGTTGGTCTCGATGCTGCTGGTAAGACAACCATTTTGTACAAACTGAAGCTCGGAGAGATCGTTACAACTATTCCCACCATTGGTATGTTTTTATTCTCTCAGTTACTTTTTATATTGTTCTTCATTGCTTTTAAAATCGTTAAAAATCTTCTGCTGTCTTGTTTATGCAGGTTTCAATGTAGAAACTGTCGAGTACAAGAACATCAGCTTCACAGTTTGGGATGTTGGGGGTCAGGACAAGGTTAGGCTGTTGTACCGTACGGTGTTTCATGACTGGTCTAAGTCTTCATGCTTGTCTAATATGTTAATTTGTACAGCTTGTTTCATTCCATTCTCTAATGATGATGTTATTTAAGATTGATAGACTGATTTCATTTAAATTACCAAAACCCAACTGCATGTGATCAGTTTCCCACTGTTTCTTGATACATTTTACAGATCCGCCCATTGTGGAGGCACTACTTCCAAAACACTCAGGGTCTCATCTTCGTTGTTGATAGCAATGACAGGGACCGTGTTGTTGAGGCAAGGGATGAATTGCACAGGATGTTGAATGAGGCAACTATACTCTTTTCTTTCATACATTTCATTTTGCATTCTGTCTGTTCGGTAGGAAGTAGAACATATTATCCTGAAATGTTAATGTTGAACTGATTTTTCTAGGATGAGCTTAGAGATGCAGTGTTACTTGTCTTTGCGAACAAACAAGACCTTCCTAATGCTATGAATGCTGCTGAGATAACTGACAAGCTCGGACTTCACTCCCTCAGGCAACGACACTGGTAACCATTTCTTTTCCGATAACTCTATTAGTTACCCCTTTTGCACGGTTAATTGTAACTTTTAACGTACAATTCAATTAATCACCACCTTATTGTAATATTTTCTGCAATGGACACTTTAAAATCTTCGTGTCCTTCCACAGGTACATTCAGAGCACGTGTGCTACCTCCGGCGAGGGTCTCTACGAGGGACTTGATTGGCTCTCGAACAATATTGCCAACAAGGCAAGTTCTTTGTAGAAACATATATTAACATTCTAAAATTTTACTTAACCTTCTTTTGAAGTATGCATTTGATCATCCTTCTGCTCTTCTCTGCTGTTTTTTTCAGGCCTAACACGTTGTGACATTGTTCCTTAGTTGAAATTGGTCTTCTTGGATTGAAATGGTGACATTTTCTGTTCCTTTTTACAAAACCTTGTTAAAGAAAAGATTTTTGCTTATGACCATTAAAATGGATATGTATAATAACCTTGAGTTTTCTTCCTGCTATTGCAAATCATCCTTTGTTTTTTAGTAAATGATAAAGAAAACACATGCTTTTAATCAAAACAACATGAGGACGAAAACCATGTAGAAGCTTCATCCCTATCTTGATTATTGATGATGTATCTTCTTTGTCTTGGTTAAAAAGAAGAAGCGTTGATAACTAAAATACATAAAATATGCGTAATGGAATGGGTGTGCTTGTTTGCGTATGTCTATGACGTGGCATTTGTGAAATACGAGTTGATTCTGAACTATAGCAAAGAATATTCGAATTCATGAATTATTTGAGTTTCTTCGATCCCATGGACCCATGATAGATCTTGTCATTTGTTGTCCAGTTGGGATTTGGGTATAACACGATCGACGATATTCGAATTTTGCTTTATTCAAAGAAAAAAAGTTATATTCTCCATTGATTAAAATAAAATGTATCAGTATCTTATTGCATTCTTATCCTTCAACCGAAAGGGAATTGTAAATGGTAATATACTTTATCCGTGGCCCTTACAGATTGATGTTTATATTTCCCAATCATTGGCATTAATCACCGAGATATGTGACAAAAACCTTTTTTTTTAAGTTATTATAACCCGAGTCTTCTATATTAGTTTTTCTAACTCGGCTCACAATTGACATTTATATCTTGTATATACCGATGTCTCTTAAAATATTAAACATATGTCGTTTATTATCATCTCATTCCATCTAGTGATTCAACATTAAAGAGAGGTACATGATTACTCACATGCACAAATATTACAAGAACTATTAAACAAACATCATAAATGTATATAAATGTGGCGAGGCAATACCTTCTGAAAATGCCATGACATTCGAATATCAAGACACCTTCTTGCAATTAAGTGGCAAAGATCGATTCCATAGTCGATATCATGAATGAAACCAGTTACAATTTTACACATTTATTACATATATTATTGGAGCCAAATAAAAGTTAATTAGGCTTATTCCAAAACTCTGAAAAAACTCCGAAAAATGGGATTATCTCAGCAATAATAATACGTAAAAATTCTACTAAACATCGATAGTCATGAGATTTGTATATGTGAAATTGCTAGAAATACTTCCCTCAGCCACTAAACCTACTAATAATGGCACTTCAAATTTCATATGCCTACGTTTCTCTTGGCCGATTTTTGTAGTAGTTTCGATAGCAACTCTTTATTCCTTCAAAAGGAAAGAAAGAAAAAGAACTAATATTCCATAAAGCCAAAAAATATACAAGAAAAAAGAGAAGTAAATTTTTTAATAACTAGAAACGAAGTCAATTTGAGAAGGGCTATCCATTCTGATGCCTTTATATTAGTAAATATCAAAAAATGACACTAACAACAAAGATTTAAAGAAAATGATAAAGGAATATGCAAAGTTAATTGGATTTTTCACATTCACCGCCGTCCCACACCTCTATATAAAGACCTTCAATCTCCAACCAAATTCTCCAGGAAAAACAAAAGGCAAAGTAAATACTTGGAAAAAAAAAACGGAGAGCTTCTGCTCCCAAAAAACTTCCAAGCTTTTTTACTTTCCCTTAAAACTCCTCCCAATAATAATCGCCAAACATAAATAAACAAAGAAAATGGCACCAGTCGTACCCTTCCCTTCCACCGCCAAGCTGCCGGCGGCGACCCTCAGTCCGACCAAGAAAGCATACGTCACCTTCCTCGCCGGCAACGGCGACTACGTCAAAGGAGTCGTCGGCCTTGCCAAGGGTTTAAGAAAGGTCGAAAGCGCTTATCCCCTCGTCGTCGCCATCTTGCCCGACGTCCCCGACGACCACCGCGAGCTTCTGAGATCTCAGGGCTGCATAGTGAAGGAGATCGAGCCCATATACCCGCCGGAAAATCAGATTCAGTTCGCCATGGCTTATTACGTCATCAACTACTCCAAGCTTCGCATATGGAACGTAAGCATCATCCTAGCTATACACACATATATATGCGTGCATACAGTGTATGGAAACTGCTACTGATTAGATATTTTATGTTTGTGTAATAGTTCGAGGAGTACAGTAAGATGGTGTACCTCGACGCCGACATTCAAGTCTATGACAACATAGATCATCTCTTAGACACGGAAGATGGGTACTTCTACGCTGTAATGGACTGCTTCTGCGAGAAGACGTGGAGCCACTCGCCTCAGTACTCGATAGGCTACTGCCAGCAGTGCCCGGACAAGGTCTCTTGGCCGGCGGAGATGGGTTCGCCGCCGCCGCTCTATTTCAACGCCGGGATGTTCGTATTCGAGCCCAACAAGGCCACCTACGAGGACCTCCTAGAAACCCTAAGGATTACCCCGCCTACGCCCTTCGCCGAGCAAGATTTCTTGAACATGTTCTTCAATAAGATATACAGGCCGATACCTCTGAACTACAACCTCGTCCTCGCGATGCTCTGGCGCCACCCTGAGAACGTCGTGCTCGGCGACGTTAAGGTGGTCCACTACTGCGCCGCCGTAAGTACGGTAGAACTTCGAGGGTCTCTTTCTTGTCGTTTTCTTGACTGATATTCTTCCCCACGGCTGTGTGTGTGTATATACGTATATGTTAGGGATCGAAGCCGTGGAGGTACACAGGCGTAGAAGCTAACATGGACCGTGAGGACATAAAGATGCTGGTGAAGAAATGGTGGGATGTGTACGACGACGTTTCGCTCGACTACAAGGAAAGTACCGATGACGTGTCGAAGGCGGCGGCGGAGATTATGGCGGCGCTGCCCGAGCCTGCGGTGGCATACATCCCTGCGCCGTCTGCTGCTTAATTAAATAATGCTGTAATAGCCGATTAAACCTCCAATTATCATCTGAAGCTTATTATAATAAGGAGTTTAATCATGCAATAAATACTATGGGAGATGCAAACTTTTTATGGGCTTTGATTGGTGTCAGTTTTCTCGACTATCATCTGTTTGGCTTATGTATGACGTGTTTGTGTAATGTAATCAGCAGTTATAAATGAAAGTCCTTTGGTTTTATATTATTTACACTAAGCTGCAGTTATATGGGTTGCCAAATTTTTTATGCGTGGCCCATTAATTTATATAAATGGAAGTCCGTATTTCACTTGAGATCACATATTCCACTATTGTATTCCACTCTGTATTCCAACAAACGAAAATCGTTACACCTCCTCTCGTCAAGTGTTAAAATACTCGTAAACATCATTATACCTATGAATTTCATTACAGCAAGTGTTTAAACAAGAAAAAAATTCATTATTACGCATTTTTCTAATATGGTGTAGAAAAAATGAGTATTTGACCCGAGAACGGAAGTCCGAGGTGGTTATCTTATAATGATGTAATATCGTATACTATCAAGAAATTGCAAGAAATATCTTTTTTTCTTGATATGTGTGAAGGTTAAAGATACCATGACCATGAGACAATGAATCCTCGGACCCTTTTTTTTTTTCCCTCTCCATACGGAAAATTAACAACAATTGGAGTAAATAAATGAAATTTTTTATTCGTTAAACTCAATAAGATCGATCAAAAGGGGTGACGTACATTTTTGCTCATCCCACCGCCGACGTTGGTGAAGAATCCCATGAATCCCGGCAGGTAGGTGGCGGCGGCGGGCTTCTTCCTCCTCTCATCGGCGGCCTTGCTCCTCATGTAAGCCTCACGTCAAGCCTTTTCGCCCTTCTCCTTTACCTTCTTATTGCAGTTGACCGCCGCCGCGCGTCGCTCACTCAGAAACACAAACGCGTCCCTTCCGTCGCTGTTGCTCCTCCCCATTACTGCGAGGCGTCGAAGAATGCTTCTTCTGCTGATATCGGCGAGGATGCTTCATCTAACATGAAAGAGAATTCAACTAATTCATCTTCTTCCCCTTCTTCATCTTTAGCTTCATTTTCTTGGGGTTTGGTGGAGACGATGATATCCTTATCTGTGTTGGGGTTTTCTTGGTCAATATTACATGGCTTCATATTTGTTATATATTTTAAGGTGTTTGGATTAAATGAGGTTGATTGAGTGGAATTGGGGAAACATATATATTTGTTGTCGAGCTTTGAAGAAACGTTGTTCAAATAATGTTTTCAATGTTCATTAAAACTAGAGGATACGTAACTCAGTTCAAGATCAGCTTTGAAGAATGAAATCATCTAACTCAATTCAAGATCAGCTTTGAAGAATGAAATCATCATTTGTGATAACGACTCACTTGAGGTCAGATTTTGGACTCTTTTGTTGACTAGGTAGGAAAACTTATTTGTAATAAGGTTTTGAGTTGAGTTTTGAATAATACTCTATAAATTAATAAACACTTTAAAAAAAATTGTGAAGGGTTGTTGTAGCCATTTTGTTTCGCTTAATATCCCCCACTTCTTAAAGTTGGCCTAAAGATAATCCAATGATATTCTGAGAGCATATGATATTGTATCTTAACTAATTTTCAAACGATGTTTTTCATTAATTCACACTTGGAAGTCATTTTGAGTACATAATGAAATATATTTGAATTCATTTATCGTCAATACATTCTAACTTTGTTGAGTTTAAAGTCTCTCTTTTAATTAATAGAATATTAATTTATCTATATATTAATATCTCTCTAAATTAATAAAATTTCATGGTCCCAATGTTATTAATTTATAGAGGCCGTAGCATATCGTTCCTCATTTGTGTTGTGATGAATCTAATCTAATATAATATGACCCGCCCATGATCGTATTTAAACTTGACCCGCCCGACCCGCGCACTTTATTTTGGGTATAAATAGACGAATCACGACAAAAAATAGAACGTCGTCGACAAACAAAACACTCACTGCACTGTACTGTAATACAGTGAGACGACACGCAACGTCGCACTGCACAAATCGATCAATCGAAATCCCGACAATGGTAGACCCTAACCTCACCGCCATCGGCGGCGTCGACGCACGTACACAGCCCGAAGGTGAAAGCACAGCTGCACAGTACGATCCATCAACCTCAACCCCGAGGCATAGTCCAAACCCTGCGGCCGTCGTAAATCCTCCTCCCTCATCAATCTTGCCTCCTCCTCCTCCGATTCATCCGTCGTTCAGTTTTGCTGTGGCTCCTCAGTTCTGTCAGGCCTCCGGTTATTCGACTATGCCGCCGGGAGTGGCGTGCCGGCCGCAGCCGCAACCTCAGCCGTACGGCTTAGCGGGTGAGGCAGTGAGATATGTGCCGCCGCCGATGCCAAACACCTATCGACTAGGCTCAGTGCCTCCTCTGGGTGGGTTTTCAGTTATTTGATTATTTTTTAAGCGGAGGTGGATGTGTCGAGGTTGTCGTTTCATAGTGAAAGAGTTGGATTTGAGGCTGTTTTTTTTATCGGTGATTTTAGTGTTCTCTTCAGTATTTGCCTAGGAATTGGAGAAAGTCGAGCTTTCTCGTAAATTGTCCCTGCATTTGACCTAAAGTAATTTTTTAGCCTCATTTTTATTGATGAATCTGCACACTAGGATACTGAGGAAATAGTTAAACTAGTATAGTTCACCCGCCACGAGCGGTTGTAAAGAGTATCTCAATGGTGCAGAAGTAATAAAACGAGATGCTTCTGATATCATGGTAATGTGTTGCAATTCTCTGAACCTTTTTTTCCAAGTTTGATGATACTAGTAGGAAAATGTGTGTGCGGAAAGGGGTTGGGATGGATCTGTATTGGCTGAATTTAGGGTATCGATGACAAGTTGTTTTCTCTACAGTGTCATGATTGATTACATTGGGAAAAGGTTGGGATGCTTCATTAGAGACTTCTGATCACTCTCACACTTCAACTCCGTTTTGTTGGTATGGTCATATTTATTTGCTTGGCTTAGAAAGATTCGACTGTATAGGTCTCGTAGCATTTCTTGAATTTATAACGTGTGTACTGGCAAAGATTAATATAACCAGGGAAAACATGATAAGCTGTAGCTTAAGAGCATAACACTGCAGGATTCAAATTCGTTATTTTTCACTTGCACTCATTCATATCTGGTTCTGACGTTGGAGTTTTATGAACGGGATGTTACATTATCAGTTGGCCCTTTATAGGATTTTGATTTTTGAATTGCCATCAGCGGACTATGTTAATCGTTGAGTGCAGCTGTATGCCTCTGTTATTCAAGGTATTACAATCTTCTCAATTGTTGCTGTGATGATTGATTTATTTATGCGCATAATTTTTAGTGTGCATCATTGTTGTAACTGTTGATGTAGTAAAATATTTGTATGGAATCGCTTTCGTATGATCTCGAAGTAGTTAAATTATGTGACTTCTCATCTCATGCTCGGTGCATGGATTTGCATATTGAGAAGCCTTCTGCTTTACAACTCAATACTTGAGGTATGGCTACTTCGGAACATCGTGGTTCATAAATCCCAGTGTATCTCTCTTGTTATCTATTTTTGACCCTTTTACGATATTTTTAGAGATAAAAGGTTTCGAGTTGTGTGTTGGTACAAATATCACTGACAAAGTTGCATAGATTTCTCTTTCTCTTACGCAGGAGTTCCTCGATATCCGAATCCTTATGCACCAATGATTCGCCTGGGTTTTCCTCCACGGCCTATTGTTGGTGTTATGCCACCATTTGCACGCCCTCCAATTATCAGCGGCCCTATATTTACCCCTATTTTTAGGCCAGCTACTGTGCCAAGTGCATCCCCAGCAGAGGAGCCTCCAAAAACTGTTTATGTTGGCAAGTTACTGCCAACAATTGAAAATGATTTTATGCTCTCGCTCTTGCAAGTATGGCCGTTATTTCCTTTCACATCCTCTGGCATGTGTTTGTCTTTTTTTAATCTTTTGTTTAGTGTTTCTTGTTGCTATCGATGCCAAGCACCGTCAATGTTTCGTCACTCTCGTATATTCACTTCTGAGTTTTGACACTTTTTCAGCTTTGTGGTCCTGTAAAGAGTTGGAAGCGCCCTCATGGCACAACGGGGGCTTTAAGAGGCTTTGGATTTTGCGAATTTGAATCTGCTGAAGGAGTTCTTCGTGCACTACGACTGCTTAATAAACTAAGTGTTGATGGACAGGAGCTGATGGTATTATTATCCTCCACCATTGTGCATGTCTCGTCTCCAATTGGTTTGGTTGCCTTTTCTAAATGCATCAATATACATTATGGAATGAAATTGCATATCTTTCTCTACAATTGTGAATAGTGTGGGTGTAGTTTGTACATCTGGCGGATCATTACTTTTACAAAATTTTTAAGCTGGAATATCCACTGAATCATCTTAAAAAGCTTGCTCGATTATATCTCCACTCATTCAATATTTTATCTGATGTTTCTCTTCATTAGCCTATCTTGTTCTTGGTGCTTTCCTTTAGCTATCAAATATAGTTTTCTAAAGCTGATACTGGGTCATGGATGAGATTGCAGCTAAATGTGGGCGATGAAACTAGAGAGCATCTCAAGCGTTACATCGAGAAGAGACTCGAAAGTACTCAGGATGGAGAAGGATCAAATACAACGGGTGCTGCTGCAAACGAATCGACGAACATGGCTGTAGAGTCCTCGAAGACTCCCACTGATGAACTGGAAAAGGAGGAAAACAATGTGGATACGCAAAATCTAGATGCTGTCATTTTTGGTAACATTTCCAATCAAGATCAAGAAGCAGATCGCCAAGCTCTTGAAAAGATCACTAGTATGGTAGAGGAGAGGTTGAAGAATAAGCTAATTCTGCCTCCTCCGCCGTCAAGAGATGTCGATGCTCCGAGCAACATAAATTCACAACAACAACCTGGACCACGGGAAATGAATGCAGAAAACGTGGTAAAGAATGGTAAGTGTTTGTTTCTCCTGGAAAATCTGTCTGCAACACAATGTCTTTACTGATCAACCTATTCTTGTATTTTCTAGATATCCAAAGTGAAGATGAGAAGAACGTTGAAAGTAAACCGTCAGATGAGCCTGGAAAAACTGAAACAGATTCGATGAGTAGATGGCGTAATAAAAGTAGAGACCATAATCGTGATGTGAGAAGAGACAAAGAAAGAGAGCTCGAAAGGTATGGGAGAGTGCGAGGGCAAGAACGAGCTAAAGGGGAGAAGGAGATAGAATATAAACGCAGGGAAGACGAACACAGGTACAAGGCACGTGAAAAGGAGTTTGAATCCTGGGAAAGGCGGAAAGAGCATTGGAGGATGAGAGAGCAACAAAGAGAGAGACACTGGGCTCAAGAAAGGAAGTGGGAGGTTATGGATCACGAGCGGGATGATGATGACGGCTATGACGAAAATAGAAATTACATAATCAGGGATGAAGAGAGGAGAAGGAGGCAGAGGGAGAGAGAAGATGACTTGGCCGATAAACTGAGAGAGGAAGAAGAGATTGTTGAAGCTAAACAGAGAGAAGAGGAAGAACGACAAATGAAAGAAGCAGAGGCAATGAAAGTTACAGCCGAGCAACAACTACCGAATGGACTCGAGCCACAACAAGACAGTGAAGGAAACAAAGATAGGGAGGACCAAACGCTTGGCAACGAGCCGAGCCGTCCATTTTCTAATGCAGGTAATCTGATTGCTTTTCGCACAATTCCTGTTAGGTTCTTGCTCTAAGATCTTTAGACAACTTTGCCTTTGCCAGAATCAGATGGAGTCCAGCAAAATGCCAGTGCTGCGCTGTCCAATACTTTATTAGATGTGAGCCAAAACAATGCCCCCGCCTCTTGGAAATTGGGATTTGGTCTTTCGGGTTATGGAAACGAGCTGTGGTGCCTTCTGTTTTCAGCTCAGACGAGGATGAAGACGCACCCGAGGAAAAGAAGATGAGACCTTTGGTTCCAATCGATTACACAAGCGAGGAACAACTGGCAGTTCCCTCCATGTCTGAAGATCCATACGCCATTAAGGTTGATGCAGCAGCAGGGTTTCTCGAACAAAGTTCAACTGCTGGTTCTAAAGAACAGAAAACTCAGGAGAGCAGAGAGGATAATTTTGTTAGGGAGAGTACAAGCAGAAGAACAAGGACTGTGGAAAATCAGAAGCCTTTAGCAGCTAAGCAGTTGATAGACGCCATTCCAGGAACCAGGGATGACTTGTTTTCTTACAAGATAAATTGGTCGATATACGATCAGGTAAAATTTACAGTATAACAGTATACTCCTTACTTAAATAGTATCTTGACTACTTATCATTTTGCAATGGAACTTTACAGAATGAGCTCCACAAACAAATGAGGCCTTGGGTATCGAAGAAGATAACTGACTACTTTGGGGAGGAAGAGGTAACGCTCGTGGATTATATCATGTCGAGCACAAAGGAGCACGTCGATGCTGCTGAGATGCTCGAGCGTCTCCACGATGTGCTCGACGATGAGGCCGAGATGTTCGTACTAAAGTTGTGGAGGATGCTCATATTTGAGATCAAGAAAGTTGAGAACGGCCTCGCAGTGAAGTCAAGGAAGGCCTTCATTTAAATAATTTCCTCCCCATTGCTCTCACTATTTTGTGCTTCTTTTTCCTTTTTGTATGTGCTGAATCAAATGCTCAACTAAGTAGCTTTTTTTTTTTTACAGTCTCTCTCTCTCTCTCTGAGGCAAATTTCACCAAATAACACACTTCTGTTTCCTCGAATCTATAATCTTGCGTATTTAACGATTCAAATAAAATACACTATGGCAAATCATCGATGGCTCTGTAACTTCGTGTAGAGAGAGCCGAAAGTTAACTACAGCTGTGCTCTTCCACAAACGAGGAAGTTGTAAAAAAAACGTTGAACTATGTTTAGCAAAATATGAATGCAAATCTCATACCCACTCTTCATTCCTTCCTTCGCTTGCTAGCTCTAGTTCTACTCCTTGGGGTTTCAGCAGCATCAGACTCGGACATCTTCTGTGATCTTGTCTCATCGTCATCTACCGTTGTCTGATCCATGTTTGCATTTGTAGTAAAAGGCTGATCATATGAAATAGCTGAATCGAGCGCATATATTCTCAAAGCGAGTGCAGATAGAGTCGAAATCTTAGCTGCCGTTGATGGCGATGACCAATACCACCAATCGGTGTTCAAGTATTCGCTCTTTATTGCATCTTCGAGCACGATAACAGCTTGAACCATCTGAAAATGACATGACGAGAAGAACAACAGATGGGCATCAATTATGTATTAAGCTTTATTAAGGCCTTAGGAAATTAAAAAAAAAAGCGAAAGAAAAAAAAAAAGAAGAGAAACCTCATATATCGATTTCGCAGATTTCACATACGCCCGCCATTCGCGCCTCCTATCTTCATTCATCCTCGACGCCCGTAAAGCTTCTTGAGGTAGAGCGCAGTCCATATCAAGGACGTTGGTCTTCAGCAATCTCAGCACATCGCAAGCTCTATCGGCCAACGGTCTCAAGGAAGATCCGCGAACAATGCTGCTTTTCGTCAAACCGAGTAGCGAGCTTTTACTCTTCGTCGAAGACGAGGACGACTTCGATTTATCAACTGTACGTCCTTCGGAAGCAGTTTCACTTTCAGTGCTCTTTGGAGATGGCTTATTTGAGAGGCTGCTTATCTGAGGAAGGTGGGAAGGTCGACTTGGCACCATCGTAGGAACGCCACCGCTTCCTATAAGCCCTATTTCATTCACTGCATTCTGAACGGAGTTCGAAACAACAAACCTCGAAACGATCTCCTCAAACTTGAATGGGCATTCGGCCTCACGAGAACTTCCCACAGCACTTGGTCCCGGGATTTTCCTGTCGTTCGTGGGTTTTGGGAGGGGGCCCGTGAGAACGATAGTGTGTTTATCGTGCGAAATTTTCAGCTTCTTGCGCTTCGAAGTATCCTCAGGGGCCCTTGAGACGCCTTCATTCCTCTGGCGAGAAACAGACGCTGCTTTGCAGTTATCACTGCTGTGTTTCCTTAGTTCCTCTACGGTGAGGAAACTCTGATGACATGTAGAGCAGTGCTCTTTCGACGGCACCAAAAGCTCTAGGCACTCACACCTTCGCATTCTCCCAGAAGCCAGGCCGAATTTTCCTTCCAACGAAGCCATTGCCTTAGTGGCCAAAAGAGCAGAAGATGAAGGTTTTTCGCATGAGGGGCTTGAATGATCGGTAGCACCTTTGCTGAGAATGTGTTGTTCCTTGTACTCGGAATCTTTCGACTTCTTCAGCTGAAGGTTCAAGATCGACTCTCTAAGTTCTTTCTCTTTCGTGTTGTTCGGATTCAGCCATTTGACCAGCTTCTCAATGTCACCATCGGAGTCGTATGACATCCACCGATCATAACCTGGGATAGAGGCAAATTCTTCAATTCGCCTAGCTTTAGGTGACACACATCCATTGGCTACAATCCACGGGCGTGCTCTGGGACTATAAAAGACCCAGTAAGCTCGACCATTGGAATCTCGGCCCAACAATTCCTTACGAAGAGATACGCTTAGAAGCTCCGATTCTGTGGATACAATTGAATGCTGCAAGTTAGAGATATCACTCCTAATTTTTAGCCTGTTTTCCTGACCAAGAGGTTCATTCGTCAAGCTCGCAGGAGAGGAAGGCACATCAGAGGTGCTTCCTTCTCCATTAATTGGTGGCTGATTTGCAATGTTCACCTCGTTTTTATTACCTCGATCAGGGTCCTTAGAAGTGCTTCTATCACTACTTGAAGGAGTTCGATAGGATTCCTTCTTTTCACTGGAGCACAGTGCGTCTTCCTTGCTCAATGCCATGAAATCTTCCTTAGATTTCAGAATTCTCAGATCATTGGAAAGGGCGCGCATTTTCTGCTGCAATTCACCAGACCGAATGCCACATTTTTCCATGTGGTCACGAACGGTTGCAGTATTTAATGCTTCATCAAATAAGAACTTCATGAAGAACACCCTCTGCAATGAAAAGTTAAAAACATCACCGCGATGGTGCAGAAACGCCGCAGTCAACGTTAGGTTTTGCTGCATAGTAATTCAATTATTTCCTAAAGTTCAGAGGTCGGTAGATCACACACAAGAGGCAGAGTACATTTTTCCCTCAGACATGTGTGCTACCCAAGCATGCAATTTCTACGAACGTAGTTCATGATTTGTGAAGAACCATAACCACAATATTTTTGTGACAACTTACCTCCTCAAGTGAGAACTCCCAATATTCTTTTATCTCTAGAAGATTAACCAATTGGGCCAACCCATCCAGAAACTTGGACATGAATCGCCCTTGATGGCTGTTTTTCCTAATTTGATTGGTAACTGATCCATTTGGCCAACTCTGACTTGCAGACCCACCATGTAAGCAAGAAGGGCAATACCAGTTACCTTCTGGGATCCTTAGGAGCGGAGGATTCAGACAATATCGATGATACTCTGAGTCGCATTTGTCACATAGGAGGACATTGTCATCATCTTTGTCCATACCGCACACTTTACATAGTCCTTCTTCCCAAGGAGCTGGGGGTAGTGGGCTTTTACTGATGTTAGCGACCAATTCCTCTCTCTCTTTATGAGCATCAGAAGATGCATCTTCAACGTTTTCAACCTCAGAGAGTTTATGGACAAGGCTTAGTACCTGAACGTAAATATAGATGACAATGATGGCATTAAGAGTTGGGAAGCACAAGTCAGATGGATACCCACACAAACTGTATAACACAATCTTTCTTGTAAGATCAAAATATGAAAACAAACAAACCTCGTTCACATATAGATCTTCAAACTTCTGCGACAGTTCCTCAGCCAAATCGACCAAATCAGCCCGATCACCATATGCAGTTCGTATGTTGCGCCATACCTAAAGATGAACAAGCAGAAAATAATGAACCTTTGATAACCCATATGGATGGCGCTCTTTCTTAAAAGATACAATATTTAACTATGAATAAACAATAATGAATTAATTACATACCTCCCTAACATCCTCAACGAAGGCCTCGTGCGACCAATACGCTCCAGCTGCCAGTTTGAAATCAATCGTCCTAAAGTCTAAAGGACGAGAAACCATGGCAGGGTAACCAAGAAGCCCTTCGTCGTAGTTCGCATTAGGACTTAAAACTATCCGCCCCAAGAGATTGCAGAACACCTTCTCCTCATCTGCTGTGGAAACATTGCGGAGCACTATACGACATTGCTTCAAAATAAGATCGTCCAAACTGGTTTCAATCTTCAACTTCTCTTTCTTCTCCGGCTTTACTGCAGGACTTTCACCATTAACTCTATCAAGCAGAGAGACGACAGCACGCTGAACTCAGTCAACAGATGAATTAGTTAATACAACAGTAAACCAAATGGTTGCTGAAAATCCATATGAGATGAATTATAGAGGAAGAAATCACCTTGGTTGGCCCAGAAGCATTGCCTTTGTAGACCTCCTTGCTGATAGAGTGCTGCAATATCTCTTTCGCCCATTCTGGAGGATTTTTCTCCATAGCTTCGTAGATGCATCTCCGTATTCTGGCTCCAACATTTGTGGGCAACTTCCTTACAGGTTCAAGCACCTGCGCCCACTCAGGGATACCACCAACCTCATTACCCTGAACAATATTAGGACCATCCAAGTTTGATACCCTTTCGCGCACAGCTGTAGTCTCATTTTTACGCTTCGATGATCCAAATATCTCCCTCATGGAATCACCCAGAATCTGCAGACAATTCCATGAAAAGACATCAATATTCTAAGTGATGCAAGAAAACTAAAATATTACTGATCCCAATGCATTTTCAAACAGTCAGGGATTGTAAAATTATTAAACAAAGAAAAATTAACCGTAATATAAGAAGCATACTGACAAGTGTGTCACAGATCAAGCAATACGAAACAGAATCATACCACGGCATCTCCTTCAAAAGCAGCAACACCAGTGAGAGAGCCACACAATGTCCCACCGTCACCCCTCAAGCAGTGGAAAACTTTACCACTTTCTCGAATAGCAATCTCCCCTGAGTCGATAACACCCTCCACGCACATCACAGACAAAATATATCGACGGGCAATCTCATGCCAGGTCAACACATTAACAGGTAGTATGTCAAGCTTGGTTGTCTTCAAAGCATCCAAGAAATCCAATTCCTTTTTCCTTCCTCGTCTAGACTTAGGTTCGCCAACATCAGGACATACATAAGCCGATGCTTTTGACAAAAGCTCCCCAACGAGCAATTGTAACACTGACCCAAAAATCCTAGCCAACAGACGAGCGTTACTGCCGCCAAGAAAAGCAGATCCTGACAGAGCGGCATCACCAACCAAGCGAGTATCACAATCAAACCAGCGGCCTATAACTTCAGCTTCAAATTCTTGAAACGAAATGAGCCTGTCAAGCCCCAGAACCTCTGAGAGACGTGAGGCATTTTCCCACACCTAACAACAACAAAAAGGACCATTAAAAAATAATTGTGAGTGTTTGCACATGAAGCTAAACAAACAGAACTTTACAGTACCTGCAAGGCATCACCAAGCAAGTATGAAGGGAGTCGCAACGAAAGCTGCTTCCCTGGAGGACAGGGCTCACGCCTTTCGATGTCCGCAATTTCACCTTGATTTAGAGACTTCTTGTAGATTCCCAAGGCACTTCCCATTGCTGTTTCCGCCTGTAAAAAGTCACTCCCAACTGTCTGCAAGCCACATCCATCTCTTCTGTCAACGAGAGGTTTGTATGCAGCACAGGCCTCAATACCAGGAATTTTTTCAAGAATTTCTAATACAAAATCTGCATCCAATCCAAACCTATCCTGGTTAAGCCACGCCAACAGCATGTCACTGACCAAGCTGAACTCACTCTCGTTCTGAATTGATGGCGGGATGATGCTGATACCATCAAATTGGCTGAATCTCGATAGAGGCTCGCCCATATCCATGCATCCCGTACAGCAAGCATCATGGCCACACAAAAGCATGATTGCACCTTTTTGCTTCTCGGCTTGATGCAGAGCAGACAACACAGCCTGAGATACCTTTTCCCATGCAGCGACCGTAGACCTCGCCTCAACTTGAAAATCCCCAATGATGTCGCTCAGCCATGCTGCCCCGTCCTTTAAATTCCCTTTTCTCTGAGCTAGCGCTTCCGACTCAGACGAGACATTTATTTCAGGAGTCCTTATCTCCTCTTCAATCTTCTGATAAGGAAGAATGCTGTCAAGTGAAGGCGGGCTATCCAAATTCAACATGGTTATGGTTGATATACTATCATCAACCGCCTGAAATGTGGTTGGATCATCTTTCCCCTCTTGATCGATCCCATTGGAGGAAACATCTGTACGTCTTGATAGGATGGTTGAGACAGATGGCATAGACTGTGCGGTGCATGAATGTCTTTGGACCCTAAAAATTGGGCCGGAATCCCCACCATCAGCGACATCACAGACAAAGAGAGACCCTGTGATTCTGTCGTGCCAAGCTGATCTATACCCCAGAGGCCAGATATGGTCATTGTTGTGGTATGTTGATCGCCGGTCAATGGTGCCAGCTGACAAAAGATAGAAATCCTGGAATTGGTAGGGGAATGCATCCTGCAAAACACAAATGAAATAATAAAACGAAATCTCGTGAGGTGTTAATATCAAAGGTTATCCATGAAATTAAAGATATGCAAATCAATGTTGTGTTTCTCAACTGCCATGTAGATGACAGAGCATCATAAAAAGAAAAGAAAACTGCTGGGTTTAAAGACTCCACAGGTTTACACTAAAAATACATGAATTCCTAAGGAAAATAAGGATAAAATTCAAAGTACCAAGCCTACCAACATAAGTTCTGGGGAAAAGTAGGGTTTGAGCACACTTACAGGTTTCTTTGCGATGGTGGCGCTCGTCGAAGCTGGAGAATCCCCATGCAACCCTAGGTAGTGAGCTACGTCCTCCTTGGATTTCAGCCTCTTTCCGTCGGGCGAAATGTACATAGCTGAGGTTTTGTGTGCTTTGTTACAATACTCGAACTCCACACGCCAACCTTCGCCCAGAAAACCGGACCTTTCTTCAATGTAATCTTTAAGAGTCTGTAAATATATCATATATGGACTCTCCGAAGAATTGGCTCCGTCGTATACATTGTGCCTCCCGTGAAATCCAAGGTTGGATGCACCTGAGGTACTTGGAGCGTTATCGACCTCCATCACCGAAATTGGATTTCTCGCTGTTCCATCACCGCCAAAGGAGGAAGAAACTGGGACTCTGCAAATCGAGAGGCCAAGAGAATCAATAAAATAAAATAGCAATAAATGTCAATAATGTATACATCGATAAAGTAGAGAACAAAGTTAAGAAGTGCGAACAATAAACATCACTGAAAAGATAAATTTGACAATTAACCAAATATGGCCCGTGAGAACATAAATTCGTAAGGCATCCACAATTGAACTACGGCCCAACACATCATTGTCATCGTGAACCTAGTACTCAAACGCAATGTCAAAAATCTATAAAGAGAAGGGTTGGATGTACAAGAGCTATCACAAAAACAATTGAGTGGCATCAAACTCCTTTCTTCTCTTTTTTTTTTTCAGTAAGAACAATGGCCGGCCGGAGGAAGACAGCAAAATGCAAGTAAGACGTCACAGCCCTTTTTCATTAGCTTTCCTCGAATTGGTAGGATATTATGGATCTGAGGCTGAATGTAGATGCATCTCAAATGACTAAACAATTGAAGGAGAATCAACGGCCGTCTTATATATAACACCAGGAAGGAAGGAACTGCAAAAACCAAGATGCCGAGGCATTCACTCATATTTTACTACAGATTACTTTTTTATGTGATCCTTTGATTTAAAACAATCTGGTTCGGGATCTCATTATTCATCAGGTAACAATACAAGCCAAATCAATGGAAAATCATAATTATATCTCAAATCTGGAGATGTTCACAAAAACATACGGGAGATACAGATTCGATTAATATACAACAAGAACAAAGATTCAATCTTTACAAATATCAAACACTTAAGAAACAAGCCTCCCAAGTAGGGGGAGTCGCAATGAAGTAGATCCAATCCCAACCGACCCACTCAATAAGAGTATTCTTTCCAAAACAAAGAATCAATCCTTGCAAATTACAAAACAACATATACAAGATTAAATAAATAAATAAACAAGAAAACCCAACAAAGAAACAAAACCAAATCAAAATTAAAAATAACACGAACAGCAAAAATTTACCTTAAAACATGGACGAACAAACAAGAACGGGCAACAAAGAATCAACCTTTACCAAAATCAACCGCCGCACAAAAGCAATTAAAAATCACAAATCACTACACCACAATTAAAACACTCAAAAACGAAACAGAAAAAAAAAATCCATACCCAACATCAGCATTGCCCTCCGCCACGTTATCAGGCAGAGCGTTGATGTCCAAGCCCTTCCGTGCTCTTCCTCCGTTTTTCAGCAGGCAGGAGAAGCATCTAAACTCCTTCCTCTGCTCCGCCGTACGCGCCTCCGTACGGTAGCCGGAAACTTCTTTCCGGCAAACAACACATACGGAAACACCGCCAGAGAAGGCGGCTATACCAGCTTCTCTGGGCGATGAAATTGGCAATTCGTTGAGATCGATCTGAAACGCCATTAATCTGCGTGCCCCTCGTGGTTTACAAACACTCGTTCAGCGTTGGTGAGATTGCCGAAGGCTGAGAATTACCTCGACATGTGAGTGTGAGAGAGAGAGAGAGAGAGAGAAAGCGATGTGCTTAGAAGGCTTTCAAGGATTTCAGGTCCGCCGAGTTTAGTGAAGGTCAAATTTCTTCGTTATGTGCATTGTGAACCCAGCGCGTGGCGCAACGACGAGGGCTTTGGAAGTCTGTGTCAAATCTCAAATCTGCCCCTACCTTTGAGAAAGGAAACTAATTAATGCCTCCTTTTCTTTTTATGAGAATTGGACATTCAAAGAAAAATTGCCTTCCCTTTGTTGAGAGAGATAGGATCGAAATAAATATGGTCAGATTTCTATAAGGTTTTTTGTGATTTTTTACGTGAATATTCACTACTTTTTAAAAAAAATATATGCTGGCTTATGTTATCACAATCACAATATATTAAACAGTTTTATGCATGTGTGTAAATAAATCATATTTCAAGATTTTTACTTAAGTTTTGCAATCCAAGCTGTATTGGATTGGGAAGTGCCGAGGGCAGAAAGGTAATTGCATTAGGGGCGTGTCTTACTCTCGGCTGAATTTGCAGCTACTCGACTTCTTACGAGAGTGTGACACACGCGCGGCTTTGGCAAGTGGCGGAGTCTTTTGCTTCGGAAACTAAAGCACGAAACTCTCGTTGATGAGCCGTGAAATGGAGGTACGTTACGTTTACAGGTCATGACATCCGAAGCGATTATTTGGGCAAATTTCGTTTCAGGCTCTGTCAGAAAAATATTTAAAAAGGACCCAATTTCTGCAGTAACAGTTCATTGTTCTGCAGTAACACTTCATTAGTCTGTCGACTTCACTGTTCTGCAGTAACAATTCATTGTTCTGCAATAACATTTTATTGTTCTGCAGTAACACTTCGTTGTTCTGCAATAACACTTCATTGTTTCTCAGTAACACTTCATTTCTATGAAGTAACACTTGTGTAACTTTAAGGCCCTTATCTCTAAATTTTACGAAAATTTGATCCTTTAAACTAATATTTTTTATTAAAGGGTCTGAAACCTATTTTAAAATATTTTGGGCCTGAAACTTAATATACCCTTATTTTTATTTAATATAATTACATATTAAAAATAATATTTATATTATATCTTACATAAATTCTAAAATTTACTCGCCGTTATGATAAACTAGGTTGGTGTTGTCACACGACGGCTAGAAGAGAACTTAGTGTGTTTGGTTGGAGGTTTTAATTATTTTAAAGGTGAGTTTATGATATCTTAGTGTGTTTGGTTCGCAGGTTTATCTAAATCATGGATTTATAAAACACTTTAAATCCATGCAGACGGGTTTGGATAAGCACACCCCCTCACATGTGTTTATTTAAACTCACTAATCAAACACACATTTTATTTTACCTATTAATTTGTTTTATATAAACCATTACTTATTTAAACCTCCTAAATATAAACTGTCAACCAAACGATCATTGCTATGGCCTCCGTTCTACGGCTGCCTTCACGGGTCGGGCTTTCTGAGGACGGAGGTTCCGGCGACGGTGCTGACGTGTCTCTTGGGGCTTACGAATGGGTACTTTACGAGCGTATTGATGATTTTGGGTCCAAAGACTGTGCCTTTGCAGAATGCTGAAACGGCTGGGCTTGTGCTGTTTTCTGTATTTGATCGCTCGGCTTACGATTGGCTCTGTTCTTTCCTGGGTTTGGAACTTCGGGTGTTGTAATAATTTTTATTTGGTTTATTCAATCTATTATAGCAAATGTTCTTCGACATTCTCACATGTATAATTTGTTCAGAAATAACCCTTTTCCATCTGTGTACTGTGTTATTTATTAGCCATTTTCGTAACGTTGCATCTAGTTCGCTTATGTTTTTATATTCCTACGGATGATTTACGAGAATTTTGAGTAGAAAGAATGATTATGATAAAGAGTGGAAGTGGTTGATGAACTTGAGAGGGGCAAAACAATCAAAATCGATGGGGTGAATTTATGTGAGGATACATTATACCATAGAGAAAATTAAGTCGATATGTAGTTGATGTAGGCTGCAGGTTGGCTACAAACTACTACTTTTAATCTATCGAATTATTAGTAATTTAGACCTTTCATTTGCTATTTAATAATTGAATAATTTTAATATTACTTTTTATTTTTTATTTATAGTATATATATCCTGCACATTATTTTTCTTTTTACATATTTAAAAAATTACATTTTATCTTAAACACTAACATAATTCAATTTCGAGCACACATAGAAAGTATGCCAAAACTACAATATGCAAATTTAGGAATTTTGAACCATAATACTTTTTTGGGATATTTACACATAAATACCCCTCTGCAAAAAACTTGTAATTTAGTACCCTGTCAGTTTTTTTATATGTAGATACCCAATAGAATAACTTTTTTATATATAGGTACCCGATTCCGCCGCAAGTACGCCGTATTAGCACATTTAGGTATCCTATAGCAACGTGATACGTAATACGTTTACAAAATGGTACGCCGTATTAGCACATTTAGACACCACATGGAAACATATAGGGTACCGTATAAAGGCATGTCATGGTACGCTATGTGCAAATAGCAAGGTATGGTCTTTTCACATAAACTGGTATAAACAGTAAGTCGGATACCTATCTGTAAAAATTTCTTTATATGTACTGATTCTATATTTTTATTCAAGTAGGTACTTATGTGTAGATTACACTAACTTTTACAGATTTTTGAATAAAATGCTTATTTCTCATTTATTTAATTATATTAACTAAATGGCTTTGTAATTGTTTAGCCTACTTTAAATTTTTATTAATAAAATAGGGTTGTTTGGAAATATATGAATAAACTAGTGCAAATTGTTGTATTTGGCAGCGACGTCGCGGCTACCAGGGATGGTCACTTAACTCGGCAATTAAGTATATGTTAATATTTAATTAATAAAATACATAATCTGAAAATATTAATATAATAGTTTATTAATTAAAATTTGAATTATGCTTAAGTAATTAAATAGCCGTTCTTTTCCTTAAAAAAAAAGTAAACAAAAAGCTTGACCCCGGATATGAGGGCAGGAAAGCTCGCGAACATTATTTTAATAAAAAAATAATTTTATTTTGTTAATAATTTGTTAACTTTTTGTTTACTTTTTTTAATTTTTTTTAAAGAAAAGAAGGGCTATTTAATTACTTAAGTAAAATTCAAATTTAATTAAAACTATTTTATAAATATTTCCAGATTATGTATTTTATTAATTAAATATTAATATATACTTAATTGCCGAGTTAAGCGACATCGCTGTTTGGTGGCAACAGTCGCGACGTCACTGCCAAAAACAGCGATTTGCACTAGTTTATTAATATATTTCCAAACAACCCTATTTTATTAATAAAATTTTAAAGTAGGCCTAAATAATTAAAGGGGAAATTTTCGTTCAGTCCCCTGTCAGGTCTGAAATTTTTGTTCAGGCCCTGTCAGAAAAAAAATTAGTTTTAAGGACCCGATTATTCAGTAACAATTTATTGGTCTGCAGTAACAATTCATTGTTCCCACAATAACAGTTCATTGTTATGAAAATAACAGAAAACGATCACCCGATAACAATTCATACACACTTTATAATAGTTGGTCCTTATCTTTAAATTTTACGAAAAGTTGGTCCTTTAAACTAAATTTTTTTCTTAAAGGTCCTGGAAACTATTTTTAATCACTTTTGGGGCCTGAATGATAATTTACCCATAATTAAAAAGCCCATTCAGTCATATTTTAATCCGCCATCCGTCCCACCAACTTTATCACATAAGTTGCTGGACACGCAAATTAAGGTGAATTATTATAATAATATAGTATAATGAAAAGGATGCATATTTTAACATGTCTTTTAAGAATATTTAATATTATTATATTGATTGTTTGCGATAGTTTTTTGCTAAATAAGAAAAGATGATAAAATTAATGGGAAGTCCGAAATGGAAAATTGTGTAAAATTAACGGGACGGAGCGAATATATATTTTCTCAACGACCGACCAAAGTGTGAGGATTTGGTTGGATAGCGTCAATAAACAGCAATCTTCAGCTCAACAAAGAGAAGGAAAAAAAAGTAGGAGAAACGTAGTCGCCTTCGATACGGTTTACCGTCAATCTCTCTTTTTTTGCGAGTAAAATCGAATCGAAATCTATAGTCTCGTTTTCCTTCGATCGCCTTGAGTTTTTTATCTTGCTCTATCTTGATCTGTTTGGGCTTAATTTTTTTATTTGGACAGATCTGATCTATTTGCTTTTCGATGGCTTCGAAACGGATCTTGAAGGAGCTCAAGGATTTGCAGAAAGACCCCCCAACCTCATGCAGTGCAGGTGTTGTCTTTTTTAATATTTTTTTTTTCCATTTCTTTTGAATTAGAGAGGTGTAGCGACTCCATGGGTGCATATCTGTTGTTTTGGGGGGGTTTGAGCTGTTAGATTCAAATTATCGGGACCTACGTATTTGAACATTTTCTCATGCTTATGCATTTGTTTGTGAATATTCGTGTAATTACGTTATTTTGGAGCTTAGAAAAGCTTACGAATTTATGTTTAATTTTCATGTCCTCGTTGCGTGTAATTAACGTAGTCTCTTCAGCCCTCTTAGCCTCAATTGCATCTTTCTTTTGTTTTCTTTGTCTGTAGCCATATTCCCATCCATTCCCACCCTAACTGGTTGCTTTTGAAGTGAATTACATAGAACGAAAAAGAACTTCTGAATTGGGCATCAATATTCACGGGACACATGAATCGTAATGTCTGTGTTTGATTAAGTTCACACCTTTGAGCCTTTTCTGTTACCGATTAGTTGTTTTATTTTAGGTAATTCGTGTGAGAAAATACCCAACAAATTGTTAGCACTTGATCTTTGTTCCTTTTTCTTTTCCTCGCTGAAATCCCATTCCGCCCCCTTTTTTTTATTTTCTCCGTTCACATTTTCATTCATTGTGCAACACTGAAATTTCTGATGTTTCGACGACCACTTTTTATTTACAGGACCTGTTGGCGAGGACATGTTTCATTGGCAGGCAACACTTATGGGTCCACAAGATAGCCCTTATGCTGGGGGTGTGTTCTTAGTCACAATCCACTTTCCCCCAGATTACCCATTCAAGCCTCCAAAGGTTAGGATTTGCTGACCAATGTATCGTGTTATAGATTGTTCCTTATGCTTTGCGATCATCTATACGTTGTTTTGTTGGAGGGCGAGGTCATATAACTCGGTTGCCTTCTGGATCATAGTTTTTGGTTTTTTTTTTATTTGTTTTCTCATCAATTCACATGACTGAATTTGTTCGCTTGGATGTTTACTTTATTCAAGGTAGCGTTCAGGACGAAAGTTTTTCATCCCAATATCAATAGTAATGGGAGCATTTGCCTGGACATACTGAAGGAACAGTGGAGTCCCGCCCTGACAATATCCAAGGTTCTTCTTGTTTTTCTTTACCATGCTTTCTTGCCACTTAGATGCAAACTTTCCGTCTGGGTTTTTATGCTGTGGCTCAAAAAGATCGAGTTCGATCTGATCAATAAGATGATCGTGGATGTCACAACACCGTATGCATGCATGCATGCAAAACGCTCTTTAATCTAATCCATTCGTGTATGTATATCTCTTCAGGTTTTACTCTCAATCTGTTCACTTCTGACCGATCCAAATCCCGATGATCCTTTGGTGCCTGAGATCGCTCACATGTACAAAACAGACAGGTCCAAGTACGAGCAAACTGCTAGGAGCTGGACTCAGAAATATGCTATGGGTTGATTGAACGGATGGAAATGGAGGAAACATTCCTACCTTCCATACCCTATCTCTCTATTCTTGTGAGTTTTGCGATGCACCCGTATCAATATTATCTGTTGGAACTAAGCAGAGCTTAGAACTCGTGGATGGTTTCAAATTTGTTCATAATCCGACTCCTAAGAACCAAGTTACACAAATAAAAATCTATTTGAATCCGACTTAAACACGACCCATTCATCAAGGGAGGGCAGCTTTCTTATGTATCATAATACATCGTCCCCCTCTATATTAAGACATGAAAGGAACCAAAAACATGCTAAGAGACGACACAAAAATGGGGTCGTCTTCTCTCTTGAATCGATCAATCAAAAATAGTGCACATAGAGAATTCTCACAGCTCGTCCTTGATAAATACAGCACTCGAAAATGAAGAATGGACGGCCCCGGATGGATCGATCGACTGATCGAATCAATCGGATATTCTAATCTCTACTCCCAACAGCTCCTTCACTTGTTCGCAAGTCACAAAAGCAATAGCAGTAGACGGAACGACCTGAAAGAGACGATGAGAAAATATGAATCCTTTTAGCCCCAACTCAATCACCAATTTACTCAAGCTGTGGTTACAATAAGAATAATATATAGTAAACAAGAATTCACCTTGTGCAAAGCTCTGACTCCTTCGTGCCTCACAGTTTTCCTGAAAGCATCGATCATGCCATTGTACTCGAGTGGCGCTTTGCTTCTGCCATCGCCCGTCAGAGGCGTTGTTCCACCCAACCATCTGCATTCTTCTGCGGATAACATCGAGTGGATAAGCCACGGTTTGACCGACCGTGCCAGCCGCCGCACCGCAGGCAAGTCTAGTTATGACTCCGAGCTCGTTATCTTCGACGAGGCCAAACGTTTTCGATTTGATCAGCCAATCTTTGAGGGATTAATATGGAGACATCCTCTGTATTAATATGGAGACTTCTCTGTCTGCAAGTGAGGAGACAAGAACTCTTTAACTTACGAAGAGTGTTTTGGGACACTATTTGTGAAACTACACATAGTTACGATGACTTTCTTACTTGTACAGTAAGTCTTCCTCGGACCATGTCCATAGGATACGTAGCGGACATTGCAATTATTCCAGCACAAGCACCACCTCCCAAACGTAATATTGGAGTTACCTCAGCATCGTCTACATCAACAGCATAGGAATAGGAAAAATAGTACCCTTTTTTTTACTAATGAACAAAGACTTCTCGTACGAGTTATGGTGTTATAATGCGTTACTTTGTCGAAAAGGTGAAGCATTAAACATGAATGTTACAGTCAATCATTTATCTATGGCATGCCAATAAGGAACCAGTTCTGTGCTTTAATTCAGGAGCAACACCAAGACACATGTCTTAAAGAAGAAATTCAAATGATCAATGTGTTTGATAATGAAGACGTACCGTTGCCAGTTTGCTGCTGATACATATATAATATACCCCTGTGAAATGAAAAACAAATGGAGCAGATATGGAAAACAGAGTTAAAAGATTCAGATCCGCAAAAAGTAATACTTTGTTATAAACTAGTAAATTTTGCAGGATTCATACTTGGATGCTTGCTCATAGATGAAGAATTTCACAGCTGAATTTGGAACAATACGAGCACAATTAGTGCCATTCCCTTTAAACAATCCTCGCAAGCCCTCAGTCCTCCAGATATATTTCAAGCCTTGAATGGTACCACTGAACCTGACATAAAGAAAAAATCCCATGCATCAACAGTAAGAAGTATCGCGATACTTTTCTTACGTTCACAATAGATGAAACTGCCACAACTGATGTATATCTAGAAACTTTACTCCTTCAGGGACAGTGCATTTAGGTGGAGTAAAGCATTTAAATGCTATTTTCGCTCAACGTCACTAACCTGCAACAAAATCTTCAATCGCTCCAATGGAGCTACAGCAGTCCTTGATCTGTAGATAACGACAAGATGCTTAAGAACACTAACTTTACTTGCATCCAAAAATAGCCAATGCAATACATGTCTCAAAATGGTTGGTGTGAAACCCAACGTTCAAATGATGGACGAGGTTTAAGGGGCTCCAATTCAAGACTAAACTACAGGAAGATTCTTCCTAAAAGGAAAGGTTCATTATTTTTTGGATGATGCGGGAGACCTATATGGTGTCCGCTCAGTTACGGTAATTTTCACCTCAGAAGTTCTAATTCCACAGCTCATGTCATCAAAATGTATGCAATACAGCACTATCATTTCGTTAATTATTCCAATCTATTGGATATGAAGTCAGAAGATTGTAACAAATACTAGATTCACGTACAAATTCAATTCGAAGGAACCACGATCTTCAATGAAAACAAAAGAAGTTGAATTCCACCAACAGAAGGAAAGAAGAAAAACACACGACACCCAACCAAAGTAAAAGGTTTGACATTTACTAGCAGAAGGAAAGCGAAAACACGAATACAAGCTCAAAATTCGAGCAACATATGCCAAAATAAATTGAGACGATAACACATGAAAAAAAAAACAGATAAAATAACTCACAAGCCTCCAGCCACACCACCGGCGACGAGCGACTTGCAGATACTGTAAACTTGATACTTCGAAGGCTTGATCTCCTCTTTCGCCAGCTTCGCTTCCTCCGCCAAATTCACAATCTTCGACAAGTCGCCTGCCTTCACATTTTCGGATGCCATAAAAAATCGATCGAAACTATCTATATAGAAATATCAATAAGGAATGATGCCGCGAAACGGTGAAAACGGATCGAAGATCGCAACTGCTGTATCTCCAACGCCGATCACGGAGATGCGCACGGTTGGGGTGGTGCAATTGTGTTTGTGACGGCGTTTTTAGGTGTCAGCTCAGTAGCTCAGTGACCGTAGTACGGCAAACAGTTGAGCTTTAGATGGGTTGTATTGTATGTACCTCAGGGCCGGTTTTTCATTTATGGAGCCCAGTTGGCATAGTATATAAGGAGGCCCATATTAATACAGATAACTATAAATTAAATATTTATTACATTTTTTTCAAGGCCCACAATTTTTAATTATGTAATATGGGTCATTCCCTAAGTTATTCATATTATATTTTTCTTAGGACCCATATTTAATTAATGGACTTGGACTTTAGACGGGGCCCTAAAATGGCCCCCAAAATTTGGGGGCCCTGTGCTGTGGGTTTAGACGTTCTGCCTAAAATCCGCCCTGGTACCTCTTTCAATAATATGTTAAGTCTTATTGGGTCGTTTATGGGCCTTCATGTTGGGCCTATTATTGGGCTCCTAAAACAATAATTCCGTCGGTAAAAAAAAAAACTAAAACGGAAAAAGAAAACCGATACTCCCTCCATCCCAAATGTTTTGAACATTTGGGAGTTACGTACGGAAATAAGAAACTGAATATTTTAATAAATTGCAATTAAAAGGTAAAATATTGTATATTTTGACACGTTTTTTAAGAATATTTAATATTATTATATTGATTGTTTGTGATAGTTTTTTTGCTAAATAAGGAAATTTATAAAAGATGTAGGACGCCCGATTTAATAAGATGTATAAAATGGCTTGGGACGCTGGGAGTATTTATGTTTGAATGATCAAGAAATAGGCAATGAAGAAACAGTATGTTACTTTTCTACTTCAAGAAGAAACTGATTTCTTCAATCAAAGCAGTACCTATGTCATTGAAGTCTGAAAAGATATCATATGGTTGGGATAACATTATTCAGATTAAACTTACTCAAACTTAAAAAAAAAAAAAATATTGCATCTAACGAAAATGAATTTCTAACAAATAGAGGAATCCGATCGATGAGAATTTCGAGAACGAAAAAAAGGAAGAAAGAAAATGACATCAATCATCATCACGCATTTTATTCTCTAAGAAGCATAAAGCAATATATTTCTACATAGATATACTACTAAAAAGGCACTTGTACGACACATCATCATCGTCTTCACCAGAAAGAATCAGAAGCATCGAGAAATCGAGTGTCAATATCTCCGAACACGAAGACCTCCTCCTCCTCCGCCTCCGCCGTCGCCGCCTCCGTCGGGTTAGAAACAATATCGGCGAAGTCCGACGGCGAGCCCTGAATAAGGCCGACGGCGAAGTCGCCGTCGTTGTTGAGCTGCTGCTGGCAATGGGAGGTCGAAAAGTAGGACTCCGAGGTTTCCAAGGGAGGAGAAGAGTAGTTGTTGGCCCCGGGAAAAAAGCCTCCGTCGTCCTCCGCCGGAGGCGGCGTTGGCGGCGGCGTGACGTGGAACGAAAACGAAGGGAACCTACTGTACTCCTTATCAGCCTTAATCTCTTCGTCGATTTCCCCATTCTTGGAATAATCTAAATCTTGGAGATTCTGTTTTAGGGTTTCTTGAACGCAGGTGTGCTTTCCAACGTAGACCACTGTGAAATTTGAAGGGTTTTCGTCTTCTTTTTGAACTTGTTTTGTAGCCAAGCATCCTTGCGTATGGCGATGAGTGCATCGATAATAGGCCCTGTAATAATAAATAAAATAACCCTTTTAAGTTTCTTGAAATTATATATATTATTAAGAATCAAGAGAGAAATTGTGTCCCATATAGTTCATATTTCACTTAAAGTTTGAAAATGAAAGAGACAAACATTTGTAACTAGCTTAGCTTAGTTAGTACTGAATCATGATCATGAATACTCGAATGGGACCAAATTGCAAAATGGCATTCAAGTATATTCTTACATTGAATTCCAAGTGGGATGGGAAGATAACACTGAATTATCACAAGGGGGGATTCATTTAATTAAATCAAGTGGCTATGGCCTATGCCTACGTACGTAAATAAAACAAGTGGACAACTGAATTCACTTCACAAAACATCTCTCAACTACCCAAAAAAAAAAAAAATCCCATGTGACCAAAAATTTCATTGAAAAAAAACATGAAGTTCGAGTTCCATTTTATGGCCAACTAAGAAATAGTTTCTGAAATAGTTCAAGAATCCAATAACAACATGTAATTTACGGGGAAACAAAAAGAGAGAACGAATATCCAATCTAAATAATTTCATAACCTCGGATGATTAGCCTTCAAGATTTTCTTCTGTCCGTACTTTCTCCAGTTATAACCATCAAATCCAGTCTCAGAACACACACTTACTTGCTCCCTCCATTTACCTGCCTGTATCTTTCTGCATAAAGACACAAATAAACACAAAAAATATAAAAACACACACATATAAATAAACACCTTTATTTAATTCAATTATTAAGTTCGAAATACCACGGATTATAAATTACCTTTTTTTCGAAACACGGCCTCCACGATCCTTGAATCCTTGATCTTCAGCTGAGTTAGGCGACTCCAACGAACTGCTGACCGTTATTACATCATTAATATGTGCTATTGCATTGTCCAAAGAATCGATCACTCTTTCCAGGTGGAAGTCACTGGCCTCACATGAGCTCGATGATTTGAGATATTTTAACAGTTCCTTCTTTAGCTCATATGCGTGTGATTTGCCTTGTGTTAGCTCATTCTTCACTCTTTTCCAATCCATGTTCGTTATTGCAAGCTCTTATTTGTTTTGGTAATGGAGTGATCTCCTCCAATAAGCCTAGTTTGGAAAGTGGGAGAGATATAATGTATAGATTGGTCACGAAAGTCTTTCTGTATGATGAGCTTTATATATATAGTGAGAGCAAGGCGTGTGATTTCTTTAATTTTTTCTTTATCATTTTATCATATATTTATTAGTATAAAGTAAGCTTCTCTTTTTGACACTATTTGGGAATGCCTTTTATATGGAAAGTTATATTCAAGAAGAAATAAATGTTATGTCTATTAATTTAATATATGGGCTCTATACTTCTGCTTATTTATGATATAATTTTTTTTTTGTAATTGGATGGAAGTATCTTTATTAGTAGCTCACAAGTGTGTCAACGTGTAGTTGCGTACTAAGTTCAAGGGAGGAAGCTACGAGGAAACAAGGGAGGATAATGTAATGAAGAAATAAATTGGCATATGATTGTTTTCTTTTTCGAGGGAAAATACAAAACAGATTATTATCTTTTTTTTATTCGTTTATTCTTTATATATGTAACGACAGAACTATCGAACAGATGCGTAAAAAAAAATCTATTGCTGACCTTTCAAAGGGCAGCCACCACATGATCAAAGTGGTAGTGTGAACGCGGGTTATATTTTAACAAAGGAAATTATAGAAATGGTGACTCAGTATGCCAATTTTCGCTTTTGGATCACTATGTTTCTCCGTTACAAAACTAGGTCACTAAGTATGTATATAATAACAAATTGGGTCACTGTCATCTTTTTTCCTTATTATATACATACTTAATGATCCAAATTTGTAACTATATACATACTCAGTGACCTTATTTTGTAACTAGTGACCCAATTGAATTATTATATACGTACTTAGTGACCTAGTTTTGTAACTGGCAAACATAGTGACCCAAAATCAAAAAATGATATACTTACTGATCCATTTTTATAATTGTGCCTATTATAATGATTAAATATTTTACTAAAAGAGGAGAATATTAACATAAGTTGATCGATCCCTTAAAAAATTTCGAAAAATTGTCAGTTTCCATCATTGAAAAGAGCTTCTCGAGTTTATCATTATTTCGAAAGGCCGAACTTTTTGTTGGTTCCTACCAGTGTTTTAAATAGCGTAATATGCGCGCTACGTAGCGCGAAATAGCGTAAATTTACCCAAAAACGCGTTAAAGCGCATGGAGTATAGCATTTTTCCTCAAAAGCGTTACACTTTACGCAATTTAGCGTAATTTCGCGTGATTTAGCGTAAGTTAGCGTGATTTAGCGCAATTTAGCGTAATTTAGCGTAGTTAGCATAATTTGTGTATTTTAAGTCATATACGTGCAAGAACCTGAATTTTTTACTAAAATATATTTTAACACTTTTAACCATGTATTGCTGCATATATCTGATATATGGTACTCCCTCCGTCCCGCTAATTATATCACACTTTTTCATTTTGGGCGTCCCAATAATTTTATCATCTTTCCTTATTTAGTAAAAAACTATCGCAAACAATCAATATAATAATATTAAATATTCTTAAAGACATGTTAAAATATACACTTTTTTTACTGTTCATTGTACTATATTATTATAATAATGTCACCTTAATTTGCGTGCCCAACAACTTATGTGATAAAGTTGTTGGGAATGGAGTAGTATTTTCATTAAATATGCATAAGAAAAAGTCTTATTTATGGGTCTCTATACATGTCTTTTACGTCAAACTAAATAATACAACCAACTTCTTTTAATTAATTATTTATTGATATAAATATTAATTATTTGAAATCTATATAATGGGTTTTATTTCCTACAATGCTGTAATCCGAATGTTAGACATAATACCTAGTTTTATGATTGGAGACCATTTAAAATTTGTTTATTCGCATTACTTGTATATCATGTGTTTATGTAAGAGGTTTGTCCGAAATACCTACGCAATACGCTACGCTATTTACGCTACGCAATATTGGAACTAAAACGCAACACATTGCGCAGTACGCTTTTTAAAACATTGGTTCCTACCAATCGTGCCAAGAAAGGAAGATTGGTTTTTATTCCTTAAATCATATAAGAATTTCAAATCAACCGATTACAATTACAAAACGTGTATGTCTCTGTGTATAATATATTTTTTTCACGTAAGCGACATTTTGCGCGATATCTTCCCTACATTCGCTAAAAGTTTCTTGAAATTCAAATACTCTTCTTATAGTCTTCTAAGATGTATTATCTTCTACGACATTTCAATGTAATCAGATTTAATGATTGGAGTTTTTCTATAGAACGATTGAAAAAGATTGCAAGGAAGTCAAAGATTGGATAAGCTCGACGTTCCTTCCTACGGGTTTCCCATTTTGTAGCCTCATGCAAATAAAATATAATAAAATTAATTTATGACGTCATGGTTCGTGACGTAGGCAAATGACGAAACTAGCCTCGTCTCATGAACGCTTTGACCGATACAAATTCGTAATAAGGTTCGCCACTCATATAT
The DNA here is from genome assembly GCA_027422505.1 of Craterostigma plantagineum. Taxonomy (NCBI): domain Eukaryota; kingdom Viridiplantae; phylum Streptophyta; class Magnoliopsida; order Lamiales; family Linderniaceae; genus Craterostigma; species Craterostigma plantagineum. Next base: position 105,907 of record JAPQWV010000229.1, read on the forward strand.
TCATATTTATAATCTTTCTCTAATGAAACAATTACTAAAAATTAAGTGGAAAATTTTAAGGTGAACTTTTATAAAAAGAGGAGACAAAAATTAAGGTCATTTCACTTCTAGAATACGTGACACCAGGTTGACCTGTGGCGTGGCTTAATAAAGACATGACATAATATAATGATAATTTTTTTAGGGGAATTTCAGTTGGTACCGCTGTGTTTTAGGCTTTTTCAGCTGGTGCACAAAGTTATTTTCAATTCCAGTAGGTACCCCTGTGTTTAAGACTTTTCCAACTGGTACCCAAATTATTTTTCAATTCCAGTTGGTACCCCTAAGGGTTTTTCAATTGGCGTCCAATGTGTTTTCAAGGTAGATACCCTAACATATAATGTCGTGATTTTTAAAAAGCTACAAATGTGATTTTTAGATGTCGGAACCGTTTTAGTCACTCTAGAAGTCCATTAGCAAGGCTTACAAAAAAAAAAAAAAAAACTCGTTTTTGATCATTTAAAGTCACGACGTTATAACTTAGGGGTATCTACCTTGAAAATACTTTGGATACCAGTTGGAAAACCTTAAACACAGGGGTACCATATGGAATTGAAATGTAGTTTGGGTACCAGTTGGAAAAGTCTTAAATACAGGGGTTCCTACCGGAATTGAAAATAACTTTGGGCACCAGCTGAACAAGCCTAAAACACAGGGGTACCAAATGAATTCCCCCTTTTTTTTTACCTCTATGGTACACATAATAACTCCGAAATCTGAAATGGTTTTATACGAACTTAGGGGACCGTCTGTCCCACTTTGTATGTCCCAATTCATGTCTCATTTAATCATATCTATTGAATTTTTATCTAGTGGCTAGCAGATTTTCACTCTATTTTAAAATTCTTTTAATTCCACAATTCACCAAATCACAAGATCACTATTATTTTATGTGATATATACGATAAAAACATATAAACGTCACCAATTTATTCGTTTTTTATAATGATCAAAATGATGTCAATATCTTATATTTTTCTGTATTATTAAGAATCATTAGTTTTTAAATTTAGTATTTTGGGACATTAGAGTGAGATACGAAAAGTGAGACAGACTGTTATTTTTATTGATTACACGTAAGATTTTCTCTTGATACCCTTCTCACACATTGTGGAATATTCAAACTTGGCAAAAGGTTTTTATCTTTATCGTGTCGATCTCACTCACTTGTCATATAATCAAAATAAATAGATCGATTTTAATTTCAAAGAGCTATTCAAAAACGGAAATTAGATTGCATATTTGGATTATTATTACTAGTAATTTAAAAAGAAAAAGAAAACGTACATCCTTATGAATTTAACCCATAATTAACTGCAGCAGATTAATATGAAAAATTAATATCCACTTTCCTCTAACCCAAAAAACACGATAAATGAGTTTGTTTCTTTCCACATACGCGTTATTGATTATTTAAAATAATATTATATGTTGTAGGCTAAAAGGATAACAGAAAATTGATTATGATAATGCATTTGCATATGATAAATGATTTACCATTACTTTAGACTCGAGCGTGTCGGACGTTTTTTCAGAGGAAATAAACAATATCTCCATAAAGGATTGATAGTGATTAGGGCTGGGAAAAAATAACGAAATACCGAAATACCGTCCTTATCGTATCGAATCGTATCGAAATATCGAAAATTTTGGTATACCGAAGTTTTTGGTAAGGTATGATACCGTACCGAAAATTTTCGGTACGGTAATGGTATGAAAATTTGAAAAATAAGGTATACCGACTATACCGAAATACCGAAATACTAAATTTTTTAATATATTTTATATACATACACACACCTATATATATTATATTATTTCAAAAAATATAAAATGAAAAATTAAGGATCTTCTCAAACTTATTTAGCCAATAAATTATTAACTTATACACAACTTTCTAATATTAGGCCCACCATACTTTACTTATGTAACTCAAGTAACGTTTAATTTTTGCCTTTTTTTCATGATTTTGAAAGTGTGAAGATGCAATGCAATTACTTTTTGTTAATCTTCAGTAATTTTTTAAATATAGCAGCTTCGTTCTAATTTATTTGTATATAAAGTTGTATTTTGTGGTTATGTAAAGTTTTTTGTCTTACTAAGAGACTGGTTAAAATATGTAAATTATTTAAGGTTAAAAATCTTTTTATTTTGAAAATTTTGGTATTAATAATCTATCTTATTGGGGCCTAAGGAGTTTGAATTGATTAAAAATTCCAACACATCGAATTAACGAGTTACGAGACATGCATGGTAAAAAACCCTCCGTGTGAATGGTATAGAAGGTATGATACCGATACCATACCGAAATTTCGGTATGATACCGTATCGAAATTTAAGGTATACGGAAATTTTGGTATGGTATTGGTATGATTTTTTTGGATACCGAAATTTCGGTACGGTGTACGGTATCACAGTTTTGGTACGGTATACCGTACCGAACCACCCCTATAGTGATGGCTATCTTCTAGAAGCACGTTTTGTTCCGTAGCGAGTAATCGTGTTCACATATTTCTTTTAAGTGAATAAATTATATATTTTAATATGGTTCGCATTTATGTAGTTCTTCTCAGTTGGCCCCAACTATAAATGTAGTTTATCAATTTGCCAATTTTAAATATTTCGCTAGTTGGTGCAATTAAAGACTGATGATGAAATAATTGTGGTTTGACATTTTCAAATACATAGTAAATATGGCTTTTTAAATAAAAAATGCAATTTTCATCAAAATTTAATAAAATGGGGTTATTTCATCTGAAAGTAATAAAATGATATGCATATCTTATAATTTTCCATAATCAAAAATATTTTTTTATTTTGATAAATTAAAAAATGCTTCAACTGGAATTAATTAATGTTTTTTAATTTGTCAAAATAAAAAAATATTTTGATTATCGAAAGATATATGATATGCATATCATTTTAATCGTCGCGAAACAAACAATAAATTAGATGCGTTTATTGATTTTTATTATGTAAATCATATGAAATAACGATGATTTATGATTTGGTGAATTTTATTAATAATAAATATAAAATTAAAATGAAATAAAAAAAGTGAAAAATACATAAAGAAAAGTGAACGTCGCCCCTAGCCCCTAATGGGGGCGACACATATAAAAAAATAGAAGAAGGCCTCCTTATACGTGCCACATTAGCCGCGACGTCGCTTTTAATGGTCGCGTTTTGCCTTATTTATTAATTTCAGACGAAATAACCCCATTTTATTAAATTTTCATGAAAATTGCATTTTATTTGAAAAGCCAATAAATCTTATCGTAGTCTGAGCAGTCTGAGTGGACTTGAGAGACACCCGATAATGAGGCATTGACCTAGTGCCCTGGCGGAGGCACCATTGGGCTAGTGGAGTCAATGGACCTCACTGAAAAAAAAAAATTTATTAATAATTTATGGCGAAAAAATTAATATTAGGATTAAAATTGAAAAATATTATACTAAAAGGACCATAGTGGTAACTTTTAAAAGTACTGGATATGGAGTCCAATTAAAATGTCTCCACTAATTTCACTGCCTGGCTCCGCCACTGAGCTAGTGGTCAAGGTGGAGGCTGTAACTTGTATGTTAGTCATCATAAGTTATTATCTCATGACTATCCTTGTCAAGTGAATTTTGAACGTATTCATCTAATATGATATTTAGGGGCTAACCCATAGTCAGTTCGAGTGGGATACCTCGGGGACAAAAAAAAAAAGGTCAGGCGAGACAGTTTGTGGGGACCGTATTTCCAACTCAACCATAAAGCATTATCAAGAACACTCATCAACCAAACCACACATTAACGGAAAAAAAAAAAAAAAACTAAAATAACCCCGAAAACAACAAGGATCGAAAAGCAAGCAAGCAAGCAAGCAACATCAGCTACTACAGAAATTAGGAACGCAAGCTCCGTTATTATTATCGACCGTTTGTTGCTCCTTCCATATCCTCCCCGTGACTCGGAGCTTGAGCTCCTTCCTATCTCCCCCCGAGAAAAATAGCGCCATGTTCCTCTGCACGATAAGCCCATCGTGGCTATCTCGAACTTTCCTATGACCATCTCTGACGCTCCTCGGCGTACCTTCCCAAGTGAGCTTACGGCCATTCCCGCCCACCTCCAAGCTGTAGCTGTAGTTCCGAGCCTCCGTTTCGTCGCCCATGAAACGAACGAAGGCCATGTACACTGACGCCGTTCCCAGTTGAAAAGCTTCGAAATGGAGGCAAAAGTACTGCCCGAAACAATGGAATACCTGAAAAGAGCGTCCGACGAAAATGTACCAAGATCTCAGGAGACTACTACGGTAGAAACTCTATAAATTAATACATATGAGACTGACTACTAAGGTTTATTAATTTTGAAAGGACCCAATTTACAAACACATTGCAAGCTCGACTCCAACTTAGTTATTTATACCATGCACTTATATCTGACCCAATTTCGGTCCGTTATTCCCTTCCACGCGTGGGCAGTAATCCAACTTCCCCATGATTTTGAACAAGTCGTCCAAAATAAGGTTTTTTTACGACGCGTGTCGGAAATCCAAAGGAGTTGGGTTGCTGGAAGGTGAAAACGATTTTAGCAAAAAAAATAAAAAAAAATATATAATCGAGTTGTTTTTTCAAGAACTTTCATGGATCATTAAGTTAATAATATTTCCTCGGTAAAAATCATAAGAAATGTATCATCTCCTTAATTTTACAAAACTTACTACTTTATCCCATCATATGAACAATAACTTTCAAATTACGCAATTTTGGGACAAAATCCAGGTCCAGCTTATAATGTCCCTAAAAATTGCTTAATTTCGAAAGTTATCGTCCGTAAAATTTCACCCCCTACTCAGTCGCCATAATGCCGCCCCCACCAAATCACATACTGAAAATAACCCTTAAGCTTATTGCTAAAACAAAGGAAAACTAAATTCCAGCGAATAAAACGAAAGAAAAAGACTTACTTCTCTCCAATTTTCTTTTCCACTCCACTATTTCTTCAAAGCAAACACAGCGGAAAAAAAAAGGAGACAGACAAAACACTCACCGTGAGCATCCACGTGGCGTTTTCGACGTCCCTAGGGTTGGACTTTACGTATCGGTGGTTGAAAGTGCACCCAGAATGCATGTCGACTTTGTGGTCGTCCCTCAAATGAGTGACCAGAGAAGGAATGTCGCCGACCACCGAGCACTCCGAGCCTGCGTAGGGACAGCTGTACGGCCTGTAGTTGCATGACGCCTCGTGCTTTAGCTTGCAGTAGTAAGGGAAGATCTCATGGCAGCCGAGGTTGTTGTACTTGCATGGGAGTTCGAGGGATTCCGCCACCTTTTCGAGGGCCAAGCATCGTATGTCGCCCAGCTCCTGCCTGCACGTGGGGCATCTGTTGTGGACCCGAGCCTTGCACGTCGAGCAAAGGGTGTGCCCGTTATGACACTGCAAGACAAACAAAGGATTGATTGATGTAAGAATTACTTTCTGATCAATGAAGAGTTCTGAAAAGATCACATCATATGTTTCCATTTAGCAGATATTTCGGTACGTCTGGGCATATAGATTCAACAATATCGTGACAGATGTCTTCAACGCGTAAAGACGTCATTTTTTTCTTCCTTTCCTGAATGAAATTAGTTAGCTTCAAGTGATTCTTCGCCACCGTTGCCACCAAAAATTCATCTTATTCGGTTACTAATGTATTCATTCTCATTTAGACACAAAAAATGCATCTGAGGGATTCTATTCGAAAAGTTTCCATATATATATATATATATATATATATATATATATATATATATATATATATATATATATATTCGCCTACAACACAAATGGAATGATAAGATAAGATATCAATGATGAAGACAGTCCTTGTTTCCTAAATAGAACTCAATCAGATAGTCCGCAAATTCCTTCGAAAACAGAATGGATCATTTCGAAGGCGAAGAACAGAAAGGATGAGCTAATCAAGCATGAAATTCATATGTGCTGTTTATAACAAATTCTCAGAATGGCAACGACCACTTTGGCCCTTGCTAGGGCAAAAGACTCAAAACACCCATTGCATATAATCAATGAATAAGCAAATGAAGCCGAACCCAGAAAATATGGAGCAAAATGATTTGTCCCCGTAAAAAGTTAAAATCATCGATCCGTTCGTCCAGAAACTAAAGAAAATTTTGAAATATAGGAAAAAATAGAAATACCTGATGAATCGGTGGGTACATGGAATTCGTACAGACGGGGCATTCCAAAAGCTCGTGAACGGTAGTCGCTGGATTGATCACCCCACAATTGGCATTATTATTGTTGCTGCTGCTAAGATTATTGTTGGGCTTCGAAGATGAGAACTGAGGAAAAAGTTGGGGGTGGGAGATCTCATCTTCATCTGCGAACCCGTCCGTCGACGTTACGCATTCAATGCTTGAATCCATCTCTCCAACAAAACGATTGTTCTTCCTTCTTCGTTCTTATGCGCCTTCAAAATCAGACAAATTGCTCGTCGTTTGTGGAGGTTTAAATGCTTCAACCTTTTGACGGGAATGTTTGCGATTTATGGGATCTGAAAACAGATAGGAAAAAGGGGTAAAGAGAGAGGACAGTTATCAATTGTCGGAGGTGCTTTTCTTCATGGACACCTCTCTCTCTCTCTCTCTCTCTCCCTCTCTGTTTCCCACTTTCCTCTGTTTTTTTCTTTCTTTTCTTCCTTTCTTCCTTTATTTCTGTGACAGAGAGGGGGAAGGAGGTGGGAGAAAATGTATGGACTTTCAATGACTTTACCTATATATAAGAATTACCCTAAAAATATATTCTTCATATATTGGAAAAATATTGAGTTTTACAGTCTCCAGATAGTCAGCGTTACCAGAACCTTTATACATGTTGATTCCATATTTGTTTCCCACATCAATGAGAAATATCTAGTTAATTTATAAGATTGATTAGAGCATCCCAACCCACGTCATAAAAAACAAGTAATATCACATAATAATACAGTTGGTGCTTTTACTCCACACATAAACTCTATTTTCTACATTAGTTTTCACGTCAACCCTTTAACTCTATTTTTACACTAAAAATCAAATTCCTATATGTTACTATCGTAATTGACTTATTAAACTTAACTTAAAAAGTATATATATTAGAATTATTAATATTTAAAAATTAAATAAATAATAAATTATGATGTTTATTTAAGTATAATTTTAGAAAATTAAAAGGCACATATAAATAAATAAAAGAAAATTATCATTTTAAATATAATAAAATATATTATGTAAATAAATATAAATTAATAAAATGTAAGTCATTTTGGGTTGAAAATTGTGTGTAATCTAAAAATAGAGTTTCTCTGCTATTGTGTTAAATATAGAATCTCGTTTGAGTAAATAAATAAATTAATAAAAAGAAAAATCGTATGTATATTTGTGTTTTGCACATGCTCTTATGTTGGTAACTAGGAATCCTAAATATACTTGCGGGCCCCACATATCAAGAAACGATGTTACGCATCATATGATGATTTGTCCAATTTGGAATGATGATAAACACTGCCATAAGCGCACGACTTTACTTTCAAAACGTAGCACATTTATTAGGTAATTTTAATTAAATAAACCAAAAAATAAATATCATTAACAAATAAACCAAAACGAATACCATTAATAAAATAGAAATATTCGTACTCCCAGAATACGAGTTACTAACTCGTATTCTGGGAATACGAATTACTCAGCCGCTTGACCAATTGACCTGACCTGGCAACGTAACTCGTACTCCCAGGATACGATTTAGTAACTCGTATTCCGAAAGTACGAGTTACGATGGACTGGTCAATGGTCGACGTGGAGCTGACATGGCGTAATAAGTCGTATCCTGGGAATACGATTTAGTAACTCGTATTCCCAGGATACGAATTACACGGCCGACCAACCTGCATGGCCATGCATGTTGTGTCGGCCAATAATAAGCGTATCTCGTACTCTGGGAGTACGAGTTACCTGAATTATTTCAATAATTCACGTAACTCGTACTCCTAGAGTACGAGTTACTATAACTCGTATTTTACATGTACGAGTTACTTTAACTCGTACCATCACATTACGATGTAAATCTCTATATAAGCCCCCACCCTCGCTCATATAACATATCTCTTGTCGATATATCTTACTAACTCAAACAATGGTGTCGAGTCGCGTCCAAGTGGTAGTATATTTCGGCGGCGAAATAATTCAGCCATCCGATTCTACCATCAAATATAGTATCCGCCCTGTTGGGTATAGGAGAATTCGTCGCAACACCAGTTTTTCCGATTTTATATCGTTGCTGTTCGAAATTACGGGTGCTGATAGTAGTCGTTGTTCGTTGATTGCCCATGGAAAAAATGAATACTATCAGCATTCTCGTCACTTTCATCAGCTTTTTCAAATCTCCAACGACAACGATCTACAATTTTTTATACATCCCGACTCAGAGAACAACTGTGTTGAGGTTTTTGTTGAAACAGTTGAAAATTCAACTTTGATTTGAACGAAGAGCCTCATCGAAATTTTGAAGTTGGTTCTTCGAGTTATACATGCCCGGATATTCCCGACATTGCCTCAGTTACGGCAGGGTTCAGCAATGTTTCTCTGGAGATGCCGACCCTGTCAGAACCCGTGCCAGAACTCGTGCATGAACCCGAGGAAGACGTCGATGTTAGTGATTCAGAAGCGGACGATCTAAAACCTAGTAACTCCTCCGGCGGTCTAAAACCTAGTAACTCCTCACACTCATCCATCCACTGTGTTGGGGTCCTAGTATAAATCACACCAGAGACACATCTACCATCTACAGGCAACCCCCACAAGATACCTACGTCCTGTAAGGTAACGGTCGCCTCCCCAACTGAAAAACGAAACGTATGGGTCTCCTTCCTCCAACGCTCTACCAACGCTGTAATCAAATGAGGGTCAACCCTCTGCGACATACAGCTGTAGACGCTGTACAGACCCATCTCGTTCAACTTTCCTAATAAGCGACCGTGAAGAACGTTCGGTGCTTCTCTAGTACCCCACACAACATTCTCTAACGCCCTAATCTTAATAGTCTTATCTAACGCTGTCTCATCTAATAACAAATTCCTACTACGGTGATTTGACTGCATCGTCAACACCGAGCTATCTATAGGTCCGTAAGAGGAATCGAAATCCATTCTACATTTAATAGAAAAATCAAACAAATCGGCAATCAATAAAAGCATTTGATATAAAGAAATTTACACCAAAAATCGAATTTCGAATCATAACGTGGTACCCGAACTATTCGCACGCACGACGTCGTATGGGCGGCGGGTTAGCGGGCCGCGGGTCAGCGACGGAGCGTCGAGCAGCGGGCGCAGGGGCGTCGGGCCGCGGGGCAGCGTCGCTGGGCGGCGCGGGGCGCGGGGTGGCGGGGCAGCGGCCCGTCGGACGGGCAGCGCTCGCGGGCTGGGGCAGGTGGTCGCGGCGAGGAGGCGGGGCAGCGGCGCGGCGGGGCAGCGCGGGCCGGCGGGGTCGTGGCGGCGAGGGGCGGCGCGGGGCGGTGAGGTCGCGGCGGGGTCGTGAAGGCGACAGGCGGCGGGAAAAAAGGCGGCCGGTGAGGGGTGGCGTCGGCGTCGGCGTGCAGCAGCGGATCGAAAAGCTCCTCGTCGTCGCCGTCGTCTCGTTTCGTCGTCGTCTCGTCTTCTTCGTCGCGACGAAGGTTTAAAATACAGCAGATCTAACTCGTACTCCTGGAGTACGAGTTAGAGTAACTCGTATTCCAGGAGTACGAGTTAGGCCACGTTAGATTCACGCGCCAGCGTGACCTAACTCGTACTCCAGGAGTACGAAAATTTGTATTTTATTAATACTTCTCTTATTTGGTTTATTTTGTTAATGATATTTATTTTTTGGTTTATTTAATTAAAAATACCCATTTATTATCATCCCTAACTTCCTCTTGTAATATATCAGAAAATACTGTAATTACATGAAAAAAGAAATCCCTTCTGTTTCTGCAAACAAACCCATACATAATTACAATCTACCATTGATTCGGAAATGCTTCCCTGTACTTTGAATCATCTGCCTCTGCAATCTGTCTAGCATCCCTCGTACGGCCATTGAGCAATCTCTGGGCCAATCTGCCTTTAACAGTTTCTTTATTCTTCTTCTCCTTCAACATAGACGCCAGCGTCAATTTCTTGCCTCTCCCAGAAAATCTCGAACGATTCGACGACTCTACACCTTCCCCGATAAACGCAGACCTCGACGTAGAAGCAATAGCAGCATCTCTAAGAACAGCTTCGTTGTGTTCACGAACTTTCCCGAGCTTCGCCTTCTTCATAGCCCGCTGCTCTAGTTCCCTCTTCTTTCTTACAGCTTCTCTGTCTCTATCTCGAACGTTCTTCACAGCTTGTCTCAGCAGCTTCTCCGTGAGATCAGCTGTGTCCAAATCAGCGGAGGAAGTAAATTCTCCAGAATGGATTTGTGGGGTTGTTTCTTCTTCTTCAGAAGGTGTTGGTTTTCCTTCTTCGTCCCTAGGAATGATGGGCCCGTGGAATGGACAGACTCGCAAATCCCTTCTCTGACAAAGCCCGCCTTTTCTAAGTGGGGCCCGGCAAGGCTGGGTTTCGATGGGCTCCTCTTCGTAGATAGACGCATGAACGTTCAGCTCGGCGATCTTCTCCGCTGGCACTGTTGCGTCGTAATCAACTCTGCCCCAGTGATTATCGAGCTCCAATCCTCTATGGTTAGCCAAGGCGTCTCTTTTTGATCCCCAATTATCCAAGTAATTGCCCCACCTAACCACGGGCGCTTCAGCCAAGAGTTTGCCACGCAAAGGGTCGACTTTCCTCATGCTGCTGCCCGGAACATTCTTACCTTTGTTCGCATTTGGTAGTTCTGTTTTTCTTACACGGTTGTCGGTGGATGTAGAAGGTTTATCGTGGATCTTGGAAGAACTTGGAGCTGATTCGCCTGATTCGATTTTTTCAGCAGTGCCTTCTTCCCATATGTTTTCTTCTTCTTCAGATTCTGCAGTTCTCGAGAGACTGAAACCTGATTCTTCACACTTGATCTTTGCTGACTGTATAAGATTCCTCAGATCGATTAGTTCTTTCAAAGTATTGTCCCTGAATTTGGTATCAGATTCAGGCACGTCGACCCGTATGAGAACTGATATCCATTCTTGCGTAGTGGGTAGATGCTTGGAAGTTAGAACCTTATAGAACTCCCTAACAGCATCAAGTACCACTTTGTTTTCGGAGCTCTCCTTAACTTTATCCCCTTCTCTTAAAGAATCGAGTCGAATTTGCCTCAGCTCTGAGTTACGGAACTCTTCGAATCCCTCATCGTCTACGGGAGACAAAGGAATATCTTCATCTGGTCTAACGATTTCTAAGCACTCTTCAATTTCATCGACCGTCGACTTTACTTCCTCTCTAATCGACGGGAGATTTATCTTCAGGGATTCAAACTTTTTCAGTAAGATCTCCTGCGTCCTTGCCTGCCTTTCTCTCCTTTCCAGCTGAATGCGTTCAGCGTTAGCTCGAAGATTAGGAAACTGGAAACCGAGGGCATTTTTTAGATATTCGTACCCTAATCTCAACTGTCTGTAATGAATGCCATAAGCCTCGTTCCATTTCTCTAAGAATTCGATTGCCTTCGAGCGGAGAACAGTGGCCACGGAAGTAGGAGGAGGGAGAGGATTGTTTATCCTAAACCCAACAGCTAGGCTGAGTAACTGATCAAGGTTTTCTGCTACAAGAGTTCTGAAAAGCTTTGAGCGCATGAAAAGTTCATCAATTATGAGAAGCGCTAGGTATCGCACCTGCAAAGTATAATCCGAAATCACAACTTTGCCAATTGAATACAATGCCCAAATCGACGTCAAAACTTCCGAACTAATGAAATCAGTAATGACAGACATTCAAAATCGAATCCTAATCAGATCAATAGAAACCAATAAAAAGAAGCGCATATGCTCAAATTGTAGACGAAAGCTAATCATCGACCTACCTGCGAATGGTCGCGCTTCATCAGCGACATCAGGGTTTGCGCAGCGACGCGGAGCTCCGAATCCGAGTAGCGGACGGTCAACTTAATCGCCTTCAAAAGACGAGGATCAACCTCCGGCGCCGTCGAGTGGGTGGCCTTTTCGATCAAAACCACCACCTTCGACGAATCGGTTTCTTCATCCATCGTTTGCTCAGCGCGGCGTTCGTTTTCTTGTCCCCCAATTTTCGGATTTTTTAAGTAAATAGCCCTTGAGCTGGTCATCTTTTAAAAAATAGCACCCAAAATCGGACTTTACCTTTGTACCCTTACTAACTCTGCTCTAAAGACTATTTTACCCTTATTTAATGTCAATCAACAACCTCAACAACACTTAACGATAAAATTAATTAAAGGGTTTACATGTTACACTGTAGCGAATATGAAACATCAGACCCGTTATAGAAGAGTGGGGTAAAAGTAAAAAAAAGCAACCACCCACCACTTTCACTTCCAGTAAAAAAAGCAACCACCCACCACTTTCACTTCCAGTAAAAAAAGCAAGCGTGTCTCCCGCCCCTGCACTGCAAATCGTCTCCACTTTCACTTCCAGTAAAAGAACAAGCGTGTGCTCTCCCGCCCCTGCACTGCAAATCGTCGTCTTCTCTGCAAATCGACTCATTCGACAATGGCATTCAACGCGAACGTGGAGGTATGTGTTCTACTCTTCGTCTTCTTCAATTTAACGCGAGAGGGGATCTGGGAACGACCCATCGAACCCTAATTTGGTGCGGACCCGTGCTTGCAAGCGTAGGACAGAGCTTTGGTAGCATAGGACCTGTGCTTGCAAGCATAGGACCCGTGCTTGCAAGCATAGGACCCGTGCTTGCAAGCATAGGACATGGGTCACGCGCGCGCAAGTTCGGGGGACCCGCGCGTTATAAGCAGGGGACCCGCGCGCTATGCTCAGGGGACCCGCGCTTATACGCAGGGGACCCGCTCTTATACGCACGGTTCCCCTGCTTAAACGCTCGGGTCCTCTTACCTTAACGGGCGGAACCTGTGCCACTGCGCGTGCGCAAGCGGGGGACCCGCGCGTTATAAGAAGGGGACCCGCGCGCTATGCCCAGGAGACCCGCGCTTATACGCAGGGGACCCGCGCTTATACGCACGGTTCCCCTGCTTAAACGCACGGGTCCTCTTATCTTAACGGGCGGGTCCTGTGCCACTGCGCGTGCGCAAGTTCGGGGGACCCGCGCGTTTTATGCAGGGGACCCGCGCGCTATGACCAGGGGACCCGCGCTTATACGCGGGGGACCCTTGCTGGGACCGCGCCGATGCGCAGGGGTCTCATGCGCGTCCGTGCTTGAATCTCAGCATATGCGATGCGGTCCCCTGCGCATCTATGCATAAGGGTTTTCTGTTTTAATTATTTCATACCACGTAATTTAGCTAAAATGTGTTTTACGCATAAATTAGGTTGTGATGCAGAAGCAGTTCGACACAGTGGACGAAGTTCCCCGTTTGAGTGTAAAAATGAGCTCGTTATACGCGGATGCCAGCGAGCTGATAAGACAGTGTCTGAACCACCACGAGTGGGAGATTTTTAGGAACGAGAGTCCGTTCGGCCGCCTTGTTATGGCTGAGCCTGATTTTAACCTCTCGGGACAGTTGGTGTGGTACCTCATGCAGAACCAGACGATGCTGCACAACCGGGAAGAGCTGTGGATGATTTTTGGCGGAAAACCACTCCGATTTTCAAAGTCGGATTATTGCCTAATCACCGGGCCGAAGTTCGCAGCCGAGCTACCGCCGGTAAACGACGGCTCACAATTCACCGCAAGACATTTTGGCAACAGCTCAAAAGTCCGCATGTCGCACGTCAAGCGTGTGTTGGAGCGGTTGTCTGGCGACGAGGACAATGTGGACTTCGAGAAGCTGAAGTTGGCGGACGTGTACTTCGCCACCGCCGTGTTGATGCCTCGACCGTCGAAGAAGGACACCGTCGTCAGTACGACGGTCCTTAGTCTCGTCGATGATCGATTTGCATTCTCCCAGTACCCTTGGGGCACCGTGGCTTTCCGTGAGGTGATACGAAGTGTTAAGGTAAATCTACGGGAGAGGCCACGGGACTGGCTGATCAGTGGGTTCGTACAACCACTTCAGGTGAATTATAACTAAGCTTCTTGCATACCATGTTTTGAGGGACGTTTGTAAGATTTTTTGCGTTATTTGTATTCAGATACTAGCATACGAGTGCATGCCGGGGGTTGCAGACCAGTTTGCGGTTCGCAAGGAAGAAGATTTCACGCCACGCATGCTCAGGTGGGCGACGAAGAATTGGGATCGCAAAGCATACCCGACTCTTAGGACGGTCGCAGATGCCGTCAACCGCGATTTTGTACGAGGGTTGTTAGTGCCGTCAGCGGAAGAGTTGGAGGCGGCGTACTTTAGGGACAGCGTTTTTGACGTTGGGGCAGCACACGACATATTCGACCGTGTGACGGGCCTACTCACGCGGGGAGTGGAGGTTAGGTGTTCCCCTGTCCACCTCGATCGTGGCGACGACGATCATTTAGCGATCGTACCTGTTGAAGATTTTCCCACACCTGTGGAGGTGGTTGAGGCGGGAGACGTTGGTGCTTCGTCGAGTGCCCGAGGAGTTCGAAGAAGAGGCAAAGCGCCTGTAGATGTTGTTGATCTAAGTGATGAGGATTCTGGCTCAGATAGAAATGAGAAGTGGAGCAAGAAGTACCTCGGGCGATGGGACTTCTCCGGGCGTGAGCTGATTCATGAGCACGATCGCGTGCTCATTGACATGTACCTTCAAGCGGCAAGATTTAGGTAAATGTTTACTTTCGATGTCAATCTCAGTTATCGTACCTAAACACGTAATAATTTTTCTTTTTATGCAGTGATACCGTTTGGTCGTCTGACATGTGCGACGTGGATGCCCAAGGCTTCTACATGCTGCTCTTCCATGATATGCTCAAGTCCAATTGTCTTGACGCATATCTAGATTGCTTGAGGCGAATCTATGCGGACAATGACAATTATCCTCGCGTCTTCGTCTTTCCAACTTACGTGCAAGACGAGCACTTTAGGAAGGCGCATAAGTTGAATAGGAAGGCGAAAGTCGGGGTGGATGATATGGAGAGCTTCGTGAATGGATTGTCGAGAAGCAGTCGGAGCTGGTTGGAGCGTCTCACGGAGGATGAATTGCTACGATGCAAGTACATCATCTCTCCTGTTTGCGCACGGGCCCACTGGGCAGTGCTTATTTTTGACGCGTCAACGCAAACCTTCGTCCTTCACGATTCATTGGGCGCGCATGGTGTGCAGTTCGCCGGGAGAGTGTTCGTAAGTAGCTGAAATCCGTTTGTCTATCATTTTTATTTATTTAGTGACATGTTCGGTATTTGCTATATTTTGCAGGCGGAGTTTCTTTCCGCATATTGGCGTTTCAAGTTCGACATCGTGACGAAGCCGAAGTTGAATAATAAAATGAATCGCCAGCAGAAGGCTGACAGCTTGGATTGCGGGGTTCATGCGGCGTTGACGGTGGAGACGATTATGGTTGACACGCCCGAGTTTGATGAATATCAACGGCAGATTGATATTTCGGCGTATCGAGCCACTATGGCTGCACGGATATTGCGTGACCCGCATAGCTGTACCCTATAGATTAGTTTGGGGTAGTTTGGAAGTGTTAATTGTAAGTGGCTTTGTAGGTTTAATGGACTTGGTGTAGTTTGTAGGTTTATGGAACTAAAAGTTTTTTATATTATTGAATGAATTGATTCTCTGTATGAAACGAAAGTACGTGATGGGTGATTTGACTTGTTACTGACGAAATTATTTTGACCAAATACTCAGCAATATGCGCGGGTCCCCTGATTTTACGTGCGGGTCCCCTGATTTTACGTGCAGGTCCCATGATTTCAAGTTATGGTCCCTTTAGCACGTATCCCACCATATGACTTGATAAAACTTTTTCCATTGTTGAATAATTGATTCTCTGTATGAAACGAAACGTGATGGGTGATTTGACTTGTTACTGAGGAAAATATTTTGACCAAATAATCAGTAATTGTTCAATTATTGGTACGACTAAAGAGAAACCCTAAATTGGACAGCGACCCGTTCATATACATACCTATACGGGACGCGTCCCATCAGCGCCAACGCAATAAGCACGGGTCCCCTGAGAATGTTTTGGTCCCCTGATTTTACGTGCATTTCCCATGATTTTAAGTTATGGTCCCTTTAGCACGTTACCCACCATATGACTTGATAAACCTTTAAAATAATGCACGACCATTTTTTGGTACAGAAAGCATACATTCCACAGTCGTACGATCACTTTCGGTGATAATCATGACGATCACCAGCATTGTTTTTCAAGTCGATGGTAAGTGGGTAATTCGCGAGGACAATACGTCGAACTGGGTTCCGGATCCAACTTGCCGTTGGCAATCAATCTTGGTCGACGAGGAGTCATGCACGTTAGTGGATCTCACTAACGAGATATTGAATGCATTGTCGTTACGCAACGACAATACCAAACTACGGATAAGCTACATGCCTTGCATAGACTACAATTATGTGCGCCCCATCTACATCGAGAACGATTACGGCGTACGTGCGTACGTTGGAGGTGGTTGCCCACGATCAAGACCACCTCTTCACGTGGAACTTGAATTAGCCATCATTGCGTCACCGCCACATCAACCTCATGATAATGATTTCTCTGGTTTCGACGTCGGCCTTATAGCGCATTGCGATACAAACGCCGAAATCCAACCATTTGAGGGTTTTCCCAGCACATCTTACAACCCTCCTGACCAAAGTAATGAAAGCAGTGGCTATGTAGGCGATTACTCCGGAATCTGCGGCCAAGGATATGATAATGAGAACGAGCAAGTCGGACGGGACGACGAAAATGAGAACGAGGAAGGTGCCTTAATGCATGATGATGATGATGATGATGACGCACATGATGACGATTTTGACGTCGATGTGCACGACGACGCAACTGATGTGGCCGACGATGGTACCTATTCGTTTACGGATGGTTCGACCCTATATGTTGGACAACAATTCATGAGCAAGAAAGAATTGAAGGACGAAATCACTAAAATCGCTGTCGCTGCATGCTTCGAACTCCAAGTGGATAGGTCAAACAAAACCCTGTACGTAGTGAAATGTGCGAAGGAGAACTGCGAATGGCGCATACGAGGTGCACAGGATAAGGACTCCCCTTTTTCTCAATCCGAAAGTACGTCAACACGCACACGTGCGGCGTGTCTCATCGACGCCGTAGACATTGCCAGGGAAGTTCGTCGCTCGTATCGAGCACGTTGTTGGAAAATTTCAGGGCTCCTAAAGACATCCCCGCTCCCAGTTCCATACAGTCGATGATGCAGAGCAGGGGAGTAGAAGTTTCATACTACAAGGCTTGGAGAGGAAAACAAATTGCGACCGACGAACTAGTTGGTAACAGGGACGCTTGCTACGGTTTACTGCCGTCTTACTTAGATGCGGTGAGGCAAGCCAACGAGGGCAGTATCACTGATTGGGAGATGGACGAAGACAATCGGTTCAAGTACATGTTCTTGGCATACGGAGCATGCGTCAGCGGCTTTACGTTCATGAGGAAAGTCGTTTCTATCGATGCCACTTTTTTGAAGGGGAAGTATAAGGGACTCATGATGATTGCCACTGCGCAAGACGGCGATTTCCATCAATATCCTTTAGCATGGGTATTGCCGACGGGTCGGAGGGAACCGACCCATGGACGTGGTTTCTCTCGAGATTAAGACGTTTTGTTGCGGATGGCGACGATCTCGTAATAATTTCCGATCGGAACCCTGGAATCAAGAATGCAGTTCCGGCCATTTTCCCAAACGCGTTTCATGGTTTCTGTGCGTGGCACCTTCAACAAAACGTGAAGACGAGAATGAAGAAGAAAGGTGCTTGTCCAATCTTTTGGCGTGCCGCTACTGCCTACACGAAGAGCGAGTGCGACCGTCATTTTAGGCAGCTTGACGGAAAATATGCGGACGTGCAGAGGTATCTTAACGAAGTCCCAAAGGAAACGTGGACGCGAGCATATTGCCCTAGATCAAGATACAACATAATGACGACCAACGGATCAGAGTCTATAAATGCAGCTCTACGTAAGGACAGAGAGCTTCCAATTATTGGACTGTTGGGCTCGATTCAGCGACTAACATCATCATGGTTCAGTAAGCATCGGCGCTCTGCGGAAGCTTCAATCGCCTCGAACATGACTAGGTTTACGCCGAAGGTAGAGTCGATCATACGAGAGAATTTCACCGAGTCGCAAAAATTTCATGTGTCGGAAGTCGGGCATCTAACATATAACGTATACGGGCAGCATGTGAACGAGGTGGTCGATTTGGGCTGCGCACATGCACGTGCATGATGTTTGACATCGATCGTATCCCATGTCCACATGCGGTTGCAGCTTGTGGTTCTGCCCAAGTGCCGGTATATTCATTAGTGCACGATTATTATACCTTGGAGTTCTGGAAACTGGCATACGAAGGTACTATACGCCCGGTAACGGACCGCATTGAAAGTAGTATGGACATGTTGCCGCCTCGTGTTGGTTCACAACGTGGACGACCCCAGAAAAATAGGTTTCCTTCGACGGGTGAATTTGGTACGAGATAACGTTGTAATATGTAGTTTTCGTATTCAGAGTGGCTTATACGTCGCCATTTGTGTTATGTTATGTAAGGTTGTGTTAGGCGAGCTTTTGCGTGAATATGGAAGTAGAAAACCCTTATGCACAAATGCGCAGGGGACCGCATCGCATATGCAGAGAATCCCGCACGGACGCGCATGAGACCCCTGCGCATGAATGTGGTCCCCGCCGGGTCCCCTGTCTTCAACGTTTGGGTCCCGTGAAAAAATCGCGCTGGTCCCATGTTCCTTGCGCGCAGGGAGGGGCGCGTTACTCCCATCGGACCCAAACGTTAAAGGGAGGGGACCTGCCGATTAGCACATGGTACCCCAAATCATTAGGGTTGGTCACGTTCGCTTACTAAGTTGGTCCAATAATTGTTCAATTATTGATGAAAAGTGACATGTAGCAGTGCTTCATTTATTGGTGAAGTGACATGTCAGAGCGGTGTCATTATACAAGTCATCAGAGACAGATGACTTGACATTTGATTCCCGATTCAACTTTTTTGTCCCCGGCGAAAATCTAATATTATTAAATTCGTTAATAAGATGTCCACTGCGAAAATCTAATATTATTAATTTCGTTAATAAGATAGTCATTAATAAAAAATTAAAAAATTCGTTAGTATCAATTATATTTTTTATATGAATTATATTTATTTATATGAATTAAAATCGTTAATAAGATAGTCATTATATTTTTTTATTAAATTCGTTAATAAGATAGTCATTATATTTTTTTATATGAATTATATTTATTTATAAGATTAAAATCGTATTTTTTATTCAAGAGGGGGTGTGAATAGTAGCCCCCTTTAGAAAATTACGGTACGAATATGGAAATAGAAAACCCTTATGCACAGATGCGCAGGGGTCCGCATCGCATATGCAGCGAAGCGCGCACGGATTCGCATGAGACCCCGGCGCATCTTTGCGGTTCCCGCCGGGTCCCCTTCCCATAACGTGAAGGTCCCATGACTTCAACGTTTGGGTCCCGTGATAGTAATGCGGGGTCCCATGAGTCTTGCGCGCAGGGAGGGCGCGTTACGAGCATGGGACTCAAACCTTAAAGGCAGGGGACCTTCCGATTACCACACGGTACCCGCACATTAGGGTTAGTGATGTTCGCTTATTGAGTGGGACCAATAATTGCTCAATTATAGGTCAAAACTGACATGTCAGAGCAGTGTCCCTATTTATTCGTCAAAAGTGACATGTCAGAGCAGTGATACTATACAGTATGTACAGAACAGATGACTTGACATTTTATTCCCGATTTGCTTGTAATGTTGTGAAAATCTAATATATTATTAAATTCGTTAATAAGATAAAAATTAATAAAAAATTAAGTGTGCGTAAAAAAAATAAATTTAAATAACCACTCGATTAACAATATCTAACTCCAAGTTTAGAAAAAAAAAAAAATATTTTACAACATGTATTTCGAGTCGTACGATCATTGACGTGAATCTAGTAAGAGAGCACACCGATAAAACATACTCATGTTTGTGATTTATGTAGGCTGTAACAATCTTATAAAGTGAACGTAATTCTTTTGATTACCTCCATTTTTTTTGTTCTGTGCTATTTTATGATGACTTTATATTGTAGTCTACGATAAACAAAGTATAAATACGCTCAATTAATCGCTTACTTCCATGAATTAACATTGCAAAAATCGCACATGAACATAGGGGACCCACATTTTTTGAACAGCGGACCCACTCTTCAAAACTGGGGACCCGCGATGATTGCATAGTCCCCACACTGAGATGTCCGGGTCAGTCGTGGTCCCGTCAAAATTGTCCGCATGTCATTGCCGGGGCCCGACTGGTCCCTTCGAAATGTTGCTTGATTTAAGCAGAAGACCCGCTCGTAAAGGTCACGGGACCTGTGCGTTATGAGCATGGGACCAGCGCTTGTATTCAGGGGACCCGCTAAGGGAGCGTTCATAGATAACACGGAAAACTTAATATGAAAAAAGTTAAGTTATGTCAAATCACTGCCATTCGCGTTATTTTTATGTCAACTCACACATCACTCTCACTGACAAAATCTCCTCTCACAATTTCTAAACCCTAAATTGATATCAAACACACGTAAAGCAGATGACTTCTATCAAACAACTAAAATTAAAATTAAACAGAAAACTAGAAAGATTTCAAATCACTTAAAATTCAGTTCTTTTATTTTTACGTCAAATCACACATCAGTCTCACTGACAAAAAGTTGGAAAACACAGAGAAACTCAATCGTTCACAATTCTAAACCCTAAATTCATATCCACCAAACGATATGCACAAATCAAACAAGTAAAATTAAAACTCAAGGGAGAAATTCAACAACACATGAAATAGTTCGTGAACATCGCAAATTTTAATTAAAATAAAAATGGTATACTAAAAAGAGTCCCAATCATTATTGAAAATAGAAGATGCGAGGTATTTTCTAAACGCCTGCATATGAGTTTGATTGAGGCGGGAGACGTCGTCCTTCTTCATCATAAGCGACATTGCCGCCCGCAACATCGCCACGCCATCTTCTGCCCTGAAAATCATATCGAAAAAGACACTTATTTTTAAACACGACGACAAAGTAATAAAACGCATCATTCATGAAAACTTACTGATTTTGTTTCCTGAATTCGCGACACCACCTAGCCGGCCAGCTCTTGCCCTTGTTAGGCATGCGTGTTATCAGTTTCAGTTCCTTGAAAATAGCCGGGATTACGATCCGAAGTTTGTTGATGTCGTCGGCGATAAAGCGCAGCTCGAAGCCAGGAGGCGCATCGGAGTCGTAAATCGTATACTCCTTTCCCCGCACATCAACAACGAACAACACCCATCGGCCTGACGTACGCATGGGGATGGCAACTTTGGTCGCTAGATCCCACGACCTGCATTTCCAATTTTCGTCCTCCCCATTCGCGAACGGGAGCAATTTCTTGAAGCCTTTCCCACACGGCTTCCCGATTAGGTTTAGCACCCCTCGCTCGTCGACGAGCGTCTTAAACGTATGGGGCATGTACGCGACTTTGCTCGCAACCGATTTGCTAAATTTCTGCATGTGTTCGATCCCAGCGAGGCATTCATCGACATGCTGCAATAAAAGCAAACCGGTTTTTAACACATTCAAGTAAGGTGACGAAAGGTATTTGGTAAATTTATATACGTACCATCTCATCGAGTTTAATACCCTCAGTCGCAAGGTTCAGGAGCCATGTAGGGTCGTGTTGTCCTAGGATCCCTTGTACTTTCATGCCGGTAATCTGCAAAGCCGTTTTTAGCTGACTTTCGACTTTTGGCCACAAGTTTTCGACCTTGAACTGGATATGCCGCTCGAACGCCGAAAGCTTTGGAGGTTTGACTGTATTCGTCGAGGGGAAATCGGTGAACGGCGTCGTGGTGTACCAAGATGGCTTCTTCGTCCGCTCAGGGGTCTGTTCTGTCACGACGCCTTTTCCTTTGTCGGTCGCTTGGACAGAAACCGAAGCCTCGGCGTGCGTCTCCAACTGATCAGCGTGGTCCTCTTGAGCCTCTATGTCCGTCACTGCCTCGTGAACCCCGAGACCATAAGCGCCCCTCCACGACGATGGGTCGACAACCTCGGGCGGTCTCTCTTCATCGGACCGAGCCGGTGCGACATATTCATCGTAACGTTTTTGCGCCCATTCAGACGGACTGTGACCGTCCCATGCCTCCTGGCTCGGAATATAGCCATCCGGTCCCATGTACGATGTGTTCCTCCATCTCTCATCGTAATCTATACAAGAAATTCGAAAATAACTATAAATTATTTTTCACGTCCTTAAGTATAAAAACTGACCAAGCTCGGGCGGTGTAGCGTGCAATCCACCACCAAACTCGGGCTGTGAAGCGTGCGATCCACTAGCAAACTCGTTTGGATCGACATCTACATCGTAAATAGTAACTGTTGAGTAATCTGCGCAACTAATTAAAAAATTAAGTATAAAAACTGACCAAACTCGGGCGGTGTAGCGTGCAATCCACCACCAAACTCGGGCTGTTCAGCGTGCGATCCACTATCAAACTCGTTTGGATCGACATCTACATCGTAAATAGTAACTGTTGAGTAAACTGCGCAACTAATTAAAAAATTAAGAATAAATAAATATCTTACTATAACGAGCTTCGGTAGGCGGAGTGCGAGACCCGTGATAAAATCTGCTCGCCAAACCCTGAACCGAGTTCCCCAACTCCCTGAGGCTGTCGGCCCACGATCGCATTTCCGTCCAATGTTCCTCGTACGCATCCCACCTTCTCTCGTTCGTCGACCACCGTCGACCCTCTTCTTCTTGAAACTGATGCAATTGCGTGCCAAGTTGGTCGAATCGCCCAAACAAGTTGGTGAAGTTTTGGTCCATACGACTTTGCCATTCATCGAAGCGTGGACCCGAGGCGAAACCCTGACCACTTGATCGTGGGGTCTCCGGTGTTGCATGAAAGGCGTGCTCGTGCGGAGGTTCGGGGTTGCCGTGCGGATGTTCGGGGATTTGGCCGTGATGCTGAATTATATCGGTGTCGCGTCGCTGACTGCCCTCGATCTGGGCGATGGTCTCAGGCACCAAATTCTGCCGGCTAGAACCCTCACCGCGACGGCGGTGGCCGCGGGAGCACCTAACCTCCACTCCATGCAGGAGTAGAAAGGTCACACGATCGTATAGGTCGTGTGCCGGCCCAACGTCGAAGACGCTGTCCCTATAGTACGCCGCCTCCAGCTCGTCCGCTGACGGCACTATTAACCCTGCTAGTACATGGAACTTGCTAGCGGCCTCTGCGATGCTCTTCTGTTTCGGGCAATTCTTGCGACCCCAATCCTTCGTCTGCCACCTGCACATGCGTGGCGTGAAATCTTCTTCTTTGCGCAACGCATAGGCCTCTCCAATGCCCGAGATGCACTCATAAGCTAGTATCTGAATACAAATAACACAATAAATATTAGCAATTACTTATATGTAAAAACAAGGTATGCAAAGAAGCTTAATAATAAATCACCTGAAGTGGCTGAACGAACCCACTTATCAGCCACTCCCGTGGGTTCTCCCGTAGATTTTTCCTCACAGCGCGCATGACCTCCTTGAAAGCCTCGCTGCCCCAAGGATACTCTGAGAAAGCAATCCGGTCTTCAGCGAGGTGAAGGACCCAGGAAGACACGACGGTGTCCTTCTTGGACCTTCGAGGCAGCAACACCGCGGTGGCGAAGTAGACATCCGCCAACTTGAGCTTCTCTTCGTCCACACGTTCCTCGTCGCCAGACATGGCCTCCAACGCCTGCTTGACGTTCGACAGGCGAATTGTTGAACTAGCGCCAAAATGCCTCCTCGTGAATGCTTCCACGCGGTCCACCGCCGGTATCGCGGCTGCGAACTTGAGGCCGGTGATTAGGCAATACTCCGATTTTGAAAATCGAAGTGGTTTTTTGCCAACAACCATCCACAGCTCTTCGTGGGTGTGCAGCGCCGTCTGCCTTTGGATAAGGTACCACAGCAACTGAATCGAGAGGTTAAAGTCCGGCTCGGCCATGACAAGGCGGCCGAACGGACTGTGGGCATAATATACGGCCAACTCCTCATCGTTAAGGCACTGTCTTATCAGCTGGCTGGCCTCGCCGTATAGCGAGGTCACTGTAGGACGACAATCAGGAACTTCTGTGCCCAACTGCGTCTTCATCACAACCTAATTTATACGTAAAACACAGTTTAGCCAATTACTTGGTATATGAATATTGAAAATCGAAAACCCTTATGCACATATGGCCAGGGGACCGCATCGTATATGCTGACAGTCAAGCACGGATGCGACTGAGACCCCTGCGCATGAGCAAGGGACCTGTGCGTATCTTCACGGGATCTGTGTCTACTTTCACGGGACCTTTGCGTATATTCACGGGACCCGCCCATAAGATGATGGACTAGGCAAGGGTCCCCTGGATATAAGCGCGGGTCCCTTGATTATACGTGCGGGTCCCCTGACCGTAGCGCGCGGGTCCCGTGTTGTTCTTCACAGGCGCAAGGTCACGAGACCCACGCGCTGCGACCAGGGAATCCGCTCGTTATAACCAGGGTACCACGCTTATACGCAGTGGACCCGTGCTCCGCCCATCATTTTATGGGCGGGTCCCGTGAATTCTAAGCACGGTCCTATGCTTATCAGCACGGGTCCGCACCGAATTAGGGTTTGCTGCGTTAAATTGAAGAAGACGCAGAGTAGAGAAAATACCTTCTCGGTGTTCGGGTTGACTGCCATTGTCGATTTACGCTCTAGGACTGGGTTTTACTTGCAGAGAATAGTTGGACTTGCAGAGAAACGATTTGCAGGGCGTTTTGTGTGCAGGAGAAAACGATTGAAGTGAATTGAAAGTTAAAGTGGTGGTTCTGAAATGCTTTTTAACTTTTACTGTTCCATCACGGGTCAGTTACTTGCAGTTAAACCTGAAAACCACCCTTTAATGTAATACCCCTTTATGTTGAACTAACCTAATTAAATTAAATTAAATACCATAGCACTATCTATATTTTTTAACGGAACTAAATATTACATTATAAAACATAGTTAATTTAAAATACAGTACTAATTATATTGTCAAGGTCACGTACATCAATAATAATAGGAATAGCATATCTTGATTGATAAATTATTAAATAATTTATTCTACCCTTCTCGCCTTCTCCACCAACCGGAGCTTGGTCGACATCCTTCTGCACAGCGTTGTTTCGGACAACCTCGATCCAACCTGGGCCTTGGATCACTTCGCTCTCAGCCTCGTCATCGTCGTTTCGGACAGCCTCGGGTGCTTGTCCTTCGATAACTTCGCTCATAACATCGTCGTCGTCGACCTCGAGAGCATCGTCGTCGCCGTTTAGGAATCTGTCGATCTCGGCCACGATCCACGCCCTCCTTTGGGAGAGGTCGACACCGAGGTCGGCCTCCAGACGGCGGCGGACGGCGGCGGCCGTGGTACTCCAGGGGTCCGAGTGACGGACGATTTCGTGGAGGCGGGCGACGATTTGGGCGTCCGTCACCATTCTTCCTGTTTTGTTTCTGGGATTATTTTTTAAAAATGTTATATGCTGTGTGTTTGATAAATCCAAGCCTTATATAACTTGCAAAACGCCGTAAGAGCTTCCCAAAACCATAACATATAACGCGGGACCAAGCTCTAGTACACGGGACCCAAGCTCTAGTGCGCGGGACCCAAGCTCTTGTGCACGGGACCCAAGCTCTACCGCATGAAGCATGCGCGGGTCCCCTGTGTTTACGCGCAGGTACCCTGCATTTATGCGCGGGTCCCATGATCTAATGGGCCTGCCCTAATGTGCGGGGACAATGCACTGATGCGCGGGGCCCGTGAATTTATGGGCGGGTCCCGTGAATTTATGTGCAGGTCCCGTGATTTACTCGCCGCACTAATGTGCGGGACTCCTGCTTTAATGTGGGGTCCCACGTTGTAACGCGCGGAACGCGCGGGTGGCCTGCTCTGCTTTCAAGCAGGATCCCCGGATCAACTGGAAGTAAAAACAATGAACATGTTCGGCCTTCCAAACCGGAATTTCCGAAGCTTTGAGAACCCATTGGAAGGGTTTAGGACTGAGAGTTACAGATTTAGATGGTCATATTCAAAATACGACCCGGAAAAATACTTACACTGAAGCGTGAGGTTCGAATCTTTCGTTCGCCGAGGACTTTCCAGTTTCCTTCCACTGTGAAGAAGCGCGATATGAGGTCGGGGAATTTCTCTTAAGGACGAGGACGAAGAATAATTCGGTGAGGTGGAGTGGAATGAATGCTTTCTGCTGCAAAATGGACGTGCAGCTTTTAATTCATTTCAGGCGTTGTATTTTATTTTTGTTTTTCTTTTTTTTTTTAATTAATAATAAGGGATTACGAAAAGATGATTAAGTGTTAATTAAAAAGAGTGCTATTGACCAAAAAAAAAAGTCAAGAGTGCTATTTTTTTAAACTTGACCGCGTCAAAGGCCATTTTTTAAAAGACCCCCCAATTTTCAGGCAACGGCCCCTTCTCGAATTTCGAAAAGTTATTTCATTTTATAATGTTTTAAATTAATTAATTAATTAAAGACTTAACTGACCCGACCCATATATTATTACAGTCGGTAATATTGGATCAATTTTCGGGCCGGGCCCTATGCATCCCGATTCCTGATATCCCATTCAACATCTTCGGCCCGAAGCCCATCAAAAGGCATGAGCAACATGCACAAAAATGATAGGAATCAAGAAACATGAAAGGATCTTACAACTCAAGCTGTTATAAAAGCTATAAAACAAAGGCCAAATTATTATTTTAGGTCACTAATTATACATGTTTTCGTTTTTGAGTCACTATGTTTGATAATTGCAAAGGCTTTCTAAATAAAATAATGCAATTTTAATCAAAATTTAATAAAATGGGGTTATTTCGTCCGAAATTAATAAAATAGGGTAAAATGCATCCATTAGATGCAACGTCGCAGCTATTAGCCGCGACGATTACATGGCAGGTTTTTTTACCGGTTTTACTTGCGTCGCCCCAGGGCGACGATCACATTTTTTTTTAAATTTTTTTTTTAATTTATTTTATATTTATTATTTATAAAATTCACCAAATCATAAAATCATCATTATTTCATGCGATTTACATAATCAAAAATTAACGAACGCATCTAATTTATCGTATGTTTCGCGACGATTAAAATAATATGCATATCTTATATTTTTCGATAATTAAAAATATTGTATTTTTATAATTAAAAAAATACTTAAATTGGATTAAATTTAAAAATAATTAAATGTTATCATTAAAAACAATTAAATATCTCCGATATTCGAAAAAATATAAGATATGCTTATCATTTTAATCGTCGCGAAACATACAATAAATTATATGCGTTTGTTGATTTTAATTATGTAAATCGCATAAAATGATGATGATTTTATAATTTGATGAATTTTATAAATAATAAATATAAAATTATAAAACAAATTAAATAAAAAATTTTAAAAAATAAATGTGCTCATCACCCCTAATGGGGGCGACGCAAGTAAAAACCAAAAACAAAGGTTGCCACGTCATCGTCGCGGTTAATAACCGCAACGTCGCATTAATGAATGCATTTTGCCCTATTTTATTAATTTCGGATGAAATAACCCCATTTTATTAAATTTCGATTAAAATTGCATTATTTTCTTTAAAAGTCCAATTGCAAAAATAGGTCACTAATTATGTATGTTAAAATAAATTCGGGTCACCCTTTCATTTTTGGGTCAATAAGTATACGTGTTTTCAATTTTGGGTCACTAAGTATACGTGCTTTAAGTTTTTGGACCGCTATATTAAATTCATATTTCGCATTCATAAAACATAGTGACCCAAAATCGATGTTTTACTTAGTAACCCAAAAGTGAGAGGGTAAACTAAATTTGTTTTGACATTTATAGTTAGTGACCTACTTTTTGCAATCATCAAACATAGTGACCAAAAACGAAAACATACTTAGTGACCTAAAATAATAATTTGGCCTAAAACAAAGCAGGAAATCTCACTATCCTCTCATATAATCTTATGCCAGCCCACCAAAATCATACCCCATTTCTACCTTAAAAACCCTTCCATAAGCTTCTCCCTTGACAAAATCTCCGATTGAGGCGACTCCACGACGAACGTATGGTAAACCTTGTCGTTACCACTCACCATCTTCGCCTCAGTGATCCTTCCACGGGAACTTTCGATAGCACGAATGAGCTTCGAAGATGGGTGAGAAGCCAAAGGAGAGCTCAGCCTCACCGTAATAAGCCCATGGCAGCCATCTTCTACATCCAAGCGTGCACCCCCCTTCTCTCTAGCCGCTGTTGTTATAGCAGAACTATTCATAACCTTAGCCTGCGAAGAAGAAGAACTACCAACCAGCTTCTCCTTCTCATCTTCCATGTCCTTGATCTTCTTCTGCAGTTCGATTATGTAAGAAGCAGCGTCGCCTAAGAGAGAAGCCTTGTCCAATTTAGAAATGTTGGGCACAACCGCTCGAAGGGCGTAGAAACGCTGGTTCAGTTTCTCCCTGCGCTGCCTCTCTGCTTCCACGTGGTTGAGGGGCTCTTCTCGCCCGTTTGCTGGCTTTCTTCCGCGCTTTCTTGGCCTTTTGCTCGCCGAAGGTACTTCCAAGGCGTTCACGTCTGAATTCTTGGAATCGAAATCGTAAGAAACTCTGATAGGCGTCGAGGTTTCTCCCGAGAAACCAACCTGCATTTGGGCTGATGACGACGAAGGGCTTTTGCTCCCATGGCAGCACCTTTCTTTCGTCAGCCCATTTTCGAGATCTCCTACGTGAGTATGTCGTGGCCAAGCTGAGCGCCCATAAATGCCATTCTTATCGAACCTTAAATCATGTCCGAAAATCCTGGCTGTGGTCCCCACACCACTGGCATTCGTCGACTTAGCCCTTATATTTGACGAAAAGGAAGAAAACAAAGAGCCAATAATCTCCACGAGCTCGTGCCTCTCAGGGATGGTTCTCACCGAGCCCAACTCAACGACACCAATATCGGTCGGGATTAAGACGACGGTTCGTATGCTGGCAGCCTTGGCCATAACAGACCTGGGACAGTGGCTCACATCGCGGGCCCACACGTGCTTACCAGACTCGAAGCAAGAACTCGGGCCACCTTTTCTTCCTATGGGAAACGAAAAGTACATCGATGCGAGGAAGAACATTTCCATGTCGGTGACCTTGTCCAACTCGAAGGCGTAGCTGTCTTCTTCGCTCCCGCCGAACGAAGTGTGGAGCTTTTCGAGAACTCTCTTCCTCATTAGCTGCTGCCTTTCGTCTTCCAATTGGGACATGACTTCGGTTTCTTCTTCGTTTTCGAGGGGCTCACGACAAGAGCCGTCGCCCCAAGCTAGGACTGATTCCCCCGAGGACTTTTCTGTTGAGAGCTGCCAGAAAATGGCGTAGTTCCATTGGATTTTGGTGGGGTTTGAATGGCTTTCGACGAGGTTTGAGAGCTTGTTGTTTAGATTCTCGTCTGTGGTTACGGCGAGTAGAGAGCAGTCCGCGGAAAGTGAGTTCGAAATTAGGTAATCGAAGGCCCTTTGCCCCAAAATGGTAGATGCCATTGATTTCTCTTCGCTGCTCCAATCCACAATCATCCCCATTACTGCACACGCAGTCAAATACCTAAGATTCTACAAGTTCAAAACACACAAAATAAAATCCCCGTTACCGTGTGCAATCTAGTCAAGGAATCGATTCAATCAAGCAAAATCTCGAACTTTTTTAACAGAAACAACGATAGCCCATTATTTCCTAGCTTTCCCTCATGCAGTCAGTGATACATACATATATATACAAACATGCATGAGCATGACCTAGGGGAAGAACAAAACTGAAAATGCAAGTATTATATTAAGCAACGCACGCAGTTTCGACGGAGATTGAGCCAAAATCACCAACCAAAACCGAGCACAATCGAATCGAAGCGAAGCTAAAGGACTCTTCAGAACTGATCGTCCGACGAACGATTGCCCAACTTCGTGATATGGCAGCTAGCAAGAACACCTCTTTACGGCCGATTTTAAGTTCTTCATCATCGTACCCAAAAAAAGGAAAAACAACAAAAAGATAAAAAGAAGGAAGAGGTGGGCGGTGGGGTTACTGATAATTTTTCGTCTCTTTTGTCTTTCAACAAATTAATGCTCATCTGAAATCGTTTCGTCTTCACTTCCCAACTGCTGCATGTATGCGTTTGTCTGCGGTTCGAAATGGTCGTGGTTAAAGTCTAACCGTGGTTGAGTTAAGGAGCAAGGGAGAGAAAAAGGAGATAAACGTGACACGATTCGTAACTTGCAAGTTGCAGTCATGGTTTTATTTTCTTTTTTCTTTTTTGTTTTGTATTTGATTTGAAATAGGAAAGGGCTTTGCATGCTTGTAACGTGTCAGTACGGATGGGTCACGCTAGTTTTAGTAGTGATTCACAATTATGGGAAAATACAATAATAAACTATGTAGTTTCTTTATATAGAAATAAAATTTTTGATAGCCCACATTGGCAATACAACAAACAATTTGATTGTGTTGTCGGCGTTAACTGATGAGCTTTGTTTTGATTTTTTTCTTTATTTAGTCATCCCAATATCGTAGTAATCTTTCATATTTATTGCAAAAGGCGATTAAATGATAATCACTTGAAGAAAGTTGTTGTAGTAATGAATTGGCGGTTTTATTAAGAAGAGGACACGTTTAACAAGTTAATGACTTGAGAGTCGCTAATAATATACGGCATAACATTGATTCCAAAAAAACCACCTCTTAATTAAATGTAACTAGTAGTTTTGCACACCATATGTGTGTGCTATATATAATATTATGTATTTAATTATGAAATAATAATACTAACAATAGAAGGACATAAATATAAAAATATTGTGTATTGGGTGATTTTTTTTTATTTAATGTAATTTCTTCAACGGAGGAATGTGGTAACTACACATTGGCTATAATTTAGGTGTAATTGATACACCAAAATTGCAAAAAAAATAGCAATTTTTAGAGGGCCTAGACAATTAATATAAGAGTATAGACTAAAAATTTGGGAATCTACAGAAAAATACCATTTATATAAAAACTTGCAAGTCAGTACCATGTCGGTGTTTTTTTAAATGTAAGTACCTAAATATTTTTGCCTATTGGTACCTGATTTGCCGCAAGGTACGTCATATAACTATCGCAACGTATTGTGATAGATAATACAATGAGAAAATGGTACATCTATAACGCATTAAGGTACCATATGAATATATATGGTATCATATAAACGCATGACGTGGTACATAATATACAAAAAGGTACGTCAAGACTTGGAAAATGGTAAACACAGTGAAAACGGCTACTTATATAAAAGAATTTATGACGGAGGTGCTAAATTGCAAATTTTTATATTCATGTACCTTAAATTTTTTGTCAAAGTAAAGGATCAATGGTGGGCCCGGTTTCTTGTTACCATTATTTAATGAAATATGCTTTGGTTTGGTATATCATTTCAAACTCAGCCATTCTTTGTTTTCTATTTATTTCCGTAAAATTGGATATGAAAATAGAGAACTAGGGGAGTATTTGACACGTGTGGCTGGATTTACCAGCGGAGTCACACGTTTCACGTTCCCCATTACAACGAGCTCGTGATAATCACGTGACTCCACGTTTATCCACCTTAGGCCTAAATTTCACTGTTGTTGTAACGTGAATGGCATGTCACGTATTGTATTCAATTACCTTTTTATGCTTCAATTCATTTTTATATAATTTGTTTTGGTCATTTCCAGTTTGATTTCTAAATGTGACGTGTTTCTCAACTAATTACTGTTTATTCATGAAAAATTACACTAATCACAAGAAAAAAGAAAATAAAGTTTTGCACGTGTTAGTTATGTTCACTTCTTGCGTTTTAGGTAAATTGGGCTTTTGCTCTAAAGCCCAATATCAGAAATAGAGTGTGTCACAATTCATGTTTATCAATCAATCAAAATGAATAAATTATAGAAACGGGGTTTATTTGACGATGATGAGATTCGTTCAATATCTACATTTTCGTGAGATTAACTTAGTGTTAGTTCGTATGTTTATATTTAGTAGGTTTAAATTAGTAAAGTTTATATAAAACTAACTAATAAGTATAAAATAAAATGCGTATTTAGTTAGTGGGCTTTAAATAATCACATGTGAAAGGATGCGTTTATTTAAACCCGCTGGAATGTGTTTCAAGCATGATTAAATAAACTCATGATTTATTCATACCAATGAACCAAACTATTGAAAATGTACTACAACTACACTTAAAATAACTAAATCCATGAACCAAACAAGGCATTGTCTTGAAAAATATTCGTGGAATAGAATTTTACCAATCATGGATTCCGAAAATCAAAAGCCGAATGATATCGAATAAGTCGGTCAAACAACACTACGAATAGATATGCTATATTATTATATATACACATATATGCGTCACTTGTAAAGTTATTTCCGTATCTACTCTTTACCAAATCTTTGTAGAACCAAAACACCATATCTCATCAAAGATCTCTGCTAAAGGATTATGAAATATGTAAGTGGTTAATTAGTTATGAGAAGCAAATGAGACTACTAACTCTATTATTTAGCTTTACCAGGATTGATATTCCATATATTATATCATTTATAAAATCAATATATAACAATACCAAGCTACCTCAATCACTTAGCGACTTTACGAACGACTTTAACAATAAATATAATAAATATGTTATTATAAAAGTATTTGGCATCAGTTTTTATATTTGAAACTTGCAGTGATGAGTTGATAAGGCGTTTACCGACGATTTTTCACCTCCGTAAATATTCTTTATATAATAAATGTTATTATAAAAGTATTTGGCATCAATGATTATGCTTGCATGACTCGAGCGACGTAATATTGCGGCAGATTAAGGGCTAAGGCATCAACATTATTTTTCAATTCGTAATAATAAAATATCGAATATTGTTAGTGTATATGCGAGTTGGAACCAATTCATTTGGTCAAGTCATTTTAGGCACTCTTATCTCTTCCTCCCTTTTTCATTTATGCAAAGAATCTATGCACTAAAGATACGACCTCTCTACATCAATATAAAATGCTAGAGAGCTATTTGTTAATGTATCTTTTAAGGCTCTATATAATTTCGAATAGTAATAATCGTCTCTTCTAATGTCGCCATTAGTCTTATATTTTTATATACTTACAATCGTGTCTTCCACTGTATCAAGACAAGGTTGGTACTATATTTGGAATAGGTTTTGTATTAACAACTTCCGTAAGGGGAAAGTTTTTAGTTCATTACTATGTAAATATCATGTAATAATTACTCCATGACAATGGTCAAACGTCTTCGACCTCTCAGAGTCGATGAGTTAGTGGATAACAAAAGGGGCCTGAATGAGCTATATGAATATATTCGCGCACTGTTAAAAGATTCAGAATTTGAAATCTTTGAAAATCGTTGAGTCACGAATCATAAAAATTCAAGCATCAGAAGAAAGATAATAACCCCTTTTTCATGGTTATGGCATCGAAGAATGCCATTATGCAAAGCTTCATTTTATTGCACGTTGTTCGAATTGCAAAACTAGGGTTTCGTGTTTCGTTGTTTCATTCGTTTCGTTGTTTCGATGCTTTGATACTAAATACATAATTTGTGAAATTAATTTAATGGGATGTCATATTTGTTGGAAAAGTATGAATTAAAATATGATACAATCCCTTCAAATTTAAGTCTTTAGGTGAAATTGGTATTCAGCGGTATTTATTTATTACAAACGACCGCAAACATGCGTAAGCACGCACGCGTAGGAATAAAATAAAATACAACTATGATTAAATTCGAACTAACTAAATTGGAATCATTGACTTACATAGCTTTCTAGCAGTTAGTATAAAAAGGTCAACCCCTTGCTGAGGTCTGTTGCAGTTTGAGACCTCTAATCATGAGCGAGATTTTATTAATTGCTCCATCATTTGAGCTTATGTACATAATAATGGGTTAATTTCGTTTCAGGCCTCTTTAAAATTTTAAAATAGGTTTCAGACTGTAGAAATTCGGGCCGGGCCTCCGGTAATTTATCCGTCATCGAGGCCCACGCACACACGCCAAACATGAGGCGGGTCCCGGGATAAGCTTGCGGTGTTAGGAAGAGTGGACCATCAAGCTTATGTACCCATTTAATTTCTTGGTAACTTTCGATGCGGGACATCATTTGTCCTCGCACGTGACATTCTCAACACAGACCCTGTCAGAAAAAAATTATTGTTTAAAGGACTGAATTTTAATAAAATTTAGAGATAAGGACCTAGACCACATAAGTGTTATAAAGTCTATATGAACTGGTATCAGATGATCGATTTGTGTTATTCCAAAACAATGAAGTCAGTGGCGGACCCAGCTTATTGGGCCTGGGGGTCAAGATTTTGCCCAGCCCAATTATATCCAGCTTTATATTCAAAAATAAATAAAAAGCTCATTTTGAGGTTTGAAATCAGGTTAATCCATAACAATAATTTCATGGCTGGGGGGTCAACCACTGGACTAGAGACCGTTTCAATTAATCCCTATGCCTAATTTATACTTATTGTTATCGCGGCCAGGGGGTCAACTGACCCCCCAACGATATACGTGGGTCCACCCCTGAATGAAGTGGTACTGCAGAACAATGAAGTGATACTGCAGAAATGGGGTCCTTAAAACTAAACGTTTTTCCTGATAGAGCCTGAAAACTGAAATATATTACTGATAAGGGCCTGAAACGAAATTTGCCCTAATAAAATAAGTAAGAAATCATATAATTTTCTTCTTCATTACAATAAATGTGAAAGCTGCCTACGTGGGCGACATAGAGTGGGAGAACTGTTCCGTAGTATTTTGTTGGTAAATACTATTTATAGTTCATGAACGAGGAGAAAGGATAAGAAGAACTAAATAAGAGCAAACCTAAGTTATTTGAATAAAGTCGAGTATGATACCTATGTGTTGAGTAATCGTTCCTAGTACCATATCGCATACTATTGATCCAATTCATATGCTACATATTTAAATCACAAAAACTGTTTCTCATATATAGAATAAGATCAATTTTGTCTTAGGCCTCATGTGCATGGCCCGACAGTTTTCTTCATTATTGTCCGAAAATGAAACACGTCCGAGGCTAAGTGCATTATGGGATTTAGACGCATGTTCCCTCACTTCAACTGTCTCTCTTGGCCAAATAATTATCAATAGTACATAAAAAAAAAGATTTACAAATGTTTATGTAATAAAAAGTCAGTATGAATATCCATACAAACACATTTTATGTAAAATTAGATTTAATTTTTGTGTTGATAGATTGAAGATGCTTAAGCAATTCAGCAAGGGATTTGAATGATTTTATTCCTAGATTAACTGAATTGAGTGTATTGAGGACACTTCCAGCTATGTATTTAGTTTATATAAATTTAAATGCAAATTATATTATCTTATATTTATACCACGACTATGTGTCAACATTGCTATATTAAGGAAATTACCATTTTGCGACTTATTCCTTGATGTTAATGCAAGAGATCAACGTACATGCCATTTCGATACCTAATGCCAAACAGTGGCGACAGTAAAGTGTCGTCACATATTATCGATAAATATTTACGAGTCACATTCATAGATTTTACTATTACACAATTAAATATTGAAACGAAGGAGGAGCACGCAATCTACGTCATTGGATACACCTAATTCATGCTCCTAAACTCTTATTATTATTATTATTTTATTTTTTTTTTTGCCAATTTTCTCGTGGCGGCGCATATGGTTATCATCCTCTAAGCTAGGATTGTAAATGTTATAAATTAATTAACCACTTGTTGTAATGGTACGGAAAAATTGACCCAATCAACCATAAGTCATGAACTAGTTTTAGAGAAGTTACTACTATGGCTAGTTTAGTTTACTTTCTCGTGCAAGTCGTGGATTTTTTTTATTTATCGTCAAGTCCTTCTACTTTCCAATAATTAACCGACATATGTAATGTACTAACCTTTTCTTCACTGACTCTCAGCCTATATAAACCCTCAATTGCTTTGCTCGTCATATAAGAACGCCTCAAGCGACAATCATCACACACACACTACACATACTAGAAGGTGTTTTCTTGGCTTTTCTCAAATTTCTCAATAAAAAGAAAAGAAATGATTAGAGCAAACGTAGACAGCCTATGGCTCTTAGCCCTCGTTTCAAAATGCAACTCACTCACTCTCTTAAACGCAGTAATCATAGCATCTATGCTTCCTTTGTCATGGCTACTCTTCAACCTCATCTTCTGGGCCCACGGCGGCGGGCCGGCGTGGGGCAAGTACAGGTGGAGAAAGAACCCGGCCCGACCCATTACCATACCCGGCCCGAGAGGCTTCCCCGTAGTAGGAAGCATGAACCTCGTCTCAGGCCTGGCCACCACAAGCTCGCCGCAGAAGCCAAAGCCCACTGCGCCGAGCGCCTCATGGCATTCAGCGTGGGAGAGACACGCGCCGTCGTCACGTGCAACTCCGACGTGGCCAGGGAGATACTCAACGGCTCCAACTTCGCCGACCGGCCGGCGCAGGAGTCGGCGTACGGCCTGATGTTCAACAGGTCCATCGGCTTCGCTCCCTACGGCGTATACTGGGCCACGCTGAGGAAGATAGCGGCGGCGCACCTCTTCTCACCTAAGCAGATAAAGGCGTCGGAGCTCCGTCGAGTGGAAATAGCGAAATCAGCCGTGGAAGAAGTGAGACAGTTAAGCTTCAGTTCTAGCAGCGGTCATATTAGGGTCAGGGATGTACTGAAAAGGGCTTCGCTGGAGAATATGATGTGGGCCGTGTTTGGCCGGAGCTACGACGACGCCGGCGACTCATCGGCGGCGGAGGAGTTGAAGGACTTGGTGGAGCAAGGGTACGATTTGCTCGGAAAGCTCAACTGGTCCGACCACCTGCCGTTCTTGGGCGAGCTCGACTTGCAGAAGGTCAGGCGGAGGTGCGCCGGCATAGTGCCACGTGTCAATAAGTTCGTCGGCGGAATTATCGCCGACCACAGGGCGGCGGAGAAGGAGAGTAGACAAGGAGATTTTGTGGATGTTCTGCTGTCCCTTGGCAGTCTTTCTGACTCGGAGATGATCGCCGTTCTTTGGGTAAGTTCGTATTGTCAGTCAATTCTTCAGTAATTATAAAATTGTTTTTCCTAATTACATATACCACTATATATCTCCTTCAAATCAAATATTCATTTAACTAATCTACACAACACTTATGGTCCCATCACCATCCATCGTTTTCACAAGTTGCCATTTGAATAATCTAGGACGATGTCCTTTTTTAAGGGCTTTAGACATGGATGTTTTTCTACTAAGGTCAATGGAAACATTTTCCTATTATGATCAGGGGGAGTCTATTACATAATATATATCTATAAATATATCATTCACTCTCACCACGCATATCTTTAAAAATCAATCATTTCTTCAAAGAAAGAATATTCTTTTTGCAATCTAACTGCTATATTGCAATATCAACTTGTTAATAGGGAAAAAAAAGTGAAATCTCGTATTGAAAAGACTAGTTGAGACATGCAACTAAAGTAGAAGTGCTCACTACATTTGACACGTATCTATGCAAATCTAACAAAGGACACACTAACTCAAAACTACTTTCTTTTTTCCGTTTTCTTTTACCTCTCTGCACAACACCATAATGATTAATGGGATGCCATTAACGTAGTGCTTGCAAACAGTGATCCACTGAATAAAAAACGTTTTCCTAACTTTTTCTTTTTTTTAATTATTTTCAGGAGATGATATTTCGAGGGACGGACACGGTGGCGATTCTGATAGAGTGGATCTTGGCAAGGCTGGTGATCCACTCCGACGTACAGTCAAAGGTCCACGCCGAGCTCGACACGGTGGTCGGAAATTCGCGGGCGGTGGCGGAGTCCGACTTGCCGGAGTTAGTCTACTTAACGGCGGTGGTCAAGGAGGTGCTGAGGCTCCATCCGCCGGGCCCTCTTATGTCATGGTCGCGCCTCTCCATAAGGGACACGGCGGTGGACGGCCACACCGTGCCGGCGGGAACCACCGCCATGGTCAACATGTGGGCCATCATTGTTATTTTTATATTTTGTATATGAGAGGAGAAACGATTTATAACAGAGGAAGAAAACTCTTTTCCTTTATAACAGATACATGTACACTCTCCCTCACTTTTTCACTCACCCACGCCGGCACTTTGTGCCCTTTTTTCACTCTTCTTTTCTCTCCACTACTCTCTGTCTCATACACATGCAAACACCCACATATATATAGTAGATATAGGATAAGGGTAAGATATCTAGTATTTGCATGCGTTAGATCTTCCTTTTGACTTCCTCCATATTTTTGGCTGCTTCAATATCGGCGGCTCTTTGTTTTTTCTTCACTTATTTCTTTTGTGTATTTTTCTTCTTTATTTTCCTTCATGGTGTGCGCAACCTTGAACAAGTTTTGCTTTGACTCTCTACCATCACGCTTACTTCTTTATTTTATTATTTTCCTTATTTTCTTTGTGGGGCTTAGATTGAGATTATCCAACAAATTCCCCCCTTAATCTCAATCTTCTTTTGGTTTTCAATCCTCCTTAAACTTAACTCTTTTTCGTCTGTCATACGTGGCGGCTCGCCACTTGCCGTCAATAATTATCTTCGTGATTATCTCCATGTTTGTCGTTCCGTCATACTCGTTTACCACTAGTTTTTCTTTATGGATCGTCTTTTCCCTTCGGCTCGGTTCTTCGGCGATGTAATAAATATCCTCCACGGCGTCGACTTTGTACTGCTCTGCATCGTTGTTCACGAATATATTTTCGAATTTATATTTTACCTCCTCCGTAATTTTTCTGTGGATTTTGTCGTACCCAATGTTCTTCGGTATAGCGACCAGATATTTCGCCTCCGGTGGCTTGGCCTTCGTCAGCGTCTCGAAGGTCTCCTTCATGTCAGTCGCCTCGTTGGTCATGAGTTCGATCTTATTGGTGACCTCTTCCGCAACTTCTCTGCGATTTTCGTCGATATATTTTTCCTTCAGATTTTGGTTTTCGTCCACCGCCTCGAGGGTCTCCTTGGTCATCGTCGCGATTTCGTCCTTCTCGTCCACTTCTAATTTTCCGACAAGCTTGTATTTGTTGTTGCTTCGATTTTTCAAGTCGTTCATATAGGCTTCAAGACTGTCTCTCGCCTTGATCCATTGCTGCACCTCCTTTTCTTTCTGGCGCGCTTTAGCCTCGTTGAAGCGCTCCATCTCTTTAGGGCTGACCTCATTAGGTTCCCTGATTTTCTGTTTACCGACTTCTTCGCCAGTTTTTCGCATGGCCTCCGTTGTGGCTGCGCCGGTCGTCTCTTTCACGCCGCTCTCCTGGTTCTCTCTTCGCATGACTTCTTCAGCATGCTTTGTTATTTCTTCAACAGCTTCATCGCCGTGTGTTTCTATGGCTTTTACGTTCGCCTCTTGGAGTTTATCTTTACTTTCGTCCGACGTCGCATGCATGGCATCGTCGACCTCGTTTTTCATCGCGTCGGCATTTTCTGACGTATTCGCGTCGATCTCCTCGACTTTCTCAGGAGGTTGTCGTGGCGGCGTTTCCTCATACGCCTCGTCTTTCTCGTGCTCCTTTTCGTTTGGAACTCCTTTTTCCTTTTCGTCTTCCACGGGCTCTCCGGCTTTTGGATATATTTCCTCCTCTTTATCGCCATCGGCTTTCATCTTTGATGATTCGCCTTCTTCTTTTTCCATCTCGGATTTTTGTGGTGGTTCGGCTTTTTTCTTTTCCACCACTGGCTCAGCGTGATTTTTATCACGCTCGCTCTCCACGACACGAGCTACCTCTTCTCGTACGGGTTCGCCCTTAACGTTCTTCTCGTCCTCCTTCGTCGTCCCAAGTTCGCCCTGTTTTTGTGGCTGAACTTCGTTGCTGCTATCAGCGACTTTATATGCTTTCTCCAACAGATCCCAGGCTTCCTTGGCGTTTGTTGTTGCACCTATCACTCTAGCACCAGTAAATTCGACCGCTTTGCGGATGATGACAAGTGCGAGACTATTTTCTATGGCGGCGACTCGCAACGTCTTTCCTTTCGGCCTTGTATACCCCTTCGTATCGGGTGAATATCCATCTTCGACTATTTCCCATAAGCCTTCTGATTTCAGTAGCGCTCTCGTCTCGGTGCTCCACCGTACGTAATTATTTTCGGTGAGTTTTGGCGGGAGTGGCATTCCAACACCTGGTAACTTCAGCATCCCCATCGGCTCTGTAGGCATCGAGCACACCATCGGCTCTGACTGCTTCGCTAGCACCTTCGGCTCTGATACCATTTTGTTGTTTTTATATTTTGTATATGAGAGGAGAAACGATTTATAACAGAGGAAGAAAACTCTTTTCCTTTATAACAGATACATGTACACTCTCCCTCACTTTTTCACTCACCCACGCCGGCACTTTGTGCCCTTTTTTCACTCTTCTTTTCTCTCCACTACTCTCTGTCTCATACACATGCAAACACCCACATATATATAGTAGATATAGGATAAGAGTAAGATATCTAGTATTTGCATGCGTTAGATCTTCCTTTTGACTTCCTCCATATTTTTGGCTGCTTCAATATCGGCGGCTCTTTGTTTTTTCTTCACTTATTTCTTTTGTGTATTTTTCTTCTTTATTTTCCTTCATGGTGTGCGCAACCTTGAACAAGTTTTGCTTTGACTCTCTACCATCACGCTTACTTCTTTATTTTATTATTTTCCTTATTTTCTTTGTGGGGCTTAGATTGAGATTATCCAACAATCATGAGGGATCCGAATGTTTGGCCCGACCCGCTAAGTTTCAAACCCGAGAGGTTCATGGGTCAGAATCGTACTGCTGATGGTGAGATATCTGTGGTGGGCACGGACTTGAGGTTTGCTCCGTTCGGGTCGGGTCGGAGGTCTTGCCCCGGAAAAGCGCTTGGGTTGGCCACGGTGGAATTCTGGGTGGCGACTCTGCTCCATGAATTCAGCTTTACGGCGGCGCGTGGCGTGGATTTATCTGAGGTTCTGAGGGTTTCTTGTGAGATGGCTGACCCGCTCATGGTTAAGGTCCGACCCAGGCGACCCGTTTGTGGTGCTTGTGATTTTAAATTATAAGTTATTCACAGCTCAAAAAAAACATCACTAGGAAATTAAAATTATTATAATAAACTGCCAAGTGTGTGAAGACTGTTGTTGTATATATGTTAGTTTTTTGTTTCTTGTCATTTCTATTAATTTCTTTCAGTTGGATTTCCCAGTTTGGGCTCATGTAATATAAGTGCTATTGTAATATAATTTATAGATCCTGTATTCAGACGATGTAGTTTCACTAAAATTTTTTAATCGGTGAGGTCGGACACTGTATAATATTATGGGACACTTTCACTTAGAATCCCTATTTGCAAACTTTCTATCACTTAACTCCCTAATCAGAGACATGTATCAAACTCCCTATTTACCATTTAACTACATTTTTAAGTCACGCTATACCTTTCTATGTTTATATTGTGTACCACAATATGTTGCTATAGTGTACCTAAATGTGTTGTTACAGCGTACCTATTTTTTTCCAGATATGTACATGATCCGCCGCAGGTACACCGTACAAACACATTTAGGTACACTATGTCACATATTGTGGTAAACAATACAAATATAGATAGGTACATCGTGACTGAAGAAATTGATACAAATAGTAGATCGGGGAGTTAAGTGATATATTTTTCTGAAAAGGGAGTTATGCTATAGAAAGTTTGCCTATAGGGATTCAAGTGAAATTTCACCTAATATTATTAAGACAAGGCTTGACTTATATATATAATAATTATAATATATATATATATATATTTGGAAATAATACATATCAATGTCATGCTCCAAACTTATGGGATTAGAAAAGTAGTAGTCCATTTTCCATGATAAAACCTCCCATGTATTTTTAACAATACATTCCAGTGATGGGCTGCAGACTGTAAGCATATTATTTTTATATTTTACTCTCTCATTTTATAATTTCAGATAAACAGATTAGCTTAATATATATTCCGTATCCGATTTCAAATGCATGTATCAACTAAAAATTTAACGGTGGACTTGGAAAGGGACATCTCACCTATTTAAGGAAACAAAAAGGACAGTTAAATATATATATATATATATTAATATATATAGTTGAAGATATAAATGAAATAAATAAGCATTCAAAGTAGCAGCTATTGTCTTTGAACCCACCCTAGACTTAGATTGTGACCCCAACCACATGATTTTAACCATAAAAATACAAAGAGAAAATCAAATATAAGTTCCCAGATTCGGATAAGGCCATAATGTGATGGGGGCTTCTTTACTTAATCAAGAACTAATACATATCTAGTTTAATATAGTTGTTTCTTTCACATCTTGTAATAAGATAAGTAAAAAATTTCTTGTAGGCGGTTTTGAATGAGATAAGATTCCCCCTATAACTTGAATAGGTCTGATATAATAAACGATATATACATAGCTTTAGCCATGAATTATAAACCTTTTTATATTAGCGAGTGAGTGGGAAAAGAAAACTATTGCTTAGTGAGTAACGTGTTGCGGTGTTTCGCATTCACGTCCATATTAATCAGATGAACAAAGGCTGAGATATGCCTCTGATTCATCCTTGTAATAAATAATAATAAGAATAAGAATCGTAACCCTAATCATAATAGATGAATTTGCTAGAAAAAGATAAGTCTTTTTATTTGGTTGCATGGTGGTCCTGAAGCACAATACTCGTCCACCGCTCCATATCTTCAATTAAAAAAAGGACTGATTGTGAAATAACACATACAAAAAAGGACTGATGATAATAATATAAATTATGGTAATGAAGATGACGTCACACTTCCAGCTTAATCCCATGGATCTTGCAATATATAATTCAATTAAGGAAGACAGTAACTTGTCATTTCCATTACGTTCTTCTTCTGATACGATCGATCTACTTTTGTTTGTGGTGCTATACTATTATGTTACAAATAATTAATCGGGTACGACCCGTTCGTAAATTTGGATCCGACCCGTACCGGATATACGATGGGCCGGATCAGTGATTAACCGTCCAGTTAGTTGTCCACAAAATTTTATCCTACCCAACCCAATTTTGCTGGATTCATGGCACAAAACTAACAAAAATTCGAACTTTTCATCAAATTAAAATTCGATGGGCCTTTTCCTACGAAAAAGGAGAGACATCTTCGTTCTTGGAACAAAATTGAACTTTTGGACCATTCTTTTCGCTGGATATAAGATTTACTTCAACAAATCATGCAATGGATCGACATGATATAAACTTTCATTCGAAATCACGAGTTCATTTGAATCTCCCATAGCTTTGATTGGAATAACGGCCCAGAAAACGAACAACTTTCTTATGATTATATAAGAGATATAAACATATAATCATGTGGCTCAATATAACAAAGAAGATAAAAAAAGGAAAAATTTACGGACTAGAAAAAAAAGAGAAGCGTCTCATCTCATTCTCAATCGAAGGATGAAAGAAGAAAGATGATGAAAGAAAAAAGAAACCCTAATACAAAACCCAATGCTCGCCGTCGACTTTGACCCGAAACCCATGGATCTTAGCGAAGGCATGGACGGCGTTTCTCACGCCGTCCCACACGATATCATGGCCGAACAGAACGCCGCCGGGCCTCAGAAGCTTGTAGGCGTTGTTGATGTCCACCCACGCCGAGTGAAAATCGTGGGCGGCGTCCACCTCTATGAGGTCGCCGTACACTCCCCAGTCGCACAAACCGCCGAGCGCCGTCCCGGTGGAGAACGGGAGGAAGACGACGGCGTCGGTGGCGTTTGCCCTGAATACGTTCTGCATAAACTGGTAAAGCAGCATACTGTCGCCGTTGACCAGCTTCACCGCGTTCTTCCGATCGCCGTCGTAGTACCCCGGCCACCCTCTGAAGTCGTCGATGCACACGATCTGCGTGTCCAGGCCGAGCTCCTTGGTTACGCCGGCGATGTGGGTCGCCGACGCG
The DNA here is from genome assembly GCA_027422505.1 of Craterostigma plantagineum. Taxonomy (NCBI): domain Eukaryota; kingdom Viridiplantae; phylum Streptophyta; class Magnoliopsida; order Lamiales; family Linderniaceae; genus Craterostigma; species Craterostigma plantagineum. The sequence continues at coordinate 150,280 of JAPQWV010000229.1, forward strand.
CCGAGGAATGTGCCGATCTCGATGATGGTCTTTGGCCGGACTTGTCTGATGAGGCGCTCGAAGACGGGGGCGTTAGAGCCCCACCCTTTCGTCCACTGCTCTTGGATTAGGCCGGCGGACCTTACGTGCGGCGGAGGAAAGCCGTCCCACGGCGAGGTGCCGTTGAACACCTTCTTGAAGATGGTTTCGCGGACCTGGGAGGGCGAGACGGGCGGATTCGCGCAGGTCTCCGGCGAGAAGGTGCGGTGGTAGTCGAGCTCGGCGGCGGACTGAGACAGCGCCGGGAATGAGTTGAAGGCGTAGCCTGAAAGGAAGGCGAGGGTGAGGAGGACGGCGAGGGAGGTCCTCGGCCGTCTGTAGAAGATGTTGTACGCCTCCGCCGCGAGCTTGTTCTTGTACGGCTGGTGGCGCTGGCGGCGCTGCGGCGAGGAAAGCGGCTCGTTTTCATCGTCGCCTGTTTCGAACGAGTACGAGGATGGCTTCATTTTTTTCAGACGAACGAAGAAAAGGACGAAGAGATAAACTAAAGTGAAGAGAGTGTGTGGCTTAGGATTGGGATATTTTCTGAAGATCCCATCAATTCGCTGCTAGGAATATATATAATTTATATTGAATAATTAATTAATTATGTACTATATTGTTACGTTTTCGTTTCCTTCTATAATATTTCCCTGCTTTCGACGAAGTCGAGTGGAGACCACTTGACATTTCAATGGCGCTGAGGATTAAATGCAAATGAAAATGCGAAGGTCCATTCCTTATTATAGAAATTTGCCTATTGTCTATCTTTTTCTTGTTTAAGTTTATTACTGGTTTGAAATATGTGTAATAACTTGACGATCCTATATCTGTAACATTGTTCAGGCGAGAACATGATAATGTAATTTAAGACAAGGTTGTGCAAATTAATATAAAAAAATCTTGAATTGGTCAATATTTAAATCAAGAAGCAAATGACAAAGTCCTCTCCGTCTTGAGGAGATCCACTCAGTCCAAGTGGCAATTCAAGTAATAAACATCTTATGTTTTATAAATATCTAACACAAAATGTCTCAATCGGACATAAAATACTTGACTAGTACAAATTACAAGCCAATTCCATAGGTGTCCAAGACATGATCCATTTGTCGAACGAATAAAAATCGAATCTTTGAGACGTTTCGCATGAATGGTACGAAGATTCAATTCGATTAAACAAAATTTCGTCAGCACAACAACCTGATAAGGGTCCAAAAAAGCAATCTTCAGGGGAAAAAAGAAAAACCCGAGGGATGCAAGTTTCTTCTCAAATAACTTTGGAGTTATTATGCTGGGCTGCTGCACCATGTAAAAAGCTTCCTTGTTCTTCTATTATAAACATATGATAAGCTATTGTTCTTCTAGTATTAAGTCGCCCAAGTTCCAACGCAAGAAAACTGAGGGAAATTTTCGAACTTGATGGTATTGGGTGGACGTGAAGGCATGGCTGGAGAAATAGCCGAGGTGGGCAAAGCCAGAAACTGCACAAGACGCTAAGCCATTTACGTGAATTTGTAATCAATCAACTCAAAGTATATAACTTTGCAAGAAACTAGTGGCAACAGCTACCTCTAGAAAATGGAAAGCTTTACTGCAAACTAAATTGAGCACACAGTGGGATGAATACGCCTTCGATGAAGACGATGATCATGGTCCGAGAAATCTGGGCACTGTTCTTGCGTGGGAGAGTGGGAAAGGACGCAGACTGACTACAGTGTTGGGCCACGAGAAATCAGCTCGATAGTAACTGGGCTGAGATAATTTCTTGGGCTGATTCATCTTTTATGGCGCGCAGATTGGTTGTCGTCGAGAGAGAGGGGAAATCGCTCGCCGGCCAAATCGACGGCGGTTGGAAATGGAGCTGAATCCTTTCAGGCTGTGCTCGGGGCTCAAGTTCCTCGGCTACTTTATGATTCTCATGGTGCTCGCCATCGTCGCTCTCTCCTACGATGCTGTCGTCGTCCTCACATGGGGCCCACGCCTTCGTGACGGGGGTTCGAGCTCAGTCCTCGCCATCCTCATAATCTCTCTGTTTCACATACTGGTATGGTATGCGATCCCCTTTTTTTCTCCTGATTGAATTGAAATGATGTGAAGGTGTGGAGCCGATTCGATCGATTTAGCCAGAAATTTAATTTAGGGCTCGAATTGTTTTTTTTTGCAGCTTGTATTACTGACTTGGAGCTATTCAATGGTTGTATTTCGAAACCCTGGCTCTGTTCCTGCGAACTGGGAAGGAATTTCACAAGGGATGAGAGTTGAAGACGATGAAGTAATATACTCGAATAACTCAGCATCCATGCCTCAATCTTCAGCAAGGGAAACTGCTTTGGGATATTGTAATAAGTGCGAAAATGGAAAACCACCGCGGTGTCATCATTGCTCAGTATGTAAGCTAGCTATCTTTCGTCGGCGGCCATAGCTACAAAAAGCTCTTTCTATGTATCCGTTTATCGTGTTTTTTCTTTTCTTTTTGTGTTGCTGGTTTTCTTCAGGCCAAAGATGTGTTCTTAAGATGGATCATCACTGCATATGGGTTGTGAACTGCGTAGGGGCTCGTAACTACAAGTTTTTCCTCCTATTCGTGGTGAGATAGCAACTCTTAGATCAGTAGTTGTCTTCCAATATCATTGTGGACGATCTCTAATCGAGCTTTTAACTTAGTTTGATAGTATGTTTTCCATGCGAATTCTACGTAGGCAACTGTCTTCTTTCGCCTTTTTCCATGTCTCTCTGTTTTCCATCCATATCTGCATCATTTGATCTTACACCATACGAATGTGAATGAAGCTGTACACTTTCCTGGAGACTGTGATGGATACTCTAGTGCTGCTTCCCAGCTTCATCAAGTTTTTCCAAGAACTCAAGCATGGCTCGGGCTCGCCTGGCAAACTAACCATCGTGTTCTTGGCATTTGGTATTGCACAGAAATCACCATATACGCTCTTTATGCCATCCCTAATCACATTTCTTACAAATTTACACACACATCATCATCATCATCATCATCATCATCCTTGCAGTTATCAATCTTGCTTTTGCACTGAGCCTTCTCTGCTTCGTGGTTATGCATCTATCGCTTCTTCTGAGCAACACAACTTCAGTGGAGGTAAACTCTGATACACACGTCTTTTTGGTAAACGCAGTTTTCGACTACTGAGTTTATCATACTGAGCTTTCAAGAAGGTTCACGAGAAGAAGAAAGGCATGTCGTGGAAGTACGACGTAGGCTGGAGAAAGAATGTAGTGTTGGTCCAGCCTGCCAGAGACGACGCCCACCAAAGAAGAAAAGAAAAAAATAAAATAATATTATTAATATTATATTATAATATTATTTTATATATATAATAAAATAATGAAAGGTTTATATTGAAGGGCGACGCGGCGCATTCCTGGCCACCCGTTTTGAGCGGTCCAGAAGAGCTGAAGACATCTATAAATAGGCTGAGGATTCTTCAGTTATTATCATCACAAGCTCATTCGAGTTTTACTAAATAGAGAGAAGTAGTTCGAGTGAATTGTGAGGTTATCAGTTCAGGTAGAAACTGATAGGGTTCCACATCCACAGAGAGGTGTGAGATAAACACGAGTGGTAAAAGTGAGATAGTAAAAATTCGAGGGTTGTAATTTTTACTATAGTGAAGATTTTGCCGACTCGGCCGTGGTTTTTCCCTCTTCGTTAACAGAGGGTTTTCCACGTTAAAGTTCTGGTGTTCTTTCTTACCTTACGGTAATTTTATTTTTACCGTGGTAGTTACTGTGCGGGTCCCACCAAATTTACCTCGTGGGTCCCACTTCTCCGGATCGTCGTACCGAGCCAAACCGGGACCAGTTCCGCTGCGGGGCCCACTAACCACCGCGGGGCCCACCACCATTCCCAACAAGTGGTATCAGAGCCTGATAGTATTCTGAGTATGCTCTGTGGTTGCAGCTTTGACTGATCTTCCACATCAGAAAAGATACTAGTAGGTTGCTGGTAGACTTTGACAGCCATGGAGAACGACGGAGGAATGATCAAGTTGACAGTAACGAATTACTCCATATGGAAATCAAGGATGGAGGATCATCTTTATTGCAAAGACCTCCATGATCCAATCGAAAATGGAGGCAAGATGCCCGAAGGCGGGAATGCCGACCTATGGAAGAAATTGCAAAGAAAGACGCTAGCTGTGATCCGCCAATGGGTGGACATAAGCCTCTACAACCACGTCCGAAATGAGACAGACCCCTACAAACTCTGGACGAAATTGGAGGGTATGTACGAGGTGACAAATGCGCTGAGCAAGGTATTCATGATGCGGAAACTCATGAATGTGAAGCTGAACGAGGGACGATCAGTTGCTGAACATCTGAACGACTTTGAAGGGCTGGTAACTCAACTCACAAGTGCCGGTCTAGTCCTTGATGATGAGCTACAAGCATGTCTACTATTGGGATCTCTACCTGATAGCTGGGATACGTTGGTGGTATCGCTCACTAACTCCGCACCAAGTGGTAAAGTCACGATGGAGATGGTGAAAAACAGACTCTACAATGAAGAGCTACGAAGGAAGGATGCTGCTAGTACCAGTACGGGAAATCAGGCCCTTGTTATGGAGAATAGGGGTCGGAGCAAGAGTAGAGCACCAAAAGGATACGACAAGTCCAGAAATAGATCGATCCAAGTCCAGGGAGATGAGGAAGTGCTACCATTGTGGAAAAATTGGCCACTTACAAAGAAATTGTAGACTTCTCAACGGAAAACAGAAACAAGACGATGACAAGAACACGTCTGCAATCGCCTCCAATGATAGTGGAGAGGTTACTCTGGTGAATGAAGCAGACTGCTGTCATGTTGCGGATGCAAGCACCGAATGGGTAGTGGACTCTGGTGCCTCCTACCATTGTGTTCCAAGGCGTGAATACTTCTCCACGTATAAGGCGGGAAACTTTGGCACTACCAAGATGGGTAACCAAAGTGTTTCTAAAATAGTGGGGATCGGTGATATCTGTATCCAGACGAGCGTGGGGTGCACATTACGGCTGAAAGATGTGCGACATATTCCAGACCTGCGTCTCAACCTGATTTCTGTGAAGGTGCTGGACAACGAAGGATACTATAACGAGATGGCGAATAGCAACTGGAAACTTACCAAAGGATCGTTGGTGGTAGCGAGAGGAAAGCTATGCTGCTCGCTCTACAAGATGCACGCAACGATATGTGCTAACCAACTTAATGCAGTTGAAGATGATGCTTCTCCAAATTTGTGGCACAGACGGCTGGCGCACGTAGGAGAGAAGGGGTTGAATGTCTTGGCTAAAAAGTCCCTCATACCAGTAGCCAAGGAGAAAGCGCTGAACCCCTGCGATTATTGTTTATTTGGGAAGCAACATAGAGTTTCATTCGCGAAGAGCTCAACCAGGCGAATGAGGAAGTTGGAGTTGGTACACTCTGACGTATGCGGACCCATGGAAGTCGAATCTCTGGGAGGTAGTAAATATTTTCTGACCTTCATTGATGATGCGTCTCGCAAGACCTGGGTATATCTGTTGCGGACGAAGGACCAGGTTTTCTATTATTTCAAGAAGTTCCATGCGATGGTGGAAAGAGAAACTGGAATGCCGCTAAAGTGTCTACGCACAGATAATGGTGGTGAATACATCTCTCGGGAGTTCAGAGATTATTCCACGAAACATGGCATTAGGCATGAGAAGACAGTTCCTGGTACTCCTCAGCAAAATGGTGTCGCTGAGAGAATGAATCGGACAATTATGGAGAGAGTCCGAGCGATGCTCAAGATGGCTAATCTATCTAAGTCATTTTGGGGGGAAGCTGTCAACACTGCAGTCTATCTTATCAACCGGCTACCTTCATCGGCGTTGGACTTCGATGTACCAGAGAAGGTGTGGACCGGTAGAGACATCTCATATTCGCATTTGAGAGTGTTTGGCTGCAAGGCGTTCATGCATGTGCCGAAGGAACAAAGATCCAAGCTCGATGATAAATCGAATCCTTGCATCTTTGTTGGGTACGGAGACGAAGAGTTCGGCTACAGACTTTGGGATCCAAAGAAGAAGAAGACTGTTCGAAGTCGCGACGTAGTATTCCATGAGCACGAGATCATGGGCGACTCAGATGTGGATGTGACGAAATCCACAGGTGGCGGTGTAGACGATTATACACCAGCCAGCATTCCATATGACGGTGCCACGGAGGAAGGAATGCAACAATCAGAACCTGAACCAGAAGAGCCAGCCATTGGAGATGATGAACCTGTCATAGATGAACACACTGAAGGTAATGAGCAGGGGGAGCCTTCAGATGTGCAAGAAGCAGTTGAATCTCATCTGAGAAGGTCAACTAGGGAACGCCAACCATCTACGAGGTATCCGAGTTCTGATTATATTTTGATTACTGACGAGGGGGAGCCAGAGAGCTTCCAGGAAGTACAATCTTGTAGGGACAAAGATTGTTGGACAAAGGCCATGCAAGAGGAGATAGATTCTCTGAAAAAGAATGATACGTACGAGTTAGTTCGATTGCCGAAAGGAAAGAAGACACTCAAGAACAAATGGGTGTACAAATTGAAGAAGGACGATGGCAAGCTGGTTAGATACAAGGCTCGATTAGTGGTCAAAGGTTTCACTCAGAGGAAGGGGATCGACTTTGACGAGATATTTTCACCTGTCGTGAAGATGAGTTCAATCAGAGTCATACTGGGACTAGCTGCTACCATGGATCTTCACTTGGAGCAACTCGACGTGAAGACCGCATTCTTGCATGGTGATCTTGATGAGGAGATATATATGGAACAACCAGAAGGGTTCGAGGTTAGAGGTAAAGAGGACATGGTCTGCCGGTTGAAGAAAAGCTTGTACGGACTGAAACAAGCTCCACGGCAATGGTACAAGAAGTTTGATTCTTTCATGGTGCATCAGGGGTTCAAGAGAACAGATGCAGATCCATGTGTTTACGTCCGGAGATACTCTAACGGTAAATTTATCGTTCTTCTCCTGTATGTTGATGATATGCTAATTGTCGGACAAGATGCAGAGATGATTAGCAGGTTAAAGAAAGATTTGTCAAAGACGTTTGACATGAAGGATTTGGGTTCGGCAAAACGGATTCTCGGAATGGAGATTACCCGAGATCGAAAAGCTGGGAAATTATGGTTATCCCAGGAGCGCTATATTGAACGAGTTCTGGAGAGGTTCAATATGAAGGATGCTAAGCCAGTTAGCACGCCACTTGCCGCGCATTTTCAGTTGCGAAAGAAATCCAGTCCATCAACAACAGAAGACGGAGAAGATGTCCCAGATGTTCCATATTCATCGGCGGTCGGAAGTTTGATGTACGCCATGGTGTGTACGAGGCCAGATATCGCTCACGCAGTTGGCGTTGTGAGTCGATTTCTATCGAATCCCGGGAAGTCACATTGGGAAGCAGTGAAGTGGATCTTGAGGTACCTGAGAGGAACTTCCAAATTATGCCTAACGTTTGGAAGTGGTAAATGTTTTCTTACAGGCTATACGGATGCTGATATGGCCGGTGATCTTGACAGCAGAAAGTCAACGTCGGGATACATATTTACATTCTCAGGGGGAGCTATCTCATGGCAGTCGAGGTTACAGAAATGTGTTTCTTTATCAACTACTGAAGCGGAGTATGTTGCAGCAACAGAAGCTGGCAAGGAGATGCTCTGGTTAAAGAGATTCCTTCAGGAGTTGGGAATTCAGCAGGAGGAGTACATAATATTTTGCGATAGTCAAAGTGCTTTGGACTTGAGCAAGAATACTATGTATCACTCGAGGACGAAACACATCGACGTTCGTTATCATTGGCTCAGACTGGCTATTGAGGAAAAATCGTTCAAGCTGGAGAAGATCCACACAGACAAGAATGTTGCGGACATTCTGACGAAGGTGATTCCCAAGGAGAAGACAGAGTTCTGCGCCGGGCAAGCCGGTATGGGCTATCGCTGAGGCGGTAGGAGATCTCCCCTGCAAATAATGAATGAGGCTGGAGGGGGAGAATTGTTGGTCCAGCCTGCCAGAGACGACGCCCACCAAAGAAGAAAAGAAAAAAATAAAATAATATTATTAATATTATATTATAATATTATTTTATATATATAATAAAATAATGAAAGGTTTATATTGAAGGGCGACGCGGCGCATTCCTGGCCACCCGTTTTGAGCGGTCCAGAAGAGCTGAAGACATCTATAAATAGGCTGAGGATTCTTCAGTTATTATCATCACAAGCTCATTCGAGTTTTACTAAATAGAGAGAAGTAGTTCGAGTGAATTGTGAGGTTATCAGTTCAGGTAGAAACTGATAGGGTTCCACATCCACAGAGAGGTGTGAGATAAACACGAGTGGTAAAAGTGAGATAGTAAAAATTCGAGGGTTGTAATTTTTACTATAGTGAAGATTTTGCCGACTCGGCCGTGGTTTTTCCCTCTTCGTTAACAGAGGGTTTTCCACGTTAAAGTTCTGGTGTTCTTTCTTACCTTACGGTAATTTTATTTTTACCGTGGTAGTTACTGTGCGGGTCCCACCAAATTTACCTCGTGGGTCCCACTTCTCCGGATCGTCGTACCGAGCCAAACCGGGACCAGTTCCGCTGCGGGGCCCACTAACCACCGCGGGGCCCACCACCATTCCCAACATGTAGAACAGGTCAATCAATCGCATTGTTTCTTTCCCTCTCTATTCGTCTAAACCGAAATTGGACATCAAAAATCCCATTTTTGTCTGAAGGTGTTTGGTACGAACAAGCTTTTATGGCCTTTCCCATTGTTCTCAAGGGAAGACTTGGAGAAGGTACCTTCGCTCGGTGGCTTACAATTCCCTACGCGCCCAGAAATTATTTAGTATGATGAAGCAGAGAGCATTTTTTTGTGGAACATTATTGCTTGTGTTCATATTACACTAATATTTAGTTCCCTTGGTTTGTAAATTTTGCATGCATTTTTGAATTTTGATTTTTGTCCCGCAATATAATTTAATTCCCATTTTGACATAAGTCTTGTTTTATACGTTTGTCGCAAAACAACCCCTTTTCATTATTAAGGATTGATACATTACGATTTAAAATGAACTTTACTTTTTATATATCTATATTATTTATTATCTACATATAACTGTATTACAACTGTCACTTGCAGTCATTAAATGAGAATTGAAGTCTCATGCAAATATTGGAAGAAACTTTAATAATGGTCGAAGTCGAAAGTTATTATTATATAGAATGTTTTTAATTAACGATGAATTCTAATATACAACTGGCAGAGGTGGCATTTTACGACTATGACCTCGGTGTAACAATAAAAAGAGGAATGAATGGAGAGCGCTAGGGTTTTGTTTCAGATAGATCTCACCAGAGAACTCTCAAAAAGGTAAAGAGATTCGATCGAAACAAAGCAGAAAACAGAGAAATATTTTGATTTGATGTGCAAATTTCCTCAGAATGCTCTGTTTACTCTCCTCTCAGCTAGATATGCAGACACGTACATACATATATGCTTCTCGCTCTCTCACAAACACCTAAGCACACACCAAAGCATCCCTATTTTGCCTGCCCAATCGGTCGAATTTTAGGAAAATACTCCCAATTTTTACATACATCGGATAAAGACCTTACTTTTTTTTGCTTTCGATGTTGATGTTCTTTGTTGAGATTCTTTGCTATGCCCTTCTGTCGATCTTCCAGATCCATTTCAGTGCAAGGATGGCTGGTGCGTTTGGTTAAGTCTAAAATGCTTTTAATTTGTCTTGATTTTGTGTTTTCCTGTAGTCGTCTTTATCATTATTTTCGTTGTTTTGTTCGATTGTGTTCATCTCTTATATTATTTTTATTTTCTTAAGAAAACTGGTATTTTGTGGTTTGATTGACTAGTTAGTCAGAATTTACCATGTCCATGTTATGTAGATACCCAGTGGGAGAAGGTAGGGATATCTGGGATAGTCTTCTAGAATGTGTGTTTTCATGGTATTCACCTATGATTAGACTAAGCCAACTGATTAAGTAAGTTTGCAATTACTTGCGTCGTCAATAATCTTAGGCTTTTATTTTCTTAATGAGAACTGCCAAGTCTTCTGTGGTTTTCAACATATCCAGTTTCGAAGTATTTTGTGGAGAAAGCTGCAATAATAGCATGGGAGAAGCGCCTCATCCCTTTTAATCAATTAGCCGCCAAAAATGCTATCCAAGGCTTTATTTTTACATTGTATTATATGCGTTGGTTGGCCCCCAAAATGCATACGAAAAGTCTACCTGCTCGCGAAATAAGTTGATACATTGTGGGCTGTCTTGTAATAAGATCCTAGATTATTACCCTTTTATGTTTGTTAATGTTTTTCAGCCTATCTTGGTGAACCCATTAAAAACGAGAAATCAAATTGCGAACAATCGAGGAAGTCATGGCTGACAATAATGAAAACGAGGATCGTGTGGATTTTGATGATGACAATTACTCCGAAGAAGATGAAGATGCTGAAGAACCAATGGAGAATGAAAGAACTGGAGGAGACAGCGAAGAAAATGAAGAATTTCAAGAGGATGGTGCAAGCATGGATGATATGAAAGGCCAATCTCCTGAAATAGAAGGAAATTCTGATCGTATTGAGAATGACCAAGATGATGAAATCACAGCTTCTCTTAATCAAGGTGATAAAGCTGAACATTCTGAACTTCTTGATCTTCCTCCTCGTGGTACTGAAGTTTTCATTGGAGGGCTCTCTCGAGATATTTCGGAAGAAGATCTAAGGGAGCTATGTGAATCAATTGGAGAAATTTTTGAGGTTAGTTATGTGTAAATGATTTAGTCTTTGGAAATTATGGAATTTTGGACCATGCTCATCGTGGACTTTGAATCTTTATTCATTGCGAATAAATGGCAGATAAGAATGATGAAAAACAAGGATACTGGAGATAGCAAGGGTTTTGCGTTTGCAGCATTCCTAACCAAAGATGTAGCCCAGAAGGCAATTGAAGAGTTGCATAACAAAGAGTTCAAGGTATATAAACAGTCTAAAGAAAATAATGTACAGTAGTTACTTTGTGATGTGATAAGGTTTTTTTGACCCAATCTTACGCATTTTGTTTAGTTTGAAGGAGTACTATTACTATGTCTTTTTTTCTAATATAGTTTCTTCATTCAATGCAGGGTAGAACATTACGGTGTTCATTGTCTGAAACTAAGTATAGATTGTTCATAGGTAACGTTCCTAAGAGCTGGACAGATGAGGAGTTCAAGAAAATAATAGATGCAACAGGTCCTGGTGCTGAAACCATTGAGCTCATAAAGGTCAGTAATATCAACCGTGTATGTAGTCATCTGCGTTAGCTTTCGTATCTGATCCTTTTCCTTATCTAATCACAGGATCCCTTGAACCCAGGTCGTAATCGTGGATTTGCCTTTGTTGAATATTACAATAATGCCTGTGCTGATTATTCTCGGAAAAAAATGACTTCGGCGAGTTTTAAGCTGGATGGAAATACGCCAACAGTAACATGGGCTGATCCAAAGATATCATCCGATCATTCATCTGCTGCTTCGCAGGTATTACCTTGGCTGATGAAGCATCTGTGTTATACGTCAAAGTGATGATATTATTACTCTCAGCATGTCCCTGACGTAGCTTCGTTCCATCACCTCTTTGTTAATTCTTGTTCAGGTCAAAGCTCTATACGTAAAGAACATACCGGAAAACACATCCACTGATCAGTTGAAGGAAATATTCCAGCAACACGGTGAGATCACAAAAGTCGTCATGCCTCCTTCCAAAAGCGGTGGTAAAAGGGATTTCGGGTTCGTGCACTATGCAGAAAGGTCAAGCGCCCTGAAAGCCGTCAAGGAAACTGAGAAGTATGAAATAAACGGTACGTCCACGCATCCCTTGCCATCGCATGTGCTGTGGTGGCCACGGGTCTGATCGCCAGAATCATATGTATGCAAATTTCAGGTCAATCGTTGGAAGTCGTTCTTGCAAAACCCCAGGCTGAGAAGAAGTTCGACGCAGTCAATCCCCATAGCCCTTCGCCAATCCCTAATTACATCGCTCATCCTGGATATGGTGGCATGCCCGTGAATCCTTTTGCTGCTCCTATAGCTGCTGCAGGCTATGGCTCGGGCGCTGGGCTACACCAGGTATTTGCTTTCATCATTTCCTTTCGATTCTCGCCAAGGCAAACGCCTCTTAACCCACTGTAAAACTTGGCTACAGCCCATGGCTTATGGAAGGGGACAAATGTTGTCACCTGGGATGCAGATGGTGCCTATGGTTTTGCCCGATGGCCGAATTGGCTATGTTCTGTAAGTCGCCACTGTGGTAATTGAAAGAAATTGATGATCTTGGATGTAAAATGTAATTAAAGGACATACCTTTTTTTTTTCTTTTTCGTTTTCTGTCACAGTCAGCAGCCCGGCGTGCAGATTCCTCCTCCCGTTAGGCCTCGCCGGAGCAATGATCGGAGCGGTGGCTCCGGCGGCAGTAACAGTGAAGATGCAAATCGCAGCAGCAGACGCTATAGACCTTACTAATAAAGTTGGGAGCTTTGTTTCGGGGACATGTCGATGAAATCCAAGCACACTATTTTATACTCTTTCTGCAATGGTTCTACTAGGCTTTGTTGTTATCAGATTTTGCTCCTTTGTTAAGGGTTATTTGATTGATAGCATATTTGAAACAAGTCTATATATGCTGAATTACATATTGCAGTAATGTATGCAAGAATAATGAATTCAAGGATATGAACGTGGAACCAAGTGTTTGCTAATCTTATCAGAAAACAAAAGACGAAATCGATTTAAGAAGACGAATTTGCAGAAACGTCTACTCATTTAATTGTCCTACGAGGTATTATTGTGGGTTAGCTGTTGAAGTCTCGCTTGGAGCTTTTCCAACCGTTGATTCCATTCGGGTTTGATGGAGAGCGGCCTGACCTCGCCGGAGAAACTGCCGGGATTTTCTGGGACTTCCTCTTGCGCGGCGGCGGCGGTTTCTTCCTTTCTATTACTGATGTTCTTCCTCTTCCGATATTTCGCCGCCGTGGCTTTCTGAAGCGCGGTGAGCACGCCGGCGCCAGTGAGCTTCTGCTCTTCGGGTTTCGCCTTTGCTTCCGAGGCGGCGTTTTGGTGCTTTAGTTCACAGGTGATAGGCGACGATGGTCGGCGACGGCGAGGGGCGACGGTGCCGGAGAGTTTCGGAGGCTGCAATTGCGGCAGCGGCGGTATCGGGGCCCACATGCTATTATTACTCTTCGTTCGATGTGTGGCTGTAATAATGTGGATGAGAGCCCAACCAATTCTTGTCTTTATATTATTACTCATTTATAGATAATGGTTACCAAAGCCCAGCCCATGTGTCTTTACTCGGTCGGTCTTTCGCCCAAATTTTTCTTGAAATTTTTTTTTGGGGGGGCAAGAGTTTAAATTAGAGGCACTGTTGAATGTCCATTGACGAACACAAAAAAATAAATAAATAAATAAATTTAAAAAATATTGTAATTGTATGTTAAGGGTTTGGAAAGACCACCAATAAGGCTCTTCGTTTGAGTGACTCACTTAATGCAAGACAACGGCGAATCCGTGTATTCATTCTTAAGCCTTTTTTCTAACACGTTTGAGGATAAGAGGGTTGAATAATCGAATTGGATACTTATGAGACCTCAGTGAGTCAGAATGTGCATCGTCCGTGACATTTTTTTTCCCATTATAGGTTTTTCTGAAGAAAACGGTTGTAATTCGACTTATCAGTTCGCTTCGCCATCAGAAATCGGTTGGTTGCTGCATTAGCTGACTAACACAAGAGGTTGGTGAAAACAACGAATAGATATCTGATCACTGCGATTGACTTATCGTTTCGTTACGGTAAGCCACGGTCTAATATCCGCAAGTAATGAAAAACGAGAACGATGTGTGGACTTGGATTAGAATATAATCGTCTGGGACGGAATGTTATTATTCGATGTTTTTTGAGATATTGCGGTCGTCGATTGGTTGTGGCCCGAAGTGAACGAATTGGATCGAATTCACTTAGGTGTTGCGTTTGGATTGGTGTATTTGAATTGAAATCCGTGATTTGAAATTATGAATTATGAAATCCAAATTTGAAATACAAATCCACCGTTTGGCAAACGTTAGGATTTCGAAAATCCGAATTTCAAAATGTGCTCGAGCTCTCGAGCCGGCTTGAGCCATCGGTCATCGAGCTCGAGCTGGCTCACCGAGTTCGCGAGCGACTTGACTCATCGATCGTCGAGTTCGCAAGCCGGCTCGACTCATCGGTCGTCGAGCTCGCGAGTTGACTTGACTCATGTCGTCGAGCTCGTCGGCCGACTCGACTCGTCGTTCGTCGAGCTCGCTGGTCGGCTCGACTCATCGTTTGTCAATAATAAGAATAATAATAATAATAATAATTATTATTACTTAAGAAAATAATCACGGCAAGATTTGGTATTTCGAAAACGGACCGTTTCCGATCGAATTTCAAATCCATCAGCGCTCGGTTCTCCTCGGATTTGGATGAAATCGAAATCCAAATCCGAGCGGTTGCCAAACGGGTGATTTGAATGAAATTCGGATTTCAAATCGGAATCCCCCGATCCAAACTCGGTGACCGATGAGTCAAGTCGGCTTGCGAACTCGGCGACCGATGAGTCAAGTCGGCTCGCGAACTCGGTGAGCCAGCTCGAGCTCGATGACCAATGGCTCAAGCCGGCTCGAGAGCTCGAGCACATTTTGAAATTCGGATTTCCAAAATCCTAACGTTTGCCAAACGGTGGATTTGTATTTAAAATTTGAATTTCAGAATTCATAATTTCAAATCACGGATTTCAATTCAAATACATCAATCCAAACGCAACCTAAAGGGATTGAGTTGCAAGATAATTATGTAGCAATGATGAAATACAAAACTTTTTGCAAACGTAACACTCCATCCGTCCCGCTAATTTTATCACACTTTTCCATTTCGGGCGTCTCAATAATTTTATCACATTTCCTATTTAGCAAAAAACTATCACGAACAATCAATATATAATAAAATACACTTTTTTACATTTTCATTGTAATATATTATTATAATAATACTACCTTAAATTTGCGTACCAGCAACTTATGTGATAAAGTTGCTAGGACGGAGGAGTAACAATTAAACTTGTGTCCTCCAATTAAAACAACCCACCTTCCACTATCCTACGACTGACACGTGTCCCTCCTTTCAACTGAATCCAGCATAAACCGCCACGTCGGCAAGCTATCGACCCCCATAAACAAAAACCTCTTTTCTTTTTTTCCTCAGCGTACTCCTCAAAGAAACGAACAACTCACGAGAATCAATGGCTAATGCAGGTGGAGACGAAGACTGGAGAAAGAACGCAGACACACACAAGATGAGCGCCGAAGCCGCGAGGAGAGTTACCGGCAGACCAGGCGGCGGCGCCGGCGGCGAAATCCTTCACCAGACAAGAAAACTCCCCTACAGCTACACCGCCATGACCCTCTCCGGACTCGCCGTGGCCGGCAGCTTGTGGTACTTCACTCTGTACGTCAAGAAAAAACCACAAGCCACCGCCGCCGACGTGGCTAAGGTCTCCGTCGGCGCAGCCAACCCCGACGACACTCGCCCTCCCAAGTAACCTTTTAACTACTACAGCAGCAGCATATGTATTGTGTTATAAATAATCAGAGAAAAAACTCTTCGTCTGTGCCCATCAACATCAAAGAAATTACAAAAAGATTGCATCTTTACGTCAAATTATTCCTCATACATATATAGATTTCAAGATTCTCAAAGCCAGGCAGGGTTCTTCAGAGGAGTGACTACAGCTTTCACCTGCAAATAATTCTTCAAGCTATACTCTCCCTTCTCCCTACCAATCCCACTCATCTTATACCCTCCAAAAGGGATCGCAGCGTCGAAAGTATCGTAGCAGTTTATCCAAACAGTCCCAGCTTTTAAAGCCCTCATCATAGTGTTCGCCGTGTCTATGTTCTTGGTATATACGCCCGCCGCTAGTCCGTAGCGGGTGTTATTCGCCCTCCTTATCACTTCATCAATATCCCTGGGGAAGAAGAATCATCGAAAAAGATCATCGTATACAGATTGCTACAGAATATTACCTGAATTTAAGGACGCTCTGCACCGGCCCAAAGATCTCATCTTTTGCTATCAGCATTTCGTCCTTTACGTTTGAGAAAACAGTTGGCTGAATGTAGTAGCCGTTCGATCCTAGCTCCTTACCGCCCGTTTCCAAGGTGGCCCCCGCCTCCACGCCTGATTTTATGTACTCGAGTATCTTTTCGAACTGTGCTTCGTCTATCTATAGCATTAGGGGAGGAAACGTCGAAACTAAGCTTCAGTTTCTGTTTGTAAGAACAGAACGAACGAGCTTGCTCTGCTTCTGTTTTTCTTTTCTTACCTGTGGGCCTTGCTCTACGCCAGCCTTGAATGGGTCGCCGACGTTTCTCTTCATCGCACGCTGTTTTGCTTTCTCGACGAATTCGTCGTATATGTTTTCGTGTACAAACGTTCTTGATCCAGCGCAGCAGCACTGTCCCTGTTACGGTGATAACCTCAAACTGTTGTTTACTAAATGCGATAATCGATCAGCTTCTTGCAGATTTAGGGGGAAAAGGAAAAGGTAAAGGGAAATGCCTGGTTGAAGAACAGAGCAAAGTGGGCTTGCTCGACTGCTTCGTCCAAATCTGCGTCGTCGAACACAATGAAAGGCGATTTTCCACCGAGCTCTAAGGTCACTGGCTTTAGGTTGCTCTTCGCCGATAGCTTTAGAACCCTTTTTCCAGTTTCTGTCGAGCCCGTGAAAGCAATCTGAGGAACAAGAAAGAACTCAGATCATTACAACTATTGTAAGCTCAAATTGTTCGAAATTGGCTCAGAAAAATTAGTGTTACCTTATCTACATCCATATGCCTGCAAAGGGCAGCGCCAGCCGTCGGGCCAAATCCCGAGACTACGTTCAATACGCCGTCGGGCAGTCCAGCCTGACCGTAAAAGATCGTTCGTTTAAGAAAAGAATGGAGACGCAATAAGCGCAAGATCTTTATTTTCATACCTCGTGTAGTAATTTTGCCACGAACAACGCGGACAAGGGAGTTTGCTCTGCAGTCTTGAGAACGATGGTATTTCCGCACGCCAGTGCGGGCCCCACTTTCCAGCCGAACATAAGGAGAGGGAAATTCCAGGGAATAATCTGCCCGGCGACGCCGATTGGTTCGTGTAAGGTTTGGACATGGTGTGGGCCGTCGGCTTGTAGTGTAAGCCCGTGTATCTTATCCGCCCACCCTAAAAAAAATTCGATCGAACGAATGCAAGAATGAAATCGAAGAAGAGACACAAAAAAACAGGATTTCTTTCTTTTTTTTTGAAGATTCTTTACCAGCGTAGTAGCGAAACAGTCGAGCGAGCATTGGTATTTCGATGGTGGCAGATTGCTCGTAAGGCTTGCCGTTGTCCCAAGTCTCGAGCGCCGCAATTTCGTCGTTGTGCTTTTCGATCAGATCGGCGAATCGAAGCATTATCTTCTGCCTTTCCTGGGATTATTATTGCGCACAAACATATGGATTAGAATTAAGTGTTTGAATCTGAGGTTGGTGGAAATAAAATGGAAGGCATGCATACATAAGCAGGCACTTTGGGCCATGGCCCTTCGTCGAAGGCCTTTCGAGCAGCGGCTACGGCTCTGTTTATATCCTCTGAGTCGCCTTCGGCAACGTGGGCTATTACTTCGCCTGTTCGAGGATCTAAAGTCGGGAATTTTTTGCCTGATGATGATAGAAAAAGAGATTGGTCGATGTACATTAGAACGATGCGTAAACGGTGAAGAGAAACGCTGATTGATCGTCTGATTGCCTGAAGCTGAATCGACGAACTGTCCATTGATGAGAAGCTTGTCGAGCTCTACCGTAATGGGCGGCTTGATTGGATTTTCGGTCGACGTGCTGTAACAACGGTGGATTTTCTTCCCTGATACGAAGAAGGAAAATCATGCTACAGCTTATTTGTAGGGAATCAAAGATTACCATAAAGGACATGATGAAAAAAACAGAGTGAGATTTGCATCTCTTTGGCTTTATATACAGAGATTAACACACGTCATACCTCCATGGGAGAGTGCAGAAGAGGAGCTGCGAAGAAGAGATGATAATCTGCATCGAGCGGCCATTGTTGAAGACAATGATTCTTTGGGACGTTGTTATAGTGAAGATAATGACAACAGCTTTGCACTAATTAATTACGTCGTGTCTCCTACATAAACGGATGAGAGAGAGAGAGAGAGAGAGAGAGAGAGAGAGAGAGAGAGATTATTTACATGAGCAACCAAACAGGGCAACTAATTCTTGCTGTTTTTGGCCTTAATTTTACAAATTGTGGCTCACCATTTATTCCCACAGATGGAGATCCATTACATTACAGTAGCTAAACTCCATTTGTAGAAAGAAAAGAAACAAAAAAGATCGAAACTTTGATGGTTTCACGCAATCTAAAACTCCAATTCTTATCTGATAAACAAGTGGGTCGCCGTCTTTCCAACAGCAATCAAGATTACAGAATGAATGCAGAAACAGAAGTAGAAATCAAGATCCATTCAACAGATCACTCGATAAAAGGTACGCCAGACCACGTCCGACGAGCATACTCATCGTACTCGGAACCGAAGAACTGGCGCAAGAAGAACTCTTCGTAGGGTATCCTCTGCTGAAAAAATCGCCAGACGACGAGCGAAAAGGCGAGGGAAGAGAAAGGATTGCACATCATCACTTGGGTACCTACGGACCATACAAGGAATCCACAGTAGCTGGGATGGCGAACGTATCTGTAGATCCCACGAGTTACCAACACGTGATGATCTTCGTGGTGTCTCCTTATGAGGTGAGTGAACGATCTTCCAGCGGTTATTATAGCCGATTTTCTGATGATTTCCCCAATTACGACCATCGTTAGCCCGATATTGC
This sequence comes from Craterostigma plantagineum, assembly GCA_027422505.1. NCBI lineage: Eukaryota > Viridiplantae > Streptophyta > Magnoliopsida > Lamiales > Linderniaceae > Craterostigma > Craterostigma plantagineum. The sequence continues at coordinate 169,259 of JAPQWV010000229.1, forward strand.
TTACTGCCCGGTGTTTCTTCAGTCCTGGGAAGAAGTAAACCTCGAGGGAGTACTCAATTAAGGAACAGATCATGGCGAAGGCGTAGCTTTTGCTGATTAGGAGGGAACCGAGGGTGACGTTTTGCCTTCCGTGGAAGACAATCGCTAGGACGTATTCAGAAGCATGGAAGAAGACGATGGCGGCGATGAACATTTGTACTAGCTGTCGGCATGCTGGTTCTTCGATGAAGATTTCCGTCATATTTTTCTTCTTCTTTCTTCTCTTCCAAAAATTTTAAGCGATTGGAAAAGGGCTACCAAGAATCTTGCGAAATTCTCATCTCAAATACATACCTGCGATCGTCACCAAAGAGTTGGATGAACTGATTGAAGATGCTCTTCATTCTTCAGCTCTATTTTATTAATTATTTTCTTAGAAGATTCGTGTGTGAGGAAGAACCCTAAATTGACCTCTTAGTGGGCTGAATTTAATTGGGCTGTATTTTATTATGCATGGGCACATTCCAATTAAATTACTAAAATCTATTACTCAAATTTTCAATTATTCATGAATCAGCTTTAAACTAAGGAAACAAAAAAAAGTATTATGATACTAATTTCTTTAGGGGAATCTACATAGAAATATCTTTTGTATAAAAAGTTACAAGTAAGTAATCTGTCAGTGTTTGTTTATATGTAGATACCTATTGGAATAAATTTTTCGCACATTGGTATTTGATCCGCGCGCCGGATACATCATATATCGCATTTAGGTATCATATAGAAACGTATTTTGGTACATAACACAGTGATAAAAATGGTACGTCATATATCACATTAAGATACCATATAAAAACGTATATGAGTACCATATAAACGCGTGGCGTGGTACATAACACGTATAAAAGGGGCACGTCAAGACTGGAAAAATGGTATGTACAGCCAAACGGTACGACAATTTTCTGACTTACAAATTTTTTTATACTTGGTTATTTTTATATAGTACCGTTTCTTATTTATTTGCAAACATAAATATAAACAATAAATAAATCCATGTGCTGTTTGAGATCTGGTATCCGTGATTAATCAGCTTTCTTTTGCTTGAGATTCGCCCACGTGGATTTAGACGTAAATAGAATAGACAAAGACAGCAGTACTGTAGTAATAGAATAGAACGGCTGCGTTTTCGGCTTCTCAACATTCCTCCTATCTTCACCGTGTTTGGTGAGTGAGTTCTTTCGTTCCTTTCAGACGCTTTCGCTCTCTTTTCGTTGAATATTTTTACCATATCTTGAATATTATTGTTCGGAAAAGGCCGAGATCTTCGCTATCTTTTCTTTTTTTTTTTTTGTTTTCTGAAATCTGAAAGAGTAAAAGAAAAGGTATGGGCTCGCTTGGCTCGTGTTTCAACTAACGCTCTTATTTTAGTGTTTCGTGAAGCAGTAGATCAGATATTTTACCCGCATTCGAAATAAGGGTCGTCGCTATAATAGATGATTCCTTTTGATTGTATGTAGCAATCATTGACTTCAAATCGAACGCACCCTTTGAGCAATTGGGGACTAGATTTCTTTCTTGTGTTGTGTTTCCTGGTTTATGCAACTGTTAGATTCCTAAGTTTTATACTAGCTGTATATCCTCTAGGCAGGACTCTTCTTCATGGGTTCGAAATTATGGTTTGACTAGAGCTTTAATTATGTAGGATTTTTATTGTATATCCACAACTTGGAGCTTTCCCTAGAGAAATTCCCATGAATTTCTAACTCGAATGTCTTTGAATCAGTTTGGGAAGCTATCTTGTTTCTTAAATAGTTTGCTTTTAATCCTTGAACGCCCATTTGCTCGTGGAGCTCGAGCTTAATGTTCTTACAAAGGTATTTGTCTGTAGGAAAACAAAAAAACAGAGAAGGAATAATGGCAGATATCGACATTAGTGGGATTGCAAATGAGGTTCCATCGTTCGCTTGCATCCCAAAGACAAAGATCGTCTGCACGCTCGGCCCAGCTTCAAGATCCGTCCCAATGTTAGAGAAGCTCCTGCGCGCGGGCATGAACGTCGCGAGGTTCAACTTCTCCCACGGGACCCACGAGTACCATCAAGAGACCCTCGACAACCTCAAAATCGCCATGCACAACACTCAGATACTGTGCGCCGTCATGCTCGACACAAAGGTTCCTTGTCTGTTTCCTTTCCCTTAGGGTGTGTTTGGTTTGTGGAAATTAGTAGGGAAAAGAAAATGAAAGAGAAAAGGAAAATTCATCGTCATGTTTGGATGATGAAAGAAATAGATAAAGAAAAGAAAATCTAGTTTCCTCAGACCAAACACAGTGTAACGAAGGATCATGTCTATACGCGTCTATGGTGGAGTATGTTGACAAAGTACGGTTTTCAAAATCTGTAGAAAGAAACGTCAAGTCTTTCGTATAATCATTGATTGCTGTGAGCTCTTCTTTGCCATGTAGTAAAATCACGTCTCTGTACTATTTCCACACAGGGGCCCGAGATTCGAACTGGTTTTCTCAAGGATGGAAAGCCAATTCAGCTGAGAGAAGGCCAAGAAATCACCATAAGCACAGATTACAGCATCAAAGGGGACGAAGAAACGATCTCGATGAGCTACAAGAAACTCCCCGTCGATTTGAAGCCCGGGAACGCCATCCTGTGCTCGGACGGGACCATAACGCTTTCGGTCCTCTCGTGCGACCCTTCTTCGGGGACGGTGAGGTGTCGTTGCGAGAACACGGCAATGCTGGGCGAGAGGAAGAACGTCAACTTGCCGGGAGTCGTCGTCGACCTGCCGACGCTCACGGAGAAGGACGAGGAGGACATCCTTGGATGGGGCGTGCCCAACAACATCGACATGATCGCACTGTCGTTCGTGAGGAAGGGCTCCGACCTAGTGAACGTCAGGAAGCTGCTCGGGCCTCACGCCAAGACCATACAGCTCATGTCCAAGGTTTTTGCTGAATTGACCACTTCGCCTAAAAAAGCTTAAGCTTTTAAGTTTGGGGAGCGTGTTGTTTCCTAATTTCACGTGATTATGTTTCCAGCACGCCCCCTCACGTCTAAGGCTCTAGTCTAACTTTTTCATAATTTAGTCTTAGACGTGAAAATTTTCTTAAGTGGGAGTTCGTGAGTTGTGAGGATTCGCACTCAAGACATCTTTGTTCCATAACTTTGATGCCGTACTGAACGACCACTACAGCGAAAAGCTTAAGCGTATAGGGAGTGTGTCATTCTTGACTTATATATAACTATATTTCCAACACGCCCTGCTTCACTTCTATAGACTGATTTCTTCATTGTCTAGTCCTTTAACGTGTAAATTTTTCTCAATTGGGCGGTCGTGGGGATTCATACTCCAGACCTCTCTGTTCCCCGAGCTCTGATACCGCGTTGAACGATCAGTTCGCCTTTGAAACGGGTCATTCAACAGTCTGCACCCTACTTCATCCACGTTTCTTTCTAAATTTTATTTGTTGCATGAAGGTCGAGAACCAGGAGGGCGTGATAAACTTCGACGAGATCCTCCGGGAGACGGACTCGTTCATGGTTGCCCGGGGCGACCTGGGAATGGAGATCCCCGTCGAGAAAATCTTCCTCGCCCAGAAGATGATGATCCACAAGTGCAACCTCGCGGGCAAGCCCGTGGTGACTGCGACCCAGATGCTCGAGTCCATGATCAAGTCCCCGAGGCCCACCCGAGCCGAGGCCACCGACGTGGCCAACGCCGTCCTCGACGGCACCGACTGCGTCATGCTGAGCGGCGAGTCGGCCGCCGGGGCCTACCCCGAGCTCGCCGTTCGAATCATGGCCCGCATATGCCACGAGGCCGAGTCCTCCCTCGACTACGGAGCCGTCTTCAAGGCCATGATAAGGTCGACCCCTCTCCCCATGAGCCCCCTCGAGTCGTTGGCTTCCTCTGCGGTCAGGACGGCCAACAAGGCTCGGGCGAGGCTCATCGTGGTGGTGACTCGGGGCGGAACCACGGCGAAGCTCGTGGCCAAGTATAGGCCGGCGGTGCCGATATTGTCGGTGGTGGTGCCCGTGCTGACGACGGACTCCTTCGACTGGTCGGTGAGCGATGAGGCGCCGGCGAGGCAGAGTTTGGTGTATAGGGGTTTGATACCAGTTTTGGCCGAGGGGTCGGCCAAGGCCACCGATATGGAGTCGACGGAGGTTATTTTGGACGGAGCGCTGAGGTTTGCTGCTGTTAGGGGGCTCTGCGCTCGAGGAGATGCTGCGGTTGTGCTGCATAGGATTGGGGCTTCCTCGGTTATTAAGATCTGCATCGTCAAGTGAAGGGTTGAGTTTTTATGGTTTGGTGTTTTGTTCTTATGAGTTCTTTTGTGCCACTTTCATGAAGTTTTGGGTCTGCGTCTGCTATGAAATAATGCTGCGGTGTTCTTATGAATGCTTGCTAAGTTTGAGAATCGGAAGTTTTTGCTGCGTGCGTTTTGATGTTAATTTGTTTGGGGCGTAATATTTTCTGTTTTGTTTTTGTTCTTGGCATGAAAAAATATCAGCATAATTTTGAAATGATTTTCGCTGCATCTGATATTAGCTGTGAATGTTATTTTCGAACTGATTCACGTTGCAATGACAGCCCTCTTCTATGATGACGACGACGATGATGATGATGATTAACAAAGTTGGTAGAACGAAACTCTGATATTGTAAGAGAAGCCATTTCTTGCATTAAGCACAGAGCTTTTATATCATGAAAAAGTTCTAAATCAATTGAACAATGGATTAATCAAAGTTCCACCACTCCTTTACACAGTCTCATCATTAGCTAAAACTAATAGAGAAGTGCAGAAGAAAGCAAACACTGAGCAAGTTTATTTGTTCTTTTTCTTCCGAGTCTTCATATTGACATTTCAAGCTCCTTTCACCTGCAAATCAGTGAACAAAAAAAAAAAGAAAGTTCAGAACAGTGGAAAATATATCCCCAAGCATTCTAATGTCCAGCTGCCGCTTAAACGATTGCCGTCTTGAACTCAATCTTGAGTTTATTATACGTTAGCAAGCGCTAGCTCTTCCATAATGTCCATGGTTAGACATCTCATTCTCAGGCATAAGCAGGAAACAAGACAAAAGGATTACCTCACCTGTTAGTTGACAGACTTTCCCCATTTGAGAAGGGTTTATCAGTCAGATGGCAGAATGAGGCGTTTTTCTTGCCCTTAAACATTTCAGAAGGGTTTTTCAAAACTACATCCCATACGTCCCATGGGATAGGTTGCCTGAACTGGGCATTTGAGTCTTCGGATCTTCATAACCATCATAGAAGTTGTTTATTCCCAATCTCTCAGTCCTGGGATATTCACCCATGTTCTGATTCTTCGCACCTTGGACCTCACTCCAACCATTCCACTGCCCATTCGAATTTATTCCATTCTTTGACTGAGAAAAAGCAGACAGAGTTTGCCCCATGACCCTCGAAGGAAATGCATAATCATCACCAAGAATAGGGTTACTATATCTTTGATTCTGCAGCGGAGCAACTGATCTATCGAACAACGATTGGTGGTATCTGGCCTCTCCTGGCGCATTATTATTATTACTATATCGTGGGGCAAAATTTTGACCAATGTCTACATCAGTACTGTTGAAGCCACTGGGAAGCATCCCTCTGCCAACAGCTAATATAGCAGGATCTGTGAATTCCATATAACTGTCACTGATAACCTTGCCAGACTTGGGTGTCTGAAAGTGATTTCCAGTCGACCAATAGGAATGATCAAACATGCGATCTCCTGAAAATGCACACGCGAACAACATTGATCCCATAAAATCAGACCGAGTTCAGTAAGTGACTCGAAAATCATAAATGCCCACTAAGAGATGAACTAACCAGGAGTACTGTCCAAAAGCTTCTCTGTCCTTCCGTGATAAGCAAAACCAGGTGCTGGTGGCTGAGTGCTAGGAACCGAATACCCAGGGGGAGCAGCTACAGGAGATCTCTGAACTGCTTAAGAAGGCATGAAAAGAAAAGCTTTAGGGGAAGAGAGACAAAACGGGGACTTGAATGGACAAAGACCCAAAGAAAAGCACTATAAATCATGCAGGACGCAAGTGACGATAGCGAATAACCAAGAATCGTGAATTGACGATGCCAGTCAGTTATAACAAAATGCACAAGATTTCAAAGCTGTCCGACATGGAAACTCTGGATCAACCAATAATCTAGAGATAAATCGACAAAATTAGTCATGAAACACCAGCGGTTGAAGCTGCATGCATCAGACTGACAAAAATTCTGATAGCTATACTTCCGCACATGGCTATAGATAATTGATCAAGAGAATTAAGTGCCAGTGAGCTAAACCTTTAATAAAGAGAAGCCAACTAGAATACCGGTACAGTTTGACCACCATTCTATTGACAATAACAAACAACTTTGCCCCTTAATGCATAGACCAGCATGCAATCGTAAACTTACACCATTCTGTGATAGAAGAACAATTAATTGCCCCTTTTTTTCTCTCCATGTTAAAGGGAAGCTGATCAATAACCTATTGGAAATACAGCGATTGAAATAATCCCAAACTCCCGAAAAGGAGTCTATTTAGCTCTCTCGTATTAAACCAATCAACCAGCTATTATGTGCTTACCCGAAATAGTAAGACAGAACACAAAAGCACAGCCAAAAATAAAACAGCAGATAACCTACATTTCCATCATGAACATGACTGAACATGAACCTCCATTTTCCACAGAATGATTAATAAGATCCATTGACTCACCAGATAGTTTATTGGACGGCATTGACTCAGCCGATTGTCCAAAGGCTGAAGACCCTTGGCTAACTGATTCCTCCTCTCTCGCAAACAGAAACCTTGACTGGTTTCTGCTTGTGATTCGCCGTGGACCTGGTGCTTTCGGAGACCCTCGTTGAATATCAAGTTCACCCAACAACCCAACCAGGTTCTGAGGTGAAGTTAAAGACTCATTCCACATATCAAAGTCCGTAGACAAGATATTCGATATTATGCCACTCTCTCCTCTGTTGGCTGCCCCATCAAATGACATTTCGCCTTCATAACTTCCTCGCAGAGACTTCTTGTCTCTATTAGGACACAAATTGAAATACCCAGCATCATTTACATCAGCATCTTTCGTATTTAATATGTGCTCTTGATTTCTACTCAGGTAATTAGAAGGTCTATACATCAACTCACTGTTCCTACCTATAACCTTTCCATACAAATCATCACTGATTGTATAATCAGCACTATTACATGGAGAAGAATGAATGTTTGGAAGCCCAGACAGATGAGACGCATTAGAAAATTTGGGTATTCTGTTAACCTCGGGATTGCCAACCCTTTCGCTTTCAGGAGATACTAAATCATCTACTATACCCCACACATCATCTTGGTCATCCTGACCCAACATACTTATCAAATCAGATCGGACATCAGGGGAATCAGTCAACTCATCTATATTTCCAAATTCACCATATGCTCGCATAGCCGATTCCTCGTTTTCTTCGTGTCGGTTTTCATTAATGCTCATTGCTGAATTTGCATTTTCATCTGCGGTATCAAAAGAAGCAAAACCAACTCTATCAGAATTTAAAGAAGTATCAGCAATTTCTTCACTACTAGGGATTTTCTTGGTTGCAGTTTTAGCCTGTGGTTGCCCACTCGATAAGGATGTCGCAGGCATCCACGATGCACGGGAATTATCATAAACATCATTCCATCCATCTGTTTCTGCATTATTGAGAGCATTCTCAAGAACCAACATTTCTCCAGAAGCATGATCCAGTGAGGACTGCTGGCTCAGGCTTGCAACCCCTGGTTTTATTGTGGGTGGTTCAGTTAAATGCTGATTATTAGAAGCACGAGTTCCCCTAGACGGACAAGAACAAGACATCATTCAAAAGCAGTTTGAATAAAACAAAAAAAAGACACCTGAGATCGACATACATACCATGCTGCTCCTGCAGGTAAAGCAGCAGATCTACCAGAACTACTATTTGGTGGAGATATTCGAGCACCAATAGCTGAGTTCTGCTGACAAAATACCAAGAACATAACCAAAAAAAATTTGGTTAAAATTTTCAAGTGACTATTACTTTCATGATAGTATATAGCATAGTTATCATCACCAACGCCATTTGCAAAAAATAGTTTCAGTAGCCCTTGAATAGCTCAATGTGACACCAGAAGTGACGTTCTAACAGCAATCAAACTAAAAACTTAGATGAACAACCATTGGCAACAACTGAGTCAAGAGCAAGTGCAAGACACGGAAAATCTTACAGTTGTACATACATTGACATTAGCTAGAGGTTTCCCAGAAGAAATGGAGCTAGTAGTTCTGCAGCACACATCTGCTGGTGGAGGTAATACATTCCCTGAACGACGATGAGCCGGGTCCAAGGAGCTTGTATTTTGCTGAAGTCTATCCCTTTGGATTGATGCCATTATGTAAGCTCACTTAGAACCTCAAAAATATTAAAGGAAACCAACATATCATAACAAAACTGCAATTATACAGATGATTAGACAACTCCTCAGTGGCATAATTTATTTTGTTCAACAAGGCCAGTTTGAACCATATTTACTAGTAGTGGGATTTAGCTATCAATCCAATCATCACATGCCAGTAGCTGCAATTCAGGGCTATGTATTTCTTCTTTCGAGTTATACTTGATGGTAACCCCCGTGTAAACAAACATTTAAATGTGACTAAATGCATCATGACTTGAGCTCATTTATGCGAAATAACAATAAATACGTAAATGCATCTTGCCGTGGATTACATCAATAGGTAAGAATGTATAATTACCTTGTGTAGTCTGACATCGCTTCATCTTTCGTGAAACTATATTCTTGTGAAGCAATCTCATGCAAATATACACAGTCCCGGTTGCTGCAAGGCTGAATCAAATTAACTCCATTATTAGGCAGAATAAATTTGCACGAAACAAAACGTTGCAAGTATTTGAACAGACACACTTAAGTAATCTAATAAATGTTCTAATATTTCGATCAAAAGTTACAATAGTAGTACCACATTTCTCAGCCATGCATGACAATATTTGGTAGTCCCAAAGCAAGCCCTGCACAAAATATATATCACAATATAGACCATGTATCGATTATCTCAGATAATGAAAAAGGTGTATGACCACTCACTTCAAAAGTTTCCCATCTAACACAAACCCATGTACCGACTGGATACAGCACAGGGCTTCGTCTTCATTTGAAAATGTGCAATATCTACGCACAAGACGAAAGTCAAAACAAAGATAAACGAAGTGCAAAACCATTGAGAATATGAAACGATGGGTTATTTAATCAAATAAAAATATATCACTTGAAAAAAAAAAAGCAAAATGAAATATTAGGTTCTGCTCATAGATGCAAGATGCTCTTGAGCTTGAATTACACAGAAGGGATTATGAAATATTGTCACTAATTCCAGTGGAGATTAATAGTCAATAAATATTACAAATGGCACATTCAAACAGCTCCTTTACGGATATATTACCATTATCTTGATATAATTGGAACCCATACCAGAGATTGAGTGTATGCTAAATGATGTCGCGGACTAGCAAGCTACATAACATTTTCAGACAAAATAAAATCAGACTAAATGACTAGACGTCATTTCCTTCACAACATGTTACTTACACGCTACAGGTATTGTTTAAAAATTCTTGTATTACACCAGCTGACGTGCGTGAGATAGATACTTTGACAAGCTTTCCGTATTGACCAAAATACTCTCTCCGCTGAAGTAGCTGCGAAACAATCATCCAATTTAAGAAAGCAGAAGAGATTTGAAAGTACATGCCAGAGCACATGGTAAGCATTTTTACATCCTCATCTGCCAAAGTAAGCGGCATGCCGATAACGTAAGCAATATGCCTTTGGATAACTCGCAGGCTTGCCAGGTTCTTTCTTCCTTCACTCTTGCTCTTCCCCTTCTGTGACTTCGTCCTTTTCTCCACGTTTACCTCGGAAACAAGCCTGTGACGAAGATTAAAGCACACGGTGAGAGTGGGCTTTTTCTTGCAGACCTGTTATAGCAAATATTTTTACCGTCAGAAGAAAGCATCAATATGGAATACATTTACCTTGCACAGTCAACGGCAGTTCCAACAATTTTTTCTTTGTCGTAAGGAGTCCGACAAGCCGGACAACGCCCTTCTGTCTCTTTTTTCTCAGCCATATCCATAATTTGATGCCAGCACCAGACACAAATCTGTCAAATTTAAAATCATGCAGATTAATTTAATTCTTTCCACAGCTATAATAATCATGATCAAATGTAACGGTGTGAAGCAATGATGGACCTCATATCCACACTTGCATGGCTTCAACTGCTGATCAGTTAAATCCATTTCCTCAGTGCAAAGTGGGCAAATTCTTTCTCCTTGGTTGCCCATTTCCGCCTCTGTAGAAATAAGATACGATGATCATAATTGACAAGAAACCACAAATCACGGAATTGACATTCAAGCAATGCGTATTTTAGAATATCTTATACTGAACCTACACTTGCAAAGTATCTATCTCAAGCACCAAAATTCATTACCCTCCACCGACAAGAAATGCATGGTTAATAACATGAAGAAAAACAACAAGAAATACAATGTACCAAATCCTTGCCCACACACGTACACCAATACTTGATTTAAAAACACTCATCACTCTTGAAAAGGCTATATCACTCGATCACAAAAATAAACCAATACAAAAATCTATCATCAAGAACACACAACTGATCAATCAATCAAAACACGGGCAAAACAATAACGATGAAAAAAAAAACTTCCCACACTCCATAAAAAAAAAAAGGAAACTAGCCTTCCGAACTCAAATGAGCTCCCACGACAAGCGATAAGACTCAACCAGCTGTAAATTGGATCGAAAACGGAAAAAATTAAAATTTTTCTACAGACAAGTAATCCAAACCAAATAATTGAGATTAAATAAACCGAGTCCACAAGCGGATAACATGATCGAGGGAAAAAGAAGGGGACGAATGCTTACAGCGTATACGTCTGTATGTGTGCGTCGAGCACAAGAGAACCACAAAAGACCAACAGCAGCTGAAACAGAGAATTGAGTGAGTGAGAGAGAAACAGAATAGTGAGTGAAGCTGACGAAAATTTGTTGGGATGATTTTTTAATTTTATTTTCCAAATGGATCAGGTTAAGAGCGGGTCGGGTCGGGCGGGTAAGGAGATTTTAGAATTGAATGGCAATTCCTGAAATCCAAAAATGACGAGGAAAGTTGAACGCGTGCTTTGCTTAGCTGTTTATATAATCCCTCATTGTTGACCTTTTGTTTTTCGGAACCCTCTAATATGGGCTTGCACGTAATGGACCAGGAAAATATGGGCTTTAATTAAAAACCCCAATATAACTGTAGCCCAAACCCTTTAACTTTAGGGTGAAATGCACTTTTGCCTCTCAAATTGCATAAATTACATTCATCATACGAATATAATAATTATATATCCACTTGAATGATTACAATTTACAACTGTTCCTAAAATCCTATCCTATATATATTTAATAGTTTTCTTGGGTTGTTCACACATGTCCGTTAAATTTTTTTAGTTAATTATTTTTTAAGACGTTGATAAACCACGCCACACCGACTTTCTAAAAAACTAAACAACCAATGTATCAAAAAATTGGTTATTTAATTAGTAAATTAAAAATGGTTAATTAAGTTGTATAATTGACTTAAAATAATTATAGATAGACCCATGCAATGAACGGCCGAAAAACTAGTATTTATACCCTTATATAATTGGTCTAGGGTGGCTATATAAACTCACAAATTTGGTCTGTCAACTTATTTACGATTTAGTCCTCTATTTGTAATGAATATTTTTCATATAACTCGATTTTTGTATTTATTGTACTTATTCCCTTATACATATTTTTTTACTTTTATATTTAAAAATTATGCTTCATCTTAAACACTCAAAATTTGTATTCTCAAAATTATACTCCCTCTGATTTTTATTAGTAGTCGTTCTAGTCATTTACACACATATTAAGGAATGAATGAAAATGACTCTTATATCCCACGTTAGTTATTCCCATGTAATCACTATTTGTGTTGTCAATTTAATACTAGGGTTACATCTGGAAATCCACATACATCCTTCTCTTGAAAATACCAAAACGACAACTATTTAAGAACAAAAAAATTTCTGGAACGACAACTATAAAAAATCAGAGGGAGTAATTAATATAAAATAAAATTATATTTTCAGCATACCCATAAATTGTGCGAAAATTTACTAGTATATAGATTTGAAAGTGGCCTGTGAATTTATTGAAGTGGCTTGTACAGCTTAAAAATCGCACGCGTTGCCACGTGAAAAAATTACGGGTGGTTGTGGGTACCAATTTTTTTTTAATAACTCGTTTTATTTTTTTTATTTATTACATTCGGTTAATTTATCTTTTTCTCCAATTCAAATTTGTCTCTTTGAATGTATTTTTATGGGGATATATTTAAGTTTTTTCTTGAAGTATACCAACACTTCATTAAAAGAAGGGGGACAAGATGATTAGAAAAACCACGAAAATCATTTAAATTGAGGCGCAGCTGCTTCAGTAAAACGACAACTATCAGAAGGTCAAGTCTCTATTACATCCATGATAGTTTTTTGTCTTCTTCATATTACATTATTATCACCGTTTGAAAACTCAGACCACGCTACAGAAAAGTCTCGAGGGAAAAGAAATAGTGGTTACCTCGAAAACAGAGCTTCTCTAGCAATGGCTGCTTATATATCTTCACATTAATGGCTTGAAGTTCTTGCAATGCCGTGAAAATTTTCATCTCGCTTGGAGAAAAGCAAAAGGCTATTTCGAATTTTCTTGGTAACAATGCTTCTTACTGTTGTGTTTTTTCATTTTCTTGGAACTAATAGTAATAGTAGTGGCATTTGAAAACAGAAGAAGACGAACCCTTTTCGATTTCTTCGTCATTCTCATTGGCCACTGTGAACTGTGAAGTGATTAAATTAAAAAACGGATCTTTCTATGTCTCTCAATAGTGGGAGCAGCGGGAAAAAATAAAAAATGGAGACTTTTTGAATTTCATTTCATTTTTCAAGTAATGTTTCTTTATCTTGTCCAGGTTTTGCTTATACAATACTCTGTTCAGCTCCGCCATTTTTTCTTTCGTTTGGGTCTAAGCTTTTTCTGCTGTTCCCAGTTGACAGACTTTGAGAGGTTGATAGCTATTGAACTCTCAGACAGCTACTTTACAGGCTTTGTTGATGAAGAACGTATAAAACTTCATAAAATCTCTGATTATCACTTTTCACTACTTTCTTCTCCTTATCTCCCTGCATCTTATTATGTATTCTGTTTGTAAGGATAAGCATGGTTATCTTTTTCACTAAAAACCCTTCTCTTGCATCATAATTCTCGGCTTCAATGATGTTGTGTGTATGGATGAACTACCCTCAATATCAGGGCAATGTTATAATTCCATGTCCCCCACTTGCCTCAGCCTTTGACCTACTGCTAGCGTCATAAGCCCACCCTTTTCATGTGCTGCTACTTTTATCACTTGTCTCTTCACTTATAGCCCCTTTAATTACCTCCCTCGTGATATTATTTATAGCCTTTTCTTGTTTGCTGCAAGGTATTTATAGGCAAAGGCACCATGAAAGGGAAGCTCATGCATTTATCTACCTTCTTGTTTTATCTTCTCTGCGTGAATGTATTCAATGTATGCAGCAAATTGCAGGTCTTTTAGGTGCTAGAAGTAGTTTAAGTAGCTGTAATAATCCTACTACTGTGTCCATACATACGTACAGTTGAGGAAATATGCAGACTCCTAAATCAAGGTGATTTCTTGAATCCTCTCGTGTGTGAATTTCGTTTGTCCTAATATGTGCTGAATAGTTAGTTGCTGGCAATCTTTTTCAGGAAAAGTTCTTCTCCTGCACCACAGAAGAATTCTCCCAAGTCTTCTTCTTCGCCGTCTGATATAGCTCAAAAGAGTTCGCCTCAAGCTTGTTCTTCAGAAGGATCTCAGAAAGCTTCTCCTCGAACCGTTCGCCAGCTCAAGACGGGCCCGCGATATTTCGAGCACACGGCTTCTTCGCTGAACCTTGCGACGAAACCGCCGAAGGAACAGAGCCCTAAAGTAACAGAGCATAGGTCTCCAAGAAGTTCGACCTCCGAGGTAAAAAAACTGAAACTTTTGTTTTGCTTGGTCGATTTAGATTGTGTAAGAACTTGGGATTTTATAGCCGTGTTCGTAGTTGTCATGTGACTGTGAAATTTCGACGACAGAAAAAGCGTCCCGGCCGAGTATCTGAATTAGAGTCTCAGGTTTCGCTGCTAGAAAATGACCTCAATGCCTTAAAAGATCAGTTATGTGCTGCCGAGGCGTCGAAGAAGAAGGCTGAGGAAGACGCTGAGGTGGCAAACGAGCGAATATTGGGCTTGTCTTCGAAGCTTGAGGAGCTGCAGAGAAAGCTTTCGGACAATATAAGTTCGAACGACAATCAAGAACAGAGCCGGGCATTGAACTCAGAACCTGAAACTGTCCATGAAAAGAACTCGAGCGACTCAGCTGCGTTGGCCTCTGCGTTGGAAGAGAATAAACAGCTCAAAGTCAAGCTTGAGGTGTCGATTGAATCTGAAGCTACACATTTGAAGAACTACGAAACTGCCCAAGGCGAGCTCGATCAGTTGAAACAGCACTTGTCTGAGACTCAGTTGCTCGTCGAAGAAATGAAAGTTCAGCTAAAACAGAGCGAAGAGTCTGAAGCTCGGGCCCAGGCGACGGTTGGAGAAACGCTGGTACAGCTTGAAAATGCCAAGAAAACGATGGGCGATCTTAGGCTGGATGGAGGAGAAGGGCACCAAGAAGTGGCTTCTGAACTGGAAAAATCAAGGGCTCGTGTTAGTTATTTGGAAGAGCTCGTGAGCGAACTTAAGGCAAAGATCGACGTTAACTGTGGGCAAAATAATGAGATCGAATCTGCAGAAACAGAAATTGGTTCGGAGGAATCACGGGACAGCGAAAAAACCGAGCTGCAGACGCATAAAGACTCAATCGAAGAACTGAAGGCGAAACTTTTGGACAAAGAAACCGAACTGCAAGGCATCTGCGAGGAGAACGAGGGCCTAACCAAGAAACTCCAAGGACAAGAAGAGCTCAAACTTGAACTTGACAAATCGAGGGCAGATTTGGACAACCTCAGAGCCCTCTTAGCAGACAAGGAGAACGAATGGCAGAACATTGCCAAGGAAAACGGCAGGCTGAATTCTCTGATCAAAGAATCGATCCCAAATACCGAAAACATTGAATCCATCGAGGATTCAGAGAGAGAGGCTCCTATGAAAGTTGATCACTTGATGGGAGAAGTTGAGAAAAGCAATCGAAAAGTGGCGAGGATCACCGAGCAGTTAGACGCTATGCAGTCGACAAACACCGAGATGGAGGCTGAACTTAGGAGGATCAAAGTACAGTCTGATCAATGGAGGAAAGCAGCCGAGGCTGCTGCTGCTATGCTATCTGCTGGTAATAATGGGCAGCAGCTCATGGAAAGGACGGGTTCCATGGATAGCCATTACAGTCCTAGGATGAAGAAGATGGGCTCGCCTTACGCAGATGATCTCGACGAAGATTTGCTGAAGAAGAAGAACGCCAACTTGCTGAGAAGGTTTTGGAAGAAACCTCAGAAGTAAACAAGGATTATAAACTAAACTGTGAACTGCTGCTGCATTTTCTTTCTTTTTTGGCAGGATTGTGTAATGAAAACTTTTAAGTTTAACTACAAAATCTGCCATTCTGTGTTTTTATGAATTATTAAAATAAAGATTGCTATGCTAAGCAAGATGGGAAAAGGGAATAAAGGCCGGCTGCCTTGTACCATTCTAAAATCTTAAAAAGGTTCAATCTTTTTCCAAAAAGGGACGACCTTTGTAAAATATTCGTCCAAGAGGCAAGAATAAAGAATTAAGGCAAAATTCATTTTAAAAATTGTCGTTATTTCGATATGCCCCACGCTAACGAGGTTGTAATATTCACGATGATGCTGGTGCTTGCTTGCTTGCTCGCTCGCCCATCTTCTCAAACATACGCCGCCGTGTAGTACAATAGCCGGCAATCTGATACTCCGCAGAAAAAAACCCAATCTTCATAGTATACGCAGGGTGAGCTTCCAATCCTTGAAACCCATATCAGCTTAAGCTATACTGTTTCTACTTTGTGCATGAGATAATGGATGATGCTAAGCTGTCCGAGAAAGGGAACGACGAAAAAAGACGTTCTTTGATGTCCGAATATTGGAAGAGAGAGACAGGTTTGTACCATCCCAGAGCCTTCTCTCGCCGCCTCTACGCTTCTCAGGTCGATTTTACTGAAACTTTTTTTCTCTAATTGCTACCTTGATTTTCCCTGGCCATATTGTCTTAATTTGGGCGTGTTTAAGCTTTTGTTCGTGCAAGTAAATCTTTAGTATTTTGTAAGCTCTGATCAACCTTTTCAGTTCCCTTTTCCCTTAACTGGGACAACACTTACTTTGCCCCTTTTCCAAAGATTATTCGTCATGCCAAAAAAAGAAGCGATTTCTTACTTCGAATATCGACGCAGGCCCTAGTCGAAAAGATCGATTCGTACGCGACCCTAAACGCCCACGACGGCTGCGTAAACACCGTCGAATTCAACGCCTCGGGCGAAATCCTCGTCTCGGGCTCGGACGACAGGCAAGTAATTCTCTGGGATTGGGCAGCTGAGAAACTGAAGCTTTCGTATTTTTCTGGCCATTTGGACAACATATTCCAGGCAAAGTTCATGCCTTTCACCGACGACCGTGTAATAGTAACCTCATCCGCCGATTGCCAGGTACTTCTTTCCCCGCAGATTTTTTATTATTGAGTGATTCGTTTGGGCTGATCATTTTTTTTTAATGTAAATCGAAGGTAAGGGTCGGCCAATTGTCCGAAGATGGCTCGGTGGAGACGAAGAAGCTAGCGATCCACCGTGGCCGTGTCCACCGTCTGGCTGTGGAGCCGGGAAGTCCTTACGTATTCTACAGCTGCGGCGAGGATGGCTTCGTTCAACATGTGATGTCTTTTTCCTTCTAATCGTTCAAAAAAATGCATACGCGTATATATTTTGTTGGCTTAAATACTTTTTTAGTCCGATAAGTTGGAGGGTAGCATTATGGGGGGAACGGATGCAGGGGTTGTCGTTGTAGGGACTATAACTTTCAAAATTAAGCAATATGATATTATATGATAGACCCCTTGATTGTGCCCGAAATTCTAGGATTTCTTCGTATAGTTTGTGTTTCGACGAGTTTAGGGAGCGCGCTATAGGACAACGAATTTAGTGATTGGCATTTTAAGGATAATAATTTTGAAAATTAAGCAGTTTATGATCATTATACGCCAGAATCCTTGATTTTACCCCAAATTCTAGGGTTTCAGCGTATAATTTTAGTGTTAGGCAAGATTAGGGGGTGCATAACATTTAGAATCAAGCAACTTTGAACAAAATCTAGAGTTCCGGCGTATAACGTGCATAATTTGCTTAATTTTTGAAAGTCGTTATCAGTAAAATGTCTCCTTCTATATTCTGTCCATATAGTGTCATCCTCCTAAATTACAAGACTGAAAAAATAATCAACCATGTTCGCCTTTTGCAGTACGATCTCCGTACGAATACGGCCACCAAGCTCATTTACTGCACGTCTTACACGAAGGACGGTTACCCGAAAGTCGCCCTGAACGCCATCGCCATCGACCGACGAAACCCAAACTACTTCGCCGTCGGCGGCGCCGACGTCTACGCCCGAGTTTACGACGTCAGGCGTTGCCACGCCTCCGCCAAGGAAGGAATCCCCGTAACCGCTTTCTGCCCCAACCACCTCGTCGGGACCCACGACGCGCACATAACTGCACTCGCCTACTCGGGCTCGGGCGAGCTGCTCCTCTCCTACAACGAAGAGCTCGTGTACTTGTTCGAGAGGGACATGGGACTCGGCCCGAGCCCGGCCCGCCGGACGGTGGGCGGGGCGGATCCAAAGGCTTATAAGGGCCATAGGAATGCTCAGACGGTCAAAGGCGTGAGCTTCTTTGGCCCGAACGACGAGTACGTCTTGAGCGGGTCTGACTGCGGGCACGTGTTTGTTTGGAGGAAGAGAGACGGGCGGCTCGTGCGCATGTTGCTCGGCGATCGAAACATCGTGAACCAGATCGAGCCGCACCCAACTATTCCCGTCCTCGCGAGCTGCGGGATAGAGAAGGACGTGAAGATTTGGAGCCCGTCTTCGCACGCCGTGGAACCGTTGCCCGAGAACTTTGACGAGGTAAGAAAGAACTTGGATTATTTACTCGAGCCCGTTTTGAGAAAACCAGCGTGCACGCTCATGTCTAGGCTTATTTCTTTGTACCCAATTCCTTTCTCGTCCTTGAGTTCTGATACCATGTTGAATGATCACTTCATCTAAAAGTTTAAGCATGATGGAAACATATCGGTTTTAAACTTTATATTTCCGAAAGTATCCTAACTTAACTATTGCCTTGTCCGTCGATCTATATTATGAATAAAAAAACAGATAATCGAGTCGAATGGACAACCCCCTGAGCAGCGGTTGACTTCGGATGTAATAATGCGGATTTTGAGGCTGAATAGGAGGCAAACGACGGCGTTCATGCAATGGACCGAACGAGAAGGTGTTCTTACGGAAGGTCCCGAGAGTGATGAAGAGGAGGTAATGGACTATGTTATGGGGTTCTCAGATGGAAATGAGAGTAATTCTGAGGATGCTGAGAACGCAGGAGAATGTCTTATTAGCTGAGTTTTGTGTATATATATGTATGT
This sequence comes from Craterostigma plantagineum, assembly GCA_027422505.1. NCBI lineage: Eukaryota > Viridiplantae > Streptophyta > Magnoliopsida > Lamiales > Linderniaceae > Craterostigma > Craterostigma plantagineum. The sequence continues at coordinate 188,088 of JAPQWV010000229.1, forward strand.
ATTAATAAAGTCCAAGCTTGAGTATTTGTTTTCTTTTCTGGTGACTGTTGTGGCAAGGTTAACAGCATAATCTTATATTTTGTTTTTTTTTTTTAGAAAAATCAGTTGAGGATAGCATGAAGTTTGCCATTCGAGTTGGTGACTGTTGTGACTTTACCATTACAGGGTTATGGTTTCCATACCCTGGCTAATAACGATACGATTTTATTGCCATTTGGTTAAAATCTGAACTTTGACAATCATCATCTGCCAAGGTTTCTACCACGATATTTCATTAGCATAATACAAATGACCTTTGCATCACCACATAAAGCCATCGTAAGGAAAGGAAAGTAAGTTATGAGCCGAACTAATAAACAAACTCAACCAAAAGACAAAAAACAACTCCATAATCATGAAATAATCCAAAGAGACTAAGAAGAACAAAATTGCACTTGAGAGATCACGTGGCACCCTTCTTAGCAGCAGCCTTGGTGACCTTAGCACCGCTCGGGTCCTTCTTCTCGACGTTCTTAATAACCCCAACGGCAACGGTCTGCCTCATATCACGAACAGCAAAACGACCCAACGGAGGGTACTCAGAGAAGGTCTCAACGACCATGGGTTTGGTGGGAATCATCTTCGCCATGCCAGCATCACCGGGTAATTTACCCATCATCGAGGGCCAGGCACACACGCCACACATGAGAATGGGTCCCGGTATAAGCTTGATGGGGTTCCTTCCTAAAACCAATTGGTGTGTTACGACCCCAAGTAACTTAGAAATTTTTTTTCGACTTACGGGCCTAAACACGGCTCGACCACGACTACGGCGCGTGTCGATCAGCCTAACCCCTCGATCTTTTCACTCTTTTTCCTCAACTCACAAGATGGAATAACGGAATATTGAGATGGTACGGTTCGTATTTGCTTCGGGATCACACCAAAAACACTCCGAACAAAGGAACGAACACGCGAGCTTTACGGGGCAACTTCCCCAACCCTATTTCATTAATTGAACATGCGGGATTACAACTCGACGTCTTTCTCGAACCTTACAACGACATAACCATTCGCTATTAACGACTTTCGTTAACTAACTACTCGAACACACACATGGACTATACTACTTCGAAACCTCAACTACACAAACTATTCTTTCAACTCTTGAATGCCTTCAAAGTCTTCAACTTCTTAGGTATTTATAGGGCTGAATCTTCTTCACTAAGGAAGCAAGGTGGTGCCATGCATGAAGCCCTTAAGCCACCTCTCATTTTGGTTCATGAAGTGGCGCCTTGCATGGGCTTCAAATGCCACCTTCCCTTAGCTTGTAATGATTACTTCTTGAGGTCCAATGATAATCCATGCTTAGTGTAGTGGAATACATGTGTCAACCTTTGAAGAGGTTGTCATCACTCCAAAATCCCACTAAGAATAGTTTAATATAGGAAAATCAATGTTAGTAGCACATTTGGGTTTGATTTAGGTGTTTCGGGTCTGGGCCCGGTCAGACGGCCCGCGAGAAGACTTCAGCGCCCCATCGGGCGCGCAGCATGGATGGGCATGCACGCGGCCTGAGCGCGCTGTCGGGTGCTGCCGGGCGTTGGCGCGCGCTGGGCCGCACGCGTGCTGTGCCACGCGCTGCTAGCCCGCGTGCTGCTGGGCGCTGTCTGGCGTTGGCGCGCGCTGAGGTGCGCGCGCGTTGCCTGCCCGCCTCGGCGCGCGCTAGCTTCCCCGCGCGCGTGGTTGCGTGTGGCCCTTGCGACTTACAGTCTGGCCGGTACCTCGCCTTGTTGCGCGTCTTCTTCTCGGTGGTTATGTGCGGTAGCAAGACTTTGTCGAGTTGTCTACAACATACTCTATTCTTAAAACAGACTAGCTCGGGCGGCGATCCAATTTCGTCGCTCAATGTATGGTGACTCCGAGCCTTCATCACCTCCCGTCCCTCCTTGACGGGCCGTTGACCTAGTCAATGGTCAGTCTCGGTCAACCTCGTGACAATTCTCCCCGGCTTGAATCGGCGACGCCCTCGTCGACGACCTTGGGGTTTGTGTCTTCAAATACACCTGGATCTTGTCCTTGAATTGCCATAGGTCCTCTTCCTTCTCCCAAGAGTTTCTTATGATTGGCTCGCCCTTCCATCAGATAAGATAATTAAATGGGGCATTCGGAATGTCCGATCTCTTCCGATGTGCGATGATCCTTTCTATTTCGCGGTCGAATGTCTTTCTAGGAGCCGTGGGTATGCCCAGTTCATGCCTTCTCTCGGGGTCTACGTCCTCTAGTACTTCTTGAGAAAGCTCACGTGAAAGACCGGGTGAACGCGGTATTTTGGAGGCAACTTGATACGATAGGCCACCTTGCCTACTCGTTTAAGTACCTCAAAAGGTCCATTGTACTTGGACATCAAGCTTTTTGCGGGGGCGTTGGCCTTCCAGCTTGCACGAAGTTGGGGCGTCATCTTGACCCAAACTTTCTCGCCTACCGCGAACTCCAAAGTTTATGACCTTGGCCATAATACTTCTTCATTCGGCGACTAGCTTTCTCCAAGCTGTCTTTGGCCTCGTCGCACATGATCTGTCTTCCTCTAGCTAATCTGTATGCGGCTGGGCTATCCCCTCCAATCTCACGGATCGTTACGGCTTGTGGCGTCAACGGTTGAAAGTCGTACACTAACTCGAACGGAGACTTGTCCGTGGCCGAAGATTTGTGAAGATTGTAGCAGAACTGGGCGGCGTCCAGCAAAATGGGCCAATTCCTCTGACTCGCCGTCACGTAGTGGCGGAGATACTCTTCAAGTAGCTGATTGGCTCGTTCGGACTGTCCGTCAGTCTGGGGATGATATGCCGAAGAAAATCGCAGCTTGGTGCCAAGCATGCGAAATAAAACCGTCCAGAATCGTCCCGTAAAACGGGTATCACCGTCGCTGATAATCTCTTCGGGCATACCGTAATGCTTTAGCACATTTCGGAAGAAAAGCTCGGCGGCGATGTCTGCCGTGCATTCCACGGGAGCGGCCATAAAGATAGACATCTTTGAAAAGCGATCTACCACTACAAAAATAGAAGCATTACCTTCTACTCGTGATAATCCGACAATGAAGTCCATCGTGATTGACCTCCATGGTATCGAGGGTACAGGTAAGGGTTGGAGTAGACCGGATGGCTTGGTCTGCTCGGCCTTGTCCCGTTGGCAGACGAGGCAAGTCCGAACGAAGGATTCGACATCCTGCTTCATCTTTGGCCAGTAGAACTTCCGAGATAGCAAGGCCATCATGCATCCTATGCCCGGGTGTCCAGCCCACTGCGGCTCGTGGTGCTCGACGAGCAACTCGCGCCGAAGTTTTCCTGTCGGAACATAATATCGGCCACCATGGGTTACGAGGAGTTCGTCCTCGAGCCAATAGCGTTTGATTAGTCCTGCCTCGACATCTTCCTTGAGCTTCCTGTAGACATGATCATTCTCACCTTCGCGCCTTATTCGGGCCGCGTAGCTACTAGTGGGTGTGCTTGATGCTCCTAAGACGTTTAGAGAAGGTATTCGACTTAGTGCATCCGCTACGTCATTCTGTCGTCCTGGACGATGTATCCACTCGAAATCAAACTCGCCTAGAAACTCTTGCCACCTGGCTTGTTTGGGCGTGAGCTTCCGTTCGTCTTGAAGTACGTGTTGGCTACATTGTCTGTTACGATTAGAAATTTGGAATTGAGAAGATAATGACGCCATACCTCGAGACAGTGAATGACGGCAGTCATCTCACGCTCGTGCGTCGTATAGCACGTTTCGACGTCCTTCAGCTTTCGACTCTCGTAAGCAATCGGATGCTTATTCTGAACGAGAACGCCACCTATATCCTTCCCAGAAGCGTCGGTGTGGACCTCAAAGGGCTGGCCGAACTCTGGAAGTTTTAGTACGGGTTCGCTTGCCAAAGCCGTTTTGAGTCCTTGAAACGATTCTTGGATCTTCGGGGTCCAAATCCACGGCGTGTCCTTTTTCAAAAGGTCCGTGAGCGGTGCAGCTATCTTCGAATAACTCTTTATGAAACGTCTATAATAGTTTGCCAATCCAAGGAAAGAACTTAGTTCGGTTATGTTGTTCGGCTGTGGCCATTCTACCACGGCTCGAACTTTTAAGGGGTCCATGCGTATCTCACCATCTGCTATGATATGGCCGAGGAAAGTGATCTTCGTCATCCCGAATTCGCACTTTTCGTGTTTAACGTAAAGCTTGTTTTCTTGTAATCGCTTGAGTTCCATGCGCAAGTGTCGTACTTGCCAATAATCCGAACGAAGGTCGAGTTTGGTGAAGTATCGCGCCTTCACTAACTTGTCGAACAAGTCCAAAGCATTTGGGATCGGGTACTTGTTCTTCACGGTAACCTTGTTCAAGGCATGGTAGTCGACGCAAAATCGAAGAGACCCATCCTTCTTCTTTTGGAACAAGACCGGCGAGCCAAAGGGAGCCTTCGAGGGTCGTACCAAGCCGGCGCTTATCAACTCGTCGAGTTGCTTCCTAGGCGCCGTAAGCTCGGCGGGATTCACCCGATAGGGTGCCTTCACGGGTGGTCGCGCTCCTGGAGGAAGTTCTCGTGGCAGCTCCGGCGGCATGATGTCTTCAAACTCTGCTATCACGCGAGCAGCTTCCCGAGGTGGCTCCGAGGTCGCGACTTCTTCAACTTCCCTAACGGCGGCTACGTAAGTCGGCTCGCCGCAGCGCACTCCCTTCTTGATTTGGAGGGTCGAGATCCATATAGGGTCTTCGGGAGCCTCTCTCGGCTTTTCATGGTAATAGCCTTGGATGAAGCCGGGCTGCGCTTCGTCCATCACCATGATTCCTCCCAAGTAGGGAATTTGCATCGCCTTCGCCTTGACTAAGAAGTCGTCACCTAAAATCAAATCGAAATCGTTAAGAGTTACCACTTTGCATGTGAGAGTGTCCCACCAATGTCCCACGACGATGTCGATGGCTGTCCATCCGAACACCGAGACGGGTCGCGCGTTGACGGCTCGCATCGTAGAGTTGTCCGGCGCAACCCAAAGTTGCATTTGGTCGCACATCGCCTGCGACAAGAAGTTGTGCGAGGCGCCCGTGTCGACTAGCGCCGTAATGTCGTAGGACATCACCCAACAAGGGACATACATCAGCTCGTGTTCGCCCGTTCGTCCGGCCAGAAGTACTGCGAGGTTTTGGGTGTGGGCCGACTTCGCTTCCTCGTTCTCGGACTTCGCCTTCTCGCGGATTTGGGCGGCGATAGTGGCGACGATGGCACGGTTGGGGCATTGGGCTTGCTTGTGGGGACCTTCGCATAGATGGCATTTGATCGAACTCGTCTTCTTCTTGTTCTTTTAGTTCTTCGCGGTGGAGGGTTCCGCCACGGCCTGATTTACGGTGGCGCCCGTCTTCTTTTGGCCTTTGCCTTTCTTAGGCCCCTCCTTCTTCTCCGCGTTAGCTTCTTGTTTTGGTACCTGTTTCTCCGTAGACACCCGGGGAATATCTCTAAGACGTTCGGCCTCGGCAATGGCCGTTTGGAGATCGGTTATGTCTTTACGCATAAGCTCACGTTGCGCATTAGTTCCCAACCCGTCAATCAAATAGTAGATCTTGTCCGCTTCGGACATATCCTTAACGTAAATCAAAGGACGTTGAAACTTTTGAACGTACTCATGGACGGGACTGGTTTGTCGTAGCTTTCTCAACGCGTCCCTAGCATGCCACGCGTTGTGGTGAGGTAGAAAGTGGGCTCGCAGCTCCGACTTCAGCCTCCCAAGTCTCGACCCGTCCTTGCTCCGTGGTGGCCTCACGTTGCCGCGTGCGCCACCAAAGCTTAGCATCATCCGTCAAGAGACGGCCGGCCACAGCGACTTTCTCCGCTTCGCTGGTATGTTTGGCCGTGAAATGTTCTTCTAGGTCGTCGAGGAAGTTTTCGAGAACTTTAACGTCGCGAGCGCCGTTAAAAGTCTCGGGACCGGGCATGGTCTCGGGGACGACCGAGACCGGTGTTGCCGAGGGTGAGGGGCTCGCTCCGCCAAGTTGGGCCACGTCGCGCCGAAGGACCCTCAATTCCGCGTCAAGGTCGGCACGATGTGTGATGCCGGCCTCGACCTCCTCGTCGAGCCGGCGAGTAAGCTCCTCGAGCTTCTTGGCGATTAGGGTGGTGGTGCCCGTAGTTGCGGCCTTCAGGTCGGCGAACATGTCGGACAGCCTTTCCGCGAACTCGAACCCCCTCCGAGAGTTCTCGTGCATGTCGGAGAGTTGTCGTTCTAGGTCGGATGGCAATAACTCTCGGACGGCATGCATCTCTTGCTCCAAGTTGAGCATCTTCCTTTCGATCTCGTCAATCCTAGATCGTAGCGTCGAGTGCGTCTGACTGGCCTCATCTCGGCTTGTCGACGCGATGTCCATCTCGAATGCGTGTGAGAAGATTGGTGTGGGAAAATATACTCAGGGCTCTGATACCACTTAATGTTAGACCCCAAGTAACTTAGAAATTTTTTTTCGACTTACGGGCCTAAACACGGCTCGACCACGACTACGGGGCGTGTCGATCAGCCTAATCCCTCGATCTTTTCACTCTTTTCCCTCAACTCACAAGACGGAATAACGGATATTGAGATGGTACGGTTCGTATTTGCTTCAGGATCACACCAAAAACACTCCGAACAAAGGAACGAACACGCGAGCTTTACGGGGCAACTTCCCCAACCCTATTTCATTAATTGAACATGCGGGATTACAACTCGACGTCTTGACTCGAACCTTACAACGACATAACCATTCGCTATTAACGACTTTCCTTAACTAACTACTCGAACACACACATGGACTATACTACTTCAAAACCAACTACACACCCTATTCTTTCAACTCTTGAATGCCTTCAAAGTCTTCAACTTCTTAGGTATTTATAGGGCTGAATCTTCTTCACCAAGGAAGCAAGGTGGCGCCATGCATGAAGCCCTTAAGCCACCTCTCATTTTGGTTCATGAAGTGGCGCCTTGCATGGGCTTCAAATGCCACCTTCCCTTAGCTTGTAATGATTACTTCTTGAGGTCCAATGATAATCCATGCTTAGTGTAGTGGAATACATGTGTCAACCTTTGAAGAGGTTGTCATCACTTCAAAATCCACTAAGAATAGTTTAATATAGGAAAATCAATGTTAGTAGCACATTTGGGCTTGATTTAGGTGTTTCGGGCCTGGGCCCGATCGGACGGCCCGCGAGAAGACTTCAGCGCCCCATTGGGCGCGCTTTCGGGTGCTGCGGGGCGCTGGCGCGCGCTGGTGTCCGCGCGCTGCTAGCCCGCGTGCTGCTGGGCGCTGTCTGGAGTTGGCGCGCGCTTAGGTGCGCACGCGTTGCCTGCCCGCCTCGACGCGCACTAGCTTCTCCGCGCGCGTGGTTGCGTGCGGCCCTTGCGGCTTACAGTTTGGCCGGCACCTCGCCTTGTTGCGCGTCTTCTTCTCGGTGGTTATGTGCGGTATCAAGACTTTGTCGAGATATCTACAACATAGTCTATTCTTAAAACAGACTAGCTCGGGCGGCGATCCAATTTCGTCGCTCAATGTATGGTGACTCCGAGCCTTCATCACCTCCCGTCCCTCCTTGACGGGCCGTTGAACTAGTCAACGGTCAGTCTCGGTCAACCTCGTGACATGGTGTTAGGAGAGAATGGCACATCAAGCTTGTAAACCATTTCAATTTCTTTGTTATTGTCGATGTGGGACATTTCTTTTTGCAACACGTGATATTCCAACACTCTCCGCTCACGTGTGAGCCTGTTTCTTTTAATCGGATGGGAACGCCACTTTTTTTTTCGAACCCGGCATATACTTTTTTAATTGAGTCGGATCATCCCGCTCTGATACCATGTAGAGATTGGGGCCGGACCTCCGGTAATTTATCCGTCGTCGAGGCCCACGTTCAATAAATTGGGCTCCTTCTCCAACTCCTTGCCCGAACGCCTATCGATCTTAGTCAACAGCTCAACAAACTTCACAGCAAGTTGCGAAGTGTGACAGTCGAGCACTGGGGCGGCGTATCCATTGCCAAACTGCCCGGGGCCTTGTCATAATTTCAGAAAGAGGACGGAAAAGAGAACTAGTAAATAATTAGCAATAAAATCAATAAATTATTAAAGTTGGTACGCCTTAAACTAACAAGCGATGATTCAACGAAAAGGATGAGAATCCACAGCTGTAAATTAATACCACTAAAAGCATATTATAATAGATGTGATAACTGATAAGGCGGTTTTTGGCATTGATTGCCTTTTTGCCAACTCACAAATATAAAAAATGCAATCCGCCATTAGTGGTATTAATTTAATTTGCAGCAGGAACTTATCCTTTTCCATTTTAAAATTAACAAAATATCTATATTTCCCGGATATTCTTCTTTATTCCTATCTTTTTGGTTTCCGGTCATTTTTGTAACTACGAAATATTCTGATATAATGGGCTTGCAGAAAAAAAGCCCAATCCATCACTAGGGCAAAAGTCCCATGCAAGACTTCGCCTATTACTATCCGTCCGATCACATAATCCAACGGTTCATCTAAACCCTAGTTTACTTTCATTGCTGTGAAAAAGTCCATAAATAAGCCCATTACAACTTGGAACGAACTCTTCCTCTTAGCATTCGATCACTCTGCGATTTTTCTTCAGCGGCGGGGATCTCTGTGTTAGCTAGAATTCTCTCCAAGGTAAGCTTCGGTTATATAAAACAGCTGCATGTTTGTTATCTGAAGCGATCGTTGGATATTCTTATGACTGAATGTTAATTTGCTTATAAGCTGCTGATGCATATGTTTGTGATGTTTTTAGATCACTCGTTCTTTGTTGAATTATATGATGATGTGTAGCTGGCAGTGAAATTGAGAAAAGACCGTTTTTGTGTTTTCATAGCTTCATCATTTGCCTTGTTCACGAATTTTCCTTAGCTCACAAGATCTTGTTGGCATGGTAGAGTTTTTTAGATCCGATTGGAAATGGTTAATAATTTTCGGTGGGTGAGTCGGCCGGTCAAGTGATTATTTGCACGTCTTTGTTGATATCCGATTTTGTCATTCATGTTCGTGGTTAGATTTGTTTCCTTCAATTTAATATGCTTGCTTGATCTATGAATCAATTTTGTATGCTATCAGATATGACTTTTTATACATGCAAATCTCGTTGTAATTGGATTATAAAATTTACTGTCCACTAATTTTGATTGACTTGTTTGTGCAGTTTTTGCTCTGATACTCAAAGATGGGCAAGGAAAAGACTCACATCAACATTGTGGTCATCGGCCACGTCGACTCTGGGAAGTCCACCACCACCGGCCACTTGATCTACAAGTTGGGTGGTATCGACAAGCGTGTCATCGAAAGATTCGAGAAGGAAGCCGCCGAGATGAACAAGAGGTCCTTCAAGTATGCCTGGGTGCTCGACAAGCTCAAGGCAGAGCGTGAGCGTGGTATTACCATCGATATCGCCTTGTGGAAGTTCGAAACCACAAAGTACTACTGCACAGTCATCGACGCCCCTGGGCATCGTGACTTCATCAAGAACATGATCACTGGCACTTCACAGGCAGACTGCGCCGTGCTCATCATTGACTCAACCACTGGCGGTTTCGAAGCTGGTATTTCCAAGGATGGACAGACCCGTGAGCATGCGCTTCTCGCCTTTACTCTTGGCGTCAAGCAAATGATCTGCTGCTGCAACAAGGTGAGGAAATTGCTGCTTTTTGGTTCATACTATGGTGTTTGTACATCGAATTTTGTGATTCCCAATGTTGTTGCTTGCTACCCAGATGGATGCTACCACGCCTAAGTACTCCAAGGCGAGGTACGACGAGATCATCAAGGAAGTGTCCTCCTACTTGAAGAAGGTCGGCTACAACCCCGACAAAATCCCGTTCGTCCCCATCTCAGGGTTCGAGGGAGACAACATGATCGAGCGATCCACGAACCTCGACTGGTACAAGGGACCAACCCTCCTCGAGGCCCTCGACCAAATCCAAGAGCCAAAGCGTCCATCGGACAAGCCCCTCCGTCTCCCACTTCAGGACGTCTACAAGATAGGAGGCATAGGCACCGTGCCGGTCGGCCGTGTGGAGACTGGCGTCGTGAAGCCAGGCATGGTCGTCACCTTCGGCCCAACCGGGCTGACCACTGAAGTCAAGTCCGTCGAAATGCACCACGAGGCCCTCCAAGAAGCCCTCCCCGGGGACAACGTAGGGTTCAACGTGAAGAACGTAGCAGTGAAGGATCTCAAGCGTGGGTACGTCGCCTCGAATTCGAAGGACGACCCCGCCAAGGAAGCGGCTAACTTCACCTCTCAGGTCATCATAATGAACCACCCTGGGCAGATTGGCAATGGTTACGCCCCGGTGCTCGACTGCCACACATCGCACATTGCTGTGAAGTTTGCCGAGCTGTTGACTAAGATCGACAGGCGTTCGGGCAAGGAGCTCGAGAAGGAGCCCAAGTTCTTGAAGAACGGCGACGCTGGCATGGTGAAGATGATTCCCACCAAGCCCATGGTCGTCGAGACCTTCTCTGAGTACCCTCCGTTGGGTCGTTTTGCTGTCCGTGATATGAGGCAGACCGTTGCCGTTGGGGTCATCAAGAGCGTCGAGAAGAAGGACCCGAGCAGTGCTAAGGTCACCAAGGCTGCTGCTAAGAAGGGTGCCAAGTGAACTGTGGTCCTTTGTGTTGGGGAAGTTTGTTTATCTAAGATGTTGTGTTGTTTTTTAAGTGGATTAAATTTTGATGTGTCTTTGAAATTCTGGTATTTATGAATGATTCTGTTTTTTCTATTTTTTTCATGATATTTATGAATGATTTAAGATTTAATAAAAAGCTATGGTGGGAAAAAAATGCTAATTCTCGTGTTTATTTAGTAATTATTTCGTGATGCTTTTCTTTATATCTAGATATACTTGGGAATTAAATCAAGCGAAGCCCATACCCATACATATATATTCGAGCCCATAACTGTATTTTCTTTAAAACAGTGTTTTCTTCTCTTTCAAGTTAGCTCGAGAGTCCGAGACCTGCTCTGCCTGCTGATTTAAGCTGAAAAAAGGTTTGATTTTTCCGATTTCTTTTTTTTCTTTGTCGCAAGGCCTGCCCAACGGTAATAAACTTTAGTTAACATGATGGTGTAAATTTTTCTTTTGCATCAAGTTTTCGATATGATTCGTTGCCTTTCGATCGTCTGTCCAGTTTTTTTTTGTTGAAATGAGAGCGGATATGTGCGTGTTTGTCCTCGGACTGCTTTGAGCTTTGATGGGGAAAATCATGTGATTGGTATTTTATATGTTGGAAGTTTGAAGTTTTATTGGATCATAAAGTAGGAGTCGGGGTTCAGTTCAGTTCAGTTCACCCTACTACATAAGCTGTGCCCTACATCTTAATTTTCTTTTGTCAGATTTTAGGGAAGTCTTTCAATTATAATTTTTAATGTATTTACGTTGAATTATATAAATTTTGGCTGTCCCCTGCTTCTTTTTCTCTAGCATGCTGCAAAACTACTTAAGATTTAGTCTTCCGCCGTAGTTGCATTGTTAAATCGAGGGCCTTGGATGCTTTACAAAAAAGGCCAACCTTTGTTTAATTTCGTGCATGAGCTGTATCTCAATGCTCTCTCGTGTAGTTTCGGTATGGAAGCTGAGAAAATCCCTTCCAAGAAGCCATCTCAAACTACAGAAATGTCGTCGTGCCGCAAGAAGAAGAATGAGAGTGCTACATTCTTGGAAGATGTCAAGGATCACATCGATGAGTTCATCAACGCTTCGATGGAAGAACACAAAACTTGCTTTCAGAAGACAATCAAGAAGGTTCGGTTCTTGATTTGATTAAAACAAATTACACACAAGCTACTTTCCCTTTCTTTTTTCCTTCTCCAACAGATGCTTGGGTGCTCTTACACTTGAGTTGATTCATTGTTGTCGCTTTCTCAGATGTTTGGCATGTCGAAAGTCGTTGCTGAAAGGAGTTCTGAGAATAAGGAAGTCGAAAGTTCTTTGCCTCTACAGACGACGGTCGCCAAGTAATAAATATTGTCGTGTTTTATAATGTTTGCGCGCAACTTTTTGGCCTGCTGCCTTACCCTAGTTTCGAGTTTGCAATCTTATGTCAGCTGAACAGTAAATGAAAATAAAATTCGAATCGTCGTAAAATTCAATCTACACGGATCATAGCCGAATAAACAACATTGAAATCAGTCTCTAATATCAAACCTAGTGCGCCTAATAGGTTCTTCGAAAAAGACCAGCAAAAGACAATTTATAACATAAAGCCAGTGATGATGGGACATCAGTCTTCAGTTTCTTGTTCAAGAACTGAAAGAATGGCCAAGGCAGGTGAACCAAGGTGCAAGCCTCGAACGAAACCGCCGTAACTTATCCTCATTTTATGACAAAGCAGCAATATGGAATCCCATAATGCTGTTCTTCCCTGCAAAAACAAAGACAAGAAATTCCAACAAAAATCGGACACAAGTTGCTATCTTTACCCAATTGGACAAGCTGAGGAAGAGAAAAATGCAACCATATTTACACAGATGATATGACTTGCCTGGAGAGAGAACTGAGGCTTCTTGTCCCAGTACAAGGCAAACACTGGCGGTCTCTGCTTCCCAATAGCCAACACACAAGCGCCAGGATGCAATACAGAGGGAACACCGCATATAATAGCTATGTACTTCTCGGGGAACCTCTCTTTTGGAGGCAAAACCCCCAAAAACAAAGGGTTCTTGCTCGCCTGTACTCCAGCATAAGTCGAAGGATCGATATGCAGCATCCATTTTGGGAATTCGAGGAAGGCGCAGAATAGATATAGGAGCAAATGAGAATCACTAGGGAGCTCGAGGCTCCACTTCCTATTCATTTTTTCGAACAACTCGTTTTTTCCCAGATATTCATAGTTTTTAAGGCAGGTACCTTCCGCAAGCTCTGTGAAATATATACCAGTTGCTGATAATTTAAAAGACGAAAAGTTATATCACCTAGATATTAGTATTAGGAAGATATGTGACCTCTAACTCTCTGAACGGTATATTCTGCTGGGACACTACTCTGTGGAAGTAAACCTTTACCCCACTCTCCTTTCATCAAGGCATGGAGCCTCTGATATTCAGTAATGGCATCAATACCCTCTTGTAATACAGGAATTAAGGAGGCATTCTGAGGAGATTGTTGAAAATTGCTGGCTGGCAACTTTGCTAAAAGGAAATTGGAAATGTAATAATTCAATCTCTGCCAGATAAATTATATCTAGAAACGGAATTTTACCATAATAACTCACGCATAGAAGCATCAACAGCCTGGACAAAAGTAGCACGCAGCTGATGAAGCAACCCTTCTTCATCAACTGCAAATGCTGGCTTCCATTCATTGACCATTTCAGCAGATGATGTAGCCATATTTTGTGTGGCTGGGGTATCACTTCCGACTTGGCTAACCGTGATCGAGATGTTGAGCTTTGACGCAGCTTCAATTACCTTAAGCATCAGGGATTGCATCCGATCAAAAAGTAAGTAAAAAGCGTATGATTCTGATGAAAAATCAAATTCAGTAAGCAGTAAGAAAAGCTAATCCTCCACCTTCAAGTGGCTTGTCTCAATCTTATTAAGAAGCGGCTTAATCAGAGTATCAGAAAACCACTGCCTGAGACCATCTCTCCATTGCTCAACCTGGGGATATATACCCAACTTCTCAAAAGCTTCAATCGACTCTTCCATAGACATTGGAGGAGGAAGATCTAGTTCCCCTTTCTTTGGGGGAGTGGTGAACTTCTGGGAACCCGGCGACATTTGAACAGGCCTCAAAGGCGTAATTCTTTTAGTTCCAGAACCACCAATCACTCCAGTAGCTGTGTTTGGACTGGTCGCAACAAACCCATCAGTGCTCTGAGGTGGTGTTCTCAATTTACTTACTGATTCAGATATTTTCTTGTCCACATCAACCAAAAACTTCTCAAGATCTTCCTCTGTCCTGAAACCACGTCTCTTATTTGACCACGGTCTTGTCGCAGACCGATCATTAGCCGGAGATGTGTGTAAAGATGGTGATTTGGAGGAATCAGGGACAAGGTACATCGACGGAGAAGCTGGCGATTTTGATGGGGATCTTACTAAACTGCCACTGATTGATTTCCCACCACTCATTTTGTCGAAACCTGTTGATGGCGGATGAAGCGGGACAAGTGTCCTGGATGGAGATGGTGAGCTGGTTATAGGCTTAGGAGGCGTCTTCTTTACCACTTCGAGAGAACTCGATTCAGGCTTTGATCTCAACCCTAGAAGATTCAGTTGTTTGTTGGTGAGATGTGCTGTCTCCTTCTTTCCGCTGGAAGGAGACAAAACAACTACATTCGTAGTCTTCCCAGTTCTCCAACCTGATATTGCTTTGACAAAAGCAAGTAGACTCCCCACAAAAGCAACACTTGCTACGGTTTGCACCACCTTAAAACACAGACCTAATCAAATCCAGCATCCCAAGTTCAGAAAAAAACAAAGATAAAAAAAGGGGTATCCTTTCGAAGCAGAGCACGTTCCACTTACGAATTATGTTCAGAGATACAATCCCGAGTCTAGAAGTCGTAAGTATCCTATCTCCGCTGCATTGAAAAATCAAACGACATAATAACAAGTTTATGAGACTTCCATCGTTTGTATTAATCGACCACAACGCCAAAAGAGAGAAGATATTGAATTAAGACCGCGTACTTGTAGGCAAAGAAGACGAGCGAGAAAGCTGAAGTGACGAGCACTGCGAATATGACAAGAAGCGCCGACGAAGAGACACGTGTACGGATGCTGTCGGAAGCCAGAGCCGCAGACAAGGCCGCGTTCGAGTACACAGCAAACTTCGATACACTCGGCTGATTCGGCATCTTTCGCTCTTCTCCATCCATTGCAGTAATTTGCAATTTCTCTGTTCCTTACCCAAATCAACTGAACTGAGACCTAATTTAGGTTTCTTATTGATTTCATTTGTAAATTGTGAGCTGAGATGAGAGCTAATTCGCCATCGATGGCCGCTGAGAAAGCAGAGAGAGGGTTTTGCGTTTTCAAAAAGATTTGCTTGGGAGTTACCAATATACCCCTGATGTTACTGCCACGCTGGAAAATTGAAAATTTCGTCTTTCTTATAATGTGGTTCATAATGTGGCCCGTTTCACTATAGGCCCAAATAGTTTAATTTTTTTTTTCTCAATACCAAATTGATCTTAGTTGTCATTTATACTCCCTCTCTCTCATTTGCCTTGGAACATTTGGGGTAAGGTACGGTTTTTAGAAAACTAAATATTTAATAATATAATACAATTAAAATGCAAAAAACGTATACTCTTCACGTCTTTTAAAAGTATTTAATATTATTATATTAATTGTTTGTGATGTCTTTTTTTTAAAAAAAAAAATATCAAATGTACAAAAGATAGCGGGACGCCCGATATAGTAAACTGTACAAAACCTATTGGACTTGGACATTTGAGATATGTCACGGTTTTTAGGAAACAGAATATTTTAATAATATAGTACAATTAAAAGGTAAAAAAGTTTATATTTTGACACGTCTTTTAAGAATATTTAATATTGTTATATTTATTGTTTGTGATAGTTTTTTGCTAAAATAGGAAATGTACAAAAGGTAGCGGGACACCCGATATACTAAAATGCATAGTTTGGTACGGAGGAAGTAGCACATTGTTAGTAGTTTAGTACCTTTCAATCTTACTATCCAAGAATTTCCACGGTTTACCGAAAGAAAAAAGAACAAGAAAAAAAAAAGAAAAAAAAAAGGCGCTAAGGTGGACTCGACTCGATTATTCTATCGCATCAAGGTCAATGCAAATAAGTTATCACTTGTCGATTTTATTACATATATATAATCGTTTATAATGCAGTACTTATCAATGGATATGACAACACGGCATTGTTATGTTACTAAGTTTCAAGTTTCAACGCCTGCAAATGGTAATAAGACAAGTGTGTGTGAGTGGTAGCCGATTGATTACTAAATAATAACAAAGAAAGACACATTAACAACAGTCAAATAAATATTTATATAGTTTGATTTGGAATAATTTGAATAATTCAACCTAATTATCCTGTATTTCCATTTTACACGCGTCCCGTACTACGGTCAATGACTCGAAGTCTTCGGCAATCGACTTTTCCTCAATTTTTTTAAGACCTCATTAAATTGTCACTCATACGTCCCTAATTGCATATATAAATCCATCGCTAATACAAACGTTTGCTCAGAAACACCTTTAATTAAAACTCAGTTGTCGTTCTTCACTTTTAGGTATACCATGTTCAGTACATATGTATGTCAATAAATATATAAATTATACTCTCTGTGTGTATGTCTATAGTCATTTTTAAATTTTAATAATCGTAATAATAAAGATGGCTGGAGCTAGTGGAGGAAGAACACTTGAGCAAACGCCGACGTGGGCTGTGGCCGTTGTTTGCTTTGTTTTGGTTGCGATTTCCGTAGTTATTGAATTCATAATTCATTTGATTGGAAAGGTTCGAAATAAAAATTTATGTTTATATATTACATATATATATGTGCATGTATATGCTTTGAACTTGGTATTTCTTGATTGCAGTGGTTGAAGTCTAAGAACAAGAGGGCTCTCTACGAGGCACTTGAAAAAGTCAAATCAGGCAATGATGTAGTCAACCATTGTTCTTAATAAATCCCATCCCATAAATCCATTTTTTATTTATAATTCTTTCTTCTTTTCGATCGAATTTTGAGATGAAATTTTCTATAGAGTTGATGCTGCTAGGGTTTATATCGCTGCTGCTAACGGTAGGGCAAGGTCCGATTTCAGACATATGCATATCCGAGAAAGTGGGTGACACGTGGCACCCATGCAGCAAGACACGTGAATCAGAAAAGTACACAGATAAGAGTTACCAAGTTGACATTCAAAGTCGCCGGAGACTTCTTACGTTGGCCGATGATGACGCCGGTCTCCGGCGGATCTTGGCGGCGGGCTCAACCGATAAGTGTGCAGCAAAGGCATGCATATATATACACAATATATTATACTATTGTATCTTTCTATGTGAATAATATATATATTAGTATATTACATATGAATTATTTTCAGGGAAAAGTTCCATTTGTTTCATCGGATGGGATACATCAACTACACATCTTCATCTTTGTATTGGCAGTTTCTCACGTACTTTATTGTATTCTCACATTGGCGTTGGGGAGAGCCAAGGTATTTCATTGCTAACCGTTAATACAAATTTACATTATATAAGCTTCACCTCTATTTATGAGTTTAATTGTTCATCATTTAACAATTACAAACACATGTCTATCGTTTCGTTTCTAATTGATTTTAGATGAGGAGGTGGAAATCGTGGGAAAAAGAAACTCGGTCGGCAGAATACCAATTTTCACACGGTTGGCAAAGCTAATTCATAATTAATTATTTCCATCATCTTGATAATGAAATAAATAGTTGTGCCTTGAAATAAGATGACACTTTTTTTTTTCTCATTTATTTATCCTTGATAAACATTTGCTAGATCCCGAGAGGTTTAGGCTTGCAAGAGAGACATCGTTTGGAAGGAGGCACTTGAATTTCTGGAGCAAAACCCCCATTTTACTTTGGACAGTAAGTTCACTTTTATATTTCTTTCTCTGTTTTTATCCGCAGACAATTTTAAACATGATACGCATTAAGTTTTCGGGTGAACTGATCATTTAACATGGTATCAGAATTCAGAAAAATCATGGACACGAATCATTACAATATCGCCCATAAAAAGACAAATCCACTTCTTAGGTTAAATAACAAAGAAACTTATGGACGAGTTTGAAATATGATTCACCTTCATTCAAGATTAAATTTTTAAGTGAAATGGTTATTTAATAGTAGAAGGTACGACATCGACCGAATCAGCTATAGAATATCAAGCATGAGAAATGGATATATATGGAAGACTATGCATGGCCCTTTCACATTTGTTGACTTTTTTCCCATAAATACAAAAGCAAGGAAGGATTAATGCATGTTGAAAATTAGAAAAGGAGAATATATATTATATCGCAAAACCCTAAATTTAATACATCTAGTAGAGCTAGCGATGTATGTCTTATTTCACGTAGCAAATTATTGCATGCAGCCCATTTTTTGGTGGCATAAGTTAATGTTACGTTAACTTAATTATTAATGGATGGATCATATTCTCTTTTTCAGGTTTGCTTCTTTCGACAGTTCGTAAGATCTGTTCCAAAAGTCGACTATTTGACTTTGCGCCATGGCTTCATCACGGTAATTTAAAATATAATAATAATAATAATAATAATAATTATTATTATTATTATTATTATTATTATTGCCCCTCTCACGTATATATAAATTAAAGCATATGGTTTTCAAAATTTACATTAATTATATGCTTGCGTCGAAGATGCTAATGCACAAATATCATGTGAAAAAACTATGAATAACAGGCACATCTTGCACCCCAAAGCCACGCAAAGTTTGATTTCCAAAACTACATTAAAAGATCCCTCGAAGAGGATTTCAAAGTGGTTGTCGGAATTAGGTTCGAAATTTATTTCCATATTTTTTTTATCCAAAGGTATTAATTATTTTCTAATTGATTAAATATTAGCCTTTATTCGACAGTCCACCAATATGGTTCTTCGCTGTGTTGTTCCTTCTCTTCAATACCCACGGTGAGGGCATTGGATTGATATCATCACTTTTGTTCCAACATTTTTATTATTACATACATCTTTGTTATGTCGTCACACTCAAGTTTAAAACCCATGTTTTATTAATATGGTTGATTTATCTCAACTTTTTTCTTCTAATGGCCAATATATATCAGGTTGGTATTCATACCTTTGGCTTCCTTTCGTCCCATTAATCGTAAGCAGCCCCAACAATCATTAAATTCGATTTCATTTTTTTTTTCTTGGAGTCAAATTCTCTCAAATTTCGAAGAACTTCATCAACACAGATCATATTAGTTGTTGGGACGAAACTACAAATGATAATAACGAAAATGGGGCTAAGGATTATTGAAGATCATAGCGAAGTTGTTGTCAAGGGCACACCTTTGGTTCAGCCTAGAGATGACCTCTTTTGGTTCAACCGCCCAAGCCTCATACTTTACCTCATTAACTTCGTCCTTTTTCAGGTTAATAATCTTTATATAATTAAGTTATATATAATAATCAAATAATTAAAAATATATCATTGATCTAACTGCTGGCATGCAGAATGCTTTTCAACTGGCCTTCTTTGTATGGACATCCGTAAGTAATTAAAGCTTATTACATTTATTCATATGGAGTACGGACTCGCGTATATTTTTGCTTGTCTTTGCAGTACGAGTTTGGTCTGAACTCATGCTTCCATGAACAAGTTGAAGATATCGTTATCAGAATCTCAATGGGGTGAGAGAGAGACAGAGACGATCTCATTAAATCATACGTTTTGATTAATTTACACGATAATCTTTGACTAATCCTCGCAATTTATTAATTAAAAATACCTAACATTTGACTCTATTTTTCTTTATTACCCAGTGTTGTTATACAGATTCTATGCAGTTACGTCACTCTCCCCCTTTATGCACTTGTCACACAGGTATACATGCATATATACAAACACATACACACATATATATTTATAGGCTTAATTATTTTTTAGTCCTTAACTTAGGGGGTGTGATATGGACTAGCTAATTTAGGGTGTGGCATTATATGGACAATAAGCTTTAAAATTGTGCAATTATATAAATTATACCTGATTTTTCCTCAAAATACATCACGTGCCCGCACGTGACCAATTTTTATAACATTTTTTCCCCAAATTACATCACGTGTTACACACGTGACCGATTTTTATATTGGAAGGTCCGACGAGGCGCCGACCGATGACATGTCCGTTTTACAGAATTTTTTTTTTATTTTTTTAAAATTAATTTCTGACATTGCGCCAAGTCGGATTATTTTAATGCCTGGCATTTCCGTAAAACGGGCATGTCATTGGTCCGCCCAAAAATTAGCAAAAAGGGGCATGTCCTCTGTCCGGCGCCACGTCAGTTTTCCGGTATAAAAATCGATCACGTGCGCGTCACATGATATATTTTGGGAAAAATCATGTATAATGTCTATAAATTGCACAATTTCTATTGTTCCTATAATGTCATACCCTAAATTATCGGTACCTGTAATGCCACACCCCCTGGTTAGGGAGCAAAAAATAGTTATGCCATATTTATATAATGACGAGTGAGAAATAATGCAATTAATTAAATTGAACAGATGGGGTCGACGATGAGACCTACGATATTCAACGAGAGAGTCGCAATGGCTCTGCGAAAGTGGCACCACACGGCCAAGAAGCACCTCAAACAACAGAGCAAACAGCCGGCGCCGCCGCCCATCTCGCCGGAATCGAGCCAGACGGCGACGCCGTCCCGTAACGCGTCGCCGGTGCATTTATTGCGCGGCCACCGCCGCCGGCCGTCTGAAATCTATACTGCCACTGCCAGTACTCTTCAAACGTCGCCGAGAAGGTCGGCCTTTTTTGAGGTTGACCATTTTTTGGACGCCAACGATGACGTGCCGTCGACGTCCGAGTTCGGCCACCATGATGACGTGGACATCATCGTTCGGTCGGAGATGGCGGGTCCTTCCCGGTTCGGACGGTGATGGGTCGGGATGGTGGTGGGTTTGTTATTAATAATGTGCCTATGATGGCTAATTTCTCGTTTGGCAAGAGGGCGACATGAGAAAAAATTTCGATTTCGGATGCAATAAAAAGTCTTCTTTTATTGGTTGGAGTCTTTACACATAAATACCCATTTGCATAAAACTTATAATTCAGTACTTTGTCAGTATTTTTTTATATGTAGGTTCCTAATAGAATAAATTTTTGGCACATAGGTACCCGGTCCGCCGCAGGTACGCCGTATAACACATTTAGGTACCTTATATCAACAGATTTTGGTACGTAACACGTTGAGAAAATAGTACGTCATACATAACACACTAAGGTATCATATGAAAAACGAATGTGATACCATATAAACGCGTGACGTGGTACGCAATACACACATAAAAAGTACGGCAAGAATGAGAAAGTTGGTACAAACAGTAAAACCAAACGGGTATCTATTTGTAAAAATTTATGAAATAGGTAGTGATTTGTAAATTTTTATTCAATTGGATATTTTTCAATAGACGGCACTTATTTTTCTTCCTCACTTCAATGTTTAAATTATCATTTAAACATATATGCACGCCCCATTTACGCCCATCTCGTACGCAATAACTCACTTTTACGGCCCAATAAACTACTCTAAAATAACAACTCGAGAAAAAAAAAATAACATGGAACTAAACCTCCAAATACTGCTCAGCTCTTCTCAGATTGTCACGCCGTTTCTTCGCAACACAGAAAACTCCCAACCCAACAACGCAGACGAAGAACAGAGCCAGACAAATCCCAGCAACAGCACTGCCGCGCATTCCCCTGCTCTGGGCCGAAACAGAGTCGCGGTGGACCTGCGCTGCTAAAGGCATCGAAGTGCAGTTCGAAGAACGGTCGCACGAGCTGCTGAAAACGCCCGCCTTCGGCGGCTGAACGTCGTTTGGGTGGAAAAAAGCGTAGGCTTCCGGCGAAATCGCGGCTGGGATTTCGTTGGCTAAGCCGTGGGTTCGATCTTCGTGGGCTGAGGCGAGAATTAGTGAACAGAGAAACAGAGCAGTAAGCGTTAGAGCAGAGGAGGTCGACATCTTTTTTTTTTTACTTGGTTGTTGTGCGCTTGTTTGTGTAGTTATTAACTGCTATTTATAGAATGCAGTAACGTGATTGGGTTAGGGTGGGGTGGTTGTGTTGAGCTTAAATTATTAATGTAAAAATCGAAAGGGAAGAAAATCGTTAATTTGATGAGAGTAGGGATTAAAAGATTGATCATGTTAGTTATCTATTAGCTACGTACGTGAAAACAATTTTTTTTTTTTTTTGATATTCTCAGAGACAATATGATTGCGATAAGCTAGTCTGAGTTTTTATTTTCCTCCATCTCTTAGCTTAAAAGACCAGCAAAGGGCGATGAAATAAATGCAATGCTTATAATGGCTGTAATAATGAGCGAAGAGCGCATGCTATCTGTATGTTGATTGCACGACACAATTGGGGCATATTAGTATGTAGTGAATAGTGGTTGTTATATATCTATGAAAAATCAATACCAAACCGATATTTTCTAGTTTCAAGTATTTCACCGCTTAAAAGTGGCTAGAATTATGGTGGAAAACGTGACTATGGTCACATGAATAGTAACTACTTTGTTTAATAAGATCAGACTCATGTCCAAATGCAACAACGTATATGCATGTTGATGTTTTAACAGACAAGTACTCTTCTTGTGAATGGCACGTTTTAATATAAAAAGACAAGTATATATTGATTCTTGACATTATAATTCCCACACATTTAAGGGGTCGTTTGATACGTGGGTATCGGTGGGGATGTGGTGTGTATGAATAAGTTACATCGTGCTCGATATATGTGTATAACCATACATACCTTGTATGACTATACACATCTATTACAAGAATTTTGATTATATGACTTGTATATGCATACCCACCTCTAAAGTGGTTATGTGGTGTGTCTCACTAATCCATACACACACACTCAAAAACATCTATCAAACACAATTTATATCATTACACAAATGATTATTGCACATATCCAACATGTTAAAATACAACACACATATACGGAACACATCTATCAAACACAATTTATATCATTACACAAATGATTATTGCACATATATCCAACATGTTAAAATACAATATCAACAAAATCCTTGTATAGCCCAACACAAATAACTTATACACATGATCCATAAACAAGGATATCAAACAAACCACGGGCTAAATAATTGGGCTATTCATACTATCCACAAGATAAAAACATGCATAAAATCGGTTATTTTTCCCGGTTACAACCCATTTCACAAATATCCATTTGAGATCCAAACTATTTGGAAACCCAACCCAAGTACACAAAACCCAACTCAAACTACGAAAGAAGACAATTTTTCTAACAGAGGACGATTCACTATTGAGAAAGATGAGAAGATAACAACAGGGCAAACATCCAAACACAGATACTATAAGCATTTGGAAGCAATTGACGAACATCGATCAATCAAGAAAATTATCAGCAAGATCTCTTATAAAAAATGAAAGCAGCTATAATAGTAAAATATGCACAGACAACATATCAACCCATCAGCCCCAACTCCAAGTTAATAACATGTTAGAACAGCTAGTGTGTAGATTAATGAACACGTCAAGAATCGCAAGAGATAAATTATATCATAATCAAAAACAGCAAATTTCAGTTTAGCAGAGACAGAAAACATCCCAAGAACAGGGCAGTTCAAAAGCAAACCACTTGCAACATACATGGAAAAAAAAAAAAAAAACTAGCAACGAAAGATCAATCCTGGGGAACCTCGATATCACCGTCGCTAATCTCCTGCTGAACGTCCTTGGGGTCCTTGCCGTCCACCGAGCAACCAACGGAAACGCAGGTTCCCAAAATCTCCTTCACCGTGCCGCTCAAATCCTTGGCCATAGACCTCGACCTCATCACCCTCGCGATCTCAATCACGTCATCCAAGCTGATGCTTCCGTTGTGCTTGATGTTCTTCGTCTTCTTCCTATCGCGCTCGGGCTCCTTCAGCGCCTTGATGACCAAGGCGGCGGCCGACGGCACCACGGTGACCTTCGCCTGACGATTCTGAACCGTGAGCTTCACGGTGACGCGAAGCCCCTTCCAGTCCTTGGACGTCTCCTTGGCGATGTCTTCTCCGATCTTCTTCGGCGAGAGACCGAGAGGTCCGATCTTCGGCGCCAGTGAAGAGGCGGCGCCGACTTCACCGCCGGTGACGCGAACGAACACGTCGACGACCTGCGAGGGATCGAACTTGGGAGGCATCGCTGCGAATTGTACGAAATAGGTGAAGTGAAAAGCTTGCTTTGCTTTGTGCGACTTGCTGGCTGCTAGGGTTTCCCAAGGACTATATATGAGTACCCATTGGCCCAATGGGCCTCTGATTATTGTATTGGGCCTTTACAAAACAGTTGGGTCCGATATCGGGCCACAAATTATTCTACCGGGCCGGTTAAATAGTTGGGTCTGGTATTCAAAGCAATTCAATAATAATGGTAACGTCATAGCAAATGATGCTGACAAGGCTGTCTATATAAGCTAAATATTAAATAATTTCAGGCCTTAAAATCCGATTTACATATAAATACCCATTTATATAAAAATACCCTGTCAGATTTTTTTATATGCAGGTAACCTGTCAGAATAAAATTTTTGCACATTGCTACCCGTTCCGCAGTAGGTACGTCATGAAACACATTTAGGTACCATATAAAACATACTGTGGTACGTAATACAGTGAGAAAATAGTACATCATATAACACACATTTAGGTACCATAAAGACCGTATATAAGTACCATATGTGAGTACCATATATACGCATGACATGACACTTAATACACAAACAGAAAGGTACGTAAAGACTGAAAAAATACTACACACAATCAAACGGATACTTATATGAAAAGTTTTCTGACATGGGGTCTGACATGCAATTTTTTTATATAACTAGATACTTTTCCGTAGATACACACCTTAAAATAAAATATTAAAATTTGTGTTACCGTGTTAATAAATCCCGCCCATAGTTGCCCAAGGAAGCAACACTACAACCAAAACAAGACAACCATTTCTCTACAATCGCAGGCATGCTTTTGCTTCTCTTACACCATTCACTACACTATGCTTTTCCACCTCAACAGCATCCATTCTCACGGAAAAAAAGGCGCAAAGGCGTCGAATCTTCTATGCTTTTCCCCAGACCGAAAGAAGCCATTCATTCATCATCAGACAAGCAAACGACGCCGTTCTCGTTAGGCGTCTGATTACTTCTCGGCAACGACGAAGAAGGGCCGAAACTTTGGAGCGTCGAAAACCCATTGCCCAAATTCACCCTTTGTTCAAGAATCGAAGGAACTGTGGTACTAGGTTGAGGTGTTAATCTAACCTGTGATGCCTGAGGTGTCGTAACTGAAGGAATTGAAGGAACTGTAGTACTCATAGGTGGAGGTGGGAATCTAATCTGTGATGCCTGAGATGCAATGACCATCGGTGTAATGGCAGCTGAAGACTGAAGAACATTGGATCTGTCTGAAGATTGAAGGTGAGGAGCTCTACTGCGAACTTCGCCGCCGCCCACACGGGGAATGTTATTCGGGCGAGAAAACGAACCTATGAGGGGTGGTCTCGAGGGCGGGCTGGGCAAGTGGGGACGAACTAATGGAGGATGAGGTGGTGGGGGCGGTGGCTGCAAGCGTTGGGGCGGTGGAGGCGGTGGGCGTTGGGGCGGTGGAGGCTCGAAGTTGTGTAAAATTGGAGGAGAAGGTCGAACCATATATTGATGTGGTTGCTGTTGTTCGGGTGGAGCGCGAGGGTGAAGCCTTGTCGAGTGTTGAATGGTCGGCTGATGCAGTTGTGGGAGACCTGCGTTGTAAGAAAAAGTTAGATTTTTCGGGCTTTTCGAGTTTAAGGCTCCATATGTAGGAATGAGTCGTGGAATATGGAATGAGGAAGAAGACTGACGAGATCATGTCAGCTAATACATGTTGTGAAAAGCTTTTACACTATCTGTGTTCTTAAGTGGGAAATGATCGACAGATTTTAGTAGTGAATAAGACTAGCCCCTATGAAATCCATTCGCGAAATGGATGATAAATTCAATATTAGTCGACAGAAAAAAAATGCAGAGAACCTTGAGAAATACAAGTTTTTCATTGAGTTGCACGTTACCTTGAATACCTCTTTGCGGCAGTCGGGGGATACCGGGGCCGGGGCGCGGAGGATCCAAACATTTATATCTGAATGATTCAGCCAATGTTTTATTCAGCCGAACTCTCTACATACTGGCATTGTGCTCGTTCTTTTTTTTGATTAGATTCAACTTCAACCTCCCTAAGTTTCTGATCATATTGTCGAACAATTTCTTGAATTAACTTGTCACGATCCGATATCAGTTGGGCCACCTGTTTAAATACACATACGCACATACAGAGGTAGAAAAGAGAGACAGTGAAAGCGAGGGGTAACATGAGGTGCAAAGTGACATTACAATGAAACACAGCTGCGTCAATATGATAGAGAAAGAAGTTTAGTATACCTTGTCTTCCTGCCTTTTTTTCATCAATTCTGCTTCTTTTTGCTTCTGTTCTAGTGCATGTTGAAGTGGATCAGGCTCATTAGGACGACCCAAGTGACGATAACTGAATTGGGAATGAGGAGGAGCAAGTAAAGAATTGTGTTGTCCTTGAAAATAACCAGCAGGGATACCCGAAGGATGAATATTTTGGTTTTGAAATCCATAAGTATTTCCTACTATTTGAGGTGCAGCAGCACTAATCAGGGGCGAGGAAGACGATGGTTGGATATCTTGAGTTAGTCGACCTCGTCTCTCAGATTCTACAACAGTGTAGTCACTGGCATGTACTCCCAAACTCTCCACACGACAAGTCGCATCTTGAACTACCTCTGTCAAATCAGGCTCCATTATCGGCAAGGAGGTGCCTAAATCATCATGGTTTTGTTGCTCATCTTGATTGAAATGTTGCTGCTCAACTTCAGCAACAGGAGATAGAAGTGTGCTAACATCAAAAAATGCATCATTAATCGGTTCTGAGGTTCTGCCTTGGTCATCACAATTTTGTTGCTCACTCTGATCGAAATTTTGCTGCTCTGCTTCAGCCATAGGAGATCGATGGCTGGTAACATCAGCAGTAATGCCATGCATCAGTCCTGAGGTTCTGCCTTGGTCATCGAGATTTTGGTGCTCACCGAAATTTTGCTGCTCATCTTCAGCGACAGGAGATCGATGGCTGGTAACATCAACAGGCACGGCATGCATCTGTTCTGAGCTCTTGGCCATTTGCGCGTCATTAGTTGTAAGCGGAAAGTTTGGTGGGAGAGGGTTCGTGCTCTCAACTATTACTGACGTTGAACATGGAGTTGGTGAGGCATTGTTAGCTTCCAAGATTGATGCATCTTGATTTGGCACTTCAGGCACAGAATCTTGTCGAACTTCATCTTGCAGCACCTATCACAATTTCATTTTTGTTGTTTATGAATAACAACTATTACAATCGTGGAAAAACAAACAAACAAACAGAAGTGAATGTGAATGTACTGATTATTCACGTCAAAGTCAGATCCACAGGACATGTCTCGAAGTGCATAGTATGCTTTAATTGAGCAAATAATAAAGACCAAATAATGCTACCATGAAACAGGTCAGCCAGCTTTGACCGGGCTAAAATATGTAGTTGTAGACTGAGCAAAGAAACCCTCAAGAAAGTAAACCACATGACAGACAAAAAAGTAGAGAATCACGAGGAAAAGGGAGAACTACTTACTTGCTGAGGTGGTAAGTCAGTGCAATCAGGCAAAACTGCAGCCTGAACAGACTCAACGGGTTGGACTGGGGCCACAGCTTCAACCGGGCCAGTAGCAGGAATATCTATCTCTACCAGAGATTCGTTACCATTGCCGGTGCATAGTTGCTCTAGGGGAATACTACTCGAGGTTTTGGTAGGTGAGACATTACTATTTGCCTCGATAGAAGCATTTGTGTAATCCCTTGGTGAACTTCTACTTTCATTATGACTGACCGAATGCCCTGAAATTTCAGGGACAATTGTGGGGGGCCTTAACGACTGAGAGACACCAGCATCCACTTCTGATTCAGAGCCAACCTGAGGCCCACTGACAGATTTTAGCTCATTCAAACTGGATTCTAGTTCAGCAAGCAAGTTATCTGTCTTGTTTTTCTCCTCGTTCCTTGCAGCCAGTTGCTGAGCCTCAAGATTTTTCAAATTTGAATTCTTGAGGTGAATGTGCTCTTCGATCTTCTTGGCAAAGTTATCATCCAGAATCTTGAGTTTTTCAGCTCTCATTGAGCCCTGACCGTGTATGGAGCGGATGAAGACTGACTCGAGTTTGTAATCACTCTCCAAATTACGTTTCTTTTCCTCCCAAGTTCGGGAGAACTCCTCGATTTCTTTCTGCTGTTTCTGCACAAGCTTTTCCATCGTTTTCAAACACATTTGTCTTGTTTCCAGTAACTTCTCATTTACTTCTCTCCAACCAGCTTTGACATTTTGGATCTGTCCCGGATGTGAAAGAATCTGTCTGTTAGCATTCTCATCATTCTTGGAACACTGTATATAATCCCTCTTTAGAGATCGCATCTTCGAATAGACAGAATTCAATTGCTCTTCCGTGCATTGATAGTTCAAAAGCTGTTTAGCTGAAACAAGGGACTCTCTCTTATCAATTCTTTGCCCCGAGAATGATGCACCGACCCAACACTGAAAAGTAATACATCATCCAAATTCGTTACAACACACTCCACTAGTTCACACATACACGGCACAATACGAACACAGAAAACAAATCATATGTGCGCCAAACGAAGAAAACAATATAAGGCCTGTTAATCTGCGATGTTTTAGTGGTAGAAGGGACAATTAAGTGCTAGCGTTCAGCCTACAATTTGTGCGCTTAAAACAGTCCTAGCAGACCATTCCACTATGCCATAGCATAATGATAGTTCTTTCAATATCAACATGAATGTTCCTCTATATGCAAATTTCCCACATGCAAATTTCCCACGGTTCAAGACATTGGTAATGTTTCTAATAGTAGTTAATTAATGGCGCGCCATAGAAGTTCTAGCGAGTGGCGCGGTCCTGGCGCCATCACCTCGCCGTGGGTGCTTTGCCCCAAAGCTCTAATTTCATTTTGGCGGCTGTTAGGTTGAAGAAGAAAAATAGATAGAAACCCTAAGTTGTGGGGTATTTTATCTTAGTGGGCTTGTTCTATTTACGGGCCAACTATAAAATAAAACTTCTTTAAGAAAGAAAAACATAATTTAAAGCCCGATTTTTCAATTTTTGGTTTGATTCAAAACTTGAAAAAAAAAAAAAAAAAAAAAACACAACCAAGAGAGTTCAGTTTCCTAGACGACGAGGCCACTCGACTTAAATCCTCAAAATTTTAACTAACTATTAGTAATTAATGTATTTTTTTCATAAGAAAACTAAGCAACACATTCAGCGCCGTGCTTCGACATAGCCACGCCGTGCGCCACTAACTACTATCCTTTCCTTCACACTTCTTAATTATACTTATACATATATGGTTAAGTGTGAGCCACAGATTTATGATGCTGTGAGTGCATTATCAAACATGTACACAGTAAACAGCTTTGAAAAGACGACTGACCAGCGATATTTGAAGGGCGTGCATAATGGGCGCTAAGTCACTGTGCGTGCGATGGTTCTCCGAAACATATTCCAAAAATCTTCGTGTGGCAAGCGCAGTCTCCTCCTGCATTAGAGCAATGTTTCTTTTTTATATATCGGTTAGGATAATTGGAACCAATATCGAGCTTCATGAGCATCTTGGCATCAAGTGTAATGCGTCTTATAGCAGGTCGGCATCCTTCGAAGACGCAAATATGAAATTGAAGTAAAATGTAGAAAATGATGAGCTCAGTACCGATAGGTTAAGTATTCGACACAGTTTGTTCGTTTCCAACTGCAGGAGTTGGAGGCTCTTCTGCTCCTCTGATGACACAACTCTTTCCTCTGCTAAAGCCTCAGTTCTGAAGGAATTTCCATCAGAGATGTTATGCCGATTATTTCTGCCTCTGTCACCGTGTCTCTGAGAACTAGAGGACCCTGCATTAACAGAGCAAAGTTTGAGATACAACGAAAACTAACACAATATGCATATACAATCAGGTGATGCTCTTACCTCCATCAGAAACATCATTATGAGTCACCTCATCAACGACCCTTTTACGTTGTTTGGGTGCACTATCCTCTCTCCCCGAATCATCTGTTGATGTATCGAAGTATCGAACTCGCTTACGGTTCCTGGGACTCGGGCCGGTCATATACTTCCATGTTGGGGTTTTACGGTTTAATAAATTCGTCCAAAAGACATGAGGCTCTTTCCCATCGTTCAGGTGACATTTTGTCTCCCCATGCAAGGGAATGGTGGTGATGTACCTCCCAACACCCATCTGAGCTTTTGAAATACAAGAATGTGAGCAGGTGTCTTTGTCTTCAGATATGATAGCCCTGAATTCATCGATGGCATTGTTCGGAAGACGGGCCCCAAACGAAAAG
Source organism: Craterostigma plantagineum (assembly GCA_027422505.1). NCBI lineage: Eukaryota > Viridiplantae > Streptophyta > Magnoliopsida > Lamiales > Linderniaceae > Craterostigma > Craterostigma plantagineum. Next base: position 218,373 of record JAPQWV010000229.1, read on the forward strand.
TCTGATTTACAAGAACCTTCGTTGGAAAGATGTTCATCTAATTTGCTGAAAAGATACAAGGCACCCCAGCCAAGCAAAGAATCAAGTGGTGCACGGTTTGTTGTTTGAAAGCTGCTATCAATGTTGAGATTCTTCCTCGAAAGAAGCAAGGCCTGTTCTTCGACAGTGCAGGAGGAGTATAACCTGAAAACTTTTATCTGCTCAGCTGTTGAATCTATACGTATCTTTTGCAGCGTACGGAGATCGTTTGCTGGATTCCAGTCGCTATTGTATGTGATAATGATGTCCAACTCCAGAGGTTTAACAGAGGATGAACAAGCACGAGTTTCTAAAAGGAAAACAAATGGCCCATCACCCTTCTTGTTAAATCGACCGACAGCAGCTTGTTTCTTGGAAAGGGCAACCCCATATTCAACATGTTCATAAGCGTTATGCCCAAATTTTTGGCGTAGAAAATCTTCCAATATAAATCCAAGTGATGTTAAGCCAACTGTCAACTGTCACTAAAATGTTAGAATTTTAGCGCATTAATGATATAACTAATTAGAAAGATACAAATACATCATAGATGTAGCTAAAGCTCAATACGATAAAACATTCAAATTACATGTTCCTGAAAAAAAAAATCAATTGGTCTAGTACCTGATATAGTACAAGCACTTTCAAGCCTTGGGTCTGAATCTCACTCAACATCATGTCCAAGAGTAATAATTTCCCGCTAGCTTTTATTCCAGCATCCAAAATCTCTCCGGCAGAACGCAATTCAGCAAATAACTGTGCTTGGATGGAGGAGTGCAGAAGATAGGGGTGATCACAAGACTGCAAAGTCAGAACCATAATGAACATACTAGTAACTTGCACAACCAAAGCAAAAATGACTAATTATTAGATATGAGTGTGTGTTGGCGTGTGTGTATGCGCTGTCATGAGTGTGATAGAGCCACTTTTAGTTTTACAACAACATATCAATTGATCAAGATTACACATATCCAACAGTAACTATTAGCAACCAAAACAAAAGTGACTACAATAAATTGGTGAATATAATCAAACCAACCTTTCGAAGGGTAAAAAGGATCTCTCGGAGCATCCCAAAAGGTTCACTTTTTGAAGATGAACAAAGAAAAAGAGAGTTTGAAAGAAATGATGAACAATAGAGCTCGAGTTGATAATTAGATAGCTCTGCCGGGACCCAGTATTCAGTAAATCTTGACTGCTGTTCATGTAACGGCTTCTTTTTCACACACACTGTACATTGCCATTTTCCGTCGCAGTAACTGTAGATGAATATCATATACACCAAAAAACAAGGTTAGAAAGAAAGAATGATGAATCATGGTGCAGTAACATTATACATGCAAACAAAAAGTTAATTCAGTTAGGTCATATAGATCAACTAAATTTTCCAAAGATGTTCAAAGCCTTGGAGAATCATCGATACATGTAAGACGCATAAGATTATGTATACAAGCATTATTGGGGCATAAAGGCAAAGCGTACTAACTGAAGCTCGCCATCTCTGTTGCACGAAGCGGGCACGTTTCTCTGGTTATCTTCACCATCAGTGGTACAGGCAGCGCTGGTATCGCATGCATCCTATCAACAAAGCAATATACCACATATTACTGAAGAAGCAGGGAAGCACAGTTTGTCCAATTAATAACTCTCAAGTATGCTGGCAACAACACACGTATGGTGTTATAAGTGCGAAAAACATAATCGTACCAGTTAAACAGATTTAACATAACTAAAATGGAAATTCTTCTTTACAGGGACGAATGGTGGTGCAGTTTATATAATTATTTATGGCAAGGCAAACTAACCTTGATAGTAGGAATACTGCCTACATCATCCTTTCTCACTTGGCCACTTATGCAATGCTCTTGTTCCACACCACCAACATCTAAAGCTTCATTAACAGTAGTGTCTGATTGGTCGTTGTCTAAATTGACGTCCACACTCGGTATGGCAGGCGAATGATCTTTTGGACCACTATGTAACTCAGTAACCGCAGCACTTGAAGCTTTATCGGTACTTTCTTCCCTTGCAGACCCCGAGATCATTTCACCACAGTTACTATTATCAGTTCCCGTTTCTTTTTTAGCAGAAGGGTTGCTCGATCCATCTAATATTCCACCAAAATCAGTGTCTAATAGGTTGGGGTCTGCATTGATACAGTCGTTGGGTTTTTCAGGGAAACGATCTTTTGGACCACTAATCAACTCTGGAATAACTCCATTAGTAGCTTTATTAACACACTCTTCTTCTTTAGAATATCCCAGAATCTTTTCACCACAGTTATTTCTGTCACCGCGCTTTTCTCCAGGAGTAGAAGGTCCATAAGATATATCCAAACCGTTACCATCTAATGTTCCACCTTCTTCATGGAACTTTTGACCGGATATGTTAGGGGAACCATCGTTCGAATCACTAATCAACTCTGTATGAGCTCCACTCAAATCTTTATCAGTACATTCTTCTCTTCCACGACACAAGTTTATTTCACCACTTTTATCATTAACATCTTCCGACGCTGATATTAGATCTGTTCCGTGCTCATTGTGGCTTGAGACATGCAAAGACTGGTCTGACTGTTCCAGCTCCACAACAGCATCTAATATGAGATGGCAAAAGACAGTTTCAAATCCGTAGCATGCAGTCCATTAGAATAAACAGACATGTCATCAAGCATGTTCCAAAAGTTTAGGCCAGAAAAATACATTTCTCATAGGGCATGCAATCAAGAACTAATCAAAACAGCGCAAGTGAAGCCTAAAGTGTTTTACCAACTGGAAAACACATGATATTTTTAAATTTCTCACGGGAAAGGTCAATATAAAGATAAGGCATGATCAAGTAGAGTAAGGTCAATACTGAGATCTCTTATCCTATTCAAACCATCTCTCAATACTAAACGGAGTGGGACAGTAGAGGGAAACGTGTATACCTGGCCTTGGTAAACGTTGCATTCTGAAGATCGCCCCGTAAGCCCGAGCTGTCATTCTCTTCCTCTTCAAGCTACCTTCTTCCGACTCGGTTGCAGCATTTTTTGACTCCATCACAGTTTTTTCTTTCCTTCTTTTTGAATTTAAAGGACTAGGTTCTTTGACAGGTGGCCTTGGATCATTGTTTGTTGCATTGTCACCCATCTCTGACCTCCTCCGGGGAGACGGTGTAGCAAGTTTTTCTACGCTTTGAGATTCACTCTTTGAACGAGTTGCGGGGCGCGGGACCTGTGTTAATGGTGATCCCCTAGTTGACCTTCTTAAGCCTTCTTGCCGAATACTCGTGGAACTATTGCCATCAGCTTCATTCTTCATTTTACGAGCCGATCGTGTATCCGCAACCATTTCTTCGGGTGAAAAATTCTGACCACGATTATACCAATTACCAAATCCAAGGAAGTAATTTGCATTAGGTAAAGCCATATTGTCGAATTACACCGATTTCAAAGCCATGCAAAGATAAGCTACTCATCATTACACATACCCAAACACAAATAGGCACAGAAAACACACGAAATATTGCCAGCGAACAAATCCCTAAAACTGAATGCACAAGCCGAAAACCCAGGGAGAAACAGCAAAATTCGAGTAGATCAAAAAACCAAAACAAAGCAAAACTCACCTGCACGAGGAAACCCTAATCAGGGGAGAGTTTAAGCCTCAAACCAAAGCAAGTCTTTCCCTTTCCCCAATAACATGGATGAGAAAGCAAAGAGACAGCAGCGCCGCATTTAGGCGCAAATCGAATATACTAGTTATTATGTTATGTAATTTGCACTTACCTAACCGATTATCTACAGAAATAATTAACTTATCGCAAATAGTATTTATGACTATGAGAACATTCATTTCTCTTAAATGACAAACAATAATCATTTTCAGCTTTAAATGTGCGCTGTTTATGACATGCGACAATTATTGCACCACCCAAATTACTCTTTTTTGTTTCTTATAGATTGTCAGTTGTCACTTGTCAGTTATCACTACGCAAATTCTTGGTTGATCTTAACAAATTTGTCACAAAATATTTGAAGTCAAAATTAGTTGGTCAAACAAGCCATTTCCGGACACAACTCATTTAGTAAAATAGTATTATTTTGTATAGAATAAAATAATGAGCGATTCTCATTAAACAACATACGCTACTTGGATCATAATTTTACACAACAATAATGTAGAATAGGATAGAGCCTCACAAATAGTAACGCAAGCCACCCTCTCAAATATAGCTATACTTCATCTGCTTCATGTGTTAATTGGTAAAATCATATTTGGTTTTATGAAGCTAAATTATAATATACGATTCATACCAAAGACCAATGAAGATGTAAAATTCGAATTTAACATTTTCCTACAACGGAAACACTTTTATTACACCTTGTAAGAAAATTCCAGCAGTTGAACCAACAACCATAACAATGGCACACAAATATATTATACAAAGACTGCAATAATCCTCAATCAACTTACGACCGAACTCGGGCGAGTCGAGCCCTTATTTCTTCCAACTCTTCTTCATCATCGACATTCTCCTGCGTTGTGTCAGAAAAAAGAAAATTATAAAACGAAGAAGGCAGTGAAAGACAATTATCGTTTTTTTTTTTTCTCGAAAATCTCTTACCTCTGCTTCTTCACTGGTCATAGGTTGCTTCAGTTTCTCTTTCCTCACTGCTTCGGGCAATTGTGCAGCAGTTTCGCCAGCAATGGCTGTCAAGACCTTTTCGATCTCTTCCTCTGTTTCTTCTTCGATGTCTTCTGAATCCAATGCGTTGTCCAAAGAATCGTTCACCATCTCTTCGATCACACCAGCCTTCACATGGAATGATTCATGGATAAGTGTGAAGATCAAATCAATGAGTTAAAAATTTTGAGTGAGGAAAAGCGTCAATTTCTAACGTCAAGAAATATATTCCTCCAATCAAAATGGGATTTTTAGAACAACCCTCTGTAGCTGAAGCCAAGAACATAAGGTCAATTCGAGGGTTGTTACATCATAAAATCAATTGACAACAGGCAAAATAGGTGTAGTCGCTTCATAAACTGAGCTGTTGAAACTATTTTCTTGGGGTGTGATAGCATATGGATGATGATCAAGGCGAATATCAAATTATAAAGGTAAACAAAAAAAATTTACTACCTTTGTCATTTCTTTACTGAATTCTTGCATGGTGATGGCCACTTCAGGGGCCTTCATTAGATTGTTCACGAGTTTCATGACTTCAGCACTTTTAGACAAATGTCCCACAGTTCTTGCAATAGCTGAAGACAAGAAAAAGAATGAATGTTTGAGAAACAGACACAGCGTATCGAAGAAATCTCAAGTAGAAAAGAAAATCATACCAACACTCTCTCCGAGATGCATTGAGATTGAGTTCAACTGAGCCTTGTTTTCATAGAGTCGATTGACGGTTTTCCTCGATCTTACAAGTTCTTTAGCTAGCGCCTGCAACGATTTATAACGATCAAAACAAAGAATCAGAGTTCAGACACACACAATGAAAACTTGAGCATTCACCGAATAGGGATGCATATAGGCTTATTTTCCAAAGTCCATGAGAAACTCACACTCACTGTAAATGAGAAAAAGACCCTAACCTTTGTTCTACAGAAGAGAAAACAATCAATAAACATCAAATTTCAGTTGAATATATCTGTTCAAAACACCAAATGGTCACACGCCCTCAAGCCCAATACATAGGAAATAAAAAGGGTACGCAAATAATTACATAACAAGAGAAGACAAATGGATGATCACGAGCTGTACCTTAGCAGAACCCATGTCATTTCTTTTAGCAGCCTCTTTAATAGCTTTCTGCACATTTTTTTCTTCCCTCTGTATATCTAATCAAGCCCCACCCATGAATTTCAGGTAATAACTTCGATCGCATCAAATCCCAAAATTAAAACGGACACAAGAAAGGATGTTACCCCGTAGTTGACGTTCGATGTTGCGACACTCCTGGCGTAGGCGGCGCTGCCAATCTCTCAACAGCTGCTGGGGGTTCGGTTTTGGCTTCAATATGTTCATCATCTTCTCCATTTTACCAGGGATCTTCGCCAATTGGTGGACAAATTCTGGGAAAACAGCAATCGAGCTACTGTCGGGGCAGATGGGTTAGATTTCTACGCTGAGTATCAAGACTGGGCGCGTAGTGGTGGGTATCGTAGAATTGGGTCAAGATGAATCTGAATTGAAGAATCAACTCAGATTTGCTTAAAAGGTAACTTTTTTTTTTAAGGTTGCCGATTACCCCTCCGAGTCCGACCGACCCGACCCGACCTAGCCTGCCCAATTGTGTTGAATAGGATCTAAGGGATAGGGATGGCAACGTGCCGGTCTGGGTCGGGTCTGACCGGACCCGGAAACCGGCCCATTTATTTTTAGTTGGACCCGTTACCCGACCCGCTCCACCCCGAACCCCGAATAAGCCGGGTCTGACGGATCAAGATGTTTTATTTTTTTTAATTTTTTTAAGTTTTAGTTTGATATACATTATAATTTATATATTTCTATTATTTATAAACATATTCTATTTATAAATATATAAATATGTTTATATATTTTTAATAAATATATGTAAAATATATTTATATAATAAGATATAAATATTATATATGTTTATATAAAATATCATCCGGGTCGGGTCTCGGGGCGGGATTGATTAGACCGGGACCCCGCTCGGACCCGATCGGGTTGAATCCTTTAGGACCTGAGACCCGCCCCGTTACCCGAATGTGAAAAAAACCCGCCCATTAGGGGCGGGTTTTGGCGGGTCCGAGTTTGGACCCGCCCCATTGCCATGCCTACTAAGGGACACCGCACCAACAGTTGCGACTTTTTCTTCATGTCTTGAAAATAATCAATTAATTATGTGACACTACACATAAATACCTTTTTGAATAAAATTTTAACAGTTAGGTATCCATATTAGAAATTTTATAGATAGTATCCGATTTAATGTTTACTAGTTTCTTCAGTCACGCCGTACCTTCCTGTGTGTATGGCGTACCATAACACGTTGATATATGATACCAAATGTGTTTGTACTGCGTACCTTACGTGTTAAAGATGGCGTACCTAAATGTGCTAATACGGCATACTATTTTCATAACATATGACGTATCACAAATACGTTGATATATGGTACCTAAATGTGTTGCATGACATATCTGCTGCGGATCGGGTACCTATCGACAAAAATTTTATTCTACTAGATAACTACATACTGTATAAGAAAAATCTGACAAGTACTAAATTACAAGTTTTTTCGAAACGGGTATTTATGTGTCCTTTACAAAAAATAAAAAACACTGCGAAACGAAAAATGTTGGAATTTTTCGGATGAATTCATCTTCAATTTCACTCCTTTCGAATTCCTCATTTAAAGCAGCCTCTGGTCAGTTCAACAGTCAAGTCGACCAAAGGATACACTCATCAACGCTCGAGCTTCTTAAGGAACCATTGCTATATATACAAGCAACTGTCCGTCTCTTTCCCTTAAAGAAAACAGAGGAAAAAAAACTGCAGTGATGGTCAGCCTAAAGCTCTACGTCGACCCAGAAAGTCAAAGGGTCTTATTTGCTGAAGCCAGCAAAGACTTCGTAGATTTCCTCATGCAAATGCTGTCCTTGTCCTTTGCTACTGCGAATACGTTGTTGAGTAACGAAGGAAACTTGGGCTCTATATCAAGCCTTTACTCGAGCGTCCAAAGCTTGGACAGCAGCTATATTCAAGAAAACCAAACTAAGGACGCTATCCTTGACCCGAAACTGTTCCATACAGGCAACTACAATGAGTACTACCCTGACTTTCTGCCGAGGAATTGGCCTGCCCTGTATGCAAAGGAGACCTTCAAGTGCATTCATTGCAATTATGTCAGTGATGGTGGGTCCAAATGTTCGTATCACAAGCAAAAGAACATGAAACCAGCGGTTATATACGTGACTTCACCGCCCCTTGACTCTCAGGTGGGACGGAGGCATCTTTTTCGTCATGAAGGTGGATTTGTGAAGGGGAATGTGACTTACATAGTGATGGATGATTTAGAGGTGAAGCCTATGATCGCAATCTCGATCATCAAGCAGCTGACTGATAAGGTCAATGTCAGTTTCACTTCGTTGGAGGAAAGGAAGGTGGAGATGGGCAGGGAAGAGGTAATCATTCTTCTATTACCACTTTTTTTTCTTTTTCTTATTACATCTTTACCATGTAACGTTGGAAGTTTTACCTTTTTACTTTGTCTTGGAAGGCTATGAAGTTGTTGAAGGCTTCACTTCAATCTCAGACTGTTCTCACTGATGTCTTCCTGAAAAGCACGAAGAGCGAAGCTTAGGAAGCTAGTCTAAGTATGCCATGAAATAAGTACCTTGCTACGATCGAATTAAGGACGAATCTGTGCTCGAAATGTCCCGTTGTTTGGTTATTCGAAATAAGTATGACTAGTGTTCGTTTTTTGAATTTCCCGATAAACCGGCAGCAGAAATATTCGATAAACTTACACAATTAAAACACAGAGTCAAGTCAACAATCAAAATAGTAATGTATCCAACAAAAAGATCAACACTTGCTCCTTAGAAAGAATTGACTCCAAACACTGCATATGTTGCTGAACACTTGCATGTAATAATCCACAACTACTAAAGACGCTGGCAAATTTTTCATCGCACGGAAAAATCGAAATTTAACCACGAGGGACGGACTTGTGGAGAACAGTGGTCCCATCGAAAATGAGGAGTTTGTATTGTCGCTTGAGTTCCTTCAGCTGTAAAGAAGAGGATTTACAGGTAAGTATTTCGCGCTGTCGAAGGCGTGAAAAAAGCAAAAAAAAAAAAAGAAGAAGAAAACGAAAAAGAAAGAGGTGATTCGACCTTTTTCTCATCGAGTTTAACAAAACCAAACTTGTTCTTCCAGAGAGATTGGGCTTCCTCGGCAGCGGGAAGCACAAGGGTTTTCACATTCAGGGATGATAAAAGATTTTCAATACTATAGTACAGTGCTTGAAAATACCCCTGCAATGATCGATAGATACGTAAGTTGACAACATAATTTACTTCTGTTAATCAGACCCAAATTTCATGACATCAATCTGTACATGATTCGATCATTCCAACTTTTTTCGAATTTTCAGTAGCAGGGAGTTCGTGCAGTTGAAACAAATATTTGAATTTGATGTGTTAGACCCAATACCTTTCCTTGATATTCAGTCCTAGTCGCAACCAAAGGAAGCTCTGCAACTTCCTCGCCGAAAATCCGTAGCATGCCAACAGAAACTACCACCGAACTGTTTGGATGAGTATAAAGACATGTCAAAGATCAACTGAAATAAACAAGGGATTAAAAGATTAAAAAATTAGCCGAGTCAAAGTTCTTACTCAACCACCAAGACAGCACAATACATGCCAAGGAAATTCCAATTTTCGATTTGCATCCTGCAAATCAGTTAGCCATGGTTTTGCAAATAGGCCCATGATGAGATGAAAAAATCGAACAAAGGCGTAGTAGTTTGATAGGCTTCTTCTTACCCATGAACAATGTGAGGAATGAGATCACAGGTGCTGGAGTCGATTATGGGATCGAATTGCTCCTGAAGTGTGGGGTATGAACATAACTCATTCAATAAACTCGTAAAACTTTGTTACTTATGTAAGATATGTTCGTAAGCCTTCTTTCGTAAGCAAACTCTTCATATCACACAGTCACACATTACTAGAAGGAATGACAGGCAAAAGAAAAAAGACAGCGAACCAAAACTCACGCGAAAAATGCTGACCACACTGGATAACCATGCCCCGCTGTCTTCTGAAGCCATTTTCCCCCTCAATAGCCTCCAACTCACGTTAGGGTTCACATTCTGCAGTAACCCATGAGCCTCAAATTTCTTCATCATAATATCTGAAAGTGTATGAGGAAGCTTCTGTTCCCCCTCTTCGATCAACTTTTGAAGATAAATGTTCATATTGGCACAACTTGTGCTGCAGAACCATTCTCCTTCTGGGAGTTTCTACAAATTGAACCGAAGATAATTTCACAAGGGAACTGAAGCGAAATTATCAATTTTGGTAAGGAAAAAAAACCAGTGTTTATGGTAAATGTGAACCTTTAAGTCAATGCCTAGGTGCTCCCTTAGGCAACCGATATGGTATTCCTTGTCACACTGCCAGTTAGAAAAGCAAAGATTAGATAGACTACCGTTAATGTGATGCTTGTGTTTGAACATGGCATTGAATATCCGATACATTATTGAGCTCATATGTTGATGTTCATGTTGAAGCAGCTGTATTACCTGATCGCAAAATAGTACAGTCTTGTCATCGAACCCAGATTCGTTAAACTCACGACCCCTGAAAGTATTAAGGTCAGATGCTGAGAGTGAGAGAGAGGGGAAACAACGAAGAATATCCGATGCATCAATAAGCTAGAAGAGTATAAAAGAACCTGCAAATTGCACAGTGGCTTAAATCCTTCTCAACTGCTCCGACAGTACGAGTGCAGCGTTTAGTTATTTCTTCAAAAAGATTACCGCCACGAGCTAAAGCAGAAGCAATGACATCACCATCGTTGTCCAATTGTTCATCCCTCTCATAGATATTTCGGCAATATTTGCATTGCCAGTTCCCTTCTGGAGGGTTCAGAATGCCAACACACTCTATATAGTCGTTGAGGCAAGGCAAACAGATGAAAATTTGCAGTTTACACTCTGATGCATATATAACTCATAAAAACAAGCTAGTAATGTCGTACCATGGTGAAACGCTCGTGGACAGGTTCCACACCAAAACTCAACGCCTCCATCTTCACAAAACGAGCAAAGATCGTCCCTTTCATCTGCAGTTGGCTTACGTATTTTTGACAGTTCAAGAGATAGCTGGTGCAGAGAAATCCCGTCTGATGTGTATATATTCGCGTATCTGCGAGACAATCAGAATTTATGTTATACATAGATATGAGTCCAGTTTATGATTATTAATTTAATGATATAATCCTGAAAATCTGTAACTTATGCAAAATAATTAAGGAGATAAATAAACAAAGGAACAGTTACGGTTTGCGCCGAGTGCCATGACCAGCACATTCCTCAAATGCAGAGGGGCTAATCTGTTAAGAAACGAGAGTCGATAACATGATATTCGAGTAAATAACATCATATTCGAGTTAGCTTCAGGTTTTGATAAAAATGGCCGTATTACATGCATATATGATCACACGCACACAAAATGAAAGGAATCAATTACCACTTCGTTGCAGTGGTTACAGTAAATTCCACAATCTCTCTTGACACCTGTGAGCAACGCCTGCGCAATGCCAGGAAATAGATTACAAGAAAAAGGTCAGACATGGCCACTAAAATGGTTATCTACGTCAAGGAACCGAAAACTACTTTTTCATAAATGCGGTGCCATAGAAATTTAGTCAGCTATTCTAGTACCAGACAATAAGAAAGAAAGTTTGTACGATTGCATTTACCTCTCCACGGAAACGGTACTCCAGATGCGCCTCCTCAGGTATCTCATCTAAGATTGATTTGTGCATTCTCAAATCCCTGAAGAAACGCCCCAACAAGAATCATCAGGTTGAGATAGTTGTTCGTTCAAATCTAAGTCAATCCTTAAGTTATAAACTTCTAAGCATATATTAAAAAGGAAGGATTATTATATACTTACTTCCTAGTCAGCTTCCCTTCGCGTTTAGTTTTAGGATGAGTGTTTGAAACATTTTGCCTTCTATTTGAAACATCAGATACAAATGCAGATTGACATGGAGCAGAATAACCGTCCGCTGAAGACCTAAACACTCACCAGAACAAAGCACCCCTAAATGACATTATGATTCAACAGTGATCTGCATAAAAGTCCCTGAACTACAGATATCCTAGAAACTGGAATCAATTTTGAAGGCCACAAGTACGGCCTCTTGCTAGGAGTAAGAAAATGGTGCAGATTTCACATGCAGTATAAACCTCACTTTCAGTAAATGCAACAAAATTGATAAGCAACAGGTAATCGATTGCCGCTACCTAGGCCTTAATTACTTACGGTTTGGAAGAATAAGTAGTCTGGTCAGAGTAGGGACCAGGCAGTATTGTCCCAGAACATGAAGCACAAATAAATGAGCTATCATCACCTGCATCAGGCATCCATGCTGATAGAGAAAAGAAAAACAATGTAATAGTTTAAGGGCTTGTATAAGAAGAAATGACTAATCGTATACGAATAATAAGCACAAAATGTCACCATTGCAAAATAGACATGACGTTGTTCTACGATTTGGAGGACTTATGGCCTTTTGTATCACAGCTTTCAATGAATCCAACTCAACATCTTTACAAGCATTCAGTACATCTCTTAAACATTTCCCATTATCCAGATATATGTACTCCGGCGGACGTTTATTGCCACTCCCTGCGTGCAACTCAAATAGAGTAGGCGGTACAACCTATATCACAGCACGAAACATGCACTAAGTCCAGAGAAACCATACCGTTTATAATAGTTTAGTTAGTAGGATATAATTTCAGATTGTACCGTGGTCCCCCTGCATTCCGTGCATGAACACAATATCCCAGTTCCCTGAATTATCCCCTCAAGTTCACATTCCTGCCTCTGTTTTCCCTGATAATTTCCAGGTTTGAAAGATGTTAGATGACAAAAAGGGTCGATTATCTTTTTAACAATTTGTAACCAAGTTGCAAAAAAACATGTACCCTCGACCCTTGAATGTAGCGAACACGCAATCCCTCCAATAACCCAGTCCCAAGAAGTTCCTTCAACCTCATAGGGACCTTCTTCAAGTCAGTCCTCTCTGAAGGATTCATTTCCATTTCACAAGAACCCTCAACCAAATTCTTGAATTTGACATTATTTAGGACTACATCATGTAACTCCAATCCCAAGCTTGATCCATTTTTCTCTGGTCCTACTCCTACATCAGATGATCCTGCAACATACAAACAATCTTACTGGGAATTTTATTATTTTGTAGTAAGAATCCAGAACAAAATCCATATGCTATAATCTCCTACTTCTTCTCCACTTGCTACCTCACCTGTAATAACCGCCTCAACCTCTGTTACATCATCCCCTACCTTCGCCCCTGTCACCACAACATCCCCATCGACCCCATCCAAGACAGAAGTAGCCTGTGAGTGCACCACCTTGCACTGTCCCGAGTTCACAAAGTTTCTTCTCTTCTTCACAGGCCCTGTTTTTTTCTTACCCAAACTGTCTTGATCGTTGTGATTGCTTCCACCATTATCACTAAGGCTTTGGAACCTGCTTACCCTCTTACGAGCAGGAGGAAGCACGCCAAGTTCCAATTGAGCCTTCAGCATCCATTTGAACTCTCTTTTTAAGCCAACACGAATTTGCGACACGTCTTCTTCACCAGAACCCATGTCCTTCAGCATTGAAAAAGGAATAAATAGAACAAATTCAAAGCACTTTGGTTGTGGAACACTGTAATATACATGTCAAGACCTTCCTCAGAACATTATAAATCCAACACATTATACCGTGAACATAGACAAAGGACTTAAAACTAGTTGCCAAAGTATCAAACTTGTATACTCAACGGACAACTAGACTGGACACCCATCCAGGATTGGGATAATAGATGATAAAATAAAAAACACTTTCATGAACTACCAAACGTAGAAATCAAGAAGCGACAACTATCAAATACTCTTTACCCCACTGGGCCTGCCATGCTCATTTGCATTATCCATCAATACCTCTCCAATACAAAAATTAATCAATAAACCAGGATTTGAACACCCATCAAAATGTGTTCCAACATAAATTTAAAATAGAAGCAGAAAGCTCAAAGGTTTCTCTCAAATACAAGGATGAAAAATCGAGCTACTTTTTGTCATGAACTTTAACAATTCACAACTTCTAATAGCTGTTCAAACAAGTCGTTCGCAAGATCAGAATTTTTACATTGAGTACCAGCAACAGATCACAAAATAAAATAAGCACAAACAGATACCAATGCCATATCCAATTGTCTAATTTTGTTAAAGCTTTCAGATCACAACAAAGCAAAAAAAACCAATAAAAAATCCTGAAGTCTTTGAGGTTTCATTCGCCAACACTGACGTGAAACATTTCGGCAGAACTAATGAATTCATAAACAATAAACAGTCACCAGTCTTAGTGAGACGCCGTTTCCACACACAACCAGCCCCAAAAACTGAAAGCAATAATTGCTCTCCCTTTTATTAAATAAGAGACAAAACTAGATAAATGATGTCAAAATTAACGACGGAGTTAGCATCGTCGTGCCGGAAAACAAAGCGTTCCATAAGAAGAGGCAAAGTTAGATAAACATGATATCTAAATTAACGACTGAATTAACATCTTCGTGCCGGCAAACAAAGCATTCCATACAAACAAAATTGAGGAATCACATGAGAATGCAGAGAAAAAAGGAAAGAAAATGAACATAAAAGGACTTTTCATACCCAGAAACCAAAAAATAGAGATCGGAAGGGATGATTTCGACGCCGCCGCACACTTGAGACCTAATGAGCATGAGAGAACATGGCTAATTCCTCTGAGTCTTATCTAAAGCACAGCAGAAAACCTAGCGGCACAAAAGGTACATTCCAATTTATACCTGTCAGCCTTCGGATTTATGAGATCAACACGTGTCACCTTTCGTGGAGAATTTGTTAAAATGGTCTCCAAAGTTTCTACATATTTATTTCTAGACAAATAAAATTAGAATTAATAATCAAGGACAGATTGCCGAATTCAAGTCAAAGGTAAAAATTAATCAAAATATCTACCTCCATGATTCATAGACGAATACTGCACATATCTGTAGCATATCAAATAATGAGTAAATATAGGACAATGGCGCGATTTAGCATGCGAAAGAACAACAGCGTGCTTCAAGCATCAAGCAGCCAATATTAGAGTGTTATACAAAGAAAATGTACCATATAGCAGATAAAGTAACATGCGTGAAAGACAAACTGCAAGTCGAAACGCACTATATAGGTGACTGTAACACTTTTCAAATACCTAGGGGGTAAGCAAATGATATCAGAGTGCTTGCTACAAAAATTCCCAAATGCTGTCAATACGAGGATCCAAAATGATCACATACATGGATGATAATCATCTTACATCATTGCTCAGTATGGAAGAAAGCAAATCGAGACTGGATTACTTCTCACTCATGGTCATCTAAGCTGCACAGCGAACTTCTACAACACCGATATATCATTACTATGCCATCAATCCATCCTCATAATCAACTACAACAAAATGAACAATAATGTCCCTGATAAATGAGTAAGAAATTGCATCACGAGTTGCACATAACTAGAAATACTTCAACTCAAAATGCGACAAAAGAGGACTGTCATCCCCAGCTAGACTAACAGCGAATAAAAAATATTAACCTAAATATGCAATATATTGCAAAATTGTTCGCTATGTCACTACTGGCCACAAACAACATCCCCGCACTCACACACACACACACACAATACCCTTCAAATCAACTGCAAAACGTCAAAATTCGCACACATAAACAAAAGAAGGGGAAAAAAATTGTCCACAAATACCTTGCACTCGCATCATCAAGAACAAAGAGTTTGATTTGCAGATATGGTAGTGATATTCGGAGAACATGGCAATAAATAAACGTAAGAACAGCAAAAGGCATGTTCCACAAGCTTTGATGATGATGATAATAAGCTCCACCATCTTTAAATTCTCAACTATATATATGTATGCATCTCTATTTCTTTTTTCCATTTCTGTTTTCCTCTTATCTACCTTGAGATTTCTCAGATACTGTTTATTCGCTAGATCTGTGTTAAGTCTCCCCAATAAGACAAAGAGATCATTGGGCGGGCCAGAATTGGGCATTTGGGCCAGAAACCTTACTCTCGAAGATATTAAATTATTATTAATAAGTAATATAAATGGGATGTTCCATACATATCCATGATATGATTACTTGCGTATATCAACAGATAAATGTGCAATTATTCTGGTCGGTATATTGTCATTATCGACGGGGCTGTAAAAAGTACCTAATATAATGCACGTAACTTTAAGACATAATTTACCATTAATATTCTCTTGATCTTTAATTAGGAGGAGCCTCGCAGTTCTCTCTTTCTTATAGACAATTTATTACATGAAATAATACGGACAGTTGTCAGCTCACTATTGGATCCAAGGATAGATATAAGGATAGTGAAAGATGCACAGCAAAGATCTACTCCACAATCCTCATTCGTTCTCACTCAGCTTTTTCTTGGAGGAGAATATACATAAAGAAAGAAAAGGAACAAATGGCAAAGCTCATTCTTGGTTATTCCCTCATTCTTTCCATATCTTTCTTCATTACATGTTTTCACAGTGAAACATTAGTCAACGGTGAAAGTTCAGAAGATGGGTCGGAATCTTGGGGCTACGTTGAAGTCAGGCCTAGTAAGAATCTACTTGTTTTTTACGTCTTATTTCTTTCTTATGTATATAAAAAAGAAAGCTTTTTTTGTAATGTTTGCGAATTTAAGCAGAAGCCCACATGTTTTGGTGGTATTACAGTAGTCCACATAGGACTGAAGATCCAAACAAGCCATGGCCGATAATCCTTTGGCTTCAGGGCGGACCTGTAATAACATTCCTGATTGTTTGTTTATCAGTGACTTTTACAGTTTGTTTATCAGTAACTTTTACAGACCACATATTACAGTTTGTTGTGTTTTGCGAAGTTTATATTTTTTGAAAAACTATCTTTTGCTGGTAATAAAAGGGTGCTTCAGGGGTTGGGATTGGGAACTTCGAAGAGATAGGCCCTTTGGACACATTTCTGAAACCTAGAAACACAACTTGGCTCAGATTAGCTGATCTCCTCTTTGTGGTAAAACTTTTTTCGGTGTTGGAAAATCATCAAATGTATGCAATGTATTGAGTTTTAGTTCTTTATTTTTATTCCTAGGATAATCCAGTTGGAACTGGATACAGTTACGTGGAGGACAAAGCACTGCTTGTGAAAACTGATGAAGAGGCTGCAGCAGATCTTACCACTCTTCTAATCGAAATCTTCGATAAGAATGAAACTCGTCGAAAGAGTTCGCTTTACATAGTTGCAGAGTCTTACGGCGGTAAATACGCAGTAAACCTCGGATTATCTGCCCTCACAGCTATCGAAAATGGAAGACTAAAGCTTAACCTCGGAGGTTCACATTCATTTTTTTTTTTTTAATTCCTGCGAGAAAATAGCTCAAAGATTCGATTTTTATTCTTGCCCGAATCTTGATTTCAACAGGGATCGCGCTAGGAGATACATGGATATCGCCCGAAGATTTCGTGGTAATCTTGTCTGAAGTGTACAATCTTTTGTCATAGTACGTATGCAACTAAATACATTATTCAATGATTTTGGCATGCTCATTGCAGTTTTCTTGGGGTCCTCTGCTGAAAGATGTTTCAAGGCTTGATGATAAAGGCCTTGCCAAATCAAATAGGTCTGGTATATCTTCGTCTAAGATTAAATGATGCATTGACGATTGATTTAATTTAAACTATATTATCTTGAGAAAAAAAGATGAGACCTTTTATCAGTAAAACAGTTTAGCAGAGCAGATAAGGCAAGAGATCAACGCTGGGAAGTTCGTCGAGGCAACAGAAACTTGGAGCAACCTCGAAAGAGTCATCAGCGACAGCAGCAATTCCGTGGTAATAAGAATCTGCTCTGTTTTTATTACAAAATAGCGAAGAAATCGATCTCCATCTTCATTGCAGGATTTCTACAACTTCATATTGGATTCTGGGATGGACCCAATATCAGTAACAGCAACTGAGCTATCGCAGAAGCTTTCGATGAAAAGATACTCAAGATACTTAAATTCCCTTAGGACAACGCCAGGCGGGGAAGGCGATCTTGACAGCCTAATGAACGGCGTCGTGAAGAAGAAGCTGAAGATCATACCGAATAACTTCGAGCAAGTGCTGACGACGTTTGATATATAAATTCTTATTCCTTTTTTCTGATGAAATAATTATGGGATTTCTGGATTTAGATGGGGAGAGCAATCAGATGCTGTTTTTTCTGCGCTTGAAGGAGATTTCATGAAGCCAAGAATTCATGAGGTTGATGAACTGCTGGCCAAAGGAGTCAACTTGATAGTATACAGTGGTCAAGTAAGAAAGATTTTTGTAATAAGTAAAAAAAAAAAAGAAAAAGGAAAACTCTTCTTGATATTTTGTGCTATGTTGAAGTTCATGTTTACTGCAGCTTGACGTCATCTGTTCCACCATGGGAACTGAAGCATGGGTTCGAAAGCTAAAGTAACGTTTTTGCTTGCAAATATTATGTATATATGTGCGTTTAAAATATTATTAGTTCTATTAAATCTTGAATTTAAATGCCAGGTGGGATGGTCTGAAAACATTTTTAGACATGGAGAGAACGCCGCTTTACTGTGGAGGAGGAAAAGTGACGAAGGGTTTTACGAAATCTTACAAGAATTTCCATTTCTATTGGATTCTTGGTGCTGGACATTTTGTAAGTAGATAGATTTAATAAGGCGATATATATGTAGTAAGATTTGATATATGTTTCTTTGATTTAATTTATTTTGATTTTGAATAGGTGCCGGTGGATCAGCCATGTGTAGCACTGAGCATGATAGGGAATATCACGCAGTCACCTTCTCCATCGAAAGATGTATGGAGGATCAAAGGCCTTTAAAGATTATTCTTCTCTTCATTATAATTCACATATTTCCACATGAAAAACAGTATGAAACTAAATACACGTTGCCCTTAAATAAATTTTCTCTAATATTATGGCCTATGGGAAAAGAACGCCTAGCCCAATGCAGGGTTTTCATGACCGGACGGGCCGGTTCTGATCGTAAATCGGTGAACCAGTCGAAAATCCGATTCGGTTCCGGCCCGGTCTAAGTTTAAATTTAAAAAAAAAAAAAAACATGAAAATATGTACAAATATGTCTAAATCAGTAAATATAATGAAAATTGTAATAGGTCTAGTGGTAGAAAGTCTATGAGTGGAAATCAGCTGGTGGGCTTGGACTTGGGTTTGATTCCTATCACTCATTTTACCATCTTTAATTTTAATTAAATTATTAGCTCAATATTTATTTTTTATTCATTTTGACCCATGAAATTTATAAATTTACTTTTTGAGATTTTTTATACTATTAATTTTAACTACCAACACAATTCCAATATGTTTATAAAATTCTAATTGAAAAAATGAAAGCATGTATATTTTCGATATTATTTGATTCATTTCATTCATAAAATATATATTTATTAAATATAGAGGTAACGGTTTTATATCGGTTTGATTTTGATTTTATACCGGTTAAACCACTAAACCTTAACCACTAAAATTTTCGGTCCGGTTCGAAAACCCGATTTCAGAACCTTGGCCCAAAGACGATGCCCTTTGGGATCATTCTCCAACTAAAAAACAAATAAATTATTGTAGAGAAGAAAAAGGAAAGAGAGAAAACGCTGTCGGTATAGCGACTTCACTTTTGTTTAGTAAGAGAAATAAATAAAGTTCGTCGCATGAGCTTGGAACAATCCAGAAACTGAAGGTTCTCGTGGTTCTGCGTAGCTAAGAGTACGCGCACGAAAAGCCATTCAAATCCCTTCAATTTTGTGTTTGATACTCTGAGAAGGGAAAAGCCTGAGAAATGGCGGAGCACTTGGCGTCGATTTTCGGTACGGAGAAAGACCGCGTGAACTGCCCGTTCTACTTCAAGATCGGCGCGTGTAGGCACGGCGACCGATGCTCGCGTCTCCACACGAAGCCGAGCATAAGTCCGACGCTATTGCTTTCCAACATGTACCAGCGTCCCGACATGATTACCCCTGGCGTCGACGCCCAGGGTCAGCCCATTGATCCCAAAAAGATGCAGGAACACTTTGAGGTGCTCTCTATGTTTTTTATCCCGTCCTTTTCTAACCATGTGGCAAAACTTTCCGCGGTAATAGATTGGTTGGGTTGGTGAATCTGAAATTGGCTGTTGATTCGGTTTGTGGTTGAAGCTGATTTGTCTGGTATGTGATTGATTTCAACGTTTCCTGGATTATAAAACGAAATTTTCGGACTTGGTTGATGAATTAGGAGCTCAAAGACTGGTGCTTCCGAGTCTTTGACACGATGATTAGCTAAATGGGTGTCTTATAGATTTCAATTTGTGGAGGTCCCTCGGAAGCTTTTGCTAATGGAAGCTATCCAACATTGGGTGCTTTTAGATGTTCTTAGTACCAGCATTGTATTTGTTCTGTTGAGGTGTTGTGTAGAGTGGTTTACCTTATTCAAATGCAGTTGAAGTTTTCCGTGTTATACATGACAACAGGGACATATAGCATTCAAACATTTGTTTTAAGCAATCGTTTTCTGATCCGTTTGTAGATTCGTGGTTGTGCTATTTGCTATTTCAGCATATAGCAGTATCGATGAATATACGAGATTATGCTAATACTATGTTGCTACCTTTTGTTTGTTTCTGTAGGATTTTTATGAAGACCTCTTTGAGGAGCTGAGCAAGTATGGGGAGATTGAGTGCTTGAACATCTGTGACAATCTGGCCGACCACATGGTATGTTCTCCTGTTCATGTATTGAGCATCTTTCCATAGCTGTGCTATTTCGTGACATGATGTATGCGTTTGTTGCAGGTAGGAAACGTCTACGTCCAGTTCAGGGAGGAAGAGCACGCCGCAAATGCTTTGAAAAATCTTACTGGAAGATACTATGCAGGTTTGGATCTTAGTTACTCTTCCTCTGTTTTTGTTCTCCTTGGAGCTTATTATGTTGTCAAAATATCAACTTTACCAATTTCTCACTTCTTTTCCTTTCCTTCAATTCCTTTCATATCATGGGGATATTGATTAACTCCGATCATAACTTCAGGACGGCCTATCATCGTGGATTTCTCTCCCGTGACCGATTTTCGTGAAGCAACATGTAGGCAGTACGAGGAGGATTCATGCAATCGTGGTGGATACTGCAACTTCATGCATCTGAAGAGAATCAGCAGGTACTTATTCTTTTTCCCAGTATCATCAAATGATCTATCACCGTGGTAGCAATTCAGTTCAGCAGTTTCTTAACAATAAACATCTGCGTCACAGAGAGCTGAGGCGCCAATTGTTTGGAAATAGCCGAAGAAGGCATAGCAGAAGTAGGAGCAGAAGTCGAAGTCCCTATAGGCACAGAAGCCACGATGATCGCTCTCATGGAAGGCGCAGCCACAGTAGTAGAAGACATGATTATGATCATGACTATCATGAGAGCCGAAACAAGAAACACAGAAGCAGCAGCCCCAGTCGCAGAAGAGGTAGAAGTCGAAGTCCAGGTCGCCGAAGAGATCGAACCCCTATAAGGGATGGTAGTGAGGAAAGGAGGGCCAAAATTGAGCAGTGGAATAGGGAAAAGGAAGAAGCAGAACGTGCCAGCAAGGATATTAGCAATGGGGATTACCATAAACATGAGTCATCGCCGCCACCGAATGGATATTAGCAGCGGTCAAGAAACTGAGAGCTGGTTTGTTCTTCATCTATTCCGATCCCTTTTCGTTTTCTGTGAATAGGAAGATTGAAGGACTTTTCCAACTTTCGTCTCACTGCACAATTTTCTGCTGTGCAGGCTGTGCAGGTTAACTGAGGAATATGATAAGAATTGTCTGCCTATTTGATTATGTGATCTATGTGCTTTTATGACTCCTATGATTCATCTCATAAATTCTCTTCTTCACTGCAAGCAAACCTCCTGTGTTGTTCTCTGGCGTTCTTTTCACCTTATATCTTTATGTGATCCAACTTTTCAATATTTAATGTGTGTTTTGACTCCGTGATTTGGTTTTAAGCTTGAACCATCGTATAAACTGCGACTCTGTTTAAATGCATTGACTGATTTGCATCATTCTCCTGTATATGTGACATATCCTTACCATACCATAGAAAGTTGTTTATCAGACAGCTTCCCCTCGTATGCTCCAATAAGCTTCCAAATGATCCCAATAGTGTATGTTCGGCCTCTTGAAGTCATCGCCATTGCTAAGACTGAGTATATTGATTATAATTTCCGTCAAGCTTGTTTCTCTTTTGCACACTTTTTTCTACTTGGGCTCGTGCTTTTGTGCGTGCAGTTAGGTACCCATTACCTCAACAATCACACATTCTTGTGAGTTTCCCTTTTAGTGTTTCGAAATTCGTTTTCCTTGTGATTGAAAATACACACGTTTAACCTTCATTTACAAGCTTTGCAGGTAGCAACAGGTTTCCTGCTTATATAAAGAGTTGGTTGCATTGAAGACGGTCCTAACACAAATTATTACCATTAATTTTTTTTTGTACAGGTCAGGAAAATGCAATAGAGATCATTCTGGTATGGCCATTTATCGCAGGCGAAGACCGAGTTTGAAGCTTCACATATTAATTTGTAGTTTGTTCATTTCGTTTCTCACGGGTTCTTTGTAAGACGCTTGTAGTTTTCCCTTACGTTATCTTGCTCGAGTGAGTTTACATTATGGTATGTTTGAAATTGACAAGTAATGCTTCCTTGTCCTAAACAATGTGCTGTTTTTAGTTGATTCTAATTTCCCGGACACCGTAAAAGTCGATTCACAAAATTTAGCGTCGAAAGTAGTTTGTATAATACCGATCGAAATCTTATATTATAATTGTGTTATTCAATTTAGCTTTCAAAATGTTGAGATGGCCGAGTTGGTCTAAGGCGCCAGATTAAGGTTCTGGTCCGAAAGGGCGTGGGTTCAAATCCCACTCTCAACATTGAGTTTTTCATATCATATATGAACCACTTTTTTCATTTAAAAATCAATGGGCTTTAATGCTCCGACCCAAATAATAAAATGGTATGGTCCGTTTTACTCGCGACCCGAAATTCAAGGCCCTTTTACTAATTGCGACCCATCTCCTCCATTGCTCAACGCATTCGCGCACGGGGAAATCGAATCAGCGTCCTCTCGCCCGCTATTTCAGCTCGTATTCCGTTTGTATCGGAGGTCAACAGTAAATATTTTTTGTCCGACTACCTGTCATCCTTTTGCGTTCTAAGGTTGGTTGTTTTGCTTCTCTTTCCTTACATTTTTGGTTGAAAATTGGTCGCTTATGGTTTTTTTTTTTTTATCTATTGATGGATCGTAGCGGCGTGTTTGTTAGCAACACGAATTCAGACATTCGGACTATCGGTTTTGGTGAATTGACGCAACTGATTAATAATGAGAAAACCGGAGATCTAAAGTATCGTCTATACTAAGGACTAAAAGCGGTATATATATAAGTGACCGGTCTGGGCAAGCATGGGAGACTATGATTAATACCGATTAAAGATACTGGTCTTAACAAAGGATTCAGGAAGGCACGACAGTATGCGATATCGGACAAATGACAGATTGGACAATAGAGACAAGTGCATGCTGAAACAAAAAGGAAATTTCAGACATTCAATGCAATGCTGCGAGTCCAGAGTTTAGACAAGGTCAACTAACGCAAATAAGGAATAAAGCTAGTGACAGGATAGACTGCAGCTGAAACCGGACAGACCCATTTTTGGAAAGCCAATTAATGCACCGATCAGAGTGAAGAGTCTATCTCACAACGGTTTGAATTTCAAACCTCAAGTATAAAAGAAGAAAGACAAGAAGAAGATTACCAACTTCACTGAACTCAAACATTCATACTGCTTTGAAATCTCACTCTCAAAAAGGTCGAAGTTAGAGCTATTCAACGAGCTGTGGTGAGAGCACAAAAACAAAAAGTGAAGTAGAAAGACACTTCTTCATTAGATTTGAGTTTGTTGTAATCATCTCCAACGGACTGTAAAAAGCTGTTGAAGTAGGTGGATTGTTGTAAACAACTGCCTAGGGAATCATTAGATTAGAGCTGTGTTTCAGCTGGGTAGGTTGTACAAGATTGTATAACTGAAGATCTAGTGATCCTTCCTTACGAGGAAGAAGGGGAGACGTAGGAGATTTTAACTCCGAACTTCCAGAAACAAACCGGTCTCATACATACACTCACACACACACACTTATTCATTATATATTGGTTTCAACCATTCAGTATCACTTTCCGCACGTATACTGACTGGTCACTGATTGAGTACCTGTCCTTGACAAGACAAACCGAAAAAGAGACAAGCGTTTATTCACCCCCCCTCTAAACGCGTAAACCGATCCTAACAAGTGGTATCAGAGAGGGTTTTACTCAATCATCAACCATCAACCGATAAAGATGAATACATCAAGCAAGCTGCCGATGTTCTCCCGTGAAAACTTCATGGAATGGAAAGTTCGCATGATGACCCATCTAGCTGCCCAGAACGAAGATATGTGGGATGTCATTACAGATGGACCTCCAAAGTTAGAAAAGATCAATCCACTGCATATGCAAGACAACGCACAGCCACAAATGATTGCAAAGGTGAAAAGTGATTGGACAGAGGCAGAGAAGAAACTAATGAATCTAGATAATGTTGCAAAAGACATTCTGTTCAAAACACTGGATACCGGAACATTCAGACAGGTGATGCTATGCAAAACAGCAAAGGAGGTCTGGACAAAACTATGTCAAATCTGCGAAGGAAACGAGTCTACACGGGAAAACAAGCTCATTGTTGCCATACAAAAGTACGACAGCGCAAAGATGAAGCCGGGAGAATCAATGGCTGATTTCGAGAGCCGGTTCATGAACATCATCAATGATCTCACCGCTCTTGGAAGAACACTAGAGAACCGAGATGTAGCCATCAAAATCATGAAGGCCCTTCCCCGTGAATGGGATGTTAAGACCATGGCTATGAGGGAATCAAAGGATCTCAGCAAGATACAAGTTCACGACTTATTTGCTGACCTCAAAGCTTATGAGTTCGAGCTACAGACAAGAATGGAAGAGTCAGTCACAGAACAACCTGTCAAGGCACTCGTAGCACCAGAAACTTCAAACTCTAAAACATCAGAAGAACTGACTGATGAAGTCATGGCACTCTTTGTAAAGAGATTCGGAAAGTTCATGAAGAAAAATCGAAGCAACAGCTCTGAAGGTAAAAATTTCATAAAGAATAAAACAGAGAGAACTGATGTTTCGTGTTTTAAATGTGGCAGGAAAGGACATTTTGCAATCGACTGTCGGATCTCAAAGAAAGAGAAGGAGAAAGCCGGTACCAAGTCAAAGAAGCATCAAAAGGCATTTGTGGCCAAGAGTGGAAAGACATGGGATGACTCTGACTCTGAAGAATCAGACAGCGATGAATCAGATACCGAAAGTGATCAGGAATCTCATGAATGTCTCATGGCAAATATGACTGACAATGAGGTATGTGATTCTGTACCGGATGATTTTACTAAGGAGGAGCTTCTTCAGGCCCTTCAAGAAATGGCTGAAGAATATCAGAAACTTTCTACTAGGATTAAGCAGAAAGGGAAAATCACCTCAGTCGAACAAACTGATAGTGATTTTAGTCAAGCAAAAGTGTTAAATGAGGAAGTTAGAGAACTTAGAAACGAAATAGTGCAGTTAAGGACTGAAAACGGTAGGCTAAATACGATCGTAAAGACTTGGAGTCAGTCCAAGAAAACAGTAGAAAATATGCAGAATAGTCTGAAGGTTAGCAATGACAGAACTGGACTAGGATTTAGGGAAACCGGATCGAGTGAACCAACAGCGAGAGAAAAGAATACTAGCTGGATTAGGTTTATTCCAGCCAGTTCTTCGCAAGGAAATAACACCAGTAATATACCTGTATCCCCAGTTAGGATAGAGAGAGAAGCTCAACATAATAGAAGATTACCAAAAACAGCGCCTCTACAAAACAGATATATATCAAGCGGGCATGAGCATAAGGGGAACAGGAGATATGAATATAAGTACAGAAACCAGGCTAGACAACATCATACACCTAGATATGGAATGACTAGGAATAGAAACATCAAATATCTCATAGACCCTCAAACTGGTCGGACTGTTAGAGTCTTCCAGATCTGGGTTCCTAAGAATCTAATCTATACTGGACCCAAGTGAAACTGGGTACCAATGTATGTATATATATATATATATATTTGTTTTTCAGGAATACATTGAGGAACTGAACCGATCAGTATGGTATCTAGATAGTGGATGTTGTCAGCACATGACTGGAAACGGAAGACTACTAAAGGAGCTTAGGGCACATACCGGACCGACAATCACCTTCGGAGATAACGGTAAAGGTAAAACAATAGGGAATGGGGTGATTACTCACAGAAACCTTACCCTAAGGGATGTACACCTAGTGCAAAATCTCCATTATAACCTAATAAGTGTAAGTCAGCTATGTAGGAATAACTACCTAATATCATTTGAAAAAGATAAATGCCTTGTCAAAGATAAAGAGAAACGCATACTGATAACTGGGCATAGGGTTGGGGGTACATATAGGGTTCACTGGGGAGACCAATCAGTTGCTACCCGAACCTGTCTAATAGCTCATAACTCCAAAAGTTGGTTGTGGCATAAACGTCTCAGTCACTTAATTTTTAAGACCATTTCAGCCCTTAGGGATAACAATCTAGTTAGAGGTCTACCTAATCTAAGGTTCTCAAAAGATAAACACTGCACAGCTTGTCAGTTAGGTAAACAAATTAGGTCAACGTTTAAGAATAAAGGAAGTATAGAGTCAAACCGGTGTCTAGATCTACTCCATATGGATTTATTCGGACCAATACCAATAGTCAGTCTTGGTGGTGCTAAATACACACTTGTAGTCGTAGACGATTTCTCTAGGTACACCTGGGTAGTATTTTTAAAATCTAAGGACCAAACACCAGACAACTTGATAAAGCTTTTCAGAAGAATAGCGAATGAACAAAATGGTAACATAAACCGGATCCGCAGTGACCGGGGTACTGAGTTTGTGAACATAACGGTAACCAATTTTCTTGAGAACCATGGTATACGCCATGAGTTGTCTGCTGCCAGGACACCTCAGCAGAATGGAGTTGCTGAGAGGAGGAACAGAACTCTCAAGGAAGCAGCCAGGACAATGTTAGCAGATGCGGATATCTCTCATAAATTCTGGGCAGAAGCCATTAATACTGCTTGCTATACACAGAACCGGTCCATGATTTGCAAGAAACAGGGCAAAACACCGTACGAAGTATGGACCGGAAATGTTCCCACAATCAGTTACTTCAAGACCTTTGGAAGCAAATGTTTTATCCACAACAATGGGAAGAATCAACTCTCAGCATTTGACACAAGGGCAGAAAAGGGAATATTCCTTGGGTATTCTTCAGTCAGCAAAGCTTACCGAGTCTTCAACACAAAAACTTTGTCTATAGAAGAATCAGCACATGTAGTCTTTGAAGAGTCAGAAACTGATAACCATACTCCAAGTGATATCAATCGACTGAGCAATCAATTGGAAAGATCTCATTTTGAGGACGAAAGTGATGAAGAAAGAAATCAACCGGTATTGGAGCTGACAGAAACACCTATTGTAGAAGAAACCAGTATTCAAGATACAACCACTGAGATACAGATGGAACCTGTGGAAACAATCAGTCCACACAATACCGGTAACGAAGGTGGATCAGAACGTGAAACTCACACAGAAACTCAAGAAACACCGGAGGAATCAATTGAGGGGGAACGCATCAAATGGAACCGCACAAAATTAAATCATCCTCAGCAATTGATCATAGGAGATCCTGCTGCACCTATGAAAACAAGGCGACAGACGAACCCCAATCTATTTAGTCATGCATTCATTTCACAAATTCAACCAACAAAGGTTGATGAAGCTCTCAAGGATGACAACTGGATAGAAGCCATGCAGGAAGAACTAAACCAGTTCGAGCGAAATCAAGTCTGGACACTTGTTCCAAAGCCAACACAAACTGTAATCGGTACAAAATGGGTTTTCAAGAACAAGCTAAATGAAAATGGACTTGTCACCAGAAATAAGGCAAGACTGGTTGCTCAAGGGTACAGACAAGAAGAAGGAATAGACTATGATGAGACATTCGCACCGGTAGCAAGACTGGAGGCCATACGGATTTTCTTGGCATATGCAGCTTATAAGGACTTCAAAGTATATCAAATGGATGTCAAGAGTGCATTTCTAAATGGTACAATTTCTGAGGAAGTATACGTTGCTCAACCACCCGGTTTCGAAAACCATGAGTACCCGAATCATGTCTACCGTCTAAAGAAGGCTCTCTATGGACTAAAACAAGCTCCAAGAGCGTGGTATGAAACGCTATCGAAGTTCCTAACTGATCATCAGTTCATAATTGGAAGTGTTGATAAAACACTATTCAGGTTCACTAAAGGAGAGCATCTATTGATCGTCCAGATCTATGTTGATGACATTATCTTTGGATCAACTGATCCTAAGCTGTGCAAGCGATTCTCTAAAATGATGCAGGATCAGTTTGAGATGAGTATGATGGGTGAACTCACATTCTTTTTGGGACTTCAAGTAAGACAAACGGAGCAGGGGATATTCATAAATCAAGCCAAATATACAAGGGAACTACTTAAAAGATTCGGTATGGAAAACTGCTCACAAGCTACAACGCCTATGAGTTCATCAATCAAGCTGGATAAAGATGAAACTGGCATATCAATTGAAGTTACCAAGTATAGGGGGCTGATCGGATCACTGCTATATCTTACTGCTAGCAGACCGGACATTATGTACAGTGTGTGTTTGTGCGCCCGGTTCCAGTCTGATCCAAAAGAAAGTCACTTCTCAGCAGCAAAGCGCATCTTGAAGTACCTCAAAGGGACTGTAAATGTTGGTCTATGGTATCCCAAAGACTCAAGCTTATCACTGCATGGATACACAGATGCTGACTATGCTGGCTGCAAAATTGATCGACGAAGTACCAGTGGCACATGTCAGTTTCTTGGCGACAGACTTATTTCCTGGTTCAGCAAGAAGCAAACATCTATAGCCACATCCACAGCTGAGGCAGAATATCTTGCGGCTGGAAGCTGTTGCTCGCAGATTCTCTGGATACAGCATCAACTGGAAGATTATGGAATACAAGAAACCGACACGCCTATCTTCTGTGACAATACAAGCGCAATCGCAATCACACAGAATCCGGTATTTCACTCTCGGACAAAGCACATCGAAATAAGACATCACTTCATACGAGATCATGTGCTGAAGAAAAATGTGCGCCTGGAACACATATCAACCGATCTACAAGTTGCCGACATCCTAACCAAGCCACTACCAGAAGCTAAGTTTCTCTTTTTTCCGAAATGCTTTAGGTCTATTGGATTTATCCTAAATACCTAAGCATAGAGTCAGGGGGAACCTCGTTATAACAAATTAATTGGTATGACTGGTGACCTAGACACTACACCAAATGGTGCAAAGTGATGATCGTATTAAACCATCTATTCCTTATCAGTCAATTCTTTCATACTGATCAAAACCTACTATTCTAACAGTTTCGTCCAAAACTGGTTCTCTTCGCCTATATATATATATATATATACATATATACAATTTTTTTTATATATATATCGGAGTATTAATACCGGGAAAACTTCTTATACCAGGCCAACTTCTTCGAAACCTGGACACCTTTTTACAAAAACGGTATTCATACCGGACCCTGCCTAGATCAGTGACTGACCGAAATCGTTTTTATTAAATATACGTCATCAATTGCACACATTTTATCATAACGCTTTCGCAGGAAATCTGACAACACTGCAGGAAAATAGCACAGTCTATGAGAGAGGAAAGCTAAGCGACAAGACGTCTTATGCATTTAATGCAAATACACGCTCTCTCCCGCTGAATAAACTTCGTACTCATACTCAAATTAAAACAGTCCATCATTATCCTTCTCTCTCTCCAGCCGATTCATCATCTTCCTTCAAAAATTTTCTTAACCCTCTTTACAGAAACCCTATCCAATCCCTAGAACAAAATGGCCCCAGCACACAAAGAATTCACAAGGACGGCGCTTCAAATCTACTTTGCTAGCTGCAAAGAGACCGCACACAAGGAATTTGTCCCTATATTCGAAGCCCTAATTCAAACCGGCCTTCAAACCTTCTTCGACTGCACTGCCGAAATCTACCCAGAGGCTCTGCATCAGTTCTTCAACACAGTACTTATTGTTGGAGACCGCTTCCAGTGTGTGATCAACGGACATCAGTTCGACATCACTGAAGAGTACTTCGCAAAGCTGTTTAACCTACCAACCTCTGGAGACGCTATTATCAGTGTTTCTGATGACGTTAAGGAACGTCTCAAGCCAACGATGTCCTTAACTGGGGGAACATTTAAAGACTCAGATAAACGAGTAGTTCTTAAACCAGAGTATAGACTGCTTCACGATATTGTTGCAAAATCCATCTTGGGGAAGGCAGGATCCTTTGATATGCTCACCAGCGATAAGGTTCAGGCCATGGTGGCCATTCTGATCGGAATGAAGATCAACTGGTCTTCTGTAATTTTCTCTGTCCTCAAAGGAATACTGCCGGTACGTGACAGGCAGATCAAGAACTTTGCGCCTCAACTGTCCTTCCTTCTCAAGCGCAAGGTTGCAGATGTTGGCCCTGTTGCAGGGATTGGGTTTGTAAACTACATCTCTGATGACACCATTCGTCAGATGGTGAGCACAGCCTCGCTCACTAAGAAATCGGTGAAAAGAAAAGCAACTGACGATCTGCCCACCCTCAAGCCAACTAAGAAGTCTGCAGTTGACCACTCTCTGGGAACGTCGAAGACTATCTCCCGACCCAGACCCTCGCCGACGCAAAAGAAGAAAACTGATGACAAGCAAGGTTCATCAAAACTCTCCAAGAAGAAACTGGTCTTGGAGTCTTCCTCCTCTTCTGAAGATACTCAGCCGCTTCGGAAAGTTCTTACCAAGAAAAGGACTATGACGCCGATCAAGAATCTCACAACCGGGTCAGTCCCCTCAAAGAAACCGACAAAACCTACACAACCAGTCCAGACGGTTTCTACAGTAACACCAACCATCACTGTCACTCCATTCTCGGAGACAACTGGTTCGGTGATCAGGACTGCGCCACCACAGGGTGGAGTGAGGATTCAAGAACCGGTCCGAAGTATCTCGACTGACACAGGCAAGGGCAAAGCCATTGCAATCCCTGAAGGACACGAGTCCATCGATGAAACTGCCTGGACTCTCATTCGGGAAGAGATCAAGGAGACAATTGCGGACGATCTGCGCGCCTATGACGAATGGGTTGACTTCGGTTTACTCCATACAGTGAGAAGGTCTGGAAGTCCAAAGGTCTCTCTGACCGACTCAAACAGGCCAGACAAACTGAAGGGAAGCTCATAAAGGCACTAGGCATTGGATCCATCAAGCGCCTAGTAAATGCACGAGAGCTATACCGGGCTACACTTCAAATGGGGCAACTGATGAGTTATATTGAGCAGCGCCGAGATAACTTTCAGCCTGAAGGAAGAGATGCAGTGCATGAGCTCCAAATTCTATCTAGGCTGGAGGCAGAACTGCAGAGTATGCAGGTCTACCATGCTGCAGTTTGGGCACAACTTCACCCGGATGCGTCATCCTCCGCCGCTGCTTCAGCTGTGCCACCTGCCTCAATCTCTGCCTCCTTTGATGAGCCGCAGGACGTCTCTCTCATGACAACGGCTTTAGTGCTCGCCCCCACGCCTTCATCTTTCGTTCCACCTGTGCATACATCTCAACTGGTACAGGGTCCAGTTCTCCATTCCTCACCAAAACCGGTCTCTGAGGAATACTTGCTATTTAGGCAACCTATTCCATCGATCCCTTGGCTATCTCCACCATTCTCTCTACCGATTCCCATCCTAGCCAGTGGATTTTCTCATGCACAGTCACTTCCTCCCCTGCCTCTACTTCTCACCTCTGCTGGTGCATCTGAATCCTCCTTGTCTTCCACTTCTCCAGACAACGCTCAGGATATTTCAGCTACCCTGGTAGAACCCCAGCCGTTAGAGATTCAATCTGAGCAAGAAACTGCTCTCCAAGTCCCCACATCGACGAAGCAAAGCATCTCTGTCTCTGCTATTTTGACTGAATCTGTCGTTGTCTCCGCTGCTGCATTGCCGGAAAACACTCAGTCTTTCATCCCTCATCAGTCGCAACCAACGGAACCTCCAACAAGCGTATCCATACCGGTCGATATCATCAGCTCCCCGAGAGAAGTCTCCTTGATCAAGCAGACTTATCGTTCCGTCTCGGTTCTGAGCAAGACTGTCAACAGTGATCGACAGCACAACAATGAGCAGTTTCAGGTGCTTAAGGAAGATATAATCGGTCTCCGCTCAGATGTTTGTGCAGATCTGGAGGTTATTAAAGGGCAACTGACGGCCTTGACTAGGCTCATCACCCCGATTATTGCCAAAAAGGGGGAAAGTACGTCCAGCGACAGCAGAAAACAACAGCAACCGCCCAGCTCTACCTCATCAGATCCTCAGAGGTTTATCTCCAAACTTTATGTCAAAACCAAGGATCCAAAACGAGCTGCAATCGAAGCTGCACTCATCCCGGATGCAGTCTTACAAAGCCAGACTGCGGCTGTACCAGTCAGCGAAACTGGTCCAGTTGAAGTCCAGTATGATGGCAGTAGTCTACGGCATCTTGCCTGCAATCTAACAAAGGAACAGCTGGCGGACCTTCGGAGACTACATGACATAAAGGAAGACGCATACAAGGATAATAACAAGTGGAAGGAGATAGAGCGGATAGTCAAGAGCAAGGGGTACAATTAAAGTGTTTTCTGTATCAATCTCTTTTGATATGAATGAAAACTGGTTTTCTGCTGACTAGTTTTGTCAATCACCAAAAAGGGGGAAATTGTTAGCAACACGAATTCAGACATTCGGACTATCGGTTTTGGTGAATTGACGCAACTGATTAATAATGAGAAAACCGGAGATCTAAAGTATCGTCTATACTAAGGACTAAAAGCGGTATATATATAAGTGACCGGTCTGGGCAAGCATGGGAGACTATGATTAATACCGATTAAAGATACTGGTCTTAACAAAGGATTCAGGAAGGCACGACAGTATGCGATATCGGACAAATGACAGATTGGACAATAGAGACAAGTGCATGCTGAAACAAAAAGGAAATTTCAGACATTCAATGCAATGCTGCGAGTCCAGAGTTTAGACAAGGTCAACTAACGCAAATAAGGAATAAAGCTAGTGACAGGATAGACTGCAGCTGAAACCGGACAGACCCATTTTTGGAAAGCCAATTAATGCACCGATCAGAGTGAAGAGTCTATCTCACAACGGTTTGAATTTCAAACCTCAAGTATAAAAGAAGAAAGACAAGAAGAAGATTACCAACTTCACTGAACTCAAACATTCATACTGCTTTGAAATCTCACTCTCAAAAAGGTCGAAGTTAGAGCTATTCAACGAGCTGTGGTGAGAGCACAAAAACAAAAAGTGAAGTAGAAAGACACTTCTTCATTAGATTTGAGTTTGTTGTAATCATCTCCAACGGACTGTAAAAAGCTGTTGAAGTAGGTGGATTGTTGTAAACAACTGCCTTGGGAATCATTAGATTAGAGCTGTGTTTCAGCTGGGTAGGTTGTACAAGATTGTATAACTGAAGATCTAGTGATCCTTCCTTACGAGGAAGAAGGGGAGACGTAGGAGATTTTAACTCCGAACTTCCAGAAACAAACCGGTCTCATACATACACTCACACACACACTTATTCATTATATATTGGTTTCAACCATTCAGTATCACTTTCCGCACGTATACTGACTGGTCACTGATTGAGTACCTGTCCTTGACAAGACAAACCGAAAAAGAGACAAGCGTTTATTCACCCCCCCTCTAAACGCGTAAACCGATCCTAACAGTGTTGATCGTCAGATTTGGACTTTATCATATTTCTTTATATCCATTCGGAACCTTTATATCGTTTCACATCGCAGCAAAATGTTTTGAGCTGCTTCATCTTCATGTGTGACGATGCTTAGTGAATTCACTAGGGATGCAGTTTTTGCGCAGGACTTGGGAGGAACTTTAATGGGTATAGATTTGAGAAGCACCAACTTTGATCGTACGACTGATATGCAGTCAGCAGTCCGAGTAGCAATTTTGCAATGGAGGGATAATGTAGTTGCTGTTCCTATCCTATCTACTCTTCTTCTTCTTCATATAGTATGAAATATACATCTGCATTTTGTTGACTGAGATAATACTCACAATCAAATTCAAATTCCGCTCTCCGTTCTTTACGAAAATCGAACGTTAGGACTTACTTTTCTGCAACTAATGACTTTATTTTTAGGGGGCTTTCTATTTCAGGCCCCATCGAAACTTTGGAGTCGAGTTCAGGCCCTCCTCCCATAAAGTATAGGTTTAAGGACCCACATTAAATTATATTCAACGTAAAGGACACAATCTCTGAAGTGACAAAAATGCCCTTTGTTGGTCTAATATAAAGAGGTATGATATCGCTATATTGTGTTACAATATGTTATTCAAGTGTTATCAATCGAAAAAAACTCTTTGAACGATCGATTTGCCGTAAACTTTCGACCATACTGGGCACAAAATCAAGTCTGATGTGCACTCGATGATGTCAATGATATTTACGTCTTCAGATTTAAGATTTGTGAGGAATAATTTCTAGAAATTTATTTCGCAACTAAGATAAATCGAGCATGTTTTTGGTC
Organism: Craterostigma plantagineum; assembly: GCA_027422505.1. Lineage (NCBI taxonomy): Eukaryota > Viridiplantae > Streptophyta > Magnoliopsida > Lamiales > Linderniaceae > Craterostigma > Craterostigma plantagineum. The sequence goes on from JAPQWV010000229.1 coordinate 253,084, forward strand.
GATATTAAAGCTAATATGCATAAATTGGAGAGACCCATAGCTTGAAAATTAAGTGGCGCCATAGAGGTGACTCATCTTTCGTCACTGAAGATTAAGGAACTGAAAGTGAGATCGGCAGAAAAAAATCGTTTAAAACAAGTGTTCGTTATGTGGTATGAAAAAGTCTTAAAGTGGTATGAAAACCACAATAACTAGTACAGTATATGCGTAACGTGGTATATAATTAGAGATAACTAGTAAAGTGGTAAGAATCGTTACTCGAACTGGTACGAGATAATAGTTATTCTACTTTGTTAATAATTTTATATGATGAGGTACTAAAACAACGTAAGGTGGTAATTAGAGGCATAAAGTGGTATATCAACGATAAGAAGCGTTACTCGAACCGGTATTCGAGATATTACTCATTCTCACCTGGTATCAGTTTTATAAGATGCGGTACCAGAAAAGCATAAATTGGTATATAGTAGGCGTAAAGTGGTATATCATCGATCTCGTACGAGATATTACTTATTATCATCTGGTATAGATTTTACGATATGTGGTACCAAAATAGCATAAAGAGGTACGATTTATGCGTAAAGTGGTATGGGGACGATAAGAAGCGTTATGCGAACAGGTACGAGATATTACTCATTCTCATCTGGTATCAGTTTTATAAGATGTAGTACAAAAATAGCGTCAAGTGGTATAATAGAGGCGTAAAGTGGTATAGCGACAATAACTATTACTTATTCTGATTTGGTATTAGTTTTATAAGATGTGATACTAAAACAGAGTAAAGTGGTATAGTAGAGGCGTAAACTGGTATAGCAAGTCACGCTGTTTTGGCGGGAAAGCTGAATCTTAGTATTATTTGGGGCGGGAAAGCTGAATCTTAGTATTATTTTGGGTGGAAACTTTTATGTAGTATATATTCATGTAATAATATGGTACCAGAAATGTAAGATGTGCTACAGATTACTGTTTACTCATTTGTGTATATTTACATGATCAAAACCTCATTACTTGACTAGTTGCATCTTATTTGCTAACAAAATCAAGGAACTTGGTGGTTTAATACATCAAATAATATATTTCCATGATTTTTATTCTTCTACAACCGAGAAAAGCAACTTTTATTTACGAAATTATTCGAACCATTAATATGGTACAAATAACATATTATCTAGTATCAGTACGACTTAATGTGGTATCGTTTCGTAATGTATTGTTACCAGGATAGTATAAATGGTCACCAGAATATTTACAAGTGGTATAACTTACATGTGATGTGGTATCATATAAAGATGGTGAGACCATATTCATTGACGGATCATGAAGCTTCTGGAATGTTCTTTATTTTCTGTTATGAATGGCGTATAAATTGGTACGACATTGCGATGAAGTGGTATGTTTTACATGTGTCTTGGTATGGTACAAATGTTGATCCATATTCATTGACGGATCATGAAGCTTCTGGAATGTTCTTTATTTTCAGAGAATATATGTCATTTGGCAGGGTGCGAATGAGAAGGGATATCATTTATTTTCAGAGTATATGTCATTTGGAAGGTTGTGGAATATTCTTCATTTCGGCAGGTTATGGTACCCGTTGGGGAGGAAGTGGTATGATTTGGCGAGGATCTGGTATCATTTGGGGAGGAACTGGTACCATTTGGGGAGGAACTGGTACGATTTGGGGAGGTAGTGGTACCATTTGGGGAGGTAGTGGTACTGTTTAATCAGAAACTTTTATGTAGTATATATTCCTGTAATAATGTGGTACCAGAAACACTTTATGTGTTACAGATTGCGGTTTACGCGCTAGGGTTTCCAGTTTTTTGGTATAGAGTGTCGGATCTTAGGGTAAACTGTTTCGGGGTTACGATTAAAGGTTTATTGTCGTAAGATTTGTTCTATGATTGATGTATAATGTTGTTTAGGATACATTCGTTGTAATTCATAATGGTATATATCAATGTGATGTAAATATAGTTGTCTAAGATTTGCATTGGTATACAATTCACATGATCAAAACATCATTACTTGACTACTTATATCATATTTGCATAAAACGTAACAAAATCAAGGAACTTCGTGGGTTATACATCAAATCATATATTTCCATGATTTTTATTCCTCCAAAACCGAAAAAAACAACTTTTATTTAACGAAATAATTCGATCCATTAATATGGTACAAATAACATATTATCTAGTATCAGTACGACTTAATGTGGTATCATTTCATCATGTATTGTTACCAGGATAGTATAAAATGTTACCAAAATATTATCAAGTGGTATAATTTACATATGATGTGGTATCATATAAAGATGGTGAGACCATATTCATTGACGGATCATGAAGCTTCTGGAATGTTCTTTATTTTCTGTTATGAATGGCGTATAAATTGGTACGACATTACGATGAAGTGGTATGTTTTACATGTATTTTGGTATGGTACAAATATTGATTCATATTCATTGACGGATCATGAAGCTTCTGGAATGTTCTTGATATTTTGGTATGAAAGGAGTATAAATTGGTATCAAATCATGCTGAAGTGGTATAGTTTTCACGTGATGTGGTATCATATAAAGATGGAGACAAGATTCACTAACGGTCCATGAAGCTTCTGGAATGTTCTAATTTTATGTTATGATTGGAGTATAAATTGGTATCAAAGTATGCTAAAGTGGTATAGTTTACATGTGTTTTGGTATGGTATAAATATGGATCCGGATTGATGGAACATGAAGCTTCTTGAACGTTCTTATTTACGTGATCTGGTACGAGATAAAATGGACGAGGTACTATGTGATACGAGTTTAGTATAAAGTGGTACCCAGTTATATTTAAGTGGTACAATTTACATGTGATCTGGTACGAGATAAAATGGACGAAGTACTAGGCCCATGAAGCTTCTTGAACGTTCTTATTTTTGTGGTACGAGTTTAGTATAAAGTGGTACCCAGTTATACTTAAGTGGTACAATTTACATGTGATCTGGTACGAGATAAAATGGACGAAGTACTATGTGATACGAGTTTAGTATAAAGTGGTACCCAGTTATATTTAAGTGGTACAATTTACATGTGATCTGGTACGAGATAAAATGGACGAAGTACTAGCCCCTTTCTTAATCTCGGCCATATTCTTCAGGAAGAACTTGGGTTGGCATCGACTTCTTATGCCTACTGGACGTCGTTCGCTCGATTCATCGGATTTCTTCTTCCCAGTGTCGATCTTCTCCTTCTTCCGGCAGTTCCTCGGCGTTCGACGCCGTGCTTCTTCCCACCAACTGTCTTCTTCCCAGAAACCTTCTTCCGGCCACTTTCTTCGCTATTGATGGGTCTTCTTCGGAGCCATCGAAGATTGGTCGATTAAGGGTGCAAATCGATCGAAATTGCGTCGGGTTTTCTTGAAAAAAGGGGCGAAATCGAACTTTAGTGTTTTGGTATGAAAATCTGGTCGATTAAGGGTGCAAATCGATCGAAATCGCATCGGGTTTTCTCGAAAAAGGGGCGAAATCGAACTTTAGGGTTTTGGTATGGAAATCGATTTTGGGACTGAGTTTGTGTCTTAATTGGTACATACCGTATAAAATTTACAGATGATTTAGTAATAACAGTTCAATCTGCATAGATACCAATAAAATAGGTTTTCATACCACTTAATAACACGTTAAGATTTAAGTCTAAAAAGTTTGCTGTAATTTCAGATAAAAAAAAGGGGTACAAATGTCTTTACAGTATGAATTGGTCCTTTTCCCTAACATAAATATAATTTGGGTCCTTAACCCTATTCAAAATATAAAAGGGGCCTGAAATCAACTCAAACTTCTTAAGAGGGCCTGATATCTAATTAGCCCTTATTTTTAATCGACTTCGCAGGATGTCTGAATCTGAAACACCCTTCAGGCCAAGAGAGAGCTCTTTGAGAAGCAAAAGTTTTTCCAAAGCGTTCACAAGCATACTTATCTCAAAGGGTCGATGGATAAGATTACCTCAGACGCAATCTCCTTTGCTTTGGCAGGCACGCACCTCCTTGTTTCTAATCGTCAGTGTTAATTTCAATGCAGTTTTCCGCATTTCCCCTCTTTACGATTGAGTGCTTAAAGCTAAATATTCGATTCTCATTCGTTTAGGGGAGAGGTACGTACAACATGTCTCATGGGATTGGCAAGAAAGAATGAGAAGATCTCATCCATGGAGGGAAAAGGAGTCATATGATTCCAAAATTTGTACTTGTTTGTCAAGCATCTCCTTAACATTTGTAATAATTTCCCCCATAAATTACAATCTTTCGGGATGCATTTCTCTTTTGTTCTCGTCGGCTTTAAATTGCGTTGTCGTTTTTAATCCCTCGAATCTCTTTGAGGTGGCTTGGCTTGAATTCGTTCGTTTTTACAAGTTCGTTTAGTTCGGTTCGACGAACAAGCCAAATATTAACACTCTTTGTCTGCACAAAAAGCTCGGTTAGAACTCGATAAAATTGGCTCAAGCTTCGAAATCGATTCGAAAAAGACTTAGATTGGTAACACAAGGTTAAAACTTTACCTTATTCGACTAAATTTGAAGCCTTGTTTAGATGTAATGCTAAAAAGAAAAAGGAAAAAAAAAAAAAAGAATTTTCTTTTGGGACTTTTTTGTGAGTAAAAATTTTAGCAAGTAGGTATTTATGTTATTTATGTGTATATCTCACTTCTAATTTATGTTTAATTTTTGTAAAATAATATTATCTTTACAATTGATAGTGGTCTTCGGCTTCAGTTCTCCAGCTCCCAAGAGAAGGTCGTTCAACAGCAAGCAGCTTCAATTCTAAGTAAGCAAAAAGGTAAAGTAAATGCCCATTGTTTGACAGAGATATTTGGGGAAGAAGGTGCGACAAGGATTTGGCTTGATTAGGAATATCTCAGGAACCTGGGCTTAGCGAGAGATTAGGGTTCTTATTTTTGTGAGCAAACCATACGAACCTGGCTTCTGTTTGAGCTGGAAAAAACCCATTGTTGAATCGTGGTTTAGTCGTCCATTGCAGCCGTGGCATCCTTCGGTCGAGGATGCGAAGCAAAGACAGGATATCGTATTTCTACGACGGTAATGTTGATCACAACCTCTACCTACTATATGTTGATAAGAAGCGAGAAACTGTGCTGATAGGAGGGAATTAACTGCAGGTGATGTCGGAAATATTTACTTTGGGCCGAACCACCCTATGAAGCCGCATCGACTGTGCATGACGCACCATTTGGTCCTTGCTTATGGACTCCACGAGAAGATGGAAATATATGTCTGTATTTCACAGCTTGAATTCGTCTTCTTTGATGTTTAACTATAGTTGTTGGTTTGGTTTTGAGTGGTGATTGATGCGTATATGGAATGAATTATCAGAGGCCTCACAAGGCGTACCCGACGGAGCTCGCGCAGTATCATTCTCCTGATTACGTGGAGTTCCTGCAGCGGATCAATCCTGATACTGCCAAGTTGTTAAAGAATGATATGGAGAAATGTACGGGCGCATTCTTTTTGTATTTGTGCTTATTATTTCTTGAGATTTTTATATGGATCATGTTGTCGGTAATTTTTGGGGTTGTGAATCGTCCTAAACCAAATTTCTCGTATCGGTGTTTGATCACGAGATGTGCGAACTTGCTGTACCGGTTTGTGGTGGGATGGAGTTGGTAGGGTATGTCTTCTATTGGAGGTTTTGAGTTTCTTCTATGAAGATGAAATCTTTCAGGGAAACCTACATGGGTTGATTAGTTGTAAGATTGAAAAATTATATAGGGAATACGTTGTATTTTGTTACATTCCAATGAAAAACAAATTTCTGTAGCTCCTCCTCTGAAAGCATGATATCTGATACGCTTTCACATTCCCATTCATCTAGATAATCTTGGAGGAGACTGTCCTGTATTCGACGATATGTTTGAGTTCTGCCAAATTTATGCTGGTGGAACGATAGGTAACTATATTTTACTTGCAAGAAGTATTACTACATCAAATTGGTTTATATGGAAAACTCAGATCTTGATTTGTTTCTCATCAGATGCTGCTCGGAGATTGAATTTTAAGCTCTGCGACGTTGCCATAAATTGGGCTGGTGGATTGCATCATGCTAAGAAGTGCGAGGCATCTGGATTTTGTTACATCAATGACTTAGTGCTTGGGATTTTGGAGCTCCTGAAGTATCATGCTCGGGTGCTGTACATTGACATTGATGTGCACCATGGGGATGGGGTTGAAGAAGCTTTTTATTTTACTGATAGGTAAAGGATAAGGGAATAAACATCCTATTTTAGAAGACATACGGGCCTCTGTCTGTCTCTTGATACACACACAGAGACAGCTTGCCAGCTAGAGATTTTTTTTCCTTCTCGTAAGGATAGGAATGTCGATGACCAGAAGAAAACTTTCAGTTGTATTGTATAAGCAATGTAATTAGGATGCTTGTTTTTGCATGGCAGGGTTATGACTGTTAGTTTTCACAAATATGGGGACAGATTCTTCCCGGGCACTGGTGATGTTAAGGTACTTCCTCAACTGCCTTAGAATCTTATATATCTTGTGAAGTATCATTGATGAAGATTTGAGAGACTTAGGTGACTGGAATGACTTTAGATGTAGATAGTATTTCTATTTTTTCAGAAGTTTAGTAAAACGTTATTGAAAAGGTAAATGTCATACCATCAGTACATATCTTCCTTCTTACCTTACCAGGGATTAGTTGTTACTTGTAAAGATGTTGGTATATTCTGTGCTGTGTTATCATTCTGAAGTATTATAAGTCGTGTTTGTTTACCTTTGTAGGATATAGGGGAGAGAGAAGGCAAATTTTATGCCATCAATGTCCCTCTGAAGGATGGAATTGATGATGGCAGCTTCTTACGTCTCTTTAAAACGGTAATTCTTTATCAACTTTAGATGATCAAATCCTAATGGCGTGCGTTCTAAATGTCGATCTTTCCGGCTTTTTCATGCTTCAGGTCATCACAAAGGTTATGGAGTGTTATGCACCTGGAGCAATTGTTCTGCAATGTGGAGCAGACTCACTTGCCGGTGATAGATTGGGATGTTTCAATCTTTCCATTGATGGTATCGCACTTTTTATTTCTCAATTATCCATCGTCTCGCATACAAAACACACCTTATACCAATGGCTGCCCATCATGACATTTGCAGTCCCTAGTTTGTCTTATTTATTTTTTGCGTACAGGGCATGCAGCTTGTGTTAAGTTCGTGAAGGAATTTAATTTGCCTTTGTTGGTATGTAGTTAGATCACGTTGAACAACTTAGTTTTATTGATTCTCATCGCCTCTGTTTCGATAATAGCCTTGTGCGTTCTTTCTACAGGTAACCGGTGGCGGGGGATACACAAAAGAGAACGTCGCCAGATGTTGGACTTTAGAGACGGGATCGCTTTTAGAAGTAGAGCTTCCTACTGGTATTCGAGTTTGTTCTATATTAAGACCTCTCTTTTTGGCATAATTTTTTTTTGGTTATCATTCTGTAAGTTTCTCGTGTCATTTGCAGAAATCCCAGAGAATCAATATAGCCCATACTTTGCTCCTGATAATTCCCTGAAATGTCCAAGCAGACACATGGTATGTATGAGAATTAGATAGATCCACTCATTTACTAGTTGGGCTTGGCTACGTTATCCGAGTATAAAATCTAATGTTGATTTGCAGGAGAATTCGAATAGTAAATCATACCTTAACACAATTAGACAACAAGTATGCGAGAATCTAGCTGCTATCCAACATGCTCCAGGTGTACAAATGCATGAGGTAAAGTGCGATCGTGCAGTATCTCTTTTCTAATTAGTTTTGGATCCCTGTGTTCGTCTGAGAACTACAATACCTGATTAATTTATTTTGCTTGAATCGATCCCTCTGTACTATACATAACGATCATTGAGATGTGAGAATAATTAAAGCATAACATTGTAAAGCTTTAGCGAAACATCAATTATTGAACGCTTCGATGATGCCACATACGTGCAGGTACCACCCGACTTCTATATTCCCGACGATGACGAAAGCGAGCAAAATCCTGATGTCCGCGTGGGCAGTAAGTGAAAGTTCTCAGTCTGATAAGCAGTCACTAAATACTATTTTGCCAACTCTAAACGCTCTGTTTGTCTGAATCTCCCAGGACACACACGAGACAAGCAAATCCGACGCGACGATGAATACTACGAAGGAGACAATGATAATGATATGGATGAATCGTGAAAGATACGTCACTGAAACGTGTCATTTTTTCTTGATTTTCTTTTCTTATGTCAAATGTGAATATCGGGAGCATTTGGATCCCTTTCAACATTCTGTTTGTATGATCTGTGACCCATCATATACTCCCTGATTTTGAAGAGCTACAGCTTATGATACTTGTTCTTGCTTTGCTTGTAGGAACGCATTATATATCTATACCTTTTACTTCAGCCATGAAAGATAAAAGAAACTTATAACCTATCTCAGTATTTGCTACTAGAACATCTCAAACACTACTGCATCTCTCATACATCCATCTTCTTCAGGTTGTGATTTGCTACTTTTACTTGCATCTAACACCTCAGCCATTTCTGGAGGACCTTCACATCGAATCAAAGCCCAGTTCAAGCCCTCGAAGAAAGGATGCTGCTTGATCTCTGCTGCGCCTTTCAAGCAGCCCAGCCTACTCTCAGGTTCCTTCCTCAACAACTTTCTCATCAGATCCCTCCCATGAGAACTCACCATAGGCGCTTGAGGAAACTTGAGCTTCTCGGACACTATGTTCGACAGTGTATCCTCATCGCTCGATCCTTCGAACGGTGTTTTACCGTACAAAAGCTCGTAAAGAAAGACCCCCAAAGTCCACCAGTCAATTGCACTACCATGCCCCTCTCCCTTGACTATTTCTGGAGCTAAATATTCGTGCGTGCCCACGAAGGAGTTCGAGCGAGCATTCGTGGACTCCACTATGATGTGCGTTGGGAAGGGGATGATCTGATTGGCTAGCTCTGATTTGAGCTTCTTTTGTGTCTTCGAAGCTGCAGATAAGAATCTTGGCAGGAAACAAGAGAGCTGCAGTGACGGCTGGAAGCAGAAGGGCTCGATGCAGCTAGAATTCGAACATGAATTCGAGGTTTTCTTTGTAAGATCGGGCGATGTCGAACAGAGAAGCGTTGGGCTCACGTTGCACCTCAGAGATAGGTCGAAATCTGATAGCATGATGTGGCCGTCTTCTCTTACCAAAACGTTCTCGGGTTTTAGGTCTCTATATACGACTCCGAGCATGTGAAGGTATTCCAGCGCCAGAAGAACTTCGGCGACATAAAACCTGCAAATTGAAGTGCTCCGCTGTTGAGTATACAGTCCACATGCTGTAAGAACCAAATATCACGAAGGTAATAAAGACTCGCCTGGCAGCTTTCTCCGGGAAACTCTTCGTCGTCTGCTTCTGACGAAGGATATGAAGGTCGCCATTGGGACAGTAATCCATCGCCAGGCAAGAAAACTTCTTCGTCTCGAAATGAGCGTAGAGCGTAGGAAGAAAAGGATGGTCCAAAGTTTCCAGGATTGCCCTTTCTGTGTGAGCCCTCGCGATTTTGTTTCTGCTCGCCAAGAATTCCTTATTCATAACCTTCACAGCGAAGAGGCGGCCCGTGCCTATCAACTCTGACAGATAAACGGCACCAATGTCTCCTTCGCCAATCTTCTTCACCAGCTTAAAATGCCCCAAGCTTAAGCTTTTATCTCCTCTCTTAACATAGTCTATGGCGTCCCATCTCGAGTTTTTCGACATGTGAGGCCTCGAGCCACTGCTGCTACTCGACCCATAACTGAGATAGCTTTCTTCACTACTGCTCGTCGTACTGCTTTGTTCGCCGGCACTACTTTTCGAGCATTCTTGGATTTCTTCCTTGACTTTCAGTTCAGTTGCTTTGTCTGAAATGCCCAACAAGCTTCTTTCTGGTGCTAAACATAACTCCAATGAACCCCCTTCTCCTCTGTCCTTACAATGATCAGTGTTGCTCGATTCGTAGATTGAAGGCGAAGAAGACGAAGGCCTAGACGTTCGTTTCTTCACGGAAGCCATTTCTGATGCTTGAGAGATGCACAATCCTCTCAAAGCCTGCTTCAAAGTAACTTGTTCTGAGATTTCCATCGGTCTCTTCATCGCCCTTTTGCTTAGTTGGCCCCTCCTTTCAAGTCGATCGACGCCTTTGCCGATCTCAATAGCTTCGAAGAGTTTGTTGATGTCATCTTCGATGGAGTACTTTCTCAGAGGCAGCAAAATAGGCTTCTTTCTGGGGTCTGTTTTAGATTCTGGAGATTCTATCAACTCTTCTATTTCATGGCTACTGGGAAATGCCTCCATGATATTATCTTATCAATTATACATCACTGAAGTAAAATCAATCGATCCCATTTCAGACAAAGCATTCTAGGGAGTGGAAGTCTTAGACTTAAAGCGAATTCTGAAAGCAGATGAAAAATACGAAATAATCTGAGGTCGGGTTATAAGATCAAATGTCCAGAAGGTTTACATGCAAAAAAAAGATGCCAAACTTCAGAAAACTTGGAAGCTTTGTTTATTATCAAAGAAAACTAGGAGAGCAAAAGGCGTCCTGCAAAAATGAAGGTCGAGCCAATTAGTTGAAAAGATCTTACAGAAACGCCGAAAGCTCAGCTGATGAGTTACTGTTTTCTAAAAGAAAAAAAAAAAAAGAGCCCCTTAATTTATGGGGGAACTTATGGTAGACAAGAACTGATCATTGTCTCATTTATTTCAAGTTGTCTCCATTTCCAGACCACCAACACGGGCAATTTCAAGAATAAAGTGGACCACTTTTGTACGGCCATAATATAGGTAGACCAAAAATTGACTTAAAAAAAATGACCATACACAATGGGAATCAAAAGTTAATATAAGTATAATATTTGAATGTATATGCAAGGGGTCCTAAATCATCTCAATTATAGATCCCTTAATTATTTCATGTATAATATGTTTAAAGTCTGGATCTTTAGGTGAAATGATTTGGAGCTCCTTGCATACCTTCAAATATTATACTTATATTTAACTTTTGATTTCCACTGTGTATGTGCATTTTAAAACCCAAGGAACTAAAGACAAAATCCAAGGGTTTAGGGTACTAAACTACTATGTTAACTTATTGTAACATGTGTATCGTGTACAGCTGAACTGACAAGAACAAAGTAAAATAGGATGATGTAAAATATATATATATATATATATGAGTCGTTACAAAAGCAACATGAGTTTCCCTCGACTCAGTTGTAATGCATGTAACCCTTCAAGAACTCCACAACCAAAACTGGAAAAGGAAAAGGCTTTCAAAAAACCCACAGAAATTTCATTTTTGAGGAGAAGAAAAAATCTAATCTTTACTGTATTTTGTTTTAGTTTTTCCTTATGGGGACTGTTCTGCAAGTACACGAGAAAGGCTGTGTTGCGTGTAATGAGAGTATTGAATGAGGTGGAGGCAAAAGGGGAGAGCCAAAGCCAAACAAACGCAAGTGAAAACCATAAAAGCACAGAGCAGAAGGCTATAAATAAATAAATTAATAATATATTACAGATCACGAGAGAAGCACCGCTGCTGTTTTTGTGTTTTCTATTCTTTTTCGCAAGTGATTACGAATCTACGATGAATGTTACAGTGCTCTAAATACTTGTCTACGTTGCTGTCTTATTACAGTGCTTTAAGAAACACGAATTGTATTGCATAGGCTTCTAGCTAGGCAAAGAAAAAAGGTAAAATTGTTTTACTATGTAGTAATAGATGACCTCAACTCAAGCCAATTAGATGTGCGATTGCGATGGAGATCAAATGACTTTGTTTTGAACTTTTAAAAGTGAGGTAAGAGAGACACATTTTTCACTACTACTTTAGTTGTTTCTAATTTACTAAGAAAAAGACTAATGAGAGTTGGATAAACATATGGGTAATGAATAATGATTTTCAAAATTTCTCTTCTACTATTCCCATTAAATGAGGAATGGGTGACGTGAATCTTTTGTCCTTGTACGTGATATTGCTTCTATAAAAGGGGAACGGACGAGAGTAGATTGAGCATCCCACAATACAGATAGAGAGAAATCACAGAAGAAGTGTGAGGGAAAAATAGAGGAAAAAATAATAGAGTTTGTCGGGTATTTTCTCCGATTATATAGAGAGATATTGAGGGTTTTCTCCTTTGTAGTACGAGAGGTTGTAACTCCTATATTTCCCCTATAGTGAATTCTTCTTCCTTGCCCGTGTTTTACCCCGATTTGTTTGGGGATTTTCCACGTTAAATCTTGGTGTCCACATTTTATCTTTAATTGTCCAAATACTTAGCCACGGTATTACTCGACCGGGTCCGCTGCCGCGCCAACAATTGGTATCAGAGCCTAACTTGGGTTTTATATATCTATTTATCGTATGCTCTGTGGTTGCCACTAACGTGGATCTTCCACATCAGAAAATAATAGATATTATACTGCCTTGTTACGGTGACAAAAAAAAGTCGGGACGAGTTCAATAATTATCTGCTGCAACCCCGTCGGAGGTATCGCTCACGACTGAGCAGAAATTATGGCGGCCAAATTTGATATCGAAAAGTTCAACGGGAGAAATTTCTCACTGTGGAAATTAAAGATAAAGGCGATCTTGCGAAAAGACGGCTGTCTAGAGGCTATCGATGGAAAACCAGCCACAGTGACAGACGACAAAAAATGGAATGAGATGGACGGGAGCGCTATCGCAAATCTTCATCTGGCTCTAGCAGATGAGATATTGTCCAGCGTCGAAGAAAAGAAAACGGCAAAGGAGATTTGGGACCACCTAACCAATCTACGAGCCGACGTCGTTACACAACAAAATTTTCTTGAAGAGAAAATTGTTCACCTTGAGAATGTCTGAATCTACTTCGGTGACGGAGCATCTCAACGTCTTGAATACTCTGTTTTCCCAGCTAACATCGTTGGGGTATAAAACAGAGGATAAAGAACGTGCATAAATTCTACTTCAAAGTCTGCCTGATTCGTATGATCAACTTATCATCAACTTGACGAACAACGCGAAAGCTCTGGTCTTCAATAACATCGCAGCTGCTATTCTTGAAGAAGAAAGTCGGCGAAAGAACAAGGAGGACCAGCAAGCAGGCTCGCAACAGGTCGAAGCTTTGATGGTGATGAGAGGAAGATCAACGGAACGTGGTTCAAGTGGGAGTCACATTCAAGGCAGGGGAAAATCAAGAAGTAAGAAGAAGGATATGAAATGCTACCACTGTGGAAAGAAGGGTCACTTGAAGAAGGATTGTTGGAGCCTGAAGAATTCCAATCCTCAAGGAAATCTGGCAAACGCGTCAGGTGGAGACGTATTGTGTAGCGAAGCAGCTATCTCAACGGAGAGCAGGAAGGCGTACGACGAGATATGGCTTCTTGACTCGGGCGCAACTTATCATATGACCTCTCGAAGAGGCTGGTTCAACCACTACGAACCTATCGTAGGAGGATCTGTGTACAGTTGCGAAGATAATGCCTTAAAGATCGTAGGCATTGGAACCGTGAGGTTGAAGTTGCACGACGGTACAGTTCGCACTATTCAAGGAGTGCGGCACGTGGAAGGTCTCAAGAAGAATTTATTATCTGTGGGACAGCTCGATGATCTTGGCTGTGAAATCAAAGTTCGGGGAGGAATAATGAAGATATTCCGAGGAGCACTTGTAGTCATGAAAGGTGAAAAGGTTGCTGCAAATTTGTATATGCTGTTGGGAGAGACGGTGCAAGAAGGGGAAGCATCTGTGGCTTCAGGAGGTTCAAGCGAAAGATCTACTATGTTGTGGCATCATAAACTTGGCCATATGTCAGAACAAGGCATGAAAATTCTTGCGGGCCAGAATATACTTCCGGGTCTCACGAAGGTGTCACTACCATTCTGTGAGCATTGCGTAGCAAACAAGCAGCATCGACTACAATTCAACACATCAAATTCTAGAAGCAACAATATTCTAGAGTTGGTTCACTCTGATGTATGACAGTCACCGATTTCATCCCAAGGAGGAGGGAAGTACTTCGTGTCTTTCATCGACGATTACTCTAGGAGATGTTGGGTGTATATTATCAAGAGTAAGGGGGATGTGTTTGCAACCTTCAAGAATTTCAAGGCTCGGGTCGAACTTGATACAGGAAAGAAGATCAAGTGTTTGAGGACGGATAATGGAGGAGAATATATTGGCAGAGAATTTGATAGCTTTTGCAAAAGGGAAGGCATCAAAAGGCACTACACTACGGCGTATACTCCACAACAAAATGGAGTGGCAGAGCGGATGAACAGGACTCTGTTGGAAAGAACAAGAGCCATGTTGGGAGCTGCAGGTCTGGATAAATCGTACTGGGCAGAAGCAGTCAACACCGCCTGTTACGTGATCAATCGATCGCCTTCAACGGCAATTGATCAGAAGACGCCGATGGAGATGTGAACCGGGAAGCCAGTGGATTATTCCAAACTCCATGTATTTGGAAGTCATGTGTATGTGATGTACAACGCCCAAGAAACTACGAAGCTGGATCCGAAGTCCAGGAGGTGTTTGTTCTTGGGGTATGCTGATCGTGTGAAGGGGTATCGCCTGTGGGATCCCACTGCCCACAAGGTTGTCATCAGCAGGGAAGTTATCTTCTTAGAAGATAAACTAATCGGAGAAAATAATAGCACTACAAAGGAACACCCAGAAACTACGGCGATTCAGGTGAAAGGGAAGTCTGTGGAACAAGATTCTTCTGAAGCTGCACCGGAGCACGAAGAAGGGCCAACCGAATCTTCAGAGCCAGAACTTAGAAGGGGCTCACGCGAAAGAGTCGCACCATCCTGGCATGAAGATTACGATATGGACAGCAACGTTGCATACTGTCTTCTAACTGATGACGGAGAGCCATCAACTCTTCAAGAAGCACTGCACAGTCCAGATGCAGATCAGTGGTTGGCGGCAATGCAAGAAGAAATGGAAGCTCTACGGAAAAATAAGACTTGGGAGTTGGTGCCACTACCTCAGGGAAGAAAGACAATCGGCAATAAATGGGTCTTTAAGATCATGCGGAACAGCGATGATCAAGTAGAGCGATTTCGTGCACGACTGGTGGTTAAAGGCTCTGCTCAGAAAGAAGGCATCGACTTCAACGAGATATTCTCACATGTGGTTCGGCTGACGACTGTTCGGTTACTCTTGGCGATGTGTGCTACATTTGACCTACATCTAGAGCAGCTAGATGTGAAGACGGCTTTTCTTCATGGAGATCTTGAAGAAGAGATTTATACGCTCTAGCCGGAAGGTTTTGAAGACAAAGAAAAACAGAACTTGGTTTGCAGGTTGAACAAATCTCTATACGGTCTCAAACAGGCGCCGAGGTGTTGGTATAAGAGATTTGATTCCTTCATCATGAGCCTTGGATACAACAGATTAAATGCAGACCCTTGTGCATATTTCAAGAGGTTTGGTGAAAATGATTTTATCATATTACTGTTGAATGTTGACGACATGTTGGTAGCAGGCCCCAACAAAGATCGTGTTGAAGAACTCAAGGCACAGTTGGCTAGGGAATTTGAAATGAAGGACTTGGGACCAGCAAACAAGATTCTAGGGATGCAAATTTACCGAGACAGAAATAACAGGAAGATTTGGCTTTCACAGAAGAATTATCTGAGGAAGGTCTTGCGACGCTTCAATATGCAAGATTGTAAGCCAATTTCTACCCCACTTCTTGTTAATTTCAAATTATCCTCAAGTATGAGTCGTAGCAGTGAAGAAGGAAGGATGGAGATGTCTCGAGTACCGTATGCATCAGCGGTGGGAAGTCTTATGTTCGCGATGATTTGTACACGACCAGACATTGCCCATGCAGTGGGAGTAGTGAGTCGGTGCATGGCGAATCCGGGCAAAGAGCATTGGAGCGCGGTGAAGAGGATCCTACGATATATCAGAGGAACCTCGGATGTTGCATTATGTTACGGAGGAGCAGACTTTACTGTCAGAGGGTATGTTGACTCTGATTATGCAGGTGATCTTGACAAGAGCAAATCTACCACGGGATATGTGTTCACTCTTACCGGCGGAGCCGTAAGCTGGGTATCGAAACTTCAGTCCATTGTCGCGACGTCAACAACTGAAGCTGAATATGTTGCAGCTACGCGGGCAAGTAAAGAGGCGGTATGGTTGAAAATGATCATGGAGGAACTCGGGCATGGACAGGAAAATATTTCTCTGTTCTATGACAGTCAGAGTGCCTTGCATCTCGCAAGGAATCCAGCGTTTCATTCCAGATCAACACATACGAGTCCAGTATCACTTCGTTCGTGAGAAAGTGGAAGAGGGCACTGTCGATATGCAGAAAATTCATACAAAAGATAACCTAGCAGATTTTTTGACGAAGGCGGTCAACACTGACAAGTTCGTTTGGTGTCGTTCCTCGAGTGGCCTAGCGGAGACCTAAGCAACATGAATGGCAAGGGAGAAAGAATGGTGTGAAGATTCGATTGATTCTCAATCAGATCTTCAAGTGGGAGATTGTCAGAAGTATTGACTTGACCAATCAAGTTAACAAAGAATTTTGATTGGTATTCCTTCACGTAACAAGCTGTTCAAAATTTTTATTCTACTATTCCCATTAAATGAGGTAATGGGTGACGTGAATTTTTTTGTCCTTGTACGTGATATTGCTTCTATAAAAGGGGAACGGACGAGAGTAGATTGAGCATCCCACAATACAGATAGAGAGAAATCACAGAAGAAGTGTAAAGGAAAAATAGAGGGATATAGAGAGTTTGTCGGTATTTTCTCCGATTATAAAGAGAGATATTGAGGGTCTTCTCCTTTGTAGTACGAGAGGTTGTAACTCCTATATTTCCCCTATAGTGAATTCTTCTTCCTTGCCCGTGGTGTCTACCCCCATTTGTTTGGGGGTTTTTCACATTAAATCTTGGTGTTCACATTTTATCTTTAATTGTCCAAATACTTAGCCACGGTATTACTCGACCGGGTCCGCTGCCGCGCCAACAGACCATATCCTGCGAAGAGAAGAGAAAGCAAAGAACTGTGATAAACCAAAGATTTCCACTGAAAATGAGGAAGAAATAGGAGATGGATGGAAGAAATGGGAAACAAAGAAAATATTGGATACTCATCATCGGATTCTTCCTTCTCTTCGACTTTCTCTTCCTTCTCCGTCTCGGCGGCAGCCGCCGGAGCACCGCCAGAGGCGGCGGGTGCGGTGACTGCCACTGCAGCGCCTCCGACGGGTACTGAGGCGAGTTTTTCTCGACCAGCTGCAATCAGCTCGGTGATGTCTTTCCCCTCGACTTGAGATAGAAGCAATTTGATCCTATCGTCATCAGCTTCAGCTCTAACTGATATCAACGTTGAAGTAGATTGCTCAGATTAAGAATTATCACAATGTGATAAGAAAAAAAACATGAACTTTGAACACCAAAGTGCATGGTTTTGATGTTTGAGAATGGATCCAGGAAATCCACAAAACTCAAATCAACCACAGCCATGGAGAAGAAGGAAATCTAGGAAAAGCAACTAACAATACAACAGAAAATAGTCCACCTTTTGTATGCGCGCGAATTATTCCTAGGGTTGTTGTTTGTGGGCCTCAATATGAGCCCAATAGAATGATAATTGGTTTTTGCATGTTGGGCTTTCTAACGAATTTTTCTCAGCCTTAAAAGAAATTAGTTACTCTTTGTAAGCTAAAATGTGTGTCTATGTGCTATAATATATAAATATATATTAAATTTATTTTAATTTAAAATAATTAATTGTAATTAAAATTTTATGTTATGTATATATAGAGGAATTTTATGGTGCTCATCTTATGCGGGCACCCCTGTTGATTTGGTATCAATCGTGCCACGTCAACAGCTCACATCGACATTTGATGTTATGTTGTTTTAATTAGCATCATTTAGGTGTCATTGATCAACATCTCGGCTGCTGATTTGGCATGTTGACTTGATATATTTCATTGATAGCTAACATAAGGCGTTATATGCTACATCAACATCCGATATGTTGATCAATGATATCTAAAAGGTGTTAATTAAAACGACATTACCTCAAACGTCCGATGTAGGCTGTTGACATGGCACGAATCGATGCCAAATCAATAGGTGCCAACGTAGGGTGGGCATCATAAAATTATATATATATATATATATATATATATATTTTAAAAGTAAATGTATAAGAACTAACTAAAAATAGTAATTAGAAGTGCGTGATTTTTTAGATTTTATTTTGTGAAATATATAGCCCAGTGATACATAAAAGGGGTCTATATATAGCCGCTCTTAACATCAAATAGAATAGATAACATTTCTTTTTATTTATTTCCAAATATTAATTAAAATAACTTTGAATTGATAGATGTAGTGATACACGTGTGTTTTCGCAATACTCCCCAGGATTTTGTACACAGGAAAATAATTCAGGAAAAACATGATTAATTACTGTAAGATAATGTTCTTGCCCAAGTAGAGGCTTTATGTATGAAGCCGATCGAACACAATACACGGAATCTTACCAGTCCATGATGGATCATAGCAATTTCAAATCTGCTTCATCAACCCTCTTCGCCGAACTCTTTCGTGAATCTCTCGTGAACTTCGAGATCTGATTTGCTCACCGTTGGCCTCTGTCTTGCGAGTACCTTGTCGAAGTCTGTTCTTGATATTGGAGGTGGGATTATCTACAAAACAAAGAAGTCCAACAAACCAATAACCACTGACAAAGTTGATTTATATGGTCGTTTACTGTTATGATGGTTGAATGATTTGATATACAGCCCAATCAATGACACACTAATGTGGGATATCCTATTTACGGTTTATCGATCAAAGTATTGATCTTCTGAAATGTAGGGAGTACTCTGAGACACATACAGCTCGAAATCCACAACACAAATGATTACCTAACACACTAATGTGAAAGAGATCAATGATCTATTCGGTATGGGAAAAGCAAACTACTATAAGGTTACTGATTCTACTCAGGGAGGATATACATTAGCAGGCAATAAAGTGAAAGATTCAATCAACATGGTTAAATACCTGGGATGCAAGGCCTTGAGCAGCAAGCTCCTGCATGGTTATCTGAACAGCACCCCTTTGCTTGGGCCCACATGGTATCCATGTTCCATTAGAAGACTTCGTGAAGAACATAGCATCTTGTGTTTTACGTACAGGCTCGAACAAGACATCCTTGACCTATTTAAAGATATATAATCCATGTAATCGTGAAATTCTAAGATCTCCTCGGCTGGTTATCTACGAAGTTAAAAGTTACTTATCAAAATGGTGAATAAACCACTAGTACTTACACAAACAGATATATCAGAACCAGAAAATCCTTCAGTTTTACGTGCTAAGGCTTCAAAATCGCTTTCGGTCAAATTATGAGGGGTATCCCCTAAATGCACCTGCAGAGGAGCTCAAGCTGAGTACATTGTTTTTTTTCCAAAAAGTCAAAGTTGGCTTGTTTACTGTACATAAGATGCCAGAACGGTTGCATACTTTAAACATGTGCTGTCGTGCCTTGAGATCTGGTAGAGGGATGTAGATACGCTTATCGAATCGTCTTCTAATAGCCTACAGAGACAAAGAGTAAATTTTGAAATGATATTATCATGTTCCACTTTCAATATATATAAGCTAGCTGTTACCTGGTCAAGAGCATATGGAGTATTCGTAGCAGCAAGAACAAGAACCTTATCATCATTGTGACCCACTCCCTGAGTTGACATTGGCGACAATACAGCTAAGTAAATGGGATTACAGACAGGAGAATGTAACGAAATTTTAAAAAAAAATCATCTCTAGAAGATACTCGGATTATGAAAATTACCTGCATTTGAACAAGCAACTCAGTTTTTATTCGTCTGGAGGCTTCACTTTCGTTTCCTTCTCCACGCTGTCCACACAAAGAATCTATTTCATCTACAAATATTATGGCAGGGGAGCTTTCACGAGCCATCTGAAAGAGATTCGAGACTAGCTTTTCACTTTCACCCATCCACTTTGAAACCAAGTCTGACGAAGAAACACTGCAAAAAACAAACCATAAGAAACAAGAACCGTATACAAAACGGGAACATCAACACTATCCAATTCATCCCAAATCAATGTGAAGATAATTCCATCACAGGGCACATTAGAATAGCACCATTTATAGAACGTACGCCACAACTGGGAAACAACCAGCCAATCAGAAACATGTAAATTGTGGTAGCCATTACGTATCAATAAGCTACCTGAAAAAGGTGGAGTCGGCTTCTGTTGCAACTGCCTTCGCTAAATATGACTTTCCTGTTCCAGGAGGGCCATACAAAAGA
The DNA here is from genome assembly GCA_027422505.1 of Craterostigma plantagineum. Classification (NCBI taxonomy): domain Eukaryota; kingdom Viridiplantae; phylum Streptophyta; class Magnoliopsida; order Lamiales; family Linderniaceae; genus Craterostigma; species Craterostigma plantagineum. The sequence goes on from JAPQWV010000229.1 coordinate 273,450, forward strand.
AACGCCCTCCATGGTCGTCTCTTGCCTAAAAGCACATAACAGTAAAATTATGACAAAATGAATGCCAAGCGCATGCTTTCCTATATATATGGAGCAAATAAGCAGTAAGCATCAAGACACGAGCTTAAGCGCAATAATTTATCATCTATCTTCAATCATATCCACACATCAAATTAACACAAGAACGCCACTCACAACAACCAACACAAGCCAGACAAGCCCCATTCGTTGCCACAAGAAAAATCACAAATTCAAACTTGCCCCAAATCCAGCTCACGACTGAACCAAACATACCAAGATTGAAAATTTTATGAACCAAGCTGCGATTCGAAGGCAAACAACCAATCATCCACCGCCCATACCTGTAAAAAACTGTGGGAACTTCACGGGCAAGATAACAGCCTCTTGAAGTGCCTGCTTCGCGCTCTCCAAACCCGCCACGTCGTTCCACTTCACGTTGGGCTTCTCCCTGACGATCGCGGAATTCAAACCCGCCCTAAGCTTATCCTTATCCGCGTCGTCGCCGTCGTTACCGCCCCCATCTTTGGGCTTCGTCTTGGGCCGCGTCGCCACGGCCGAATCGCCGTTCTGAGACGGCCCCGATCCACCCTCATCTAAAACCGCACGGATCTCCTCAGCACGGCGGAGATACTCCGTAAACTTCTGCGTGATTGCTTCCTTGATTTTAGGGTTCTTCTCGTACTTCAGATGGGTCTTGAAGTATTCGAGGGCGTTCATGTATAGGGGAAACGCCTTGGCGTAGTTGCCGGCGTTGTCCTCGGCCACTGCCTGCCGTACGTACTCGATCGCCTGTTCCTTGAAGTTGCTATACATGTTTTGAATTCGTAATCTGACTTAGATCATCGCCAAGTTTCTATTCTAAATCTTTCCTTTCATATTATTATAGGTTAGGCATTTGAGGCGTGTTCATATCGCGTGAGACTTTCCAAAAAGGATTTTACATCTTAAGGATGTAAATAAATATTAACCATTTATCAACCTCAATCGTCCCTATATATATTTACTTCAAGATTGAAATAGAATTCTAAGATTTCTTTCCTTTGTACTGCGTTGCAAGAAAGAAATTGTACTTGCATTTGTTATAATGGCTCACCAAAGTCCACGTCTCGACCACATAATCCAAGAACTTAAATATATTGCAAACGCATACACACGTAGAGGTGTCAAAACACATTTTATTATTATATGCCAATCAACATTTTCTTCATCATTGAATATGGCAATTAGAAAACTAAAGTATCAAAACGACTTGAAATGAAACAAACCATTAGTGGCACAACTAGTTAGTTCTTTACATCATATGCCTAAACCTTCGTTCCCACGTCGAAATACAAAGCTAAGGACATCGTTTTTCTTTTCCTCCGACGAAACACAGTTCCATTTATACACCAAAAAACACTGTCGTAGTCGTCAACAAAAGTCAAAAAACACAAGAAAGAAAAGGTCACTCCCCAACCTCGCACTCAACGTTCTCCTCCTCAAACTTCACTCCCACCACAAACCTAATGCAAACCTGCAAATCACACAAAATAAAAGATAAAAAAAAAAATAAAAATCAGCATCCTCGCAAACAGCTTAAAGCAGGGCTCCTCGGAAAAATCAGATCATTCATTACTTGTTTCGGGTCGTAGACGGCGTACTCATTGTACTCCAAAGCGCTCTCCTCGTGCCCGGCCGAGGGCACGAGGGCTCCGCAGGGCACCTTTACGCCGTCCTTCCACTCGAAATGCTCCTTTTCGTCCGTCTTCTTCCTTCCTCGACCGATCACTCCCACCTTTTTTCGCTCGAGCGACGAAACATCCTGTCATAATGAAACGGGCCGACGAGTTAATATTGCGGGCGACGAGCGCTTTTTGTTATTATATTATTATTATTATTACCTCGGGCGGTGACGACACTTCGACGACTTTGTCGCCCAGCGAGGCGACGGCCAAAACCAAGAAACCCTCGGGCCTGTCGACGGCCGTAAAGCCGTACCTAGCAGCCTCGGCCGATGCGTCCGAGCACACTATCGCCTTTCCGAACTGTTGACAACGTGGAAGTTGAGAAATCGTAATGTTGCCCAAAAATTGATGAAATGTTATGATATGCGGGAGTTTATATGGGCAATTCTTCTGCGAAATAGCAGAGCATGCAGAAGAATCCCCTGAAGTAAATGGATACAAAATAGAATTTAGATCATTGATTTTTTTTTTTCTTACCATGTACCCCGGGACGGGCATGGAGCATAGCGCCGGTAGGAAACCCTTCTGAAGATGGCGGAGAAGGTTCGAGCTTCGAGTGCCTGAGTTACAAGACACGAGTTTGCAGGGTATTATTCTCGAAAGTCCGAGAAATTGGAGGAAGAAAAAAAATGCGCAACAGATCGACGACGGCAAAGGGAAGGAAGGAACTTTAGTTGTTATTACCACACCACAGTAGGACTTTGTTGGGCAGCTTCTTGATTTCGTCGAGGGACGGGCAAGCGCCGACTTCCACCGCGAATACGCTCTCAACCGACACGCCGTAGCTCTGCAAAAAGTAAATATAAAATAAAAATCAATTTTTCGAGGCAAATGTGATTTAAAGCATGGAAGATAACTTACGATTTCTCCGACTTTGACGGGTTCGTAGGTCGTCTGAAGGTACTTGACTATCATCTTGTAATCGTCGTCGTCTTTTTCCAAAGGGGAAATGCTGCAGCCGAGCTTTTTGTAGCGCTCGAAGAGAGGGTCGTCGAGCGTCGAGCCAGACATATCTCCTATCGCCCGAGAAGCAACACATATGTCCCTTATCGCCTCGATTGAAGCGGCGGCCTGCCAAAGAATTTATTTACGTCGAAATGCACAAAATTACTACGTTCGAGGCGAAATATATACACCACATCGTTCTCCTCACGTGATCGGCGGCGTCGTAGTAATCACGAAAAACGTAAGGCCTCGTCGAGGGCAAAAGCGTAAATATCCTCTGGCTCAGGTCGGACCACAACGCATCCCTCTTCTCACCCCTCTCGTGCTGGGCCTTGAGCTTCTCCAGGAACTCCAAAAACGTTTGCTCGCCTTGAAGAAAAAGAGCGAAAGTAAGTTCGTCATTCCTTGCGCAATCAATAACATCGAGGGACGCTCTTCTTTTACGTCGAGGCAAAGAAACGACTTACATCGGCGTATGTGAAGATCAGTAACGATGCCCAAAGGAAGGTCGGGAACGTCGAGGCCCATCTCCATCAAAGCGTACCTGCAAGAACAACGACCACCTTTTAATAACAACGAATTTTTCCTACGAAAAATCGCTCTACAAAACTCGCCTGTAAATTTCTTGACCGCAAAGGACCTTCACGAAATTAGCGACCCTCGGCTCCAGCTTGCAGTGGGCCGCGGCTACACCAAGCTGTCGAAGGCCTAACCCACCGTGCCTAACCTCGACTCCGTCGTCCTAGTAAGACATAGGCTTACGAAACTAATAATGCATGTAATAAATCCATCAGACGAAGAGACATAATAACAAAAGAGCGTTACGATGTCTATAGGAAAGAACTTCTGCGATTTCTTTTCGATCTTCTTCTCCCTTTCCCACGGCTCGAACTCGTTCCCCGTAAGCCCTTCGAACCTCTTCGCAAACTCTTTGATCGCATCGTCGACGCTTTCCCACTCGTCTAAGCCCTCCTCTGCGCCGCCGTCGTCGCCGATCCTTCCCTTTTTGTAGTACATATAGAGGCGATTCTCGGGCACGGAGATCAGTTGCATGATGCAAAACCTGTCGCCGCGCTTTTTGTATTAAGAAATCATTCGACGATAAATGTAAGCACAAAATATTTCGACGCTTACTCATTGACGTCTCTGCCTCGGTCGGAGACGCAGAAGGCGCAGTTGTACAGAATCCCGTCTTTCTCGAGTATTTCCCCGCCCTGGTCGACTAGCTTCGAGTCCTTGTGTACGCCTCTCTTACCGTACACTTTGAGCTGAAACGAATTCGAAGAAGGTTAAGAATTCGAACAGAAATCATTTGGACAAGGATAGACGAACCTCAGCCGTTACAGTTTCGAGGGCTTCCTCGCTTTCTTCTTGCTGATACAGAGGTATTCCTCCGCCAGCTGTCTTGAGATCTGTTGCAATAGTATATGCGCCGAGCGGCCGAGCTTCTTTCTTGTCAATGCTGTCTCTCAGCCAAGCTTCCCTAATCACTGGTATGTTCCTCTCCCTGAGAATTTCGAGCACAAACCACACATTACGTAGAATCGAAAAGTGAAAAACTGTAAAGGGTCGAAGGCGTTCTTACATGGCTTCGGCTAGCTTGGAAGAGCCGCCGCGATCTCTCTCCGCAGAAGAAACGACAAGGCAAGTCGCGCCTGCAATGGAGGAGAAGAGAAGCTATTTCATCAGAGAGCCAAGATGCAAGAAGAAGGGCATAAAGAATGGCGTAGTAAACTTCACCGTTCACAGAGCTGGAAACCTTCCCTCCATGCTTTTCTATCTTCCTCTTCCAAGATTGCTGCGTGGGAACACGAAAGTTCATTAAACAAAAAGGAAGAGATACGTAGAGAAAGAACAAAAAAAGGCGAGGGTTTTATTACATGGGTGCGTGTTAAACGGCCAGAAAGGGAGATGGTCATCCCCATGAAAGGCTTGTCGTTGGCTTCCAGTGCCCTCTTAGCTCTGTTCTCAGGGCCTTTGTGCTTTCGCAGCCACTGCATAAAGGACTATCTAGCTCAGATCATCGCATTCATTAAGCTACGAAATTAACCCTCTAATTCAAGACAGAGACGAAGGATTTATTACATCGACAGCAGTATCCTTGACAGAATCAGGAAGTTTGACTGGCTCTTTCTTCCTCGGCGGCTCTGTATTGGAATAAGTGCAAGTAGACCACTCGCTATAGCTCCCCGTGCAATGATAGCTCGTGTTCCTAATCTCCAGCGCAGAATCACAAACTGGGCATTTATCTAAAGGTCCGTAGAAGAGCATATCTTGGCTGCGGAATTTAGGACAGCGAAACACGTGAAAGACTCGAACAAATATCATGAAGTAAGTATTTTTTAAGGTTTGAAGTTGTGAAGTCAGACCATCTTGGGACGACTGCATCGTCGGAGCCGCTCGCATCCTGGCCGTTGGATGCGAGGATATCGCGCATCTGTCGAATGGAGAGATGTTCGCTCATGGCTTTACAGAACTTCTCGAACTCAGCTTTGATGTCTTCGTTTGACTTCCCATTTTCGGCTTCGATTTCTTCCTTGCCGTTGCCTTCGTTCTCTGTCTTTGCCTTCTTCGGCGAGTGGTTGGGTTCTTGAGCCTCGGCTTTGGCTTCGGCCTTCTGTTTTCTTGTTACCATTCTTTCGTTATTACCAGAGGAAAGTGCGTGGGATCTTGTCTCGTGAACCTACGATGTGAAAGAACATTTCAAAACTAAAATTTTCTGAACTATGTTGTAATAACCAGACAAGAACAGAGCATGATGTTGTTTCATAAACGCCCATTTTAGCTGTTTCATGAGGCTACCTTTAGCTTGAACGACCATTTTAGGACGTGGGCCAAACCTAAGCAGTAGTACAAACGTAACTTTGAACCCAGAAAATAACAAGACAACATTAAAGATCACATCTTCATGTTTCCAGCACTATTGCCAAAAGGGGTTTCACCACAAGTAAGTTAAACAACCATCGAAATGTTTAGGGAAGGTAAGCAAAACCATATTCTAACACCTCTCTTCAACCTGGAATGGAAGTGCAAAATTTGAGCATTATGTTCTTTTTGTTTTTGTTTTTTTAAGTGGGAAATCTCAAGTTCTATCCAAAAGCTTTATCTCACGTGGGAAAATTCTGAACTATGTTTAATAACCAGACAAGAACAGAGCATGTTGCTGTCTTTTAACGCTCATTTCAGCTGTTGCATGAGGCTAACATTTAGCTTGAACAACGATTTTAGGACGTGGGCCAAGCCAAACCTAAGCAGTAGTACAAACGTAACTTTGAACCCAGAAAATAACAAGAAACATGTTTTCATGTTTTCCAGCACTATTGCCAAAAAGGGTTTCACTCAAATAAGTTTGAACAACCATCGAAATGTTTAGGGAAGGGAAGCAAACCATATTCTAACACTTCTCTTCAGCCTGGAATGAAGGTGCAATATTTGAGCTTTATGTTCCTCTAGTTTTTGTTTTTAAGTGAGAAATCTCAAGTTTTATCCGAAAGTAGTGAAAAGACTTCACAGGGGGGAGGTTTTATAGAAGAAGGAAGAAACGAGGAGAAGCTTATGTCTTTTTCCACCTTTCTCGTAACTCGAGAATGTTTTGTTCTCAGAACATTAACGAAGGCCTATGTTAGAAGCTTACAAGTGTAATGCATTTACGCGATGCTCGCCACGTTTACATGTTTCACAGAACTGCCACGACCGTGAATTTAAAATTGTACGACAGTATAATAATGGCCCACGAACGAACAGCCTCTCAACATCTATGCTGCACAAGGTTTAACCGGTTTTTCGAATCGGAAAAAAAAAAATAGTGGTTTAAGATTAGTAGTTCAACCGGTATAGAACAACAAGTAAAACCGATCTTAAATATAATTAATATATATTTTTTGAAAAGTTACATATTTTTATGAACTTTTTTCAAACTATAATTATATAGATTAATATCAATTTTTTTCAAACTATAATTATATAAATTAAGGGGTAAAATACCCTAATCTCTCCCACCCCGCCGCTCAACACCAAAAAAACACCATAGCTGCCTTTCTCCCCCTCCTCCCTACGTGGAGGTTGGGGAGCCACCGTTCCTTTTTTATCTTTTTGCAATGCTTTATTTTCTTTTTTGTTTTTGGTTCTTTATCTTGGAAAAAAAAAAAAAAAAAAAAAAAAAAAAAAAAAAAAAAAAAAAAAAAAAAAAAAAAAAAAAAAAAAAAAAAAACAGTTTTTTCTCTTGGCCTCACCCCCGCCTCGACGGCGTTTCACCGCAGTTGCGCCCGTCGCATCCACCACCTCGCCGCTGCGCCGTCTGCCTCTTCGCCGCTGCGCCGTCAGCCTCTTCGCCGCCGGCCGCCAACTCGCCACCTCGCCGCCTTGCTGCCCTCCGCCCACTCCGCTCCTCCGGTTGACCATTGCCACCTCGCCGTCCTGCCCGACCCCTTCACGCCCCGTCCGGTGCCTTTCTCCCGACCTGTGAGTTGGGAGCTTTTTCTCCCTCGTGGAGCCACGGTCCGATGAAGATAAAAATTCAGAAGTCGAAAGCCAAGTGAAAATGAAGAGTATCGTAGATTTTGCTTAATAGCTTTTTCTATTATAGGTTCTTTAGTTCTTGGCCGTAGATAATGGATTTTGTTTTCTGTCGTTTTTGTCCCTTGTGGACCTTTCTTCTCCCCTTGTGGGAGTGTTGTTCCCCAGTTTGGGGCTGTCTTGTGCTCGTTTGTGAGCCTTTGTTCTCCCGGTTGATGATGTACCGGTGAGACCCTTTGGGCTATTTAGCCCCTGTATCTTTGTTAATTTATAAAACTATCGTTTCCGGGAAAAAAAAAAAAAGGGGTAAAATCAAATAAAAATAAATTGTGTGGGTTAGTTATACTCAAATCTACGAGTGGGGTCAAATTTGAATAAAATAAAATAGTGATCTAATAGGATAATTATAAAATAACAAAAATAGAATGTTGGGTTTCGAATCCAAAGTAAAATACACACAACTTAACCACTAGACCAAACTAAATAATTGGTTCTCCTATTTTATATAATTTATTTAAAACAAATTTTTTTATTTGTTTTTATATTAAAAAAAGACCGCACCTGAATCGAACCGAATTTTTGACCGGTCCGGTCATAACCGGCCGGTCCGGTCCGGTCTTGACAACCATGTGCAACTTTACATTGATAAAAATATTGTTTTGTAGAATTCTCCGGCTTCAGTTAAGTTCTTGTCCAAACGTATAAATAGGGGTGAGCAATTAACCCGTCGGACCGCCCCACCCAATCGATCCAACCCAACCCAGACCGCAAGTGTCGGGTTAACGGTTTGATAGGTTGGTTTGAGTTTTAAAAAGTAAAACCGCATATTTTGCAATCGGGTTTGGTTTTGTATTTTTAAAACCGCATAAAACCGCACCCAACCGCATTTAAAAATATACTAAAATTTTACTATATTTTATTCAATATTTCATAAAATAATAGATATAACTCATAATAGTAGCGAGACCAAAAATATTAATTACTATTAATACAAAAACATCGACTCATCATAACACGTTGCGTAAAGCTAAGCTCTAAATGAGTTTTCATAAAAAATAGATATTATGCAGTGCAATTTTTTTTTATATGTTTATCCAATGCAACTCTCCTCCTTTATTCGGACTTGGAATCAACAATTATACACTTGGAGTTTATAAAAGGTGAGTTAAAATTTTGAAATAAATAATTTTCTTCTTCGAAATGGGAATTGGATACAAGGACATGCAAATCATAATACATTCTGTAAAGCCAAGTTCTAAATGATGATTTTTTTAAAAGAAATTAAATATTATGTAGTTTAAACTTACGTGTCTATCCAATGCAACCCTCCTTTATTCGGACCTGAGGTCAAGAACTATAACACTTGATGTTTACAGAAGGCAAATTAAAATTTAAAATCAAAATGTATTTCTTGTACGGGAAATTTTTAAATCAAATGAGGCATCTGCTTTAGTTGTTTTACCAAAAGCCGACCGTGAAGAAGGAATATGAGCTTCTAATCAAGATTCTTATCGGACATTTTTATCTGTTACTATTATTTATTACTATGATAATAATATTTCTGTATATAAACTTTTATATTTGTAAATAGGTTAATGATATACCTTTTTACTCTATCTATATTTTAGAATATTACCTTAATATTCGTTATGATAGAAATAAATATTACAACCGCAAAAACCGCCCCAACCCAACCGCACATAAGCAAACCGCAATCTATCGGGTTAAAATTTTTATGATCGGGTTTGGGGTATATTTTAGAAAACCGCAATACTTTGGATCGGGTTAAATTTTTGATAAAAATCGCCCAAACCGCACCGCGCTCACCCCTACGTATAATACCCTACTTCCAATAAATGAGAACGGATGAATGAATCTTGTAAGACTATCATTATCGACACACCGATACAACTTTCCTCCACCTACCTACACAACTTACATTTAGTCAAACTTCAATAATTTTCATACATTATCAACAATCCAACACAACCCAATAATATTTATTTGTTTTATTATTCAATAAATATATTTGTGTTTTATAATAGTTATTATTATTATTATTGAAAATTTATGCAGAGAAAAAAATTCATGGATTTTGACTAAAAAATAAAAAATTAAGAATATCATAAAATTTCAAAAGATCATACAAATCAACACATTTTGACAAATGACATTACTGGCTAATGTTGGATATTGGAATTTGTGCACGACCATTTCAAGTTCAAGGCTGGTCTACCAACGGGTTGTGACAATTCTTTTATTTTTGAATTTTTTATATGATTTTTTGTATTTAGTGCAAGAACGATTGTCTAGGTTGTTGATATAGTGTAATGGAAAAAGAAACGTCAAACAAAGTAATATGTTGCACGATTATAAGAACATAGTTATAATCTTCTTTTCACGCGCAAGTTCAGATATACCACCTTGCTTGTCCATCGATAAATATTGGCCCCCTCAAAAGCTGGACCCGAGGCGATCGCCTCACTCGCCTTACATGAACTACGGCCCCGCGCGACACTACAGAAATCTTGCCGAATAATAAGCATGGTGTTAAATCACTCCCAATACAATAGATACATGCACATAAGCTTAATTGGGCTAAACCTTAAAGAGTAGAAGATTATCCCATTAGTTAGTTGGGCTCACATTTTAAGCCCAATTAATGCCTAGGGTTTACATGCATCTTTTTAAGGCTTATCTATTGTCTCCTTCCGTCGCCACTTTTGCTGAAGCCGTCTCCGAACTCGTTTCAGCAGGTTTATCTTCCTCGAATCTCTTTCATGTTTGCGTCGGCGTGCTTTTACTCAATTTGTATGTTAACGTTTTGGTCCTTTTTATTTTCTGTACTGCTTGACAACTAGCGGATTTGAGAGCTGAATACTGGAACCTCGTGAGACATGAGGTACGGAATTTTCGATCGAAGTTTTGGATCTCTTGTATACAGTAAACCGTACCTTTTTCAGATGTAGTCGATTTCAATATCGTCTTGTTTGATTGTTGTTTCTGTGAACTTCGAGTCTTCCGTGTTTCATTTGTGATTGTTGGTTTGTGGAAATTGGATTTTGTAAAGATTATTGAGGTTACCGGTCGCGTCATATACCATAATCCATTGAGTATTTCAAACTAGATCGAACATCGGGAGCTTGTGCTTGTGCTATATTTCTGAAAGAAAAGTAAAATTGAACAGTGATTGAGCTTTGTCTTGTTACAGTTTTTCATGTCTGTGATCAACGACAGTAAAAATTAGGAAACAATAATGCCGTGAATAGGATTACATCTAACAGTGTCTTTCCGAGTTTCACATCTTCTATCATTGCATTACTCTTCTGGGTATGAATTCTGTTCTGCAGTTTATAAGTTTGAGTTGTTTTGTTTAGTGGCTGGATTTTTATAGCGTGGTGCATTGTCATTTTGTGCTTTATAAAGATATTTTATTGCAGTAAGCTTCAGAGTGATGCCCTTAGGGAAGCTATCTCCCAGATCGTCGCAGATTCCAAGGAGAAGAAGCGTAACTTCACCGAGACGGTTGAGTTACAGATTGGCCTGAAGAATTATGACCCACAAAAGGATAAGCGTTTCAGCGGCTCTGTAAAGTTGCCACATGTGCCCCGACCCAAAATGAAGATTTGCATGCTCGGTGATGCCCAGCATGTGGAAGAGGTATTTTAAATACACAGATTAATCTCTTAATAGTCCAATAATTTTGCAGTAAATCACTACAATGTTCTATGATAGTTTCTAAATCCAGTATTTCGTCGGTTTACGTTCTTAACTGGCATGTTCACGTATCATCGTAGGCCGAAAAAATTGGTCTGGAATCTATGGACGTCGAGGCTCTGAAGAAATTGAACAAGAACAAGAAATTGGTGAAGAAGCTAGCAAAGAAGTATCATGCTTTCTTGCGTCTGAAGCTGTTATCAAGCAGATCCCGCGTCTTCTTGGACCTGGTCTCAACAAAGCAGGCAAGCAATTACCATCCTTTTAAAGGTGAATGTCTAGACTTTAGAGCGCAAAGAAAGACCAATTTTCCCCGCTTCAATACAGGCAAATTTCCGACCCTCGTGACTCACCAAGAATCGCTCGAGTCGAAGGTGACCGAGACGAAAGCCACCATCAAGTTCCAGCTGAAGAAGGTCCTTTGCATGGGAGTTGCAGTTGGGAACTTGGACATGGAAGAGAAGCAAATCTTCCAAAACGTGCAAATGAGCGTCAACTTCTTGGTATCGCTTCTGAAGAAGAATTGGCAAAACGTGAGATCTTATCTTTCCATTGTTATAATCTGAACAGTTGGTAGATTAATATCCCTTTTGTGATAAGGAGCTGTTTATGATAATTGTTCGGTGAAACAGGTGAGGTGCTTGTACTTGAAGACCACCATGGGAAAGCCACAACGCATCTTTTGAAAGACCATTCGTCATGTGTTTGTTTGTGAGATTCAATGCTGATCAAGCTTAATCTATTTTGTTTTATCGATCTATGTGATGATATTTGGATAATTGTGGAACTTGTTTCGTTTTAAACATGACACAACGTATCTTTAGCTTTGGGAGATAAAAGCCCAAAAGGTTTTGTTTCTGCAATTTTTCCAATACTGTAGTGATCAGATGCTTAGCCGTAGGCCAGAGAAATTAGCTAATCAGTTATCGTATGGTTTTATTAATTACAAAATTAGAAGCAAAGATCAGGTCTGAGGGTATAACTGTCTTTCATTTTTTAGACAGGGTAACTTGGAAAGTGCTCGATATGAGCACCGACCTTCGCAACTTCCAATGAGGATCCAAAGTCGACTTTGTGACAGGTGTATATACTCAGATGGAGTCAGATGTGGGCATTGAAGAGTTTATGTCTCTTTGAAAACAAGAAAAAAGAAAAGAAATTAAATTGCTTACACTGTTCAATTATACAGACTCAACTCCCCATCATGATGATATCAAAAACAGGTCAAGAAAGGAAGAAAGGTATCATATAATTGATAACACTGATCAAACAGTAGGAGAACAGTCATAACGTGGAGATAAACATGTGGAAATACATCGGCAAAATCTTTGGCTGCTGCTGTCCTTTTACACCCAAAATAGAAAAAAGAATGGAAAATACAGAAATTCCAACTCACTTTCACATTTTTTTTTATTTGGTATCCAAATACGTGTGCTTGTTATAACAGAGGACTTGGTATAAAATGGGCTTACCTTTCAACATTTCGAAAAGCTGTGGTGGCCGAGATATTGGCAAGTTGTCATAAATGGCCACCTCAGTTCATCTGCCCCTTCTTGCCCTGTTCATCTTCGCAGGTTCTTTCTTCATCTCAATTCTTGAATTTCCGTTGTTTTTGCATCACTTTTGCTGAATGAATCTTTACATAAAGACATGAAAGCTTTTCTGTTTTCATCGCTTAAGTTGGTAGCTTTCTCTGTTATCATCCCATGACATGTTAATTATTCTATCCCCATGTCCGAGGATTCGTAGATTTCTGGGCATCTAAAAATTCTTGCTGTAAACTTACTTCGAAATGATTTTCAGACAAATGATTTGTTTCACAGATTCGCTCGCCGGCTGCCTCGGCTTCGGAATCAACTACGGCCAAATCGCCAACAACCTTCCGACGCCGTCGCGCGTCTCCTACCTCGTTCAGTCCCTAAACGTGACACGTGTCAAGCTCTACGACGCCGACCCAAACGTCCTCCGAGCCTTCGGCGGGTCGGGGGTCGAATTCGTAATCGGGCTAGGAAACGAATACCTCCAGCAGATGTCCGACCCGGCCCAAGCCCAGTCATGGGTCCAAACCCACGTCCAACCCTACGTACCCTCCACGAAGATCAGATGCATCACGGTGGGCAACGAGCTCCTCGCCGGCGGCGGCAACAACCGCACCGCCGAGCTCGTGCCCTACCTTTTGCCGGCGATGCGGAGCGTCCACGCCGCCCTCGTCAGCCTAGGCATCGACGGAGAGATCTACGTCACCACCGCCCATCAGTTTGGGATCTTGGGCAGCTCTTACCCACCGTCGGCGGGCGCTTTCAGGGCCGACCTCGCCGATCAAATCCGCGGCGTGCTGAGCTTCCATTCTCAGACGAAGTCGCCTTTCCTCATCAACGCCTACCCTTTCTTCGCTTACAAGGACGACCCCGGCGAGGTCTCCCTGCCGTACGTCCTCTTCCAGCCCAACCAAGGGACGGTCGACGCCGGCACCGGCCTGCGCTACGACAACATGCTTTACGCGCAGATCGACGCCGTCTACCACGCGATTCAGGCGATGGCTATGGGGATATCGAGGTCAAGGTTTCGGAGACTGGCTGGCCGTCGGAGGGAGACGCCGCCGAGGTGGGGGCGTCGCCGGAGAATGCTCAGATATATAACGGTAACTTGGTGAGTAGGATTCAGCAGAGAGAAGGGACGCCGTTGAAGCCTTCGGTGCCTGTGGATATATTTGTGTTTGCTCTGTTCAATGAGAATCTGAAGCCCGGCCCGACTTCTGAGAGGAACTACGGGCTTTTCTATCCTGATGGGACGCCGGTTTATAATATCGGCTTGCAGGGGTATCTTCCTCGCATGGATTATTCGGGCTCGGCGAATGATGTAAGAATTTTTGCGTTTCTTCGATTTTATCTTGTGAAGTTGAACCACGAAATGGTATCTTAGGCGATGATTTTTCTTGGTATGAATTTGCTTTGCAGATATGCATGTTCGAAGTGCTCCTTGTTTGCTTGGTATTATTGACATTATTGTAGCCGAGGCTTTTTCTTACTCAAACTATCGACAGTGCATAAGGATCCAAAGCAGTTCTTACAGAGCAAGATTTCGAAAGGTAAGTTTTTCTTTTGTTTTTTTTGTTTTTTGTAAATTGTTGTTCCTTCTTCTTGTAGCTGTCAACATTAATCTGATGTAAGAACCACATAGACAGTCCCCCATGGCCTTCAACATCAATGGAGCACAGATTGTTTCCCTTTTGTCCATTTTCTTATTATCTCTTGATCAGATAGGATAAGATGGAGATAGATGGACTAATCTTATTTTTTTTAACGAATTCAAACCTCAGTGGTTAGGAATTAGCCTCCAATCAATACAAGATGATCGATTTTTCTTTTCTTTTTTCTGGACACTTCAACTAAAGCCATGATTAAACTACTGGCTGATGGTTAAAGATTCACTAGCCTTTTCATTCTTTGTCGTACCAAGTTATTCATGAGCACAAAAACTAATTTATAACTATATTTTCACTGGCGTAGGCAAGTTTTGATTTATCCTGTTCTTTATTATCCGCAGGTTTAAGGGTATTCATTTGTGTGATAGTAGAGAGGTTGGTTATTCCCCTCACAAACATTCCTTGGTGGCTCATAGATATTTATTTATATTTGTATTTTAGATTATAGCTCATGTGATTCATCTATAGAAATGAAAAATAACATTAAGCCTTTTCTTACACATACATCATACCCCTTTTGCAGTTGCAGACTAATCTTGTCGAGGACCAATATTGTAACACTGTAAAGATCATTTTGGGACCAAAATTGGAAGGGCTCAATTTGAGTTCATGAAGACTAACTATAAGAGCAAATCTAAGATATGATTAAATAAGGACAAGCTTCCAATTGTTGTACTGCTAAAGACAAAACATTGCAACAGTCGCATAATCCTCATTCAATCCAAGTAACAAATAATCATATTCAGGCCCATTCACTCTGATTCTCATTTCTCAAATAATCATCAAGTTATAAACTTCGAAAACACCTCTGAAGAACTGGTTACAGACCTCCATAGATCAAAGTCTCAGCATCCGAAATGAATTTCTTGAAGCTGTGGTCTACGAGCAAGCGATTCAGTTCTCTTGACATACGTTCTGAAATCCCACGTCGCAATTCTCCGTCTTAATCTCAGCCGTCGAACTTCCAGATTCAACTACTTCATCATTCGACGTATTGTTGACATCCACCTCTAAAGAACCAACCTTTATGCTTTGATTCAACAGCTTTTTCTTCTCGAAATACTTCTTTCTCCTCCACTGTTTTCTCTTACTGATGGGACGTGCTTTATTCGGTTTGAGTGCAGCTGCTGTTTCCCGAGAATCGATTCCCAGGTCTGTTGTCCTCTTCTTACACGGTACAACCGTGTAGATAGAACTGCCCGAATTTCCATCTGAAGGGGCAGATTGAATGGCTAATAGGGCAGTTCTTGCAGCCTTGATTTCTGCCTCCTTTTTCGTATTCGCAGAAGCTCCGACGTACTTTATGCCTCCGATCTCAACGATGCAATAATACGACGAGCGACTTTCCTTATCTTCCTTATGGCACTGATATAGAGGGATTGCGTAGTTCATCTTCTGCGCATATTCCTGTAGTAAGTTCTTGCACAGCCCAGTTTGGTGCTGAATAGGAACACAGACAGATAACAGAATTTTGTTTAATGCTGTAAGAGACTTGATAATTGGCGCAAAAAATGTACAATCATTTCATTATTACCACTGGGAGTGATATGTCAGATTCCATATCTCTAGACTTGGCGAGTTCTATGAGGGCGATTTCAGCTGCTGATTGCTCGGCGGCCTTGCGATTGAAAAACCCTGGTAAAGAATCATATCTTACATCGTTCACAATCACGGTTGACCTGAAATAAGGTTCGTGCGATGGGCCCTCTTTGATAGTTTCATACACGGGCGTCTTGAGCCCTGCTTTCTGCGCATATTCTTGCAAGCGGCTCTTGAACACGTAACATTTCGAAAGGCCTAAGACACGCATTTAAGGAGGTTTTTTTTTTTTTCTTTTCCTTTCAAGGGAACAACGAAACATAACGGTTATAGTTGAAAGAAGCATTCGACTTTACTTGCAGATGTGCTATCGTCTTGCAAAGGCTGATCACCGTTAACTGTGTCACTGTTCTTCTTCTCCGATGATAGATCGAAGTTATGACCATCGAAATTCTCTTCGGTATGGGGCGGAAAGTTGGGGTTTGCAAAGACATGAGATGGCATTAAAGCATAATCCTCGTTATGACCGATGACAAACTCCCCGGGCTCCATTTTTGTCGAACCACAGTGCCTGTTCTCTTCTTCTTCTTCGGTGTGATGTGATTCAATCAACTACATGAAAAACAAGTTTCAAGTAATATGCAAGGACTCAACATCAAAGTCCAGGAAAACTTGCTGTCCAATTTGAAAGCTTAAAAGAGAAACACTGACATGAATTGAGCCAAATCACCGAAAAAGAGAAGGGCTTTAAGAAGCATAAACCCTAGTTAGCAAGTTATTACTACATTGAGACCTTGTCTTAATCAGCCTCCTTGCGACGCCACAACTTTGATTACTCCTAAGGTAATGAACGACATTAACATCAGTAATTTGAATCCTAAACAGCTTAATCCGTCTCTTGCACAAGTGTTTATGTAGTACCCACTTCGAAAAGCAGAAGAACAAATTACAGTGGGAATAGAAACAAGCAAAGAAAGAAACACTCAGCAACCAAACGGAGAAAAGGGCATAATAAATGGGAAAAAAGAGAAAGAGAAAAGGAATTACCCAGCTATGGAGCTCACTCAGCAGCAGACTCTTCAGCTCGGAGTGCAGCGAAAATTTCGGACATCAATTGTGAATCATTTCATTCGTTCAACTGAAAGAAAAGCTGAGGAACATTCTTTGGGCTCAAAATGGGCTTCGTTAATTGGATCAGCCCATGAAAGTAACTTTTATAATTTCCGTTAAAAGAAACTGGAAATAAATAACTCAGTAGCGTTCGTGGTCTCTCAGCTCAGTAGATTCATTCTTTGTTCTATTGCACAGGTGAGGCGTCTCGATAATCGTACGCTTAGCATCCCATTTGCATATGCTGTTTTTGTGAATGAATTGAGTGATTTATTGCTTGCATTTCCATGAACGTGTTAATTGATGTCTCGCATCTCTCAAGGCAAAGGGATTCCGTGTTTACTGTTTGTTTTCATGGAAAATTTCGTCGTCCGATGATTTTGAGGGGTCTTAGATTTCCAATTTAATTCCTGTTTCAGCTGACTGGCTTTTATCTGCTTGTTTTCGTTCAGTGCTCTCTTGAAATTTGTTATACTGAATTCAATTGCTGATAATGGTTCTTATTTGGACTGCAGCTAAATAAATGTAGTGTCCACGACTTCGCCCTTTGATTAATTTCTTGATCTATTCGATTGCTTATTCATTATGAATGCATTGTGTTTGATGTCGGATAAAATCATCAGGTAGGTTTTGGCTTGAAGGTTTTTATTTGTTGGCAGAAACATCATCAGTTCCAATGGCGACTAGAATTGCTGCTAGGTATATCACTCGCAGGCTGTCGAGCAGCGGCAAAGTTCTCAGCGAGGAAGAAAAGGCTGCTGAAAATGTCTTCATCAAGGTGAAATTCTTACTCTTCATATTCACTTTCCTCGCTATCTCGCTGTTACATTGTATTTTCTGAATGTCTAAATTAGCTAAGATTCCTGAACCTAACCCTAGGTTAATTGGTCGGACGAATCTTCATTCCTATTTTGTAAAATGCGTTATCCTTCCATGATGAATACTTGGTCAGGATTTCCTGGCATTTAATCCTTCATTTCTACCGATCTCTTAACCGATGGTCAAAATCTTCTGCAAATTTGGCAGAAAATGGAGCAAGAGAAGCTGGAGAAGCTCGCTCGCAAGGTATGCTTATACCTTTTTACTCGAATGAGATTTGCCATTGCCTGCAAACACGATTGCGTCCTTTTCCTCTTCAGTTCGTGATTGCCTTAGACAAACCCTCAAACCCGTTCGCTCCGTACTTACTTATTGCCTCATACTTAGGGGCCCAAAGGCGAGGAAACACCCTTGACAAGTTCGGGAGGCTCAGGGTCAGTAACCGATGCTAAACTGAGCAGCGAAACTTCTTCAACGCCCAACGTTTCAGCTGATAAGCACAAAAACTATGCTGTCGTTGCTGGCATTGCAACCGTCGCCGCTGCTACTGCGTGGTACTTGTTGGGTTCGAGCAAGCCCAAGTCCGAAGAAGTTCATGATTGAGCTGACGCCGTTTGCGAAGCACGTTGGCTTAATAAATTCCTGTAAGAATCTCACTCTCTTAGCGTGGATTTCGTGCTCTATGTGCTAAGCTGCTCGACTTTTTAGTTTAAGATTCGAAGGGAAACTCGAACAGTCTGCATTCTAGAGATTAAGACATATTTTGGGATCGTTTTAAATAAAAACTCTGTTTACCGAGGTTACTCTAGTCTTTAGTTCCTTCACTATTGTAGTTCGTGTGAAGTTGAGAAAGCAAACATAGACCAGTGAATTAGTTGACAAAAACTCGAGCTCGATTAGAGTAATGGAAGCTCGAGTCGTCAAGCTCGAGCTTTGTCTAAAAAAATGTAAAAAAAAATGATGAAAATTCGAAATTAAGATAAAAAGATTGGGGATAAATAGTGTGATGGATTAGATATCATTACACACAGTACAACGAATAAAACCATCACAACATGAAGCAAAATATTCCGACAATAGGAGAAGTCCAAAGCCAAAACCAACGCAAACATCAAGAAATCCGAAAAAAGCGCCAGAGATAAATGAATTGAATTTAAACTTCTTAATGATTCTCACGTCTTTCCTTCCATGGCTTTTACCATTCCTTCAATCCAACTCCACTCTTAAAGACCGACTCCACTCCAGCACATTTGTCGCCCAAACAATTAATATCCCCTCTCTTTGAAGTTTCTTCAACGTCAAATCCCATCTCAGCATTCGTTTGATTCCGTTAAAGAAACGATACCCACTTCTCGTTTCCTTGGGATTTGAGGAAAAAAATAGTTCTTGAAGCGTTTTACAGCTCGTTTGCTGCGACAATGACGGAAGTTTTGCACTCCCCTTCTTCTTCTTCTTCTTCTTCATCTCCATCAATATCCACTCCTACACGCAGTTCCACGTTGTTCACCCACCAGGCCGAGCCGTATTTGGGGGTCGGCGAGGAGGGGTTTTCTGACGTGGCGGGCGGTGGAACGGCGCCCGAAATAGAAGGAGAAGGAGAAGACGAAACTAGGGCGAGGGAGAAGAGGGAGCAGCTGTCACTTCTAGCACTTTTGGTGGCACTCTTTAGGAAGAGCTTTTGTAAGGCCGATAGAGCTGATTTCGCCGGCAGAAGCAGCGGCGGCGGTATGGAGATTAGCTGGCCCAGCGATGTACAGCACGTGTATCACGTGACTTTCGATAGTTTCGATGGGTTCCTGGGATTGCCTGTCGAGTTCGAGCCTGAAGTTCCCAGGAGGGCTCCTAGCGCTAGGTCTCTCTCTCTCTCTCTCTCTCTGTTTCTGTGTGTGTATAAATTCTGCAACGTGCGTGTTTTTGTTTGTTTGTCTGTATATGATTGTGGGTGCTTTTCTAGGGGAAATCTTGATCGTCATCATCTCATTTATGCTGTTGCCTTTCTTGCATCTTTTGACTTGTATGATGAGTCTTCTCACTATCCTATCAGGATTCAGTGCTATATATCGCAACTTTTGCTCTGTGTTTGATCAATTGATTGAGATGATTGCTCGTTTTACCACATGTTGTGAACCATCTGAGGCATCAAGAATCATGGTTGATGGATTTGTTTGTTTAGTTTTACTTGCTACGATTAGATGCTGTTGTAGTAATTAATTGCCATCGAAACAAACTCAACAAAACGTCAGATTTCCCAACAAAACGTCAGATTAGATGCTGGTCGATGTTTGCACATCAGATGAACATTATCTGTTTGCGGTTACTTTGTGATTGCAGATTTCTTACTGTTTTAGTTTCGTATTCTCGGTTGGTATAGTGCCACCGCGTTTGGGGTTTCTACAGAATCAATGCAGCTAACGTATGATCCCCGAGGCAACAGTATCCCAACAATCCTCTTGCTCATGCAAACACACTTGTATTCCCGGGGAGGCCTTGAGGTGCCTACATACAACATATAAATAATCTCCTCATCCTAAAAATAATCCCAACAAAAAAATCGCTTCCTATTCGTAGGCGGAAGGGATCTTTCGAATAACTGCTGGTAACAGCCAAGAAGAGTTCGTTCGTAATCAACTCAACAGTGGAGTCGTTCCTCAAGGCATAGATGCGCACTGTTTGGCCGGCCTGATAAAGGTCAGTTTTTTTTTTTTTCCGAATATATTCAAACGTTAAAGCAACGCATTCCAAGAAAGATGCATTCGATCGAGAAAGTGAATGTATATATATTGTATCTATCGATATAGGCTTGGTTCAGAGAGCTTCCCATAGGCGTGCTCGATGCCCTCTCATCGGAGCAAGTAATTCGGTGCGAAACCGAAGAAGATTGCGACGCGTTGGTTAGGCTGTTGCCTCAGACTGAGTCGGCCCTTTTGGACTGGGCGATTAACTTGATGGCCGACGTTGTCCAAAACGAACGGCGTAATAAGATGAACACGAGAAACATAGGCATGGTTTTCGCTCCCAATATGACTAAGGTTTGTTAGCTAATACTTCCCCTTTCACCTCCTTTTAGCTTCGCCAAATCTGATTACGAAACGAACCCTAATTCCAATCGTGGGCCGTCGAGTTTTAGATGGCAGATCCATTGACAGCTCTGATGTACGCCGTTCGAGTGATGAATTTCCTCAAGACTCTGATAGAGAAAACCGGGCGCGTAAGAGAGGGCTCTTCTGCTGTAGCAGAAACAAATCCCGCCCCACGAACGGATTCGAACGGCGATGAAGGGAATCTTCGGAGTTCCCTCGTCGCGGGTCCCGATAATACCGAAGAAGAAGAAGAATCTGATGGAAGTTTGTTCTGCGATGCTGCTTCTGTTTTTAGCGATGGGAAGGCCCGAGTAGGGCTTGAGGACTTCGAAGGTGACCATTTTGGCCGGGTCGACCCGGTAAACGGGTCGGCAGCAACCTGACCCGTTTAAGCTCGACGAAGGGGCGGTTCGAAGCCTGTCGATGAATGGGTCGACGGGGATTTGATATCTTTTTGGTATAAAACTAATTAGACTTTCTTGGTGTATTCGTTTAGTTTGTACTACATTTGATATTGGAACGTTGTCTTTTGTTCGATCTGTTTGTAGCAATTTGAATCCATGTAGGCGACCCGACCCGATTCTTGGGGACCCGTAAACGACTTGTTACTTAGCATTTAGCTCGCCAAACAAACAAAGCCACTTTAGCACTAATGGACATTAATGGAATATTTCCCACTTGCTTCGTTTCGCTAGTATGGTATTTAAGGTTGGCTGAACAGAAGAAAATGTAAAAAATAATGAATATAAAAAAGAAAGTTGGTGGAATTTTGAAAGATGCCCAACGTTTTCCGATGATTCGTCGTTGTAATTAACAAATATTAATTAATAATATATACATTAAGCCAATATTTGGCAAAAAGAGCATCATTTCTTGTTGATGCGATACTGAATCCTGATCAATTCAACTGTGTCTGAAAAACCATGGAAGCTCTTCTCAGATCATCTCCACTTCTTCTACCTTCGTTCCCAAAAACGTCCCTCGGAGCCACGTTTTCAGACCCATCACCGGCACCGCTTCCGACGAAGCACAATCGGTGGGCCCCAATCTGCAGAAGCTCCAACATCCTCGACTTGGAGCCCGTCTCCAAGCCCGAAGCCCTCAATTTCGACCTCCCATATCTCGACACACGCGGCGGCGGAGACAAGCCGCGCTTCGACGTCATCGTCGTCGGCGCCGGCCCGGCCGGCCTCCGCCTCGCCGAGCAGGTCTCCAAACACGGAATCAGCGTATGCTGCGTCGACCCATCTCCCCTCTCCCCATGGCCCAACAACTACGGCGTGTGGGCCGACGAATTCGAGTCCCTAGGGCTCGCCGACTGCCTCGACAAGACTTGGCCCATGGCCTGCGTCCACATCGACGACGCCGCCGAAACAAAGTACCTCAGCCGCCCCTACGCCCGCGTCGGCCGCACCCACCTCAAATCGAAGCTGATCTCCGCCTGCCTCGCCAACGGCGTCAAGTTCCACCGAGCCAAGGCGTGGAAAATCGACCACCGCGAGTTCGATTCCTCCGTCGCCTGCGACGACGGCACCACTCTGACGGCCAGCCTGGTCGTCGACGCAAGCGGGTTCGCCACCCGATTCGTCGCCTACGACCGGCCGAGGAACGACCAAGGGTTCCAAATCGCCCACGGAATCCTCGCCGAGGTCGACCGCCACCCCTTCGACCTAGACAAGATGGTCCTCATGGACTGGCGCGACTCACACCTGGGAAACGAACCAACCCTAAGGAAGAACAACTCAAACCTCCCCACCTTCCTCTACGCCATGCCCTTCGACGCCAACCTAATCTTCCTCGAAGAAACTTCCCTCGTCAGCCGCCCAGTACTCTCTTACAAGGAAGTCAAGCATCGAATGGTGGCCAGGCTGAGACACCTCGGCGTAAGAGTGAAGACCATCTTCGAAGAGGAGAAGTGCCTCATCCCCATGGGCGGGCCGTTGCCTCGAATCCCTCAGAGAATCGTAGCCGTAGGT
Organism: Craterostigma plantagineum; assembly: GCA_027422505.1. Lineage (NCBI taxonomy): Eukaryota > Viridiplantae > Streptophyta > Magnoliopsida > Lamiales > Linderniaceae > Craterostigma > Craterostigma plantagineum. Next base: position 296,101 of record JAPQWV010000229.1, read on the forward strand.
GGAAACTCGGGGGCAGTCCACCCTTCGACGGGCTACACCGTGGCTCAGACCATGGCTCAAGCGGTGGTGCTCGGCGAGGTGATCGCCGAGTGCTTGGGCTCGACGAGGATGGTTCGCGGCTTGCAGCTCTGCCAGCGAGCTTGGGACGGGATGTGGCCGTCGGAGAAGAGGCGGGCTAGGGAGTTCTATGGGTTTGGGATGGAGACTCTGCTGAGGCTCGACTTGTCTGGGACGAGGAGGTTCTTCGATGCTTTCTTCGAGCTCGAGCCTTACTATTGGCACGGATTTCTTTCGTCGAGGCTATCGTTTGGGGAGCTTGTGAGCCTCGGGTTGGTGCTGTTCGGGCGGTGCTCGGGCCCGTCGAGGCTCGATTTGGTGACTAAATGTCCTGCGCCGCTGGCTAGGATGGTCGGGAATATGGCGGCTGATGCTGTTTGACTTTGTTTGTGCTTGTTTGAGGGTGAGTTGACTCTGGTGGGGTTTGAGTTTGAGTTGACTTTTTATTAGGGCATGTTTCTGTCCCATATTATACTAAAAATATAAATTATAAACTTTATATTGTGTTTGGGTTCTTTATATGCACCCCGTTATTTGGTAAAAGTCCTCTACTAGATATATGGCCCGATAGAAATTAACTAAGTGTGCGTTTGGTTTCCCTGAAAAGCCCAAATAAGCTACATAATATAAATAATATGTTATCTTGTGTTTGGTTGTTTATTTTGCGGCCCGTTTTAATTTAAGGCCGAATATTAGACTGATGGCCCGTTATAAGTAAACTAGGGAATTGTTTAGATAACCTATCATGGGCCTCTATATAAATAACTTAAAAATTTTATCTTGGGCTCTTATATCAAGATTATAGCCAAACGGGCCCTTTGTTGAATGGGTCTGATAAATATTAGTGAGCTTTGTTATATTTTCATGGACTTTACACTACCCCTTATAGCGGGCCGGGCTGGCTTTAATAAATTGTACTGTTTGTGTTCTAACTTCTAATGTTTCACAAGAAGATAGGGGGCCGGGCTGGCTCTAGTAAATTGTACTGTTTGGTTATAAAGCTCGAATATAAAGGCCATCATAAAATATAAGTTACGATAATTTTCTGGTTTTAATAACTTAGTAATTTAGGAATATTTAAAAAAATGGCATTTAACATAGTCAACGATAAAAATAGCCCCGTTCATTTTTCTTTTTTAAAAAAACTTCGATTTAAGGGTATTTGCGCCATTTGGCAGTGTTTCACCATGTCAAAGGCCAACTTTTTAAACGATCCGTTAATTTATAGCATGTTTGTTATTGATATCGGGCTTGCCTATTAATTGGGCTTTAAATAACTGAAACAAATTAATTAATAAAATTTAAAAATCACTAACTATCTTTAACTACTATATTTAGTTTAATACTATTTTTAGTTAATTACTATCATACTTCAAATTTATAATAACTCAATTTTTCGTTTTTTACGTACTTATAACATACAAAATAAATTTAATAAAAAAATATAAATAGCACACGCATTTGAGTTGTGCATAAGTTACTAGTATTATTGATTATACATATCTTATATTTGGATTACGTCTTTGATAAGGCATAACTTTTCTTGTTACTTGATAAACTTTAACAGAAAAGAATATGCTGAATTGTACGCTTTCAAAAATATTTTCATGATAATTTTTGGAAAGACACTTTTTCTTTTCACTTAAGTAATTTTTTTGTTTGATTTAAATGATTTATTTTTCTTAAAATGTAAACAAAATGCCTAAACCATCAATCATTATACACGCACAGCATAACATTATACAACCCCACACGAGGTTAATATTGACATTTTTTTTCTTCAAATGTAATTACAGTTTTCACTTAATTGTAACCTACACAAAGCATGTTTGGAAATATCAGTTGGGAAAATATAAGACTCCCTCTAACAAACTTTAGAGAAAATATACAGGAAAATATTACCTAGATCAGGAAGGTACAAGGTTCTACCAATTTGTAACCCAACCGAAATTTTAATGATAATTCGAAGAAAAAATTAGTAACGGTTTAACTAAAAATATCAGTATACGTTAAAAAAAACAGGTAACTCGGCCGGTATGAGTTAACAATAACGAATTATCGAATTTCATCAGATAATTATTCAGTTTGTACGGAATTTTCGATGGGTATCATTAGTGTAATCAATGGCGCACACCGCTAATCCTATCCTTCTTATTATTTTTATCTTTTATATGTATTATGTTTACAAACCCCTAACTTATTATGCTATTAACTACAAATTTTTTACTTAATTGTAACCTACACAAAGCATGTTTGAAAATACAGTTGGGAAAATATAAGACTCCCTCTAACAAACTTTAAAGAAAATATTCAGTAAAACATTACCTAGATCAGGATGGTACAAGTTTCTACCAATTGTTAACCCAACCGAAATTTTAGTGTAAATTCGAAGAAAAAAATTCGTAACGGTTTAACTAAAAATATCAGTATACGTTAAAAAAAACCGGTAACTCAGCCGGTTTGAGTTAACAATAACGGATTACCGAATTACAACAAATAATTATTCAGTTTGTACGGAATTTTCAATGGGTATCATTACTATAATCAATGGCGCACACCGCTAATCCTATCCTTTTTAACTAATTTTTATCTTTTATATGTATTATATTTACAAACCCCTAATCTTCCCGCCGAGGGGGAAGAGGATGAGGTCGAAGAAAGAGGTGATGGAGTTCTTGGAAGGGCTGAACAAAGAAGAAGAGGTATGTATATATATATATATATATATATATATATATATATATATATATAATATACACATGAATGAGAAAGTTGATAATGATTTTTAAATGGTAATTGTTTATTTTTGTAGGCTGGCGAAGGGAGTCGGGCGAAAAGGCGAAGGGGAAGGCCGAGGAAGAACGAGACGTGCAATAAAAGCGCACGTCCTCACCCGCCGCCTGACGGTTCGAGTGGAGGCGATGGATCCCGCGCCGGTTAATTGAAATGATTTATAGTTTAGTTTTTGTTTTTCTTGGACATGATTTATTATTAGTGTTTTTATTTTCTAATTTATGAAAATTTGCTGCTCTACAAATAGAGTATTATTACATGCGTCCGTCAAAACTTGCTAATCGCCTACATACATTCGGTTCGTGTAAGAAAAGATTATCCAACGTTGATTGTAGCTCATAAAACCAGCGGAAGTTTGACAAAAAAAATTAATGAATGATAAAAAAACATAAAAGGTTTGGAAAAAAAAAATTGTGATCTTCGTCTATTAATAATAAACTTTATGGTTTGTTTTTTTCTCTGTTTTTCTACTCCTTATCTTTCAAGGTTACACTTCAAACTCTTCTTCCTTGTATGTGTGTATTGTCTCCTACAATATTTTGGAAAAAGCAAATATTTATTAGGGAGCTCATTGAATTTAAACCTCCTTTTTCTAATATCTTACCTACTCATTGTCAGATTTTATTATGACAATCTCACCTAAGATTAAATTCTTTTCCCAAAACTTATAGAGTGAAATGTACATGTTTATATATTACGATTTTACTACGGCAATCCTCACTTAACATTATATTTTCTGTTAGAAAGAAATATAAAATCCATATGTTACGCAAATTGATTTATTTCTTATGGATTCTCACTAATAATTCATTTTTCTTCATATTTTTCTTTCCAGGTGGGTCAAGTCATAAAAAATCCAACGAGTATGAAAACCTCTGGAAAAATGCAAATGTGGAAGAGAATTAATACCACACCGTCCTTATATAATATATATATGATATTATATATATATATATATATGTCTCTGTGTGTGTCTATATAAATCCTATGGTGCTCACCTAAGTTATATTTATGCACTCTGTTCTATCATACCCTATTGAATATAATCTCATGTGGAAGCAGTGTTAAAATACGCGTATAGCGCAACGCGTCGCGTTTTAGTGCAGATTGCGCATAGCGTAAATAGCGTAGCGTATTGCGTGAGTATTTTGTACAAGCCACTTGTTGCGTTAAGAAACATAATTTATATCAAATTATTACTCATAAGCACATTATTGAATAAGCTTTATATAAAATTTGGGTTAATATATGTAAAATCTAATAGCATTAAAATACTGAAAAATGTCACTAATAAAATTCTAGATAATCTAGACTAAAAACGTAGCATTTAGAAAAGATTCTTATGGATATTGAAAAATATAAGAATGCATGTCATTTTGATCGTTGTTAAACAAAGAATAAATTAAATAAATATATTTATTTTTATCACATAAATTACATTAAATAATTGAATTTTATGTTTTGGTGGAAGTTATTAAAAAAGTCAAAAAGAAATTGAAAACTAAAATAAACATATTGTCAAATCAGACGTTGCACATCACTTGACACTAACATATCTATCTGGTCAAACAATAATGCATTGTTACGTTTTATTTATTACGCGTTATTGCGTTTTGGAATTAATTGACGCTAATGACGCGCGTGACAAAACGCTTTTTAAAACAATGTGTGTAAGTGACATGTCTATTATTTCATATATTATTTTATCGCGTTGGAGGTTGGTCTTTTATTTTCTGTTGTGAAAATAGAAGCGCGGGAGACAATTAGCCACGGAGTCTTCCCGTCGACAATTCCAATATCATATTTCGTTGTATATGTTTTTCCTGTTTGTTTTTGTTAATTTGCAAGCATTGTCTATGGCGCTAAAGTCCAATCACCTTCCATTCGACATAGACTTTAGAGCATCAAACGTTGTTTTTTAGCACATAAAAACGTACTCATAAATCATTCAAATTCATCCCCTCTTTTGCGCGAGTATGCGCATTGCTCGTACAGTCCTTGTATACATTTTGAGGAAATTATTCTCTTCATCAGTCGAAATGGACATGAAAGATCATACTACAATAATGATCAAAAACAAGAAAAAAGGGTTTCGAGGAAATCATCGACATAATTATTTGCCACGCTGAACATGAATATATAGTGGCGATCATCGTCATGGAAATTATTATGGATCGTTAGGGTTTGACAACTACGACGTTGAAGAACTTTCCAGGTTAGCGTAGCAACCAGTCATAACAACCGTAGATGTGTAGAGAAGAGAGAGAAATGTTATAGTGCTCACCTTATATTATATATAAGAAATATAACTCTATTCTATCATACCCTCTCGAGTATAATCCCATGCATAAGTGACATGTCTATTATTTGATACTCCCTCCAATTTTAAATAAAGTCATTTTACACTTAATTTTGTTTTTAAATAGAAGTCATTTTACTGTTTTCAAGAACAAATAATTTGAATAGTTTCAACTTTACCCCTCCTTTTAAATAAAAAATAATTAGATTAAATAATATAAAATAATTAAATAAGGGTATAATAGAGATTTTAATTTACTTCTTAATATGTGTGCAGTTACCTTATACGACCTCTATTAAAAATCGGAGGGAGTATATTGTTCGCGTCGGCGGTCAGTCTTTTAATTTTTTGTTGTGAAAATAAAAGCGCAGGAGACAATAAGCGCACGGAGTCGTCCGTCGACAATCCTAAGATCATATTTGGTATATGTTTTTTCTTTTGTTTTAGTTAAGTTGCAAGCGTTGTCTATGGCGCTAAAGTTCATTCACCTTCCATTCGACACAATTTAGAGCATCGAAAGCTGTTTTTCAGCGCATAATCTCGTAAATCATTCAAATTCAACCCCTTTTTGCGCGAGCATTGCTCATACAATCCTTGTATACGTTCGGAGGAAATTTTATCTTCATCAGTCGAAATGGACATGAAAGATCATAATATATAATAATATGATCAAAAACAAGAAAAAAGGGTTTCAAGGAAATCATCGACACGATTATTTGCCACGCTGAACATGACTATATAGTGGCGATCATCGTCGTGGAAATTACCATGAATCATTATGGTTTGACAACCGACGTTGAAGAACTTTTTCTAGGTTAGCTTAGCAAAACATCATAACAACAGTAGATGTAGGGGTTGTCAATGGGGCGGGGATTCCCCGTCCCCGCGGGGATCCGCCCCGAAAGGGGCGGGGAATCCCCGCTATTCTACCCCCGCGGGGCGGGGACGGGGAAAATTTTTCCCCGCGGATATCCCCGCCCCACCCCGATTATTTAAATAATATATATTATATTCAATTAATATTATTATAAGTTAAATAATATTAAAATATACTTTGGATAATATTAAAATAATACAAATATGATTAAAATATTATATAAATAATATAAGTAATGCTAAAATATAGTTTAAATAATATTAAAATAATATAAATTATTATTTTTTAAACAATTAAGACGTGACGGGGAATCCTCGTGGGGACGGGGACGGGGACAATTTCATCCCCGTTTGCCTCGCGGGGCGGGGACGGGGATTAGATCCCCGCCCCGAACCCGCCCGTTGACAACCCTAAGTAGATGTGGTGAGTATTAAAGTTTGCCAATTTTAGTTTGTTGGCGTAATACGATGTTTACGTAAGTCTTGATATGGGTCTATGAAGGAGCTATTTTATTACACAAATGCATTATTTTTTAATCTGAGTACGCACTTATTACAATATCGTACAAAGTTGCATGAAATTGCATGTGGATAAGTTTGACAAAATCGAACCCCAAATTTGAGAAAAATCTGTCGACCTTTCTTTTTCCTAGTGTTTACATGTAACTTGCAACTTTATAAAGATATATTATTGATCATTATTAATTTATTACGTATTTGCATCGATGATGTTTTTTTCTTTATTATACATATATATAAATATATGTATGTATATATATCTGACCTTGTCGTCGAATCCATGCATTATTTGAGGCGGCGTAGCGGGTTTTATAATCGTGCACATAGATGCCTAATTGGTCGATTTCTATGTAGATTAATATTTTTTACTATTTTTTATATATAGTAATTAATTGGGTAGTTTTAATATCTAATCTATTCTTGAGGTTAAGTTCATCCCTACAGTGAAAACCGATATAACATTTTTTTTATTTCAAATATAACTGTATTTTATATTTAGAAAATTAGAGATAATTTTAGTTATAATACAACAATGTTCAAATTAATAAAATATTATTACCGATTAATTTCCGCATAAAAAATTGCCTAAGCCCCCACCTAAGCCGTCTCTAATAGTGCGTAATTTTTTATTGTTTCTTAATAACATAGGAAATAATATGTTGTAATGTATGAAGAAATTTAAAAAGTATTTTTTTCACGATAATATTTTGAAAGACACGCTTTTTTTCACTAGGTAATTGTGTTAGATTTAAATGATTTATTATTTATTCTAAAAATGTAAGCAAAATGCCTAAACCATCATTGTTTAGCATAACATAATACAGACCCACGCCAGGTTAATATGACATTTTATTATGCACGTGGTCTTACAATCTTTCACTTAATCGTATATACAAAGCATGCTTGGAAATATTACTTCGAAATCTAGTACTCCCCTCTAATAAACTTTAGAAAATATCTAGAAAAATATACAAGGCTTACCCATTTGTTAACCGAACTGACATTTTAGTGTAAATTCGCAGAAAAAAAATAGCAACAATTTAACTTAGAAATATAAATTCCAGTATAAGATAAAAAAGACCGGTAACTCGACCAGTATCAGTTAACCAATAACGAATTACTGAATTTCTTCAGACAGTTATTTCGTTGGTACCGAATTTTCGATCTTTCGATTAGTATCATTATTTTACCGAATTGCGAACACTCCTAATCCTATTCTTATAACAATTTTTTTCCTTTATAAATATTATACTTACAAACTCCTAATCCTTATCGTTTTAACTTTTTTTTTCTTTTATATGGATTACACGCACAAATTTAAAAAGCATACTTATGACCACCTTAACCCTCACCTAACAGTAATATTCTGGTTCTGGGAAAGGTAAAAATTGAAATATTTAATATCATATTATCATAATTAATACATTTTTCTTTGTTTTTTCTATACAAACACGTATTACGCGCACAAATTTGAAAAGTATACTTATATATTAATTACTAGCGAACTTTTTTGAGTTATTACCACCTTAATCCTCACCTAACAACTTTTTCCTAAAAAAGTAAAAAACGAAATATTTAATATCAGATTCTCTCAATTACTACATTTTTATTTGTTTTTTCTTCTTCAGGTGGGGCGTAATAAATGAACATTCGTCTCTTTATAGGAATAAGGTGAGTGTAAAAACCTATGTAATAGCAAAAATCCAAAGTAGAGATTACTGCGATTTGAAGACGACCATCCATCACAACTCTCTTCCTCAAACGTCACATGTTGCTCCCCCTCTATATATATGCTCAAATGCCAAACCCACACAACCTATCGTTTTATCATACTCTTGTGGAAAAATAACGCACAAACAATTCTCACCAACACCAAACAGAGAAATGGCCGACAACAACCAACCATCATCGCCGACGAAGACCAACCTCTCAGTGGCCGCCGAAGACGAGCCATTCCATCAACAGACTCCGAGGAAACAGAATCGGACGACGAGGTGGCTGTCCACTACGTAGATCCCATAAGTTGGAGATGGCCAGGTGACCCGAGGGTGTGGAGGTACGCTCCGCCGAGGGAACACCAGCCGAGGTCCTCCTCCGGCCCGCCGAGACGCCCTGACTGGCTTCCCCAAGACTGGACCATGGAGCTCAAAGTGCGCACCAATGGTCTCTCCAAGGGCCACGTAGACCGCGTACGTTATTTACTCTCTCTCTCTCTCTCTCTCTCTCTCTCTCTCTCTCTCAGCGTGTGTATGCGTAATTTTTACGATATATTCATTATGAAATAATTGCAGTACTACATCCCACCGAGGGGGAAGAGGATGAGGTCAAAGAAGGAGGTGATGGAGTTCTTGGAAGGGCCTAACAAAGAAGTATGTGAATATTACAATATATATGAATAAGAAAGTTGGTAATGATTTTTCAATGGTAATTTAAAATAGTTTATTTTTGTAGGCTGGTGAAGGGAGTCGGGCGAAAAGGCGAAGGGGAAGGCCGAGGAAGAACGAGACGTGCAATAAAAGCGCACGTCCTCATCCGCCGCCCGATGGCTCGAGTGGAGGCGATGGATGTCCAGCGCCAGCGGCGGTTAATTGAATAACATTGTTCTCTCCTTTTTTGGTTTAGTTTGGTTTTTTTTTTTGATGTTTTTCAGTGTTTGTTTTGTTTTGTAGTGTATGAATGTTATTATTATATGGGGATTGAAAATAAAGTATTTCATTCGTACACATCAAATCTTGCTCGAATGAGTTAAATCAATACGCCTACATTTAAGTTACAAGTAAGACAAAGTTGCAACGTCGATTATAAATAATCGTAAAACGAATGTTTTGGAGAAGAAATAATATGCAAGTGAGAAAAATCATAAAACGAATGCTTTCACAATAAAAAAAAAAGGAAGCAAAATGAGGAAGGTAGCTCATTAATTAATACATTTTCTTTTGTTTTTCTTAACGAATACGTATTACACGCACAAATTTGAAAATTATACTTGTATATTAATTACTAGGACATCTTTTGAGTTGTTACCACCTTAATCCTCACCTAACAGTAATATTCTGGTTCTGGGAAAGGTAAAAAATTGAAATATTCAATATCATATTATCATAATTAATACATTTTTCTCTTTATTTTCTATACAAATACGTATTACGCTCACAAATTTGAAAAGTATACTTATATATTAATTACCAGCGAACTCTTTTGAGTTATTACCACCTTAATCCTCACCTAACAACTTTTTCCTAAAAAAAAAGTCAAAAATGAAATATTTAATATCAGATTCTCTCAATTACTATATTTTTATTTGTTTTTTTCTTTTTGAGGTGGGGCGTAATAAATGAACATTTGTCTCTTTATAGGAATAAGGTGAGTGTAAAAACCTATGTAATAGCAAAAATCCAAAGTAGAGATTACTGTGATTTGAAGACGACCATCCATCACAACTCTCTTCCCCAAACGTCACATGTTTCTCCCCCTCTATATATATGCTCAAATGCCAAATCCGCACAACCTATCGTTTTATTATACTCTTGTGAAAATATAACACACAAACAATTCTCACCAAAGCCAATCAGAGAAATGGCCGACAAAAACCAACCACCATCGCCGACGAAGACCCACCTCTCAGGGGCTGCCGAAGACGAGCCATTCCTTCAAACAGGCTCCGAGGAAACAGAATCGACGAGGTGGTTGTCCACTACATAGATCCCATAAGTTGGAGATGGCTAGGTGACCCGAGGTGTGGAGGTACGCTCCGCCGAGGGAACACCAGCCGAGGTCCTCCTCCGGCCCGCCGAGACGCCCTGACTGGCTTCCCCAAGACTGGACCATGGAGCTCAAAGTGCGCACCAATGGTCTCTCCAAGGGCCACGTAGACCGCGTACGTTATTTACTCTCTCTCTCTCTCTCTCTCTCTCTCTCTCTCTCAGCGCGTGTATGCGTAATTTTTACGATATATTCATTATGAAATAATTGCAGTACTACGTCCCGCCGAGGGGGAAGAGGATGAGGTCGAAGAAGGAGGTGATGGAGTTCTTGGAAGGGCCTAACAAAGAAGTATGTAAATGTTACAATATATATGAATAAGAAAGTTGGTAGTGATTTGTAAATGGTAATTTAAAATAGTTTATTTTTGTAGGCTGGCGAAGGGAGTCAGGCGAAAAGGCGAAGGGGAAGGCTGAGGAAGAACGAGACGTGCAATAAAAGCGCACGTCCTCATCCGCCGCCCGATGGCTCTAGTGGAGGCGATGGATGTCCCGCGCCAGCGGCGTTTAATTGAATAACATTGTCCTCTCCTTTTTTGGTTTAGTTTGTGTTTTTCTTTAGATGTTTTTTAGTGTTTGTTTTGTTTTGTAGTCTATGAATGTTATTATTATATGGGGATACAAAATAAAGTATTGCATTCGTACACATCAAATCTTGCTCGAATGTGTTAAATCAATACGCCTACATTTAAGTTATAAGTAAGACAAAGTTGAACGATTATAACTAATCGTAAAACGAATGATTTGGAGAAGAAATAATATGCAAGTGAGAAAAATCATAAAACGAATGCTTTCACAACAAAAATAAAGGAAGCAAAATGAGGAAGGTAGCTCATTAATTAATACATTTTCTTTTGTTTTTCTTAACGAAAACGTATTACATGCACAAATTTGAATTGTATATTAATTACTAGGACATCTTTTGAGTTGTTACGACCTTAATCCTCACCTAACAGTAATATTCTGGTTCTGGGAAATGTAAAAAAATTGAAATATTTAATATCATATTATCATAATTAATATTCCTTTGTTTTTTCTTTACAAATACGTATTACGCGCACAAATTTGAAAAGTATACTTATATATTAATTACTAGCGAGCTCTTTTGAATTATTACCACCTTAATCCTCACCTAACAACTTTTTCCTAAAAAAAAGTAAAAAATAAAATATTTAATATCAGATTCTCTCAATTACTATATTTTTTATTTATTTTTTCTTTTTCAGGTGGGGCGTAATAAATGAACATTCGTCTCTTTATAGGAATATGGTGAGTGTAAAAACCTATGTAATAGCAAAAATCCAAAGTAGAGATTACTGCAATTTGAAGACGACCATCCATCACAACTCTCTTCCTCAAACGTCACATGTTTCTCCCCCTCTATATATGCTCAAATGCCAAACCCACACAACCTATCATTTTATTATACTCTTGTGGAAAAATAACGCACAAACAATTCTCACCAACGCCAAACAGAGAAATGGCCGACAACAACCAACCACCATCTCCGACGAAGACCAACCTCTCAGGGGCCGCCGAAGACGAGCCATTCCTTCAAACAGACTCCGAGGAAACAGAATCGGACGACGAGGTGGCTGTCCACTACGTAGATCCCATAAGTTGGAGATGGCCTGGCGACCCGAGGGTGTGGAGGTACGCTCCGCCGAGGGAACACAGCCGAGGTCCTCCTCCGGCCTGCCGAGATGCCCTGACTGGCTTCCCCAGGACTGGACCATGGAGCTCAAAGTGCGCACCAATGGTCACTCCAAGGGCCACGTAGACCGCGTACGTTATTTACTCTCTCTCTCTCTCTTTCTCTCTCTCTCTCAGCGCGTGTATGCGTAATTTTTACGATATATTCATTATGAAATAATTGCAGTAGTACGTCCCGCCGAGGGGGAAGAGGATGAGGCCGAAGAAGGAGGTGATGGAGTTCTTGGAAGGGCCTAACAAAGAAGTATGTGAATGTTACAATATATATGAATAAGAAAGTTGGTAATGATTTTTAAATGGTAATTTAAAATAGTTTATTTTTGTAGGCTGGCGAAGGGAGTCGGGGAAAAAGGCGAAGGGGAAGGCCGAGGAAGAACGAGACGTGCAATAAAAGCGCACGTCCTCATCGGCCACCCGATGGCTCGAGTGGAGGCGATGGATGTCCCGCGCCAGCGGCGGTTAATTGAATAACATTGTCTTCTCCTTTTTTGGTTTAGTTTGTGTTTTTTTTTTATGTTTTTTAGTGTTTGTTTTGTTTTGTAGTGTATGAATGTTATTATTATATGGGATACAAAATAAAGTATTTCATTCGTACACATCAAATCTAGCTCGACTCGAATGTGTTAAACTAATACGCCTACATTTAAGTTACAAGAAAGACAAAGTTGCAACGTTGATTATAAATAATCATAAAACGAATGTTTTGGAGAAGAAATAATATGCAAGTGGGAAAATCATAAAACGAATGCTTTCACAACAAAAAAAGGAAGCAAAATGAGGAAGGTAGCTCATTAATTATTACATTTTCCTTTGTTTTTCTTAACGAATACGTATTACACGCACAAATTTGAAAGTATACTTGTATATTAATTAATAGGACATCTTTTGAGTTGTTACCACCTTAATCCTCACCTAACAGTAATTTTCCGAAGAAAAAAGATAAAATTTGAAATATTTAATCTCAGATTCTCAAAATTAATACCTTTTTCTTCCTTTTTTTTCTTTTTCTAGTGAGGCGTAATAAATGAACAGTTGTCTCTTTTTAAGAATAAGGTGAGCGCAAAAACCTCTATAATAGCAAAATTCCAAAGCAGAGATTACAACGATTTGAAGACGACCATCCCATCCCAACTCTCTTCTCCCTATATATGCGCTCAAATGCCACACACAAACCCATCGTTTTACTCTGTGAAAAGGCGAAGGGGAAGGCCGAGGAAGAACGAGACGTGCAATAAAAGCGCGCGTCCTCAGTCGCCGCCCGACGGCTCGAGTGGCTATGGAATAATCGTTAACGAATGTTTTGGAGAAGACATAATAAGCAAGTGAGAAAAATCATAAAACGAAATGCTTTCACAACTAAAATGAAAAAAGGAAGCAAAATGTGGGAGGGAGTTCATTTAATTTAAATCTCCCTTTTGACTTATATTCTCTTACCAACTCGTTGTCGCATTTTATTACGGCAATCACGCCATACATATTTTTTTAAAGAAAGGAAAGAAATTTATAAAAAGTTATATATTATGACTTTATTAGGGCATCCTCATCTAAAGACTAACATTTTTCCAAAAAAAGAATTAAATTTTTTATATGACCTGAATTGATTTACTTTGTGTAGATTCTCATAATTAATTCATTTTCCTTCGTATTTTTCTTTTCCACGTGTGACGAATGAAAGTCATTCCGACGAGTGTGAAAATCTTTGGACAAAATCCAAACGAGGAAGACGATTGAACACAATGAGTATCATCCATTTTTCTACCTATGTATATAGGCTATAGCTAACAGGGTTGTTGGTATAACATGATGGATAAGATAAACGTCATATGTCAAATTTTGATTTTATTACTGGGAATTCTAAAAGACGTATTTATAATGTCACATGTTGTGTTCATCGCGTCTAGCATTTTATTTTGTTGTGCAAATAGAAGTGCGCGATGGAGACAATAAGCGCAAATAACCGTTACATGTATAGCTACTGCCTTGAGCGGGTCTATGCGCTAAAGTCCATTGGAGTAGAGCCCCAAATGGTGTTTTGACGCATAAACGTGGCCGCAAATGATTCAAATCCAACCCTTTTTTGCGCAAATCGGTACATTTTTTGTGACGAACTGATCTATTGTTGATCCTTTCTTTTATGCAGAATCAAGAGATATTAGGAATGAGAAGAGAGTAATAGATTAGATTGAGGAAGGAGAAGATTAGAAGATAGGTTTCATTCATTTCTTAAGTGATGATTCGTCTCAATTAGAGTATACTAGTTTTTTACCAGTGGAATGCACGGTATTAAATATCTGTAACTATTAACTGAACTTATATAAGCCCATGAGTACGTACGTGACATTTTGTAAATGATTGATGGCTAGTGAAATGTAGACTGACTACGTTTGTGCTGACCAAGAGATGTTCGGACAAGATCATGGAGGAAGACGATTCATGGCTAATCATTATTATGCACTCCCCATCTTATTCTTGCGTAATTACAATCGTCGAATTTTGAAAGTTTAAACCTAACAAGAGTGTAAGCTTTATACTCTGAAGTATATGAAGATAATTAACTACCTGAACATACCACCAGAAACTGTTTCGTACAATCCTTTTATAAGTTGGAGAAATCTATTTTCTCATCAGTCGAAATGGACACGAAACGGGAAAAAAGGGTTTCGTGGAAAAATGACCATCGATTAGGGTTTGGTAACGATGAACAAGTATAGCAGTGATCGTCATCGTGGAGAACTTTCCAGGTTAGCACTGTGAGTAATAATTAAAGTTTGACGATTTTAGTTTCTTGGCGTAATACGATGTGTGTCAAAGTCTTGGTGTATGACGGAACTAATTTAATTACAAAATGAATTTTTATACAGAGTACGCAGTCGTTGAAATATCACACGAAACTGGACGAAATTGTGGATAAGTTTGACAAAATTCGAACTCTCAATTTCTGAGAAAGCTTTCCTCTCTCTCTCCCTTTCTTTTTAACTAGCGACTTTTTAAAACATAATAGTGTTTTTATTCATGTATGTTTTTCAATAATGTTTAATATTATTACATATCTGACCTAGTCGTCGAGCCCATGCATTATTCGAAAACGATGTAGCAGTCGACTCGTGTTATAATCTCGAAATATGTGTCGTTGGTATTGTTGGTTTGACTCTCTCAAACTCGTAATACAAGGGTTTTAATTTCTATAATTTCTCTCAAATCTCAATGTATGGTAAATATATATATATATATATATATATTCAGTGCTAGTAAAATATTATTTAGTTACACACCTAGAAGTTAGTTAAAACCATGTGCAATGAGTGGACACAGCTACTATACGATGACCTTCTTGGCATACATTATACTATACATAAAACCAATTATATAAATAGATATATATATATATATATATATATATATATAATATTTTATCAAGAGATATAACTCCCACAAAGGCACTAACTATACAACACCATAAACCATTCACGTAAAGTAGCATAGCCATTTTACTAGGATGGACCAACCGCTCTTCTACAAGTGGGAAACATAAAAATCGTATTGCGTAATTCCTAAGTCACATCAACTAACAAAATACTAATGATTAATTGCAATTTAAAATCAAGATAAGCATTACTATACGCAGCAAGCACACTCTTCGCTGCGTTTGCTTGCCGATTCAACCGTCGACATTGGAGTTTAGGCATATATATAAAATAATGTGTCAGCAAATGAAATCCGTACATTCGAGTTAAGAAATCTGTTCCAATTTGCAATATCAGACAAAAAAACCCAAGGAACTGAAATTTCCGAAAGAAGGAATCTTTATCAAGAAGGGTAAGAAGAAATAAGTTGCGATGGAATGCACGGTGACCCTTTCCAAACCCTAGCATGCAATCTCAAAACCTCCTTAGCCCTCTCCTTACACTTTCGACTATTACCATCTCCAACCTGCAAAACCAAGCAGAGCTTAGCCACGACACCAACTTGGAGCATCTCTCTAAGAACCCTAACGTCCCCACAGTGCCTGCAAATCGAGCAGAGAATCCTCACAGCTCTCTCGCTCGCTGCGTTAGAAACCCTAAGTATCTTCATGGACACGATGGCCAGCCCAGCGCCGTGCCGTAATAACTCAGATCTCCCTTCTGCGCACTGGCAAATCTGATCCAAAACCGTAAGAACGAGCTCGCAAATTCTCTTGCCCAAAACCCTTTGATCGTCGTCGAGGAGCAAATCGATGAGTGCGAAGACAGTCCCAGCTTCTGCAGCTTTGACCCTATTTTTCCCCCATGGACATAGCTCGATGAGCAGCTTTAAAGCAGCTTTTATCGCCTGATGAGCCGTCGATGATGATGATGATGAAGATGAAGATCTATCTTGCAAGATTCGGACTATTTGTCTGAAAAGTTCGGGTTTGGATCCTATCATATGGGCCGGGTCGGCCACGTCATGGATCTTCCTCAGCAGCGTCATCACTTGGGCTCTGATTTGTTGATTCTCCATGAGCTCCATTAAAGAGCCGATGATCTGACCATCGTATGACAAGAAAGACCTCAGATCTGAATCTGACAAATCTTCGCCGCCGCCCATCTTCAGCAATATATTCAAAGCTTCCTCCCTCACTAAGGCTTCATCGTCTTTCTTATCATTACCGCCGATGATAGATAGAAGAAACACTAAAGTACCTGCAGATTTCAGATTGCTTCTACACGTCAGATTCCTGCAAGCGATGGACCTTAGCTTCCTCAGGCAAGTGAGCTGACTCGTCGAATCATCCGTGGAGTTCTTGGCCTCCTTTATTAGGCTTTCGATTTGGGATCTTTCGACGGATGGCTTGGGAGTTTGGATTACCTCGACGGAGTTGTAAGAACACCATGCTTGGATGAGCCTTCGAAGATTGTGGTTTGGGGTTAGATCTTTGCTCGGCGCAAGGGCTTGCTTTGTGACTGGGCACATAGTGTTCTTACAGGTGAACAGCCATGTTTCGATGCTTTCTCTGTCGTAGGTTATCCCCGTCGAGACAGTGACTGGATCCTTCATCAGCTGCATAGAGATTGGACATACGAAGTAGCAAGGAATTTCCATTTCTTGAAGATGAAGACTTCGGCGACTATTATGCGATGATTGGTCTTCCATGGCAGAAAACTGAAGAGTGATGAGAGCTTTTTAGTTGAGAAATCGAAGTGGATTGTACTGTAATGACGAACAAACCAAAGATGAGTCTTTTATTTGCCTAGTTTATAGTAGGCACTGCATACACTCATATAATAATGCAAAGTCAATACACGGAAATACAGATGAGAGAGAGGGAGAGGATGGTAGTAGAGAATAGGCATTTTTTATTTAATTTATTAAAACTCAAAAACTCAATGTCAGAAGAGGAAGGAAGATAAGATGGTAGCATACTAAATATTGAATAATTGTAGGTTGATTCAATTGATAGTGTGTCACGTTGTTTGTGGAGACGACTATAACTACGTACGTCGGTGTTGAAAATCGTAATTTTTTTATTTTTTTTTTTGAATTTTAGGAGCTCTTTCATTAAAAGCACAAGTACCCTTTTGACGCTCTCAACTTGGTGACTTTTCCATTGTGTATACTTTTGACTTTAATTTTTTTTAGAAAAAAACATTAATTATAAAGTGTTTATAAAACTTATGTATGTATGCATATGTACATACGTATTAAAGAGCTAGCTAGCTTTTAGGCAGGGCTTATTCCCCGTGCCGAATGCCGACAGCTTGCTCATGAGTCGTCAGCGGTATCTACGCGCGTTTCCACGCTCGCTTAGTTCCTTCCGTGAAATCACCATACAATATTATTGGAAAGAAAATATATATATTGATGTATATGAATCATTATCATACATCCGTGGTTTTAAAATTAAGCACCTAAAATTATTGTTATTTGTAAACAGCATAAAACAAATTCCTGGTTTAGTTAGTTAATGATAGGTACTACTATTCGCACCCCTACACCCCCTATACCACTGCTTACACTCCCAAGCACTTGATTTTTGTAATAATAATTTTCAATAATCACATGATTCAACAAAAAATATTTTATTAACTTAATTAAATCAGTAATATTAATTACATGAACTATTCAAAAATTATTAATTAAATCATTTTAACCAATGATACATTTAGAACTAGCAAAATATTTTTTAAAAAAAATAATAATATATAAACGAATTATATAGGTTTTTTATATTTTTCGAGATCCAATTTTTAGTAAAACAAATTTAATAAGATAAACTTAAATTTAATTAGGAGCAATTCAACTTCATTAGTTTATTTTAATGTTTTTTTTTATTTTTTATATAATTTTTTTATTTTTATTCTTAAGGATGGGCCCGGCCCACCAGGCCTGCTACCCGCCAATAGGGCATGGCGGACTACTATTTCTCTGGCCCGCCAGAGGGCGGGCCTATGCGGGTAAGCTCGCACGGGCCGCGGTCAGACCCGCTAAATATCATAAAATATTTTTTAAAAAATTAATATATAAATGAAATATATAGGTTTTTTATGTTTTTGAGATCCAATTTTTAATTCAATCAAATTTAATAACAAAATAAATTTTTATTAAAGAATTTAAATTTGATTATGAGTAATTCAACTTCATTAGTTTATTTTAATATTTTTTCTTCTTTTTTTGTATATTTTTTTCGTTTTTATTTTTGAGGATGGGCCGGGCACACCAAGCCCGCTACTGCCAGTAGGGCGGGGCGGGCCTTCATTTACATGCCGCCCAGATGCAAAAAAAAATTGCCTTTTTTAGTCGGCAAGTATACTTTGCATATTACTTAAATTATTAACATTAAACTCCTCTTTTCCTTTCATATGGGGTATGTAATTGGTAAATAAGTAATGTTTATAGTTAGGAGTGTGCAAGTAGAAAAAAAAAAGTGGGTACCGATGGAATTACCGTTAATCATATGCTCCCTGCATTTACACCCCCTAATTATTGAAGGAGCAACCGTAAATTTATGATAGGCCCATTTGGTGTCCTATATAAGCCCATATAACAGAGATAATATTAAATAATACAGTGTTTGGTTTTATAACTGCAGCCCGAGATTTATATTTCAGCCCGAATTAGAGTACTAGCCCAATACAAATAAACTAATCTATCAGACCAGGATAACTTATGATGGGCTCATGCTAAATAAGTAATGGTGTGTTTTTATATTGCCCTTGTAACCAAACGGGCCTGATGCTAATTCAATGGTGTCTCGTGTAATAAAAAGCACTAGTATCGTTGGCACACAAATGTGTGCATAAATCAGTGGTTGGATAGTCAGATGGCAGTTTCTCATTCCCGTGGACGTGCGGTAGTTTTCTTTTATTTTTTTAATAACTTTTAATTGTAGCTAAAATATAAATTGACCAATCGTGAACGTGTGTACATTGACTGTTTTTCCATGAATGTGTGTAAATTGACCAGCCGTGAATAAACTAATCAATTGGCTTAAATTTTTGGTGTAATTGATACACCAAATTGATTATAATTTGATAGTTTTTTAAGTCCCGTCCCAATTAATAAAAGAGTATAGATATGGTACTAATGTTCATTTCAAGTAAATCCACGTGAGAGTATAACGTAAATCATCCAAACATTTATTATGATATTTTAGAGGGGAATCATGGGCCTACGGCCACACTTGATAAGGTTCTCTTTCGGCCCAAATTTCTTGTGCCAACTCACGGTGACGTCATTAATATTAATTACTAATCACGGCATTATTATTAATTTGTACTCCTATTTTGTATAATTAACTTAAACCACTATTTTGTATAAGGTTTTGACTTTCCTGCCAAATTGGGTATAACCCAACTCCACTCAAAAAATGACACGTGACACATTACACCTAGACATGGCTATCGGGCCGGTTCGGCCCGGAACCGGCTACCGGTTCCGGTTAGGAACCGGAACCGGTTCAACCGGTTAGAAACCGGAACCAATCCGGTAATTATCGTTACCGGATGGTTCCGGAAAAATAGAACCGGCCGTTACCGGTACCGGTTCCGGTTCCGGAACCGGTAATCCGGTAACGGCTATATATAAGCCGGAACCGGCACCGGATCCATTAAGATCCGGTAAGATCCGGTAAGGCAAAAAAAATTAAAAAAATATATGTATTGTAGTATTTTAATAGTATTATTTTTGTGTTTCTTTTATTTTTTGTATTTTATCTTCGTTTTTTTTTTCATTGTTTTTTCTTATGTCGTTTGTATATTTTTTTCCAATTTTATGGGTAAAAAAAAAAAACGGGTGAACTGGTACGGAACCGGTTCGGAACCGGCAAGATCCAATGGATCCACTAGCGATTCCGAATTGGTTCCGGGATATCAGTCCCGAAACCGGAACCGGAACCGGTCCGGTACCATACGGGTTCGAACCGGAACCGGTATTTTATGTCCGGAACCGGTAGAACCGGTACGGAACCGGACCGGAACGGACCATTACCCATGTCTAATTACACCCTACCTCAACCATGTTAAAACACACATACGTGTGTTTCACTAAACATACATAACACATGTCATATTTTTATTGGGAGTTGGGTTATACCCACTTATGTAGGTAAGCCGAGGCCTTTGTATAATTAACTTAAACCTCTTCCCATCAAGGTTGTTTTTACTTCACTTCACCTCTCTCCTCTCCTTGCTCTGTAGCAGCAAAAATGGCGTCTTCGCTCGCTTCGAAGCTCCTCCGCCGGAAAATCCTCACGGCAGCGACAAAGCCCAGCTCATCACTCTCCTTCAGCACCAAATTCGACATAGGCTCCGACGCCGAAGCCGACGCCGAACCAAACTCAAAGCCAACCACGCCGCCGCGATCGAAGCCACTCGAAGACGGCCTCGACCAAGGCGTCTACAAAGCCATCCTCGTCGGCCAAGTCGGACAGCCCCCGTTTCAGAAGAAGCTCCGCAGCGGCCGTACCGTAACCCTAATTTCCCTCGCCACGGGCGGAATACGCAACAATCGGAGGCCGTTGGACCACGAGGATCCTAGGGATTACGCCAATCGGTGCGCGGTTCAGTGGCATAGGGTTTCGATCTACCCCGAGAGGTTGGGGGAAATGGCGGCGAAGAGCTTGGTTCCCGGCTCGGTGCTCTACGTCGAGGGTAATTTGGAGACGAAGGTGTTCAACGATCCGATTACTGGGCTGGTGAGGAGGATCAGGGAAGTCGCCGTGAGGAGGAACGGAAGGATCGTGATGGTGGGGAGTAACGGCGAGGACGCCGCCGCCCAGGCGCCGAAGCGTGATGAGGCGGCGAACGTCGGGTACTATTGATAGGATTACTGTCGATTATCGTACGTTGAATGCAGTTTCTTGTTTTTTTTTTCATTGTTAGCAGCTTTTGCTTGTTGTTGAGTTGTGACTTCTGTTCTTCTTGCCCAGTTAATTTAGGACATACCTTTTGCAAGAAAAAATGAACGGCTTTTTGCTTATCATTGCTTATCAGCTGTTGGTATCATCTGTTCATGTCTTGTTTATCCTTTGTCATCTTCTTTATGTATCTCTGAGTCTGAGGAATGATTTGCTCCCAGTAGGAATCTGTTCTTGGCTGATGATAAGTAGATAGTTTGTGGAAATGTAGCATGAAGTATCACCTTGGCATATGCATATGGTTAATCTTCTGGGCTAGAACAAGTGGCATTTGAAGCATTTGTCATGTAGAATTTCAAGCCTAATGATGAAGCAAGATAGTAGCAGGTTAGAAAAAAACTCGAAACAATGATCCATATTGAGCAAAAGAGCGGGAATGATCTCGAAAATGAGAAAATGAGAAGCATGAAATGGTAATGAAATCATGAATGGTGGGTGGAGCAGCAGCAGAGGGATTGAAGAGGACGAGGAAGAAGATGTTTTCTTTTGTTCAAAAGAATGTGAATATTTTCATATCTATTTATATTTTATATTTGAATTTGATTTGAAGGGTTAAATTAGTTAGTTGACAGGATAAAAAGTAGAAGTTCAAATAGACAAGATTCATTTCAGATACAATACAAACAAATCGAATTCGATATCCATGGTTCATGATCTTGTTTGGCAACGAAGATGATAATTGATCATTTTGGCGGGCTTCAATTTGGGCTTCTTACTGCAACCTAAGTGGATGTTTATTTTGCCAGAATGCCTTCGTTTCATTCATTCATGGGAGCAACTTGCAATCTATGAATTATTGTATATCATCTCAAATTTATGTCGTAACTCGTAATCAAGTTGATGAAAGTTGCTAATTGAAAGTATTAACTTTAAATTTGATTAACCACGTGCAGTAAAGGCTTGTGCCATCGTCAACTATTTACCCGTCGGAAAATTAAATAATAGGCCATGAAAGGGAGAAAGGAAAAAGAGATGAAAAGTATAAAATTTGTAGTGAATGAATAGATGAAAACTAACATGAGACTTTAATTATAGATAAAAAAAAAAATAATAATGTCGTGACAAGACAACACAACTTGCTCTCGATCATATCCAAAAGTATTTGTCAACATCAATAACACAAATGCCAGAAGCATTTCTTTCTGGTCCACAAACACAGTCTTCACAAGTCACAAACATAATTATTGAATCTACTTATCGACCTATATTCCAAAAAAACTAGGGTATATTACGTGTCAGACCCTATTTATAGTTTTAGTTTGCGTTCAGGCCCTATTTAGGTTTGGTTCGCTGATAAGGACCAACTGTTTGGAAATGTTAGAGAAAAAAGTCATTTAGACGCAAAATGACAATTTCACCCTCCTAAGTACGCCACAATTACGCTGAAATGCCATCGTCTTCAACAACCGATCGAAACGCCTAAAATCTTCAAGATTCATGACGGATCTAATTTTCAAGCTCGATTTCCGCCTAAAAGCTCGACCTTAGTGAACAGACGACAATTAAATCGATCTCAATTTCCCATGGGTCGTAGTAATTAAAAATAATTATTAAAGATTTTATGCTTCAAACACAATCTAATAATCTCTTTGAATAACGACGAAATTTCGGATTTTAATAGTCGAATGATGTAATTGGACTCAATTTCATCACAGATCTTAATCACTGATGTGAGTTAGTGATGTTAATCATGGAAAATTAAGAATTTTGACACAAGCCAATTAACACGATTCCTGGGTAACACATTCTACAAATAATATGACATATCACTTTCAGTTGGTAACAAATCGTTAACCAACAGTACCACATGTTCCATTAGACATAACGATTAATATATTGTTAATAACACAACCTGTACACAAGCAAGGGACCGTGAGTAAAATCTCAAATTAACTATCTTGTCAGGTAACACTTATTGATAACTGCGTACCACGTAATAGACGACCAATAACACAAACATTTCAATAAGTAACAACTAAGCAACACCGGATAACGATTTCAAATTACGTGGAATAGACGATAACAAATTACCCAAAAATCCTAGCGCATAGACGATAACAAATTTTCCCTAAATCGTGTAAAAAAGAATACTTATAACATAGCAAAAAATAACAAATGTCTTATGGTTAATAACAAATGTTGACTTATAAGTAACACGTCGCTGAAAGGTAATAACACATTGTTTGTCGTAAATAACATATTATGTATACAACTAATGGATCGGGGCAAAAAGAACGAAAATTCCAAACGACACTAAAAATACAGATGAAAAATGCGTAAATCTCATCGTTATTGACTCAATAAGGTAAAATAGATCTCATTTCTCATGGGTACGTCGAATTTATACCGATTACTTGCAATTTATGTCGATATCTAGGTTCGATTTACCATTATATTCTCAATACGCTAAAACCGCATTAAATGTCGGTGTTTTTGACCCAATCGACTAAAAATCACGATGTTAATGTTGAACCGTGGTGTAAATAAAGTCATTTGTGTTTTATTAGTGAAATCTATGATTAAGCAAATAAAAATTTACGTCATAACACAAAGATGATAACTGATAACATATGGACATATTTTCATGACGGATTGATCTATGCTGATAACACGTAGTTCGGAATTTTCTAGAAGCTTCGCGATGCATCTGGATGGTTCTGTGTGGTCAGTGAATACCACCATGATTGACTCGTTATGTATTAACACATTTTCAGAATAAAATACCTCTTCCTTATGTTAGCGAAATCAAGAAAAGCTTACGTTTTAACACAAAATAGTGGACTGATAACGGATTATATTGTTGTCAATAACACTTCACCATTTCGATAATTTCGATCGTTGATGCACTTATTCCAGAAGGTGTAAGATTTTCATAAATGAAAATATATAATTTGATGAATTTAAACCAAAGACTCACTGACAAATCAAATTTTATTGACGTTGAGGTTAATGGTCCAATGTTGTGGTTGTTTGTCATGTAACCAAGGTCCCCTTCGTTGCAAACATAGAGTATACTTCATAATGTGAAATGTAACATTAAAAATTATATCATGAAACAGCTCTAATTTCGATATTACATCATAAGCAACATTTATAAAACATAACCCTAAACCCTAAACTCAAAACCCGAACCCCAAAACCCCAAACCTTGAACCCCCAAACCCCGAACCCCTAACCCCAAACCCTAATTTAAAACTATAAACACTAAACATAAAAACCCTATTCTGAAAACTAAAATTGGTAACGCTTTACTTCATAACTGTAACACATTATTTTAAGCAAAAAATTGATATTCCCGCCAATAGTCCCCTGAAATTCCCTCCCAACAGTACGCTGAAAAATTAAGATTCCCTCCTAAACTAATAAACACAAGTGTTCCTTCCAATAACATATACAAACTTACGGGTACCACTTTATGCTTTTTCCGAAAATAATTGCGATGCCCGCCCAAAAATACTGCAACCCGCTTTAATCGTCAGAAAGGTAATAACAGATGTTGACTTAGAAGTAACACGTTGCTGGAGGTTAATAACGCATTATCTGTCGTAAATAACATATTCTGTATAAAGCAATGGATCGGGAGGGAATATAACGAAAATCACAAACGATACTAAAAACGGATGAAAAGTGCATAAATCTCGGCGTTATTAACTCAATAAGGTAAAATAGACCTCAATTTCTCATGTGTACCTCGAATTTATACCAATTAGTTGCAAGAAACGGATATTATATTTTCCCTAAATCGTGTAAAAAAGAAATACTTATAACATAGAAAAAAAATAACAAATGTCTCATGGTTAATAACAAATGTTGATTTAGTAGTAACACGTCATTGAAAGGTAATAACGCAATATCTGTCGTAAATAACACATTCTGTATACAAGCAATGGATCGGAGGGAATATAACGAAAATAACAAACGACACTAAAAACGGATGAAAAGTGCATAAATCTTGGCGTTATTAACTCAATAAGGTAAAATAGACTTCAATTTCTCATGGGTACCTCGAATTTATACCGATTAGTTGCAAGAAACGATATTATATTTTCCCTAAATCGTGTAAAAAAGAAATACTTATAACATAGCAAAAAATAACAAATATCTTATGGTTAATAACAAATGTTGACTTGGTAGTAACATGTTGCTGAAAGGTAATAACGCATTATCTGTCGTAAATAACACATTCTGTAACAAGCAATGGATCGAAGGGAATATAACGAAAATCACAAACGACACTAAAAAACGGATGAAAAGTGCATAAATCTCGGCGTTATTAACTCAATAAGGTAAAATAGACCTCAATTTCACATGGGTACCTCGAATTTATACCGATTAATTGCAAGAAACGATATTATATTTTCCCTAAATCGTGTAAAAAAGAAATACTTATAACATAGCAAACAATAACAAATGTCTTACGGTTAATAACAAATGTTGACTTAGTAGTAACATGTTGCTGAAAGGTAATAACGCATTATCTGTCGTAAATAACACATTCTATAACAAGCAATGGATCGGAGGGAATATAGCGAAAATCACAAACGACACTAAAAACGGATGAAAAGTGCATAAATATCGGCGTTACTAACTCAATAAGGTAAAATAGATCTCGATTTCTCATGGGTACCTCGAATTTATACCGATTACTTGCAATTTATGTCGAATTCTAGATTCGATTTACAATCATGTTCTCGTATTTGCACCCTAATTAGACAAGCAAAATCTACCTCGTGTGTCGTCATATCATAATGAATCCAACATGACATGTCGAAATCGGTTGGATGTGGCAGTCGAATTATTTTGTGCCGATTCAGTGCAAGAAAAATGAGTTCGATCATTAAATAAAAAATGTTCTGTTGATAACATTTTGCAATAGAAATGTAACACAATATCATTGGAGAATAACGTTTTAATGTCACAGAGTAACGATATGTTGTAACGTAGTAACATAAAATGAAGTAAAAATACCGCTCTAGACCACAAAAAACACGTATAGACTTTCGCTGGAAAAATATAAAATACAAAAGCATTTTAATAAGGGTATTATCGTCAAATAACAGTTTTGGGTCCTATACTCGAAATTTACAAAAAATAGGTCCTCTAAACTAATTCCTTTTCTGACAGGGCCTGGACAGAAAGTTCAAACTTTATTAGGGCCTGACATGAAATTCTCCCAAAAAACTAATAATTGAAGAAAGAAAAAGGAATTTTAGTGTTGGGACTGAATCCTAAGGCTAAACTCTCACGTATTTTTCTCTAAATTACTCTTGGTGCTTACACATTTTTCACGAGAACCCACCCTTCCTTATACACGCATAATAGACGTGTATTAGCATATAATGTTTTCAATGAATATAAATTAGAAAACTAAAATGAATAGGTGTTACACCTCTATATAATATGTTTATGAATACCGACGTTGAGTTTTATAATATACGGTGAATAAATGAAGGTCTCGTATAAATTTCAAAATGTATCTACTAAATTCCCATGAAGAATAACGTTTTTTTTTCAACTCCATATATAGAAAATAATTTGGAAATTTAGTACAATTTCCATGTTTAGCTACTCCCTAGGTACCGCAAATTTTTACTATATATTCATATATCCCCGTTTTTTGTCGTCTTAGGTTTGCAATTGCAAGTACATTTAACTTTCGATGAATCTACAAAATCGTAAATAAACCCACAAAAATTGATAACAATGGTAGTAATACTAATCGTCAAAAGCAGAATCCCAATTATGTCATAAATGGGACTTCTTTGAATCTAACCATCGTTAATCAACTTTGTTACATTCACCCACATGTTGTAATTAATACATGTATCCGAAAGATTCTTTCGTTAATGGTTTTCCTTTTTACCAAGTTTAGTGACAAAAACTTTTCACCTCTCAGTCTGCCAATATAAATACTCAAATCTGTTTGGTCTCTATGTACGTAGCTGCACAACTAAGTTGGTCGTCGTTTTCCCTCTCTCTCTCTCTCTCTCTCTAGGATCGATCATTCCGCGCAAGAATCCAAAGACGCTTTGAGGTAGAAGATAACGTCAATGGAGGAAAAAAAATCCCTTCTTTTTGTTATATTGGGTATTTATGATTGTATATTTGGTTGAAACTAAGAATTGTTGGGTCCTTAATAATCTTTACGATGTCTTTAGAAAGGTTTTTTGAACTGGTATTGAAGAGCTGTAACAGAGCTCTGCTTTTCCTTCTCTAATATGGGTTATTGTTCTTGACATGTAATTTTGGTAATAAAAAGCTTATCTTGCCGAAATAGCCTTTCCAATGCCAATGCTGTTCGTTATCAGTCGCAGATCTGAATTTTTTTTTTCTTTTAACC
The DNA here is from genome assembly GCA_027422505.1 of Craterostigma plantagineum. Classification (NCBI taxonomy): domain Eukaryota; kingdom Viridiplantae; phylum Streptophyta; class Magnoliopsida; order Lamiales; family Linderniaceae; genus Craterostigma; species Craterostigma plantagineum. The sequence goes on from JAPQWV010000229.1 coordinate 323,835, forward strand.
GCAGAGCTCTTTGAGCGAAATAAAGCACTTTTTTCCCCGGTCTAAAAGGAAAAGAAGAGAAAATAAAAAATGATCGCCGACGTGACTTTTTGCGGCGACTTCGACCTATTCTCCTCCGCCCTCCCTACAATTGCGGCGGCGGGCGGCTCAGAGCCACGCGCCACCCAACCCGCCGATCCACCGGCCATGGAAGACGAAACCTACACCGACGAAGAAGAAGAAGAAGAAGAAGAAGAAGAAGAACTCGACGTCGACGAACTCGAGCGTCGAATGTGGAGAGACAAACTGCGACTAAAACGCCTCAAAGAGACCAAAACAAACAAAGGAAAACAATCCCAAGAACAAGCGAGGAGGAAAAGAATGGCCCGAGCCCAAGACAGAATCCTCAAGTACATGCTCAAAATGACCGAAGTATGCAACGCCAGGGCTTCGTCTACGGCATAATTCCCGAGAACGGAAAGCCCGTCGGCGGCTCCTCGGAAAACCTCCGCGAATGGTGGAAGGAAAAGGTCAGGTTCGACCGAAACGGGCCCGCCGCGGTGGCCAAGCATCGGGCCGAAAACGACCCTCCTTCGAAAAAAAACGAGGGAGGGAACGGGCCCGCGGGCCCGACCCCGAAAGCCCTAATGGAGCTTCAGGACACTACTTTAGGGTCCCTTTTATCGGCCCTCATGCAGCACTGCGATCCTCCGCAGCGGCGGTTCCCCTTAGAGAAGGGCGTCGCTCCGCCGTGGTGGCCCACGGGAGAGGAAGAGTGGTGGGCCCAATCGGGCCTCGGCGGGGGCCCGCCTTATAAGAAGCCCCACGACTTGAAGAAGGCGTGGAAAGTCGGGGTTTTGACGGCGGTGATTAGGCACATTTCGCCCGACTTTGCGAAGATTCGTAGGCTCGTTAGGCAGTCGAAGTGCTTGCAGGATAAGATGACGGCCAAGGAGAGCGCGCTTTGGCTCGGGATTATTGGGCGAGAGGAGGGTATTGCGAGGGAGGTTTTCCCCGATGAGTTTCGTCGTCCTAATAATGAGGTGAATTTCTCGTCGGGTTCGTCTTACTGCGACGGCGATGACGCGAAAGCGTACGACGTCGAAGGGGAAATAAACCCTAATTTCGAAGCGCACGAAACGAAGCCTAATTTTTTTCGATTTGGGGATCGAAGTGTTCCGAGATTCGGCGCCGGGCGTTGACTTTTCTAGGAAGAGAAAGGTGACGGCCGATGAGAAGAGGGACGGGCGTCGGCATTCTTCGATCGGTTTCGGGCCGAATTCGGGATATGTTGGGCTCTCGGGATTTAGGCCCGGCCCGTTTCAGCTCTCGGGAATTGGGGCGGGCGGAGATGGAGAGAGGACGATCGGCGAACTCATGTCGTTCTACGACAGTAATGTCGTCCGAGGAAATAACGACGGCGGAAATTCGAATCGTAGTGCGAACGTCGCCTATGCCTCTAATGAAAGAATGGTGTTCGAAAATCGTAGTGATGGAAACCCTACGATTTTTCGAGATGGGTTCGATCATCGGTCGAAGGTTATGAACGGCCCGAGTTTTCATGCGGGCCCCGCGGAGAATTTCCAGGCGGTTTTTGGTTCGCCTTTCGACATGGCACCGCCTTCGTCCGTCGATTACGGCGACCTACTGAAATCGGAAGCTACGATTTGGTACTAAAAAAGCTGCGAAACTTTCAAGATGAACCCTATTTCTTTTTTTATTAAAATCTTTTTATTACAGAATATGTATTAGGCGCCATGGTTGGGTTGTAATAAGCTTTAGTTAATTTTCATTGCATTCTTGTGTTTTGAACTTTGGAGTTTTATTGTTTATGTTGGTTTGTTGTTTTGTGTGTATTATTTGGTTTCTTTTTCGTGCAACTCCTAAATTTTTGTGTTAGTGTTCATTGAAGAACAACGAATGTGATTCTTGTATTGTATCTCGAGAGCTTTTGTCCTACTACCTAGTTCTAACGACGACACGTGGCGCGGAGAGCTTTTGTCAACGTTATCTATTACTTTTTTCATTTTAGTTTTTTGTAATTAAAGAGAATAAGATTCCAACAGCCATGTTATTAAAAAACATTGAATTAATGAATGCAACATGTGATGAGTATTTTTTCTTGTACATAAGTATAAATATTCCTTGCAGATTAGGTGGAATGACAAGGGAATATGATTATTACGTTATGCTTACTATCTTAGTCTTAATATGTATATATTGATTAAACATTAGTATTATATTCTGATCCCCAATAATAATGCTTCAAGACTTGATCGACTATTACTATTAAAATATAATTATTTATCTCCTTATCACTTTTGACCCTAAAAGCATGTTTAAAAAGTCAGTAACTGAAAATGATGGGCAACAATGAACAACATGCTTTGACTTTCGATATAGGAGTTACACGCAACTAAAATTACGCACATTTGGTTCAACTCGGAGATTGAGTCGAATAGAATATACACACAAATATTTAAAAATAACTTAATACAGATGCATGTACCTGAGCCGTTCTGAATGATTTACGAAGCATCAAAGTGAAAATTAAAAATTTATCCATGATAGTAATAGACTCCTCAAGCCATACCCTGATTTAATACATTGATGGCGTTAATTAATAACAGCAGATTGAATCCAACGCAGAAGGCAAGCATTGTCACATATTTAGTAGACAACATCTTTGAGATTCTAAACGACTCATTCATTGTACATATACAACGTATCTGCACATATTTTTTATTATTAATATCATAATTTTGTTTTATACTGTAGATAACTTTTATTTACATTACGGACCTGAAATATTTATCTTTGCATTGTCGGCTCTACTGAAAGAAGCAAATGTGCATGCACGTAGATTTAAAGTACCCAACAAAGAGCAGTACAGTATTGACATTTACCGGTACATTACAAGTGTTCTTTTTTTTATTGGGATCTAAGTCAACCACGGTACTCAAAACATATAAGTTGCGACATAATTTACTTAAAGTATCATTTATCGTTTGATTTCCTTACATGTATCAGATTTGTTTGGTCTCCTTTGTTTCTCTTTTAATAATGTTCTATCATATGTCCTGTCATCTGGTGCTCATTAGTTTTGTGAACTTAAAACGAATCCTAACGACATTTAGATGTTCGAACCTTAAATAAAATACAACGTTCAGAGTTGTCCAATATAAGAATATAGTAGTCCAATTATTCCGTGTCCACGTGTCTTAATGTCTAGCTAGAATAATGTAGTTTCACACTCAATGACCAAATCATGTGACCAAAGTACGAACCGTCACAACGGGCCGAAGCCCCACCAAAATGGCGAGCCTAGGAAATGGAAGCCCGCCCCACCAAAGCCCGCAATCTGCACGAGCCTGATAAGCACGATCCGCGGCGGGTCTAAGAAATCGCAGCCCAACCCGTCCCTTTTTAGGTCAGTCCGTTAGTCGCGAGCCTTTTTAACAGCTCTACAAATCTTTGCTGAATGAATCTAAGACGTAAGTACATAGGCCCTTAGGAATAATCCCACCTACGGAAATTTGTGGCGTTATGGGGATACCTACAGGCCGTGCTGTAGCATGAGCACAACATCTTAAGAGGCCCATTTTTAGAGATTAAATGGGCCTCTAAAATGGGCTCTCTTCTAATGGGCCTATACGGAGATGAAAGGCCATAGAACGGCGGCTAAAATCATCCGTCCCACGATTCGTGTCTCTTTTTCTATCTCACTTTGTAGCATTTACATAATAAATTATTATTCTGATTATAAAAAAATATAAGACATCATAAAACAAAGAAATAAGATGTGTTTATTTATTTTTAGCATATAATCACACGAATTAACGATGATTTACCGATTTGGTGTAATACAGAATTAAACGGCAGCATGGGAACGATCTCATCATTGGGCCCATCTTTAGAGATAAAACGGGCCTCTAAAATTGGCTCTTTGCAATGGGCCTACAAAAATAGATACATCATCATACATAGATTTATTCCGTTACAAGGTTCAATAGATTCGCAACGTTTCATTTAAAAAAAATACATCTCGCGAAAAAAAAAAAAAAAAAAAAAAAAATTCGTGAAATTACGTTACGGAACGACGAGTTTTCGGTGCAAGGTCTCCGCGGAGGAGCCAGCGTGATCGTGGTCGTGGTCGTGAAAGATGAGAGTCAGTACGCCGACGAAGCATAGGACAGAGCCGACGAGTAGCTTGTCGTAGCGTTCCACCCAGTGAAACTTTAGCTGGCTCGCCCCATAGAAGGATAGGGCCACCAACGAAGTCATCACGATAATCGTGCTGCAAAAAAAAAAATGTCGAACCGCCGATGACATTAGAACTCAATCGTTCGCATAATATCGATGAATGGGTCGACGTAAATAACACGATTTGAAGCCCTAAGGATCCCAAAATACCATTCGAAGATTTCAGGATTCTACCGTAAAACCAAGAGAAGCATCTCCATAACTTTATGAATCTGTCCCGAAAATATAAACAGGAGAAGATAACATAAAAGCCCGAAGAAAATCCATTATGTGGAAAATTCAGTTCTTCAAAGCTCACCTATACACCCAAAGCCGAAAACCAGAAGTAATTCTACGCTCTAACCTTAACTCTGACTCAGAAAATCCTCCTAAGAGTTAACTATCAGCACAAATTAACTTTATACTGTTGTGTTGCGAATAAACAGCACGATATAATCCTTCCTTATTCTATCTGGTGCGGGATAAAATAAGCAAAGGCACAACAAACGGGCTCAAGCCCAATCCAATCTTTATTCGATCCTCGAAAGACAAAAAAAAAAAAATTTAACAAGCGCAAACGAGAAAACGTACCTGAATAATAGAACTATGATGGCAAGGACCATCATGGAGGACGAATTCCCGACGGCTAAAAATACGGGAAGAGTGGTCGCGCAAGGAGAGAGGGCGGGAACAAGAACGAGACCGGCGACGGCCATCTTCTCCATCGGTTTATTGTGAGAGTGGCTGTGACCTCCCTTTCCGATGAGGTGCAAAGCAACGTAGCAGACGCCGAGAAACACCAGCAGCAAAGATGCGAGCTTGTGCACTGTTTCTTCTCCGGCTAATGTGTTCGTTATGGTGATTGCTGTTATCCCCAGCAGCGAAGTGGATATTACGTGCAGTACTGCCCCAAATGCAGCTGCCATAAATTGGGAAAAAAATAAAAAATAAACATCGTATGAGCTTCTTCTTCCAAGAGGATAAAAGCAGTAATGGTGAGGTCGTTCGTTCTAAAGATCAAGTAATCTGCTTGCACTGAAGAATCAATGAAACTTATCAAGATGGTATCCCTAATTCACAATTTTGGGTCATCGAGCATGAGTTTAGATCGAATCCCTAATTCGCAGCATCGACGATTTTCAAGAAAATGCAGACAAATCTCTTCTAATTCAATCACCATCGCCATCACCATCCATCAAATTAATCTCCAATTCAAGCTGCAATTCGAGCGATGATCACATACCCGAGCTCAAAATCTGTCATATTATACCCACAGACAACGATCTTCAACAGATAACTAGAAAAATGCAGCAAATCGAGCAAAACACGCCAACGAGATCACGCTTTTTCCTTCATTTCCGAGGCTCAAATCACCAAACAGAAGCAAAAAGCAACTTACTAACGAGGAGAGTGCGAGAGAGTGTCCATTTCTGAACGCGGCCCACGACCGAAAACGGAAGCCAGTGCGTCGGAATGAAGGAATGCAGCACCGAGACTGTTGCTATGCCTCCGATCGTTGATAAATCCTCGGCACTTATGCTAAATTTCTGTCGCTCCATTTTTCGGCCCCGAGGACAAACGAGTGCTAACAAGATCTCGATTTGTTGTTTTTCGCCTGAGATCTCAGTGTGATGATAAGGTCGATGAAGATTTTTGTGCAACTTCCAGCGTTAATTAGGTTAAAGAAAGTGAAATGACATTATTGCCCCCATCGCCTGGATTTAGATTAGAGCGTCATCCTCCTTTCAGCTTTGCTTTTGTTTCCACTCAGTTTTGTCTTTTGCTTTCTGATTTCTCTCAACTTCACAAAACAAAACAGAACAAAGTCATCGTCGGCGGCACAGATTCCGTAACGTTCTGACATGGAACACTTTGACTTTGCATTGTCAAATCCATAGTTGACCGTAAGGCGTAGTAGTATGCTACTATACCTTAATCTTTGGTGGCTATTATTACAACTTAACCATGTTAAATGGGTTGACTTTAGCTTCCCATCTCTGTAGATACAAAAATACTTGAATTAAGATAACATACGATTAGGAAAAAAACAGCAGAAACAGACATTGGCATTCAGGGAAGAATCTTTCAAAACATACAGAGAGTTGGATACCTCCAACGAATGTTTGATTGATTCTCTGTGCAACCAGACAAAACAATGCCCTTTCTACTATAATTAATTCGTTTTCACGATGTGTACAGCTCAACCACCCTGGATTGTCTTCGATATATACACCCCATCATCAACCGAGGAAAAACCAACAAAAGAAAATTTCAAACTATGAACAGTCACACCCCCTCCAAAGCCGAAGCTTATGACAAGGCTGCAATTGTCATCACAATCACTTCAGTACTCACCCTAATTCTTGCAATAACATGGATCAAGATTAAGACGAAGAAGAAGAAGGACGCACCTCCATTACCGCCGGGACCCGCAGGCCTGCCGTTGCTGGGCAACCTCCTATCCCTCTCGCCCGAACTGCACACTTACTTCACAGACCTCTCGCAGAAATACGGACCCATCTTCAAGTTGTGGTTCGGTCAGAAGCTCGTGGTGGTAATAAACTCGCCCGACGTGGCCCGGCAAGTCCTCAAAGACCAAGACGTCGTCTTCGCAAACAGAGCAGTGACTGCGTCCAGCCGAGAATCAACCTACGGAGGCTCGGACATGGCCTCGGCCCCGCACGGGCCGGAGTGGAGGATGCTGAGGAAAGTCGCCGTTAGGGAACTCCTCAGCAACACGAGCCTCAACTCCGTCTACGAATTCAGGCGAAGGGAGCTGAGGCGGACGATCAGAAACCTCTACGAAAAGAAGGGTTCGACCGTGGACGTAGGAGAAGTGCTCTTCTCCATGATTCTTGACGTAATAACTAGCATGCTGTGGGGAGGGACTTTAGAGGACGCTGAAGAGAGGCAAACCGTGGGGGCGGACTTCAAGAAGGTGATCGATGAGATTATTCGCCTGTTGATCCAGCCCAATGTTTCGGATTTCTATCCATGGCTGGCGAGGCTCGATCTCCAGGGAATTCAGAGGAATATGAGAACTCTGGCCAAGAAGATGGACGGCGTATTCGAGGGCGTTATTCGTCAGAGGGTGTTCAAGGCTTCGAAAGGAGGAGATCAAGGCGACGAAAGGGATTTCGTCCAGGTTCTAATGGAGATGAAAGATAAGGACGGAGGAGATGGGAAGACTCCTTTCACTAGGAACCACCTTAAAGCTTTACTTATGGTATTATGCTCTGCCGCTGTAATAATAACATATGATATCAGCTCCTTCTGCCTAAGACGTCGTTTTTCTTTTCTTTTCCTCAGAACGTGGTCACGGGGGGGACAGATTCAACAGCAACCACAATAGAGTTCGCTTTGGCCGAGGTGATCAACAATCGTGAGGTCCATCGGAAAATTCTAGAAGAACTCGACGAGGTCGTAGGGCGGGATAGAAAAGTCGAAGAATCCGACGTTCACAAGCTCCATTACCTATACGCGGTGATGAAGGAAGTGCTGCGATTACACCCCACTGTGCCACTATTAGTCCCTCACTCCCCAAGCGAGACGTGCGAAGTTGGGGGCTACACAATCCCAAAGGGCTCGACCGTTTTCATCAATGCTTGGGGGATCCATCGAAATCCCGACATATGGGAAGATCCCACCAAGTTCTTACCGCAGAGGTTTATCGATGCAAAGTGGGACTACAGTGGGAATGACTTTAGGTACCTTCCTTTTGGTTCGGGGAGAAGAGCTTGCGTTGGAATAGCCATGGCGGAGAGGATGTTCATGTATTTGCTCGCCTCGTTGCTTCATTCGTTCGATTGGGTTCTGCCTTCGGGCGAAAGGGTCGATATGTCTGAGAAGTTTGGAATCGTTCTGAAGTTGAAGAATCCGTTGTTGGTGATACCGAGTCCGAGGTTGTCTGATCCCAGAATCTACCATTGATCGATTGTGGACTTTCCTGTAAGATAGAATAAGAGAATCATAATGCGCCAAGACGTACGGCCAATACACCACAAAGAAACCTTAGGCCACCACCTTGTACTCCCAATCTTGTATACTTACCCCGAAATCAAATCTGAAAATGCTATGTATCGCTCAATTTCGAGACTCGTTTGAAGGATTTGAGTCTATCTTGTGCAGTGAATTTTTCCTACTTACACGATATGATCCATAAGCCTACTAGCAGAAACCTGGAACACTCTAAGTAACACAACTGCAATGGTTGTTCTACATCATTGTTTCTCACTTTCCTTTCAGTATAATTCATCACTGCATCAGAAATAGAAAGCGATCTTAATACATCGACATGAACGGCAATAATAACGACAGACTAGAGCTAATAATAATAAATACAGCAACACCATGCGAAAGAAGCAACGCCTCCTTGCATCATCGGACTAATCATACGCAACAAAAAATACTCAGATATTATCACAATCCCACGACATTCTGAAGCTACAGTAACAATAATTTGACACAGAAAAAGAAACTAAAGGAACTAGACATGGAGATTTGCAGTCGTCTTTCTGATTGCGGGGCAGGAGATGGATGATGTGGCTGATGAATTGCCGTTCAACGCCACCACGAACACTACCCATCATCTCAGCTCATCTATATATATCATATTTTCTTTTAGGCTACTATAATTCTTTCCGGGGGAAAACCATTTTTGGTCCCCGATGTTTCAACTTAAGTAAAAAATAAACAAAAAAGAGAGAGATAAAAACTAAAAAAATAATAAATTACAAAAAATACAAAATACAAAATATTTATTTATTGAAAACTAAAATAAGTGAGGATAAAAAATGTCACTGAAAGTTGATGATAATTCCTGATCTCGTCTCTGTCCAGTTAACGGCGATGCAATCATCCCATTATATTTGTTAAAAAAATCGAGAATTGGGACGATTATGTCCTCATTAACTTGGTAGGGACGGACTTCGTAAAACTTTTAGAGGCATTTTTTATTGTTAATTTTGTTTTTCCTTTTTATTTAATTTTTAATAATAAATATTTTTTAGTTTTTACTTTTTTATAATCTTAAATTTATATTAGTAATATATTATAAATTTTTTAATATATCATTAACTTAAGTTATTTTAATGTTGTATTTTTTTCTCTATTTTAATTTATTATTGAATACATTTTTACATAATAATAAACATAATAAATAATAAATAAAGAAATACAAAATATTTTATTATTTTATTTATTTTATCATTTATCTTTTGTTATTATTATTATTAACTTTTTATTTAATTTATTAGTAATATTCTCTTTTTTGAATTATATACTCTATTTTTGAATTTTTTTTCCTTTTTTTTGGAATTTTTCCTCATTTTTATGTTTAAGTTATCATTTTTTTTAAAACTTTTTTCCTGTAGCGACGAAAATTCCGTCGCAAATTCCATCGCTAATTTTGCGACGGCATTTCCGTCGTTAATGCTGACCTATTCCGTCCAAATTAAGGTGTATTTAACAGATGGACCAATTTAGTTCAAATTAAGAAACATGGGACTAAATGTGGCAGTGAAAACATCGGGGACCAAAAACGTCCTTAGGGTAAACATCAAGGACCAAAAATGGTTTTTTTTTTTTTGGTAAACGGATCAATTTCATTTACCACAGTCGTATAGAACCAATTACATCAACCCTACAAGTAAACAACCATAGCTAAGCCAATCAACACCTCACATCTAATATTGGGAACGCACATACACGCTGATATATCCTCATGTTGTTAGCTTTCTTCGTGAGGCATACTGCCTTGATTCTCCACTTCATGTCCCTCCCTAAAATCTGGAAAATTTGGTCCACTGTCCTTGCTTCCATCCCAAAAATGGTTTTCTCCCTCCTTTCTCCTTCCATTTTTTCTTTCTTCGTTGAAGGGCCTTAAAGTGGCCCATTATTCTAAACTCGCGAATTTACCCAAGAAAGGATAAAGGGGCTTACGCAAATCTAGCTTTTTTTAATCCGTTATGCTATCGAGTATATTATAAGGTCGTTAAGAAAAAGCCATACTATGTGTAATTTAATAAATGATTTACAAATCATGAATAGACCTTTCAAAATGGCGACGGGCCAACCAAAGCCCGCCACTTGGCGGGCGGGCGGGCCCTGCCTAGAAAAATTCTCAATTTTTGTTTATTATATTTTATAATTTAATTTTAGTGTATTTATTAATAAATTATGGATAAGCAACGTTATATATTTCTAAATATATATGTAATTAATTATGGTATAATTAATGAATCATTAACTATTAAATTAATTTATTTTATATATAATATATATAATTTTAAAAACTAGCGGGCCGCCCCGCCCCGCCAAGCCCGCGGCCCCGTGGGGGCTGCCCGTTCAGGTCTGCCCCTTGGCGGGCCTAAAATATCATAGCCCAACCCACACTTTTTGGAGGACGGGCGGGCCACGGGCCGAATTGACGGGTAATTTTCGAATGTATACTAGTCTAAACTGCACATCCATATATGTGCTACATAATATATAAATCATTTATTAAATATTTAATAACAATTACTAAAAATAGATGGGTAAATGTGACAATATATAAATGCAAGTTAATGGGTGGTTTTTCTGTATTTTTATTTGATGTTAATTATTAATTTGAGAAAAAATTTTATTAGCCTCTATTGATACATCAAATTTAGCGGTTTTTAACTCCTGCATTTAGTATAAGAGTATAGATTATCCACAACCACCTATTAGAAAGAAACAATTTATGCTGATTTCTGCTGGCGTTTCGTATCGTGTCCTACTCTTCGGTGTGTTGTGTTGTGGTACAGCAATAAATATAATCGTACAGTTACGAATAAAATAGAGAAACCTTCCAATTATTTGAACATAAAGATTTCAGTAAAATTTCCTTAATCTAAATAAATTGGTCACTCACATTCAATAGTGGTCTTATACACTTCATTCAAATAATCAAATCCTCGGTGGTTGCACCTGCCTGTCACATAGGCAGAAAAAAACCATGCAAACAATAATTAATCTAAGTTATTGCACGACGACTCACACTTTAATTTTCCTTGTATAACTCGCCTTAAGAACGCTTACTCAAGAAACGAAAAAATATTAATTAAATACAATTCGGTATAGTGTGGTGGTGTCTTAAGCCAATTAGTTGCAATTAATTCTAAGCTTTTACTTATCTTCGCATTCAATCCTCCATCATATAAAAACCCTAGAATCGATAACGTTAATTACTATATACGTATAAGCATCAACAACATGAGAAATACTTATCTCCAAGATATAGCAATAGCCCTCTTATTCTTCTCCTTAGCCGCCTGCCGGAGTATCGTCTCCGGCCAATCTCCGGCGCCGGCGCCGGCAGGGCCCGACGACTGCCTAAGTCACTTGATCGACTCGGCCGACTGCCTATCGTTCGTCGAGGAAGGGAGCAACCTAACCGAGCCCGAGCCTAACTGCTGCCCCGAGCTGGCGAGCCTCGTGGAGTCACGGCCCGCATGCCTGTGCGAACTGCTCGGAAATTCGAGCCAGCTCGGCGTTTCCGTCGACGGAAAAAGGGCGCTTGAGCTGCCTTCGCTTTGCCGTGTTCAAACTCCGTCGGTCAGTTTGTGCGCAGGTAAAATAAATAAGTAAATAATATTTCACGAATATTTAGTTTATGTGGAGTACGATATTTATAGCTGTCAAACGGGCTGACCCGCCCCGCCCTGCCATGACCCGCCACTAAATGGGGTGGGGCGTGCCAGTCCGGCACCAAAACGGGCTACTAAACCATTAGCCCACCCCTCCTCATGGTGGGCTGGCGGGCCAATACGCGAGATTGATTTATTAACTATTAACCATTTAAAACTATTTGTTAATATCTACTCCCTCTATTTCATTATTAATATCGTTTTAAGAATTTTTTAAACTATTAAGAAATGAGTTAATGTCTCTTATATCCTTCATTAATTATTGATGATTATCCCTCATTTTTTCTTATGTAATATGAGGGGCAAATATGCAAATCACACATAATTTTTTTTAAAACCTAAAACTACATCCTTTAAGGAAAAAAAAAATTGTAGAACAACATTCATCTTGGAACAGAGGGAGTATTATTTTAGGTAATCTTATTTTAAGTGATTTATTAGTTATTAACTATTTACTATTTCAAACTATTAATTAATATCTATTATTCGCGGGCCAAACCGCCCCGACCCGTCACAGCCCGCGGCCCAAACGGGCGACGGACAGCTGTAGGTAAAAACTTCTGTACATTAATACTCTGTAAATATAACTTCTCTAAAATGATAAAACTTTCCGAAAAATTTAAATCCTTCAAAAAGTTTCTTCATAAATATTATGTCTCATTAAAACTCTAAATTAATGATTCATAAATCTTGCAATGATAAATATTATGATAATTTGCTAAAATATGAATTTGTTGTTACTAGTGTTTTCTTAAAATGAAAATCTAATTGGATTGCATCTATAATTGTTAATTGCATACAATGAAATGAATTGACATTATACATGAATATATTGAATTACTTTCAAATAAATTGGTTGATGGATGAAAATAAACAATGAAACATATATAAATACAAAAGTAGCTGAATTTAAAAAATTTCTCTATATTAATTTATCAATATATTAATATCTCTCTAAATCAATTTAATTTAATGGCTCAATGTTATTAATTTAGATAGGTTTTACTGTAAGTACGATTACGTACGTGGTAATAGGAAGAGATTAAGCCTTGATATTCGGTCAATGCTATAATTAGGGGTGTTCGTTGTTCGGTATACCGACCGAACAAACCGAAATACCGAAATTTCGGTACAAAATCGGACCGAACCGAAAAAATCGGTTCGGTATTCGGTTCTTCAATAAAAAAAATTCGGTATTACCGAATTACCGAAATTTTAAAAATTAAAATATATTTTATTATATTATTAACGAAAATAAAATTATAATTATATTATATACGTATTAATCTAATTATTACCGAATTTTTATTATTATTATTTAAATTTCTAACCGAATTTACCGAAAAAAATTCGGAACCGAATATCGAACCCTCGGTTCGGTATTCGGTATCTACTAGGGGTGTACCGAAATTTCGGTATACCGAAATTTCGGTTCGGTTCGGTACGGTATGTACCGAACGAACACCCCTAGCTATAATTAGGTGAATTCTAGAGTCAATATGACCGAGATAATAATATTTGATTATACCATGACTTGTTTTTCTTATTTTTTTTTTTTTTCAATTTTTTGTCCAATATCAGCTATTGGTTACCCCGTCTCAGTTCCAACACCAAGTCCTTCAGAAGGTAATACTAATTTCGCTTTTGAAAAAAATGAATAATATATATTAGGTATGATGATTTGATGACTTGGTTCAATTTTGCAGATAAGTGAATTTGAAACTATGAATATTACTGAATAATGAAATTTATTTGTCTTTGGCAGGAATCAATAATGTTGATTCAAGTTCAAGTAATTTAGCCCCTAGTTTCATCGGAATTTCACTAGCTCTATTTATTTGTTTCTACTTTCGAATCTTAATTGTATAAATCTATTATCGATTGTCAATTGTAATATTATTTATGTCGTGGTACTCGACGACTTCAGTTGTTGTATTCGATTTCAAGGCAATTTATGTGACTCACAGACATGTTACATTATGGCGCACATCTACACACAAATACCTAGTTGAATAAAATTTTTACACATAGGTACCCATGTCAGAAAATTCTACAGATAGGTACCTAATTAAATTTTTACCAGTTTCTTCAGTCATACCGTACCTTCCTGTGTGTGTATGGCGTACCATAACATATTGATACAGGGTACCTAAATGTGTTCGTACGGCGTACATGTGTTTTAAATAGGGCGTACCTAAATGTGCTAATACGGCGTATCATTTTTTATTATATAAGGTACCCAAATATGTTGATATAGGGTACCCGAATGTTTTGTACGGCGTATCTGCGGCGGATCGGATACCTATCTGCAAAAAATTTATTCTGTTAGGTACCTACATATAAAAACATCCCGACATGATATTAAATTATAAGTGTTTTTATAGAGGGGTATTTATGTGTAAAGACTCCAAGTATGGCATAGTTGAATAAATCAAAACAATATAAAAATAAATTAAATATTTAAAACTCAAAACTATATTCGTAGACTAAAATAATTAGTCGTTATATAGTTATACCGAATTTTCTCTCGAGTTGACCGACCGAGTCAATAAAAGCTCTTTTACAGATTCACAAAAATTAAAACAAATTTTAAAACTTAAATCCCAGAACTCGTCTCTCAGTCTCAGTATCATATCTCAGTTTTCTCTCTCTAGATAAGATACGCTCATCGTTAAAAGAAGAATGGATTTTGAGTCGTCTGAGTCCAATGTAGCCGTTGATCGTAGGATAAGGTACTCGTTCGTTCCTCTTTGTGTGTTCTTATAAGTAGGAAACGGCTGATTGATTTCAGCTCGTTTAGATATTTTAGCTTCTCCTGGAATTTCTTGACTCATATCCTTGCGTGAAATTCTGCCCTTCCGTTGTTTTCCGCCGCCGCCGATCTATATTCAGTAAGATTGATTTCGGATAGATGTGATGTAATGTTTCGATTATGTTTCTTTTCTCTTTTATGTACAGTTTTCTGGATGCTTCTGATACCCAAATATCCCCTTTTCTTCGTTTTCTTTTTTCCTTCAGTTGTATATATCTTTGATCTTCTATCTTTTACTGGGTTGTCGTGGAGACTGCATTATTTTGCTTAATTGTAATTCGCTGGCTTTGATTGATGTACTGCTGTAATCAGAACGTTTCTTGTGATTCTCTTTTCTCTGATCTTCTGAACCGTGTTCATATCTTGGATTTGGCGTAACTCGTGAATGTTGATTCTTGTTCTTCTTCTCATCATCAGAATCATCTGAAGATGGCCGACAGCAATCAAGAAATTGAGGGAGAAGCAGAAGTGGTTTCCAAGAACGAGACATCGCCAGCATCTTTGAACGAAGCCACTAGCAAAAACCTCATCGTAGGCGGCGGCGCAGCTCTCAGAAAAGGTCCATGGAGTTTAGCCGAGGATGAAATGTTAATAGACTATGTGAAGAACTTCGGCGAAAGAAATTGGAGCTCCGTTCAGAAAATCTACAACCTCCCTCGCTGTCATAAAAGCTGTCGCCTGAGATGGGCCAACCACCTAAAACCCAACCTGAAAAAGGTCCCCTTCACCGCAGAAGAGGAGAATCGTGTCATCCAACTCCACTCAAAGTTAGGAAACAAATGGTCAAGAATAGTAGCTGAGGTTTGCATCAAATAAGTTTGCTTTTTCTTTCTTTTTTTCTTTTCTGGGATAATTTAGGTATAATTCTTTTTTTTTTTTTGTTAATTTTGGTAGTTGCCCGGGCGAACGGATAATGAGATCAAGAACTTTTGGAACAATCGAGCGAAGAGAAAGCTTCGTTCTGGCCTGCCAATCTACCCTCCCGAACTGATTGGGGGCGAGCAAAACGGGGAATCTTCACCATCATCGCAAACGGGGAATACTACTCCATCATCGCAAACGGGGAATCTTCACCCTGAGA
The DNA here is from genome assembly GCA_027422505.1 of Craterostigma plantagineum. NCBI lineage: Eukaryota > Viridiplantae > Streptophyta > Magnoliopsida > Lamiales > Linderniaceae > Craterostigma > Craterostigma plantagineum. The sequence goes on from JAPQWV010000229.1 coordinate 339,619, forward strand.
TCGAAGGCATCGAAATCCCCAAGTTCAAGTGTCTCAAAAGTTCACCCTTCTACGCAAAGGCATTGGACAGTTTCCGTCAAGATATTCAAGGCCCGAGCTTTCCGGGTCAACTTGGGATCGGCCCTTCTTATTACGATGATCTTCATCCCAAGATTTTCGACGATCCTATGCACGAGCCCATCTTAACGAGTTTTGGCGCTTCGTCTATGAATCAAAGCGGCGTTTCTCTGTTTAGCCCTCAATACGCTGGCTTTCCGTCGTTTGTCACTGACGAGTCGGGGTATCAGGGATTTCTTACGAGTCGCCCCGATATGCTTTTCAACGTAGATGAACCTTCTTCTCCGTCTGATGCTCATCAGTTCACGAAGCAAGAGCTCCCTTCACTCCAAACTCGTGTAGATATCAGTGATCTTGGCCCAAATTCTTTCGAAGGCTTCGACGGCCCTTCGTTGGAACAACTACAGCAACAACACAAATCAGACGATCAGCTCACTAATCTTTCGCAAGAAGACATCGAATCGTTAAACGGTGTAATCTGTCACTGGAAAGTCACGGGCGATGCCGAACCACGACGGGCTGAGTGGTCCCGTTTAATGGAGGGTGATTTGGTGGCGGGAAACGATGTGTGTAATGGGGGAGAGCTGACTCCACCTAACTATCCGTTGGAAATGGTGGCGCTGAGTGTGAATGTGAATCCTTGGGACAATGCAATTACGGCTGAAACTGTGGATGGAAAGTCGTGGGAATATCAGAGCCTGAGCGAGAGATTATGGGTCGATCGTTGCCAGGCGCCTGTCGAAAGGGAAATGCAAGGTATGTAGTCGTTTTTTTGGCTATATGTGTATTTAAGTATGTAAATTGGAAACGATATGAATAGCTCATGGAAAATGAGGTACTGTGTGCAGAACAAGCTATGGCTGGGATGAGAGGGACTGCGAGAGATGTGTTCTTCGGCTCGAGGACTTTATTTTTGCCAGATGGAATGGCGAGGAGCGATCGTTGAACCTTCCTCGGTGATGGTTCGAGCGAAGGAGATGACGAAGATCAGCTGATTTCTTTCTTAGGTCGAATCCATGTTGTAATGTTGTGATGTCTTAAAAACCCTTTTTGAGATGAGGTGCAATGCAATGTTCTTTCGACGATTGACTCCATTGCGAAATATTGTTGTTATGTGGTGTCACAGCCACCATTAGCGTTTATACCATTAATAGGTTACCATTTTTCCTTATTTCAAGCTTTCATCTTAGTAATAATTTTTTTCACATTAATATTTGAAACATTTAAAGACACCCCGCACTAACAAGTGCGTTCTTAACAACATATCCAGAAATTAAAACTCAAAACTCAGAAGCCAAGAACGCAAGCCAAATCCTCCTTCTATACTAAAACAAATCTGAAACTCGTCTCTAACATCCACAGAACCTGAAAACAAGTTCATATATTTTTCACTATGTAAAATTTAGATAGAAAAACCACTGTTTCAGATGCCTACAACCAACCATATGCATGATTCATATTCCAAGTAAACAGAAGCACTAACAGTTTACAATCATTTGTTTGTTCAAGTCCTTTGCCTTACCCTTCGACCAGTCGTATCGCCACCATCGGAGAGCTGAGCGCAGACGCTTCGAGACTTTCCACCGCCACTGCTCGTACAGTCTTCGTCGCAGCCAGCGACAGTCTTCAGTAGCTCAGATTGTAGGGCGGGAAATTTTTCCTTGAGATTGTTGAAGCCATTCGTTTGCATAACAGCTGCAAGAAAGAACGAATGATTTAAAAACGAGCTCATCATGATTTGATATAGTAGTGTATGTGCTTATGGCTGGGTGGAGTAGGAGATAGATAATACAGTGTAATTCGTCCGTGTCGATTGGTTAGGGGCGTTTCAATGTCTGACAACACATACGATATTACGCCGGGGATATATTAGATAAACGTCGCAGCTAAGCATACATTTATCACAGTAATCATCATGAATGAAAAATAAATGGGAAGTCAAAAAATAGATCACGTCAACCAGTAAGCTACCTGCAAGACTCTCAACGGCAAATCTTAGGCAGACGGCCTTTAGTTCTTGGGCATGATATCGTTCGGCCAAAGCTAGTATCTGACAGACGGTATTCACGGATATGTCCTTGCAAAGATAAGATTGGCAGACCTTTCTTAACCTTTCTAAATCATAACGATCAGCTGCTGCGAGCAACTTCAGTGCAAATGACTCGCTGACAAGAGAAGCAGAAGATGAGGTAGATGAGGTCATTTCATCATCTTCTAGTGCATCAGTATATATGAACCGCAGCATAGCCTGTCCAGTATCACATAACCACATTATTTTCATAAAAAACAGATAAACTGCTAAATCATCAACCACGAAAGGTTAGACAGCATCACAGCTGAAGTAGCCATTCCGATGAAAAAGTAACAGATAAGCCAGCTAGCAATTCTCAAGAAACTACTCAACCAGGGTCTGAAAGTAAAACAGTGGAAATAGGAACGAATGAATACTTTAAAGACTTCAGGTTCCACGTCTGGGACTGAAATTTCTTGATCATTGGCCTCCTTTCTTTCACGAAATTCATATCGAAAGATAGGAGAACGAGCCCCTAACACCAACTTGTGGGCATAAAACTTCTTCCCAGCAACATTAAACACAATATCAGAACCTTCCACATTCTCCAGCAGCATTCCAAAATGAGATCCAATATTGGGACTAGGGACATGAATCGAATGCACCCTTGAGCAATCAATTGAAGATACAACAACTCCAACAGTACAGTTGATCTTCAAGCAATCATCTTTAAGGTAATCAGACGTCTCAAGCATTGCCCTTCTAAAGAAACGCTTGTATCCCCTGAATTAGAGTTAGCAAACAAATAAATAAAACATGAAAACAGTATCAGATTGTAACAGTCCTGGAAATCGAATGTACAAAACAAGCATGAGTTACGAACACGTGAATTATGGATTATGGAAAACCCCCCGACCCAGCTCCAAACCAAAATGATATGGACAAAAATGCTTCCTGCACCTCGCAATCCTATCTAACAGGCAAAAAAAAGAAAACTAAAAAAGAAACAAAATTTCCGCACAAAATGCATCCCCTTCTTTTTTAGAAACTCAACGCCCCATGAACACTCATGATTCCCAAACAAAAATTCAAAAATAATTACAAAAATTATAAGCTCTACCACATGCTTCCCCTGTACTTGAGGGTGTACGGCCCACTCTCCAGCGAACGATCAAAATGGCTATGAACTTTGTCCCTGCCTTTGCCACTCTGATCAACCAAAGTCAACTCGAACAACGCCCTGACGTCCGCGCCCTCGCTCGCGAGCGCAATAAACGCCGAGACGTACGTCGAGTTATCTTCGGGATTCTTTCCATCAGGATAGAAATAAATCGCCCACTTGTATCCGCCAACGGTGAACTCATCGCTTGCAATGTGTTTTCCGACGCCCATGCCCTTGGCGAGAGAGTAACCCTGGATGACGAAATGGTGAGAGCCGTTTATAGTTTCCGTGACGGATCGTGACGACGACGGCGAGATAATTGAACTGGAAGCTGGCCGCATGGTCATTGGATCGTCGGACATAGGATCGAAGAAATTCTGATAACTGATTGTGAGGATTAGGGTTAGAGCTGAGAATTTGGGAGATTTAAGAGAACTGCGTAATTTGCGAAATTCAGATTTTGCAAGGAAAAGTTGGTCAGCCTGATATATTATTACATAGATATGATTTATCGTTTGGTTATAGTACGCTAATCAACTGAAACTTTAATTATTATTTAAATCTAGATAAACAGATACTTAATTTAAATACAATTCAATATGATATATGTTTTTTCCAAGCTATCAAAAATATAAAAGCAAAATCAAATACATATGCACTTCCTTCTCTGAAATATTCGACCTTAAAGCAAAATAGTTGTTTGACTTCCTTGTAAAAGATACGCGTACTTCAACTATAATTATATTGGAATTATTTTAAATTTTAAAATCATAATTTTATAAAATATAAATTTTAAATATATAAAAAAGTTTCAGAGACACAAATATAATAAATAAAAACAATTAGAAGTGATATGAAAAATTATTTAATTAATTCAATTATAAAAAGGGACTAAATTACAAATAATTTACCCATCAAACTGGGACAGTTTTTATCACAGATTAATTTCTCAAGCTTATGTACCTGGATTATTAAAGCTTAAATTTATAATTTGAATTAAATAAAAGGTAACCGAGACAATACAGTAGAAATCAATTCCCAAGAGGATAATTCAAAGAAAGCTGCCGACTTCCTACGAACTCTCGGTACTCATCGCTGTCAAAATCCATGAATCCTCCTTCTCATTAAGGCGATTAGGCGAGGACAAAGATTCGGTAAAAACCCCTTTCTTACCTTTTATCGCATTTTTCGTGAAAAAATCCCAAGTATTGTGTTGTTAGCTTCCGAAATCTTCGTTTCGATTACGCATATGCAGACTTTTACACTGTTAACAAGTACAAAGAATCGATCTTTTTGATGATTTGATGACGTTGAAAGAAGAAAATGATTCATATTGGTTCGATTTCAGAAGATAATGGCCGAGGACGATTCAACCCTGGTCGAAATATTGGACGAAAATGTCCCCATAGACATGGCCAAGTACATCAGCCACGTCAGCTCGCCGCACTGTGGCGCCATAGCAACCTTCGGCGGCACCACACGCGACACCTTCGATGGGAAACAAGTCTTAGAGCTGAGATACGAAGCCTACGTTCCCATGTCGATACGCTGTATAAGATCGATCTGCGCCTCTGCGAAATCTGCTTGGAGTAACATCCATAGAATCGCAGCTGCCCATCGTTTGGGGCCCGTCCCAGTCGGGGAAACGAGCGTTTTCATAGCTGTTTCGGCGGTTCACAGGGAAGATGCTCTGAATGCTTGCAAGTTTGTGATCGATGAGATCAAGGCGTCTGTTCCTATTTGGAAGAAGGAGGTTTATGCTAACGGTGAGGTGTGGAAGGAGAATAAAGAGTTTCTTGAGAGGAGGGAAGATCTTGGAAAAAAGACTGCTGTTGATGGTGACGCTAGGGTTAGGAGGAACTGCTGTTCGTCGAAAGCTAAGGTGAGTGCAACAGATGAGCTCTGCTAATGTTATGTTATCGCTTGTGCAGAATGAGTTCATCAGATTCTTGGTGTTGCTCCATGAATTTTGTATGCTTGTCTTGGACAAAGAGGTGGTAATAAATTATGTGTGTTTGAGCAAATTGGTGAAAGAATAGATAGATCTGCTTGAAGGAGATCATCTGCAGAGACACCATTGGCAGTTCAAATGATCCCAGAAAAATGTTGACAATTTGAGATTATTGGCACGCACTAAATGTATGGAAAGAACGGTTTCGATTTTACAGCATCTATTGTTATTGGAAAGATCACATAGGAAAAACACGAAGAAGCGTTTAAAATTTGCACTCATATCAGGCGAAAGCACCATATACTAGCTTGAGCTTTTATCGATCACAAAGCCTCTGTTTCTGAGGTGAAAGAATCCGTCGAAAGAGGTTCAGTATACCACTGATCGGCCGAGCGTGTAAGAAAGCTCGCTTCTGCATTCAAAACGACAATTAATAGGACATCCGAGCAAAGTGATCGAAGCAGTAATTCAAACTTTTTAGACCTAAGCTTCAGTTTATGGCTTTCGAAAATTTCTTGCAACCTTAATCACGAATATCATCATCTCAAAGTAAATAGACTAATTTACCCGATACAAAGACATCCTTGTACTCGTCTTCGTCGTAGATAAACGAAGGTGGATCGGGAGAACCGACCCCTACAATAGTGCTCCCACTACACAAAACATCCATGGAAAAAAAATGATGAACTCATTACAACATATGTTTTATAACGAAATAAATAACTTCAACGTTTGGCGAGCGGGATATGTATTACCTTCCTGACATGAAGACAGCATCGTACTCTCCTCGACCAGCTGCAATAATCCGTTGCTTCAATCTTTTCAAAGAAGGAAGCACTTCAAAAGCAGGGATTTCTGCAATTCATGGTGAGACGGAAAGTAATAGATTAAAAAGACCAAGCATTGGTTACATGAATTCCTGATTTACATACCAAGATCATTGAGGCAAACATCTTGCGATATCCCATTGTTCGATATCTTGTCTAGCAAAGCCAAAGGATCGACCTTGCTCGTATGATCCAATCGAAGCCTCTGAAGAAACACGAAAAATCTTTCAACAACCATTCTAATTGAGTTAAAGTTTTAACTTCAAAGAATGTTCAGCCATTACCTTGTAAACTTCAGCAGTGGAGCAAGCTTCTGGCGGTTTTATGAGAACCATTGGGAGATCGAGGAATAGTAGAGGCATGGGAATATCTTGAACCACCTGAAAATAATTCAACAAATGCAATGATACAAAGTGATATTACCACTACATATGCATCAATCTTACCTCGCCTCTGCCCGTGCAATAAGCTGCTCCGTGCGAGAAAAAGAAGGGAATGTCTGAACCTATCTCGCCCGACCATTCTTGGAGATCTTTCTCTGTAGCAACGCAGCCACTGAACTGATTTGCAGCCCACAATGCAGTTGCAGCGTTGCTGCTGCCACCGCCTAGGCCAGCGCCAGTCGGCACCTTCTTGTCCAGATGAATCTAATACGAGCAAAATTTCATCCATTTTCGTTTCAGGAAATAGGTTGAATTTTACATAAAGTGCGCAGCGTATTCGATTTCAAGCTGTTTGTAGTCGTGGGATTTACCCAAAAGTAGTTGTCGTTCCCTGTCTTGGCACGGAAGAGATTAAGGGCCCTTATAATCTGCAGAAAAAAAGGAGACACCGTAAAGTTATCTTATTTTTTCCCAAGCCCAAAGTTATTGTCCTAACCAGATTTCTCTCGTCAAGGGGAACGCCAGGAGCATTGGTGGTAAGACGATCTTTCGATTTCGATGGGGACAATGAGAACTTGATTTTATCTCCTAGGCTAATCACCTGAGGCATAAGGTTGCCAATGGTGAAAGGCAAATCTGAAATCAATTAAGGGAATGTAATAAGTTCTTACATGAAACAGAGAAGCTAAATCATGATACCCATCTGGCCTTTTATCTGTGATCCTCAGAAAAACGTTAACCTGCATTTAGATACGCTCGAATTTCGCAATAAAGAAGAAGATCGATGACGAACTTTTTCGGTTTTGGCCTTCTCAGAGAGCATCGTATTACCTTACAAGGTGAGAACAGAGTAAGCCTCGACAACCCAGCTTCCCTGTCAACTTCATCTGCTAATCTGTTGAACTTTCCTTCAAGATCGTAAACAACCTAAACAGAACTAAACAACCTCAGGCAAAAAGTTTCCGTCTTTCACTTCACGGATAAGCAGAAATTGAATTGACCATCCAACCCACATACGATACAGAATAAAATATCAATATCCTTGCCTTGCATCGAACACAAAAGCAAATAGAGGAAAACCCATAAAAAAATTAACAATCACCTCAACTTGTTTTCTGCCGGTTTTTGGATCAGAAGCCGTGGCTCTGACGAGAAGGGTTCTTGAAAATCGATGGGTCTTGTCGGAATACGACGGCCCAAGTGGCTTGAACGAAGAAGGGTTAGAAAAGCAGCTCTTTTTTAGCTGGGTTTTGACGCTGTAAGAATAATAGACATTGTGGCTAGTGAGGCAATGTGAGGAAGCCATTGGAGACCTGCTGCAAGAACTGTAGAATAGAAAAAGAGTTGAATCGAAATTGAAGAGTGGTATTTGATTCTTTCGTCGTCTTTATTTGAATGAACAGATAATGATGGCCCTCGTGCTTGCTCGTATGTTGATAAATTATTAGATTTTGCTGCTCTAATGGTTTTTTTATGGGCGTCTTTCTATGACCAACTCTTTACCATGTTAGAATAGGTATGTTACAATGGCGGCTATATTTTTTATCGAGTCTTAATAGAGGAGACGATAAAAATTGAATCTCAACTTTAACTTCTTTTTTTCCAAATAATAGAATGATCGATAAAATAAATTTACGATGGACAAATAGTCCAAATAATTCATTTGATAACATTCACTGATTCAAGAAAAACGTATGAAAAGAATGAAACAAAAAGCTCAAAGAGAAACAAGATAACTAACACCAAAATGAGTCAAGAATAATGCCGAATACTCGAATCAAGGAACTAACAAAAGAGTTCAATGTTGAAACCAAATACAATACAAGTTGCAGATACCATTCCAAGATAGACAGACGACTTGGCTCGCCCAATGATGGAGAACGAAATCCATCAAAATATGTCACAAATATGGAAGCAAATTTTCATGACCAAGAGAAGAGAAGTTCTTAATCTTCGACTATTACAATGATCCTAGAATTTTGCTCTTGCCTTTGTCGAGTTCGTCTTTCTTTGCAGCAGTTGAAGACGACGATGAAGAAGTTTTATGGGCAGCATACGCATGAATCCACTCAGACCAACCATAGCGTCTCCTCACTTTCTCGCCCTTCATGTAAGAAAGAGAAGAAAAGAAAAATTATTACATAGGAAGCTCTCTCTCTTATTCTCTGTCATGCAAAAGCATGATGAAAAGGTTTTAATGGGGAAACAATTTTTGTACCTGGACTTGAATTGCTGCTGAAGCCTGCAGTGCATCTAAGATGAATGAATGTCTACGTTCATCTTCTTGATCTGCCAAGAAAAAGGAAATCCTATAAGTTCGTAATAAAATGTGAAAAAGAAAGTTAGCCGTAATGTTTTTGTCTCTTCTTTAACATCCTTTAATGTGTGTAAATAGTAAGAACGATATCCGATCCTAATATATTACCCCGTTGAAATCAGCAATTTTGGAGATTGATATCCAACCTTCTTCCTCCACCAAGCTCATAAGGTAATAATCACCCCACCTCAAATTCTCATCACTGCCGTTACAGAAATATATATAATTAAGTACAATATATATCCATCTCAATTCCGGGAAAAAAAAGCTCACCAAAAGTAGTATTCAATCTGCCTCACAACAGCAGATTTCAACGCAGCTATTTGCAATGAAGAATCCATTGGAGCATATATGTCATGAACTGCTCCTCCTAGAAAACCTGGACAACATAATCATCACTGAAAGAAAAAAAAAGGGAGGGCAAACAAATAAAATCAACTCCTAATTTTCCATTGATTGCTCCACAAAACCCTAGTCTTGAGAGCAAACACTTAATTACCTGGAAAGGGAGACGGGCCAACAGCATAGCACGGCGGGCCGAAAGACGAAGGCCCGTTAAAAAAGATAGGGGAAGAGTTGTAAGGAAAGCTAGGGTCGAAAACGGGCCCATATGTTGGCGGAGGGTACACGTAATAATTACAGTACACGGGCGCAAAAGGTGGCTGTGGTGGTGGTGGTGGTAAACGACTGGGGCCCGCAGAGTCCCGGCCGTTTCTGTTATTATTCTGACGCCTGTTGTAATATGGTTTGGGAGGTTTGCTAGCACCGGCGCCGCGCATGCCTTTGCCCTAAAAAAGCCAAAAATTAAAAAAAAAAATAATTAATTAAATCGAGGAAGACGACTCGAGCACAACCCGCGCGCGGTTAGCGTATACCGCGCATGGGAAAGAATCGGAGATATGAGTTGAGGCCGTCGCCCGACCAGTAAAAAAAAGTCGAGGATCATCCTTAACGAATAAAGATTTGCGATACGAAAAGGAATACGAATACATGCGTTTAATCGATTTGAGACGAACGAAAAGTTTATCTTACGGGGGCGGAGGCGTTTGCGCCGCTACTTTTCGGCGTCGGTGGAGAGTTGGGCGAGTTCATGTTGTCTTCCATTAGGGCAAAAGGAATGCAGACAGCGAAATGACAGAGAGGGATGTATTGATTCCTGATAAAGAAATAGACAGTGTGGTGGCGGAATTGTAATGCTGTCACTAATTGTATATATATCGCGGATCTCGAGCTCAGCAAAGATTTATGTATTTCCAGGTATTGGGATTTAAAAATATTCTAGCCAGATACGGAAATTATCACAAATAACGGGTATATAGCATTTGAAATTTAAGAGAAGTATTACTTTTAAGTCCATTAGAGGAGATTAAATAAACTAGTTATTTTATCCACATCCGACGCGTGTTCTAATCTATACTCTTTTATTAATGGTGAGGACCATTTAAAAACTGCCATTTCTTAATCAATTTTGGTGTATCAATTACACCCAATTTTGAAGCCAATTTATTAACTGCTGATTTAATAATAAAACCGAAACACCCACGTGCATCAACCTTAAAACCACCTTCATTTTCTTAAGTTAACTCTCTCTACATCAAACCACGGAAATCAGATATATTTAGGAAGCATAAGCATTCGCAGACAAAGTTGGGTTCATTAAATTCCCGAAAGTTCCAATTTCAGAATTGTGAATCCTAAGGTGAATATTTTATGCCTAACATACAGTGAAATCAACACTCTCTTCACTTTCGTCGTGTTGTATATGCTGACATGAAAACCACCTGCCCTAATAAGCGAAATTTCATCTGTGCATGATTTGTTAATTTGAGACAAATGAAACGTACTTTACAGGTTTTATGATTAACTTCCTCATCCATCTGCAAAGGGGATGCTTCAATTAAAGCGAGATCCAACTTACGGTAAGCATTATTTATTTGCACGTTTCTAATTATGATTCGTCTCTCTACCGCCTACAAGTGTTTATGGTGGAAAGATTTATGGATTACGTCGCGTATACGTTTGGAAGATTTTCTCTTCAGGTTCAGCAGAATATACTGTTTCAAAAAAAAATTGGTTGCGTAAACTACTTCGTTTATTAATCTATCGCAGCTGTTCATCACTTTTTTTATTACATGTAAACGTTATTTTAATAATAATACGTGCAGGAAGATTGTCGCCTCCTCAATAACCTTAGCAGGACAGTTATAATGCTACCAAGTGGACGATAAATTTTCTTTTGGCCTTTGCTGGCATTATTAATATTTTTTATTTTGTCTCCCTGATATTGAATTCTTCTGGCAGATAAGGTTAAGGATTAGGGTTTTCCAATTCAACACATGTACCTTTTGCTATAATTTGTATTAATCAATATTTTAGCATGTTGATCTTATATTATTTTATTATGTTTCTTCACACAGTTATTCAACAAATTCATATCCGTATTGTAAATATGGACGATCGTTCACGACGTACAATATATCAACGCAATAGAAGACAATCAATGAGCTCGGAGCAAAGAAATGCATGTCTATCAAGGCGACGTAACTTATACCAAAGGCGTAAACTGCAAACCGAGCATGCATCTACTTCATCTGATCATGGTAATAAGATCAATTGTTTAAATTAAATCCAAACATTTTTAAATTATTATCGTATTATCATATATTTCCTTTAAAATTATATATTTTAAATTAATAATGCATTTTAAATCTACAAATTATTGTAATTTGTTTTTGGAATAAATTAATTTGCAGGAATTGACAGGAGTTCAAATGACATGGAAACAGATTCAATCCTAGGGGATGATGTTTTAGGCAACTTACACGATGTACCAATTTATCAAGGTAAAAAATTTATCCCGCACGCTGAACTAATTTCATATGATCTATATTATATTTATTGAATAATATATTTTATATTTTTATTATGTTATATTATTAAATACATAAATTTTATTTCACTGATCTGAATTGTGATGTATCTATATTCATTTTTTATTTTATTTTACTTAAATTATATTTTATTAACAAATTTTGTACTTACGTTCAGCTAATCTTTCAACTTCGTTCTACAATGTAACAGAGTCTACTTGGGAGCATGGTAGCACAAGTGAAATGTTACATGCACCCGTTCATCAAGGTAGATTCTTCACTACTCAACAAAAATTAAGTTTGAACAGTTTCCAAAATTACACGTCATTTTCATAATTAATGTAAAACTTTTTCTTTAGTTACTATTTATATTTAATTTAAAATTTAATACTTACCTTCAGGTAATCTATCAAATGTGCGTTACAACGTAAATGGATCTATTTGGGAGCATGGTAGCACAAGTGAAACATTATACATACCCGTTCATCAAGGTAATTTCTTCCACTACTTAGAAAAAAATTGAACTTCCGCACAGTTTTAACATTATTTTCTATTTACGTAAAATATTCAAAATGTACTTTAGGTACAATAGAGACCGCCGATGCTGTCACTGAACAAACTGTAAGAAATCAAGGGATTGGTAATGTGATTGTACGACCCGGTCGCCGATACTATAATATGGGACGAGATTTTAGTGAAAGGATGATATCTTCCAAGTTTCAATTGCCTAAACCAAGACTATGCCCACATTGTTCGGCCAGATTATTCTTGGGTGAAACATACCAACTCTGTTGTCGAGGTGGATTGGTTAGACTATCTACAATATCGTCTCCACTTGAATTGCGCGAATTATTTGACACACAAAATGCAGCAGGAAGGCACTTTAGGCGATATTTGAGATCATATAACCACGTACTATCATTTACTTCCATTGGGGTCCATATCGATGATAATTTGGCATATGGAGGTAGAGGTGTGTATTCACTGCGTGCTCATGGCACCGTATATCATCGTATAGGAAGTCTTCTTCCTATTTCAGATGAAAGGCCTCGATACTTGCAAGCATGGATTGTAGACACGGAGCATGAAATAGACAATCGGTTGATGGAAAATGCGAGTTTGGACAGAGATATCCTAATCAAGCTACGAAGGATTCTTGACAATTGCAATCCATTTGTTCGTGTATTTAGACAACTTGGTCAGCGTCAAGATTTACCGCAGTGTAGATTAATAATAAAGCAACAGGCAGATAATCAGCGTCAGTATTGCCTTCCGACAACGTCCCAAGTTGCAGCAATCATTGTCGATGACGACGAAATTGAAAACCTTAATGACAGGGATATTATAATTCAATCTACCGATGGTTCTCTTATAAATATTCAAGACTTGGTCGGCTACTATGATCCTATGCAGTATCCTCTGCTTCTTCCATATGGTACATATGGTTGGGATGTAAACACCAAAACTCTTGATGGGAACCGGCTGACATGTCGAGAATTTTACGCATATTATTTTCAGGTACAATCGCTACTACACTTTTTCATAATAAATATACTAGCTTTATGCATCTTAAAATAACATTCTTCTTATAATTTCAGATTAGAGACAATGATGAATCACTTATACTACGTGGAGGGCGTTTGCTTCAACAATATGTCGTCGACAACTACATAAAGATTGAAAAACAAAAGCTCAGATGGGTACGACAAAACCAACATAATATTCGTGCGGAGCATTACCAAGGACTTCAAGATTGTTTACACAATGGACTAGATAACGCAAGTATATATAAGAAAATTACTTATACATAAATACATACGATTATTGCAATATTTAATATATTTTATTCATTATTTTTAAATTTTTTAATTTTTTTTAAAGGTAATGTTGGACATAGGGTAATTCTACCATCTTCTTTCGCTGGAAGCCCACGTGACATGCACCAAAGATACCAAGATGCAATGGCTTTGGTGCAAAAATATGGGAAACCCGACTTAATGATCACAATTACTTGCAATGCTAATTGGACGGAAATAAAAGATGAGCTACTCATAGGCCAAACACCGCCGGATCGACCGGATCTCTTAGCAAGAGTATTTCGTTCAAAGTTCGAGGAGTTTAAAAGAGACATAATTGATAGAGGTGTTCTCGGAAAAGTGCTTGCTTACTCCTACGTCATAGAGTATCAAAAAAGAGGATTACCGCACGCGCACATGATTGTCATATTTGAAAACAACGATAAGTTGCGGAACCCAGATGACTTTGATAGAGTTGTTCGTGCAGAAATACCGTCAAAGGAAAATGAACCTGCATTGTTCGATGTTGTTGTCAAGCATATGATTCACGGACCATGTGGTAAATATAATCCCCAATGTCCTTGCATGAAAGGAGGCTTCTGTAAAAAGAAATTCCCAAAGCCATTTGCCTCAACCACATCTCCAGGAAATGATTCTTATCCTTTATACAGAAGACGACCAGGTACGTTTTTTCCATTACATGGTAATACTCAAATAATGGTTGATAATGGGTGGGTGGTTCCGTATAACCCATGGCTTCTTCTAAAGTATGATTGTCATATCAATGTCGAAGTTTGTGGAGGAATCAAAGGAGTTAAATATATTTACAAATACGTTCACAAAGGTCCAGACAGAGCAGCTCTACAGGTTCGTGGTCCTGATAATAATGATGAAATACAACAATTTATTGACGGTAGATGGATATGTTCTCCGGAAGCCTTCTGGCGTATATTTCAATTTACTCCGAGTAGAATGTATCCATCGGTCATAAGGTTGCAGATACACTTGCCCAATCAACATTTAATCAGATTTGATGGTCATCAAAGAGTCAACGACATATTGACAAATGAGAATAACTCGAAGACTATGTTGACTGAGTTCTTCCAGATGAACTCTGATCCTCTTTTAACGGGTAAATATCTGTATGTTGAGTTTCCAGAGCACTACAGATGGATTCAATCGCATAAGAAATGGGTTAAACGTACAAGCTACAATAAAGTTATAGGAAGGATATATACAGTGTCGCCTACTGAAGGTGAAAAATTTTATCTGCGTATTCTTCTAAATCAGGTTCGAGGACCGAGGTCTTTTGAAGAATTAATGACAGTTAATATGGTAATGTTCTCATCATTCAAAGAAGGTGCACAAAAACGTGGTTTTCTACACGAGGATGATTATGTTCGCAAGTGTTTGCATGAAGCAAGAACCATACACATGCCATGTTCTATGAGAAGATTGTTTGTGTCGATATTGGTATTTTGTCAGCCAGTCGGTGTTTGCCAATTATGGAATGAATATTATCATGATATGATTGAAGATTACATCAGACAAGGAGTACTAAATACTTTGCAGAGTACAAATATGTTGTTGCTTGAGATAAGAAGGCTGTTGCAGTTCTACAAAAAAGAAATTTCAGAATTCGACTTGCCCTTATTGAGTGATGAAATATTGGTAGATTCCTCAGTTCCTCAAATTATTCAAGAAGAGTTATCTGTACAAATTCCACCAGACGATGTGATGTCAGTTGATAGATTGAATATTAATCAAAAGGAGGCATTTGATGTGATCACAACGACGATTTCTAACAATCAATCGACGCTTTTCTTCATAGATGGCCCCGGAGGATGTGGAAAGACTTATCTATATCGTTCTATTCTTGCATTTTTACGTAGTAAAGGTGACATTGTGATTGCTGTTGCAACATCAGGAATAGCGGCAACCCTTTTGCCAGGTGGTCGTACTGCTCATTCAAGGTTCAAAATTCCTCTGATACCATCGGCTTCAAGTATATGCAAAATCGACAAGCAATCAGACTTGGCTGAGTTGATTCGACGTTCAAAAGCTATAATATGGGATGAAGCCCCAATGGCAAATCGGCGTGCCTTTGAAGCGGTAGATAAATCTTTTCAAGATATAATGGGAAATGAAATACCGTTCGGCGGTAAAGTTATTGTATTGGGTGGAGATTTCAGGCAATTGTTACCCGTAATCAGAGGAGGATCAATGCGAATGCAAATAGCCTCGACTGTTTCTAAGTCCTATTTTTGGAGGCATTGTAAAGTTTTACGTCTAGAACGTAACATGCGCTCTATGCATGATGAGGAATTTTCAAATTTCCTAAAGCAAATAGGAGATGGCGTTCAACAGGTCTACAATGGTGACTACATAGAACTACCTACATCTATGGTTATACCGTGGGAAGGTGAACATTCACTCTATCAATTGATTGATGCTATTTTCCCTAATATGTCTGCTCATACAGATGATATGAGTTATATGGTAGGCAGAGCCATTATTACGCCGAAGAATTTAGATGTCGACAATCAATGAAATTCTTATAGGGTATTTTCCTGGTGATGAAAAAGTATACACATCATGGGACTCTGTCGAGGATGATACTCATAATCTTTACAATGTTGAGTTTCTCAACTCCCTAAGGCCGAGCGGTTTGCCACCACATCGACTTATTTTAAAAAGGGGTTCACCCATTATGCTCCTGAGGAATGTTGCACCTGATCTTGGACTATGCAACGGCACGCGACTAATATGTCGTAATCTTTGTGCCAATTTCATTGATTCAGAAATTATGACTGGCCCATTTAAAGGAACTCGATATTTCTTACATCGAATTCCTATGAAGACTGAAGAGAATTCTGGATTACCATTTGTTATGACCCGTGCCCAATTTCCTATAAGATTGAGTTTTGCACTTACGATAAACAAAGCTCAAGGTCAGACTATTCCAAATGTTGGAATTTTCCTGAGAGATCACGTTTTCAGTCATGGACAGCTATATGTTGCTTTATCCAGAGGGACTTCAAAAGAAACGACAAAGGTTTTAGTGAAAAGCGACATCAAAATTAGAAGATCGGGTGTATACACAAGAAATGTGGTCTACAAAGAAGTTCTTTTGCCTTCCAATCTTTGAAATGGTAGATATCTTTTACAACACTTCTAACTATATATGTGCGTAGAATAGATTAAGTTATTATTTTTAAGTTATATTATTTCACTTCAAATGCGAGGCGAGGTTGGTACCAACTGGCGGGTGAAGGAATATTTTCAAGCACGAGAGATGCATTGTTCAGAACAAGCTCAGTTGGGTGAATTTTTCCACTGTTTGGCTTGCTTGGGACACTCAATAGTCCGTAATGAACTCTTATTTCTGCTTCTTAAATTTTTCTTATTCGCCGAATTATCCAGCGATGAGTGCATGCATTCAAGTGGATGAAATTTTACATTGTTTGGCTTGCTTTGTAAATTCAAAAAATCCGTAATGACATTTCCATTGTTCTGCTTGCTTTGTCAATTCATGTTTGTTGCAGTTTTAAAAAAATGTTGGTTGCACAGGTGTAGACTGTGCACCGGTTACTAGTAGATAAATATGTATCGTGTTACTTTATATTTTATGTTAGTTATAATTCAAAAAGTTAGATAAATGAAGTTATATGATGACCGTAACTTTAAGTTTAGTATTGTTTAAACTTTAAAGTATAACAAATAGAAAAAACTAATTTGTGAGGGTATACTTCAGTGAATTTTGAACATTAAGGACAAAAATGTGTTGGGATACTAATTAATTAGACCAACCATTTTGCTAGAGAGAGCATCACCCTTGAATGTTTTTGTTTATATCTCAAAACTTCATTGGTATTTACAAAAAAAAGGAAAAATACATTGAATAAGATTGCAGCAACATCGTTATATATCCTGCTCGTAATTGTATTCATTATAGTAATATGATATCTCCAGATGTATAATGTTGAATTCAACATGAAATTGATGACAACTCGAATCCTCAATCTGAATCCTCTGAAAGTAAGCATGTGTTATTACATTCATCATTAGCTTTCCTTGTAATAATCATTCATAAAGAGCCAAACCATTCATATATTTTTTTCCATGCAGTATTGAAGATGGTTTTTACTTTGTGGGGATTCAAAGTAACTAGCCGTTTATCGTAATCTCTCTCTCTCTTCACCATCATCATCATTAATAATTCATTCTTGTAACAGTTTAACAACAACAAAAAACGATGTTCATTCGAATTAAGTGTTTTTTTTTTTTCCGTAGCTTGATAGTACATGGGCTAAAATAGCCCCAATCGGTCTCTCCATTAACATTCGATTAAGTGTAATCCTTGCCTTTTTCAGCTATACTTGATAGAATTGTATCTGATCAAAAGCGTAACTATTTTTTCCTTTCTTCTGGCTTCTGATAATAACTGAGAAAAGATATTTACCTCTCTCTCTAAGACCATCTACAACCGTACGCTAAAATTCAAAATATGGGGTAAAATTACTCCAATCGAATCCCAAACCCAAACCCAAAATGGGTTTCATGCATTCTCTCTCTTGATTTAATCGAATCTTTGCGTTGAAACTGCCATTTGCGTTGCCATTTGCGTCTGATATACAAAAATTGCAAAAAATCCCTTTTTGTTTTGGATTTGCCAAAGATGAACAGACAGTGAGATAATAAGGGATAATTAATTAAAGAAAATATTGCTTTGAAGGAATGGGTTTGCAAGATAATGGGGGGTCGATTGGGTTAAAAAAAAAGCTCGGTCTTGAGCTTGACGAAGAAGACGATGACGTGGAGGGAGAGAGAAGTTCTTTGTTATTTTTGTTTTCTTTTTCTTTTTTCTATTGCCTTTACCTTTTCTTTTTTATTTTTTATTTTAAATCGAAACTTATTTCTTCTAATTTTATAATTTTACTTAACATACAATAAGTTATTTAGTTAAATCATTTTATTAACATTTGTGATGAGAAAATTATATTCAGAAATTATATTTTCTCAATTTTAAACAGTGTCATTGTCTATAACTTGTAACGTTATAAATTATATGGGTAATATTAAAATTTTGGTACAAGAGAATATTACAGAAATGGTCTTTTGAGTTTGAGAATTGATTTGACGGTTGGAGATAAATTACTGCATTTTGAGCTTGGAAATGAGTTTGAGTTTCAGAATGAGTCTCTCGGTTGGGTTGGAGATGGTCTAAAATACCTTTTCTCCAACTCTCTATAAACCCTACCCCTAAAAGCTTATGTTGTCTGTGTTTTTACTTTCTCCCATTTTTGGGAGGTAGTCTACCACCGAGGAGGTTTCTCTACCCCTTTATTGGGTCTTCTTTTCCTTCACGGGGCTTGTTCACTCATTAGAGACTTTAATAATTAATCTTGAAGAGCCTTTCATTCTTGGTTGGGATGAAAGCTTCTTTGGTTTGGGTATTTAGGGTTTCAATTTGAGATATTGCTGATCTGACCAAAGAGGTAATTTCAACAAATCGAAGACATGGTTATTCTAGATTTTGCCTAAATCTCCACTGGCTGAAGATTTGTTGTATGCGACATTTGTTTTTATTAGCCACCATTGTAGTGGAGTTTACATTCAATTTGTAGTAAAAGTTCAAATTGTTTAGTTGTAGTGGTATGTTTGAATAGCTTTTGAATTCGATTCTTTGCATAGGTTCGAACCGATGTGGTCGATGTTATCAGAGGAACCCTTGTAGCTTTTTAGCCATTGTACTATCTTTGATTAATGAACAGCAAGCTTTCATTTGCAAACCGAGAAAGGGAACTATTCTCCTATGAATTTGATGATATAATTATCAGTGTTCAACACAATCCATTTAGACTATAATCTCTCTTAATACCAGCCACTGGAAAAATATAAAATGCCCTACTCTTAGTCCATAGCAATAAAAGCTCTAAAGCAAGCAAAGGACACAAGTTTATTTATCAATGGAGATAAAAAAAAAAAGGTTGGATTTTTTCAGATAGATTTTTCTCAAAGCTGCTGCGATTCCCTTTAGCCAATATTACGTCATCGAATTTCAGTCCATCCATCTGTAGTTGCAAAGAAAGCCCTAGCTCTGTGCCTGTAATCAATCTCTTGAAGCTTTTATCTTCATCCTTGGCCATCGCCGATTTCATCTTTCTTTGCAGCATTTGAAGCCGACGAAGAAGAAGAAGCTTTACGTGCAGCATATATATGAATCCACTCAGACCAACCATTGCGTCTCTTCACTTTCTCGCCCTAATAAAATAATAAAAAGGCGGTCTCTCATGAACTGTTTGAAGAAAAAGGCGATCTTCGAAAAGAGGAAGGGAAAAAAAACCTGGACTTGAATCTCTTTTGAAGCCTTCAGTGCTTCTAAGATGAAGGGTATGTCCACGTTCAGCTTCTTGATCTTTACAGAAATCAAAAGTTCAATACAAAGAGAAGCTCGTACTACATTATTTATACTAAGAATGTCTGAATCATATCACCTCGTTGAACTCGGCAATGCTCGATATATCTATCCATCCTTCCTCGTCGACCAAGCTCATGAAGTAGTCATCGCTCTTCTTCAGATTCTCATCACTTCCATGCGGAGAAAGAAGAAGAAGAAGAAGAAGAAGAAGAAGAAGAAGAAGAAGAAGAAGAAGAAGAAGAAGAAGATCATTCAGCATGAACTTTGTGGGGGGGGGGGGGGGGGGGGGGGGGGGGCTCTTATTCATAAGCATACAAATGCTACTATAGCCAATTTCGAAAAGTTTCACCTGAAGTAATGCTCTATTTGGTTTACAACAGAAGATTTCAACTCCTCTACACCTAACGAATTCGTTCGAACCCCTTCTCGACTAACCGAAAGAGGTGGAAAAAGTAATGCGCTTAAGGAGCTCAGCCCAGTATATGTGTTATACACAGATCCTAGTGAACCTGACAAAGATAATAATCATCTTTGTAAGAAAAAAAAGCACAAACAATCAATCGATTCCGTCATCCAAGGACATGTAAAGATTCATTCGCAAAAGTATCATACACCACACAAAGCATAAAAATCTCGAACACGGGGTCAATACAATACACGCATAATCAACTGTGCAGATTTTCTACGATCACTAAAAAAGGATTAACTTCTATGAAAAATGAAAGAACGAGCACATTACCAGGGAAGGGCGGCCCAACTGCATAGCCGCTCGAGGGGCCAAACTGCAGTGGCATCACATGTGGATGGAACCCAGTATAAGCCATAACGGGCGGCGTATAATTAGCTATATCCCTAGGAGTAAAGTCTCCTAAGGGTTGAAAATTGTAATAATAATAATAATATCCCGGGGATTGCATTGTTGGGACGGGAAACGTTGGGCCGAAAATCGATACAAATGGTGGCGGTGGGTAAGTGTGGTTATAGTAGTACACAGGCGTTTGATGTGCTGTTGCTGGTGGTTGTGGTGGTGGTGGTGGTGCGTCTTTTTTGCTTTCGCGCTTTTCGTAGGGTTTATGAGGCTTATCTGCGCCGACGACTTTGCCTTTACCCTAAAAATAACGAGGCGAGAAAAACCAAAATAACTCGAAATAGGACGACACCTTAAATTTCGTCCGATACCCTACAAAACCACTCCAAGAAACACGCTAAGACTTTTGGAAAACAATTTCGATATGCAAACGTTGACGACCTCCGCGAATAAGGATTCTATAGATTAAACAAAAAAAAAAAAAACGCGATAAATATTACCTTATCAGAAACGATGGTGGAATCGTCAGCGCTGCTGCTAATTTTCGACGAGCCGTGAATCGGCGTTGGGACGGGCGCAGGATTAGACTCCTTCGTCGGAGAATCATCGCGAGGATAATCGTCGAAAATTGAATCCTTTTGATAGTCTGCGAAATCTTCCATTGAAATAAACCTTGCAATGACTTATCACTTATATGGAAAGAAGAGATTGATATAAATATGATGAAGGTTGTGTGTTGTTTATCTATCTATCTATATATATCTAGCTCCGTAAAGGGTGTGTTGTAAATAAGATTTTTAATATCTCCGTAGGCTTGCTTTATAAAAGAGCTTTTCCTAATCGGAGACAAAGTAGAGATTCTAGGGTTTACATGTGGTGTCCGACGGAGTTTGAAGTCCACCAACGACTATTAAATGTTGTAATTTTACAAAAATAAAATAAAATAAAAAATACAATAGACATATTGTTTATTTTTAAATTCTAAGTTAGAAAAAATGACTATATTTGTAATTAACTCCGAAATACTCTCAGTTTTAAATCATTGCGTTTACCAAAATTTTACTCTTATCACCTTATCCCCTTAAAAATAGGTAGCAAGAAGACCCATTCTTCTCATCAAACAAAACGAAAAGCTGATTAAAAAAGGCCAAAAGGTTGATACTGTCATAAGGAAGAGCAACAAAGCGACAATAAGCAAAATGGTGGCAAAAACATCAAAGAGTTCGAACAAAAGCTGCTCAAAAGGTCCGAGAAAAACCAGCTAACAAAAGAACATAGAATCGCAGACTGAGTCTTTCAGCTTCGGCATCTCCGCGACGTTTCGGGCCCCGCCTCGAGTCAGCGAACCATCGGAGCCATCCTCGAACTTAATCCATTGCGCCATCTGAGATGCCGCCAGGTGGGCGTAGAGTATCGGTGCAACTACACATCACAAAATTAAAAATAAAAAATAAAAAAAACGAGGTTTATTACGATGGCCGACAGAAAAAGTAGTCCATGTAATAAATTTCTCAAACTTACCAATGGAAATTGCAGTCGTGCTGCGTTGGTACCTGCAAAAAACGAAGCGAATCACATGCTAAAAAAAAACGAGCGTTTTAGCGTAAGTTTGCGCAAGAGAACGAAGCTTTTTGGCTTACACGTAGGAGAGGGAATGGACGAGCTCCTGCAAATCGTCGGCCGAAAAGCCAACTTCGTCGAGTAGGACGTGATAGTGCGTGGGTCGAGTCGTCCCCTAATAAAAAAGAAAACGTAACGCATTTTTCAGTTCAAGAAGGCGATGGGCCGTAATAAAAAGAAAAGCGTAAGAAATATCGACGAATGGCTTGTCTCACAATCATCCCGGCGTGTGCGCACAGGTAGAAGTCGTTGTTTCTGGGATGGCAGACTTTGTTGTCGATAATCGTCCCTGAAAATTTTTTTGCAAAAGATAAGAAAAAAAAAGCCGAAAATTCGATAGGAAGGGTAGTACGTTAGCTTACCCGGGGGGACGTTTTGGGGAGAATCCGCCTGGAAAAACTTTGTGTGGTGGTTTTTCTGGGCGACGACGACCACAAACTTGGGGAACCATTTCTCGTCGTCGAGCATTTTGCAGGCCTGCGCATAAATCATCGAGTCATATTCTGTCATAAGAAACGAAAAGAATACGTTTTGAAGTGACTATTGAAAGACCCAACCTCGATGATCTGACTCAGTTCGACGTTCAGAACTTGACTGAACTGAGATTCGCTAACCCCGTCCCTGGAAATAGAGACATTATACGCTACGTTAGTGTTGGCACAGCGGAAGAGAAAGAGCTGCTGCTCTTTTAGTTTTATTGATGATAATGATATTTCTCTTAATAATTCAAGAGTGTACAGACGTCAACTTATATTAACCTAACATGACCTTCAAACTTGCTTAATATTAATACTTCTTAAGAAAACTAGAAGTAGACTTGACCAAGTAATTTGACTAATAGAAAACGACTCTTAGATTACTAATTAATTTCAACACCCTTGCTTAATTTGTAATCTTCAGCAGAGCCTTATGCTTCTCCAATTTCTCCATAGTTACAGCCTTTGTTAGAATATCAGCCGGTTGCTCATTTGTGCTGATGTAGTCGAGGCCGATCTCTTGCTTTCCGACCAAGTCTCTCACGAAGTGATAACGAAGCTCAATATGTTTTGATCGCGCATGAAACACGGGATTTTTCGTCATTAAGATAGCAGATTTATTATCGCAGAGAATGGTGGTTGCTCCTTCTTGCTTTAGCTGCAAATCCTCCAGCAATCGTCGTAGCCAAACAGCTTGACACACAGCATCTGTTACAGCAGTGTATTCTGCTTCAGAGGATGATAAAGCCACGGTCTTCTGTTTCTTCGAACTCCATGAGATCACATTCGACCCAAGGCAGAAAATATAGCCTGAAGTGCTTTTTCGATCGTCAATCGACCCAGCCCAATCGCTATCCGAATAACCTATCAGCTTGCATTCTTCTTCCTTTTGGTATACGATACCTTGCTTCTTGGTTCCTTGAAGGTAGCGCAGTATGCGCTTTGCAGCAACAAGGTGAGTTTTATTCGGATTGGCCATGTATCGTGAGACAACACTTACCGCGTAAGCAATATCAGGCCTTGTATGCGTGACATAGATGAGTGATCCCACCAAGCTTCGAAAGAGCGAAGCATCAGCCTGCTCGCTGCCATCATCTTGCTGTAGTTTCTCATTGAGCATCATTGGGGTTGCAACAGGTTTACACTTGCCCATGAAAAACCTTTCCAACAGATTCTCAATATACTTTTCTTGTGACAGAAAGATTTTTCCTCCATTCTGCTTGACCTGCATTCCCAAAAAATATCTCATCAATCCGAGATCGGTCATCTCAAACTTCCTCATCATCTGCTTTTTAAAGTCCTCAACTTGGTCGGCATTTGTCCCAAAGTAAATGAGATCGTCAACGTACAAACATAGCACAAGAAAGTCAGAACCAGTTTTCTTGACGTAGAGGGATGGTTCATTTGGACTCCTTCGAAAACCACTTTGTCGAAAGAATTCATCGATTTTATTATTCCATGCACGAGGGGCTTGTTTTAGCCCGTAAAGCGCCTTTTTGAGCCGATACACCTTATCCTCGCTGCCTTTCACCTTGAATCCTTGTGGTTGCTCGACGTAAATTTCTTCATCAAGCTCTCCGTTCAGAAATGCCGACTTTACATCTAGTTGAAAGACTTTCATCCCGAAATAAGCTGCCGTAGCAAGTGCAGTCCTGATTGTTTCGATCCTTGCGACCGGCGCGAACGTCTCGTTGAAATCAATCCCGGGCTGTTGCGAGTATCCCTTCGCAACTAGGCGTGCCTTGTATTTTTTCACAGAGCCGTCTTCATTAAACTTGACCTTATAGATCCATTTCAAGCCAATGACATCTCTTTTGCCTGATAATGCAACGAGCTCCCACGTTTTATTTTTCTTAATCATGTCGATTTCTTCTTTCATGGCATTGATCCAGACTTCGTCCCTTGCAGCTTCCTGAAAATCCCGGGGTTCGCAGAAAAATGCGACCTGGCAGGAATCGTCGGAGCTGTAAAAGTCTGCCACTGATCTAAATTTTTTCACGGGGCTTTCCTCATCGCTCTCATCACTTGATAAGTTTTGGCCTGAGTTATTTTGAGGAGATGGTAGAGAATCTTCAGCTCTATCTTGATGAGATGGTTGAGAATTTCCAGCTTTATGGAATACTCCTCGAGTTGATAATGGCTCGGTGAATTCAGAATCGATGGGAGATGCTTCATTCGGTTCAGACCACTCCCATGAAGCATTTTCATCGAAGATAACATCCCTTGAAATGACAAGCTTCTGCGTTTGGGGATTGAGCAGCCTGTATCCCTTTGATTCATTACTGTAGCCGATGAAAATAAATTTCTCTCCCTTCTTGTCGAACTTTTCTCGTCGTTCTGCAGGGATATGAGCGTAAGCAATACAACCAAAAATTCGTAAATTATCAATTACCGGCTTTCGCTTGTTCCACGCTTCAAATGGAGTCCGGTCTCGAACAGCTTTTGTTGGAGATCTGTTTAATAAATAAACAGCACTATTTATTGCCTCCGCCCATAGATTGTTTGGCAAATTTTTACCATTCAACATGCTTCGTGCCATCTCGACAACGGTCCTATTTTTTCGCTCAGCGACTCCGTTTTGTTGCGGACTTCGACTGACAGTGAGCTGCCTTTGAATGCCGTTTTCTTCACAATATTTTAGAAATGGAGAGCTTATGAACTCTCCTCCACGATCTGTCCGGAGAGTCTTCATTTTGAGTCCACTTTGAGTTTCTGCCATGGCTTTAAATTGAAGAAATACTGAAAAAGCCTCGGACTTTTGGTGAAGAAAGAATACCCACATCATTCGAGTGAAGTCGTCAATGAACAGAATGAAATATTTTTTACCATTCAAAGAGGGTGTTTGCATGGGACCACAGATGTCCGAATGCACCAGCTCCAATGGCTCCTTCGCCCGCCAAGCTGTTTTCGGAAACGGCAAGCGATGAATTTTTCCGTACACACAGCCTTCGCAAACATGCCCTTCGTATTTGATATCTGGGAGACCCACCACCATTTTCTTCAGTTTAAGAATCCGCAGCCCTTGAGTGTTCAAATGTCCATACCTCAAATGCCATACCGATGACTCATTCATGGATTCGGTGCTAAGCGCGAGTTGATTTTTAGATGGCATGACAAGAGGAAAAACCTTTTTAGCGCTCATCGAGACTTCAGCTACTACTGCCCTATTTTTCTTGTCAATGATAGTGCCCTTTTCATCATCAAACGTGACAGAATACCCATTTTGCATTAGCTGCCCAACACTTAACAGATTTTGAGCAAGTTTAGGCACATAGAGAACGTTGTGAATAAATTTCTTGTTACCTCCCTTGGTATAGACGCTAACAGTTCCTTTTCCCTCTGCACTTTGGGTGTTTCCATCGCCAAGCTTTACTTGAGAGCCAAAATCAGTGTCCAGCTGCTCAAAGAAGTCGCGGTTACCAGTCATATGGTTGCTGCAACCACTGTCCAAATACCAAACATCCGTGGGCTCAGGTTCGGCATTAACGTTCGTGTAGAATAAATTTTCACCTTCTTCCTCCTTGGTAAAGTTCGCTTCTGTAGAGCTGTTTTTCTGGTGCCAGCAATCTCTTTGTGAATGATTAGGAATTCGACACCTTTTGCATTTGAAACGGCAGTCTTTCGAATTGTGGTTGGTCTTCCGACAGATGATGCAATAAAGACCAGCAGATGATTTTTGTGGATTATCCTTACTATTTTCAGAATATTTCCCACGATTATCGCTCTTATTCTGGTGATTTTGGCCTGAACGGTTTTTCTGAAACTTTCCTTTCTTTTGCTGCGGATATTCCTGTGATTTGTCAGAAATGGTGACGCTTGATTGGAATGCTTGCTCCACAGACTGAGGCGACGAACGATTAATCCTCTGCTCATGAGCTTGTAAGGAACTCATTAATTCATGCATTGACATTTTCGAGAGATCCTTCGCTTCTTCGATGGCTGCAACACAATGGTCATATTTCGGTGGCATACTTCTGAGAATTTTCTCAATTACCCGCTTGTCTGGGATGTTGTCTCCTAAGCTTTCGATGCGGTTTACAATGTTAGCAACCCTTGTAAAGAACTCTGTCACATTTTCAGCCTCTTTCATCACCAGGGTATCAAAATCCCTCCATAGTGATTGCAACTTTATGGTGACTACCCGGTCATTTCCTTGGAATTCTTTCTGCAGAACATCCCAAGCCTCTTTTGCCTTCTTCTTGTTGAAAATACGAGGGTATATAGATTTGCTTACCCCTTGCTTAATGTAGCGAAGGGCGGTGCAATCTCTCCTGCGATTATCTTTGTATTCCTTCATTTGAGATGCACTCCATTCCTCCTCCGTAGAACTCGCTTCTTCAGGAGGCTCGTCGTAAGGTTCTGCGACCACGTCCCATAGATCATGGGAGACGAAGAAATCTTGCATTTCACTGCTCCAGAAATCATAATGCTCTCCTTCAAATATAGGTACTTCACTTGGAGAGTATTTGAACATGGTGAGGTTTGAATTTCCAGCCATTTGTTCTCGGCCAGATTAAGAAGTGAGGGACGTTGGATGTTTTTACGGCTCTGATACCAAATTTGTTGGCACAGCGGAAGAGAAAGAGCTGCTGCTCTTTTAGTTTTATTGATGATAATGATATTTCTCTTAATAATTCAAGAGTGTACAGACGTCAACTTATATTAACCTAACATGACCTTCAAACTTGCTTAATATTAATACTTCTTAAGAAAACTAGAAGTAGACTTGACCAAGTAATTTGACTAATAGAAAACGACTCTTAGATTACTAATTAATTTCAACAGTTAGAGCGCAACTGAATTTCGAGAGCCTAACGTTTTTTCATTACTACCTGAATATGATAATGTGTTCGGGCTTCCTTTTATGGGAGCTCGTATAGAAGTTGACGAGAAGTTCCCTGCGATTTTCGCCAAAACATTAACAGAATTGGGTAACTACATTGAGATCGTTGCTTCCATGATTGATTCTATTACAGTCTTAGGAAAAAAAAAAAAGGAGTTCTCACCTCATAATCCCCTTATCTTTATCATCTTTATCGCCCGAAGGTTGGAATAGCGAATCGATCATCTCCGTTCTTGGAGCTTGCGTGCGTACAGCTGCTCGATAGCGAGAGATCGATGGCCACTCCCTCGAGCTTACAACCTAATTCATATATAGTTTGCAAAAAAAAGATAAAGATAAAGAAGAAAGCCCCGAAAAATTTGCTAATCGAATCGAATTCCATGCAATGAAGAAGGGAACTTACAGCAGCAATCGAG
Organism: Craterostigma plantagineum; assembly: GCA_027422505.1. Lineage (NCBI taxonomy): Eukaryota > Viridiplantae > Streptophyta > Magnoliopsida > Lamiales > Linderniaceae > Craterostigma > Craterostigma plantagineum. The sequence goes on from JAPQWV010000229.1 coordinate 367,577, forward strand.
GGAATATCCTGCCCTGGCGAAGCGTGCGAAACGTCCATCCCGAGGATAATGGTCGGGATTTTCGATACCATCTGTATGGAGTGCGATACCTCGCTAGCCAACGTCGCGTTCAGCCCGCCAAGCTTCTCACGGTAATAAAGCAAAAGAGAGTTGAGAGTTATGAGATTATTGCAGACGTATATCCGAATAAGGGTATTTGGGAAGAAAAAAAAAAGAACGAACCTTAGCGTTGATTTTCAGTAAGAGGTTGGTAAGGTACTGATCGTTAATACGCCCGGGACAGAGGCACTGTGTGACGACTCCGAAGATCGACAACATTTTATGCTTCCACGGACCTTAAAAGAACTCAAAAGTTGTGATAAAATGATGCTTCTCGGTTCGATGATACAATAATACATACCGTAGATGTCGCAATTTTTTTTCTCTGGGAGCAAACAGAGCACGAACGTTGGAGGTCTGCGCCCGTCGTACTTCGAACGAATTCGCTCGTACATTTTCTCGACTCGAGTATGTGCTGGCGCTCTTCTGTACTGCTCGTTCTCTTCGAATACGTCGTTTGGCTCCGCCATATTCTGTACGAAAAATTCAATCGCCTCAATTTCTACGTACGAAAAAAAGTTTAAAAAAAAAGGAGATATGATATGATATGATATGATGATAGAAAGAAAAGCTTACGACTCCTTTCATCCTGGCGACTTTCTTCAAATCTCCCACGAGGGCTCTTATATTGCAGCGTGAAGAGAAGTTCACGACGATCCACCTATCGATCGTACATGCAGTGTATAGCCGCTGCGAAATGGTACGATGATATGTAAGAATATGCAGCTGATATTCGAGAAATGCCAAAAAAAAATAACAGCTGCAAAAATGCGTACGCTTTTCAGACCTTATTGTTGAAGTTCCAGCGACCGTTTCGGGCGAAAAGATCTTCGCCATTGCCAACCTTAAGCTGAAAAGAGACGCACAACAAAGGCTAGCAACAGCTCTAAACAAACAAACCGTAAAAATTCAAGAACTCGAAAATACTTACCTTAGGCGTAGGGAGAATACGCCCGTCGACCTTCAAGAAACTCGGATTGATAGACAAACCCGCCGCCCTAAGCATATCGTCTGCGGCGTAATTGTTTATTCGCAGCGCCTGAAAAACAAGAAAAAGCTCCTCTGCTAAGAAACATCAAATTTACTTAAAAGAAGTGTTTGCAAAAAGGGAAAAAAAAAAGGAAGAAGTTCACATTAGTGAGGGCGGCCTTTCGCTCGTCGGGCTTCTGACGGGAACTCTCCACCAGCGAAGCTCGCTGAGAGGTGGAGAGAGCTTTAGTATATCGCTGAAGGGGAACGAGCTCGCAAAGCTGCACAGTGTATAGAAGAAGCCCATCAGCTCATAATTTAATACCTAGCGTAGAATTTCGAGGAAAAAGTTTTAGCCTTTCACCTCAACGGGGAAGTACGTTGGCTTTTTCGGTTTGCCAACGTTGATGCATGGTAGATTTTCAGAGTACTTCAAAGCGATGTTGCGGTGCTTGACGAAGTAGTCGAATACAGTAATTTCTGTCTCTCGATCGCCGTCCTCGCGCCTCTGCTTAAGCGTGAACCTTCAACATTGAAAAGAAAAAATGAATGATCGAAACCTTTACAACTGTACAAACGTGGAAAGGAAGTGTACCTCTGTTCTCTGCACGATTTGTCGCTTAGCCCCGTGATTTTATACTCTTGGTTTGAGGGCTTCACCTTCACTCGCAGATTCTTCAATGTTCTTTTCGCCTGATCAAGACGAGGTAGAGAACTCAATTTCTTGTCGATAATTTGTACATTTCTGCGAAAACCATAAGACAAAATCCGTACAAAAATAGCAGTGTTCTTACCTTCGCCCAGTCTACGTCGAAAGGTTCTCTAACATTTTGATTTTTAACCAAAAAGTTGGAAACTGGTCCAGGATGGATGGTCATGGTTGTAGTAACATCTGAAAGACACTCAAACAGCATAATATTTCAAGAGAGAAGCTCAGGGAAGTAAGGCAAGACAGCAAAATCGTAAGAAACAGAGCAAAATATTGCATGCCAAGAAAAGTTGAATCACCAATGTTTAAGGACAAGCCGTTCTGAGTCGTCCTAAAGCTCGAGTGGAACCCACGACAAGCAACGATCCCACCTCCAACTTGGACCCATTGCCTTTGATCGTCATGAAAGAAAGATTGGCGAACAAGCAAGCATCCCCTGAGATCAAGAAAATTGCTGATTACATTACAAATCATGGGCATTCGCTGCGTAAGAAAAAGAAAAGAAAAACACTCACTGTTTCGCCGCTCGCTGTCTTAGAATGATATCAAATACACGAATGGCTTCTTGGGCATTTTCAGATTCCTGCCCATGCAAAGCTTTGGCCAAGGCCAGCATCGGAATCTTAGCAGCATAGCTTATCTCAACCTTGTACGTCTTAGAACGATACGAACGCTTAGACCTTTTCCTATCACTCCCACCGTCTTGTTCTCCGCTCCTAAAACAAAATCGCCAGCTAGTTAATTCAGACAAGAAGTCAAACATAAACAAGCCTATATAATCCACGCAAATACCTTCCAGTCGTAACATCTTCAAGCACAACGGTGAACTCTAGCTTGTTCCTCGGAAGAGGGACGATAGTAAACAAGCTTTTCTCTCCATCGTAGGCGAAGCATTTTCCGTCCAGCTCAGCGGCATAAATCTCACCAACTCTTTCGAGCACTTTCCTTCCAATCCCCTTGCCATCGACAGGGTGGCCATCTTCGTAAGAAAGGGAGACCTAATCAATCACATCGAAGGGGACAATTATTACAGCGTAAGGAACGGAGCAGATGATGTAATCATGGAAACTGAGGACTTACGCTGTAGTGAAAGAAGTGGCCGTCGAGCTTCTTAGGCACGTTCACTGGGAAGTGATTGGTAAGAAGAGAAATTCTATTCCCTTTTGTCCCGAGCCCACGTCGAGCCATTGGGACACGGAGAACCCTTCTCTCGGGATTTTCGGGGGAAATTTTGGTGGGAGTAACGTTCTCGGGAATGGGTGGTGGTGGAGGGAGTTTCTCACGACCTCCATTGTCGTCTTGTTTGGTAGGATCCATTGCTAAGGTGGAAGTTCTTGATTTTAAAAAACCAACGCAGTTAAGTTAATCACATAGCATCATAGTAAACATTCTTACAGAGAAAGAAAGCTTGGTAGTATAAAACTATGAAGGCCAAAGGAAGACGCTGACAGATTAAATAAGAAACAAGCTGGAAATGAAATGACCAAACTGGAAACTCTTATAACCATTAATGACCTGGAAAGGAAATAAGACCATCGATGAAGACGACATGACCACTTTTAACAACAAAGATGGTAAAAATCCACAGAAAGATTCAGAAGTTATCAGTCTACTGTAAGAATGTTGGTACTCATCAAAGGAAAATACGTGGACATGAGAAAGGAAGAAACACCACAGACTGCAAGAACAATATGCGTGGGAAGAAGCACAAATAAAAAACGTAGAAGATAAGAATCGTATCTTTGAAACAAACAAACAAACAAACCCAGAAACAGTATAAACACAAAGCTAGCGTTCTGGATTTTAGATCTCACCAGCTCGGCGGAAGCACCACCGCGCACGACCGTTATCTGCACACGGTAAAAAAATGAGCATAAAAAACAAGAACAAAATCCGCAACTTAAAAAAAAAAAAGAAAAAGGAAAAAAAAAAATGGGACGGCATGCACGGTGACAAACATTCAAGAAAAAACACACACAGCACACAAAATCCCGAAGCCCACGAGTGGTAGATTTTGTTTGCATAAAACGAGAGATTTCAGAGCTGCGCTTACGCACACAGACCACCCAAGAAAGCAGCAAGAAACAGAAACAGGGATGAAGATCCCAAGCGAGTGAACGTACGAACAACCAACAAGCGATTCTATATATATATATATATATATAGAGAGAGAGAGAGAGAGAGAGAGAGAGAGAGAGAGAAACCCACCTGAGATTCAAGGTAAAGAGAGGTAAACGAGAGCGTTGACGGAGAGTAGACTCAAAATGACACTCTACTCTAAGAATGGAGATGGTGAGGGTGTAAAGTAAAGGTGGAAACCCTTAGAGCTGCTGCTGTTGTGGAAAATAGATATGTTCCTAACCATTTTTTTTTTTGGCGAATGTTCTAATTAAAATAAGAGAGAGTACATGAAAAGACGGGAGGTAACCTCACGCCAAAGCAACCGGTAACAACCTACCGGGCACACGCAAACACAGCATGAACAACCCTCACGCACACACACGCAAGGCACACACAAGTAACACAGACGAGCACAAGCAAACATGCTAAGATGCCTTCTAAACAGACCAAGCAACCCTCCAGATCCTACGGATAGCAGCCACCTGGAGCGGGTGCTTCGCTGCCACCGTCGAAATCCGCATACAGACAGTACCCATGATGCTCGCCACCACCTGCTCCGGTGATAGCCTTTTGTTCGTATTCCATCTGTTGTTTCGCTCCTGCCACACATGGTACACCAAGGAAGATAAGATATGTCGATGGGCCGCACGAATAAGGTGCCGCCCGCGCCATTTAACCGCAGCCCATGCAAGGCCCTGAAGCCAATCATCAATCGGCCAACACCAACGCGTCTGCTGGCGAATGAGAATGAAGCAGCGCTTCGCGAAAGGGCACCGATAGAATAAGTGCGCCGTCGTCTCCACATTATTCAGGTCACAAAGTGCACAAGTTGACATGCCAGCCTTAAGGGCCACCCAATCCTTATCACGTGTAGCTAGTCGATCCCGGATGGCAAGCCAAAAGATAAATTCGAACCTCGGGACCTTAAGCGGGCCCCCAAATAAGGTAGACCAAAACACCGGTTCATGTGGAATGCGTATGGCAGCCCTTGCCAATGCAGTGGAAAACCTCCCCGTATTCGAGCCCGTCCAACAAATCCTATCGCTCTCCATTGGATGCACCTGCGGAAGGCTTGGTTGAATTTCCAAGTATTCAATCGTCGATTGGCCCGGCCAAGCCCACCCTGCCGCCGTAATCACCGAACTAAGCCGTGCGTCGCTGGGCAGGCCCATAACCATTGGCCCCCAAGGAAATCGCACAAGAAGAGGCTCGACAGTTAGCCACGGGTCCTTCCAAAGCCAAGTATTAGCCCCATCCCCGATGCGGAATGAAATAAGGGATCGTAGCGTCGGCCTCAAGCTAAGAAGTTTCCTCCAACTCCAAGAATCATTAGAGGTCGGGTTAACATCCCACACTGACTTAGCGCGTAACTTCGTACCCAACATCCATGTAACCCAAACCGAATCCGAATCGCGACAGACCAAATGCCATAAATGTTTCAGCATAAGGGCCCGGTTATCGAGCTGAATAGCTCGGATTCCCAGCCCCCCCTCGCTCTTGGGGGTACAAACCTCAACCCAAGCAACCTTTGCCGAGCGACCGCCCCACAGAAATCGTCTAAGTCGCGCTTCAATCCCCGTCATAACCCCTTTGGGCAGAATAAAGACCCCGGACCAGTAGGTAGCCATGGCCGTAAGAACAGATTTGATCAGCTGGAGTCTCCCCGCGTAGGAAAGTGATCTGTTCAACCAAGAGCCGAGTCTTGCATCAATTTTCTCCAAAAGAGGATTACAGTCACTAATCGAAAGACGGGACGTGATAAGAGGAACACCAAGATACCGCACAGGTAGGTGACCAAGTGGGAAACCCATAATTTGAAATAAGGGGCCAGCCAGAGGTTCCGCCCGTGCGGAAAGAAACATTTCACTCTTAGCGGCGTTGGGTCGAAGACCAGACAAATCAGCAAAGTCCTCCAGAGCCTTTTTTAAAACACTCGCCGACGATGTGTCTGCATGACAGAATAAGAGTAGATCGTCCGCAAATGTCAACATGGCCAACGAGGTGGTCTCGCATCGCCAATGGTACCGGAACATGAGCGACCGGTCAATATACTCAGCCACCATACCGTGAAGCACTTCCATGACAATGGTAAAGAGGTACGGTGATATCGGGTCTCCTTGACGAATACCCCGACGTCCCTCGAAGAAACCAACCGAGTTTCCATTCAGGTTGATGGAGAACGTAGTGGTCGTCATGCACCTTTCAATCCATCCAATAAACGTCGGGTGAAAATTCATCGCTGAAAGTGTGGCGATCACAAAGCTCCATTCCACCTTATCGTACGCCTTGGCTAAATCCACTTTGAACGCAGCGCGCGCTGGGTGGCTACGTCTACGATATCCACGGCAAATCTCCTGAGCAAGCAGGATATTGTCGCTGATTCGCCGACCGGGAACAAAAGCAGTTTGCGAGGCATGTATAAGGCCCGCCAGGTATGGTCGCATGCGATTTGCTAAGATCTTTGAGATCACCTTATAAATAACATTGCAGCACGAGATTGGTCGAAAGTCAGATGGTCTTCGCGGCGTCGTGCCTTTGGGAATGAGCGTGATTAGAGTACTATTCAACCCGCGCAAAAGCGTGCCCGTTAGAAAGAAATCCTTGACAGCAGCAACCAAATCAGCTCCCACAATGCCCCAAGCCGCTTTGAAGAAGGCGGAAGTGTAACCATCAGGCCCCGGTGCTTTTTCATCCCCAAACGAGAACAGAATATCCTTAATCTCCTTACTAGTCACTGGTTCCACCATGGACGTCGCGTCAGCCAAGGAAAGTTTGCGCGTGATGAAATCCTCCACATGGTGTTGCGTGACAGAAGTTGTACGTGTGGATTGGCCCAAGAGTTCCTGATAATAGCGAATAAGCTCGGCACTTACTGCTTGTTCCCCATCAAAGAGTGCACCATCATCGCCCTCAAGAGTGAATATGCGATTTCCAGCACGGCGCATCGCCACTTTCTTAAAGAAAAACGAGGAACATTGGTCCCCGTCCTTCAGCCAGGCCAGCTTAGCCCTCTGAGACAGAGCCGATTGCTCCATAGCCACAGCCCGTTCGTAGATGTCCCTACACATCGCCTCGAAAATATGAAAAAGATCTTCCATGGGGTACCTAGCCGAGAAGGTCTGGCTTAAATTGAGGAACGCCTTGGCCTCGACAACGTTGCGTGTGAGGTCACCTTTAGCACGTCGAAGAGACCTCAGCCGAGGTTTGAGCATCTTAAGCCGCCTAATAAAGCACAACATCGGGTACCCGACCACCGGCTTCTGCCACATCTCCTGAACAGCCGGCAGAAACAGCGGGTCCCTCGCTAAAAAATTATCGAAGCGAAAGCTAGTACGTCTTCTATCTAGGGCCACATCGCGGAGGAGAAGCGGACAGTGATCAGAGGTCGCGGGGAGGTCGCAATGGTAAGCCCAGTCGGGGTAAGTTGCGAACCATGCAGGATTGCCAGCCATGCGATCCAAGCGCCTCCAAACTCCTGCATCACCCCTTTGCTGATTATACCATGTGAAGTGTTGGCCCGTCGATTGGAGAGTTGTGAGATCAGCTGCAGTAAGGCAAGCTTGCAGATCTTCCGTTTCCACATTAGCGAGATTACCTCCTCGAGCTTCATTAGTATCGGCTACCGCATTGAAGTCCCCCATTACCACCCACGGGTCAATGGTGCGATTAGTGGATATCTCAATAATATCAGCCCATAGCTCTGCTCTCTCTTCACGTCGGTTCTTCCCATACACAAAGGAGACACATATCCTCTCCCGTGTGGCCCGTGAGACAACCAAGCAGTGAATGGCCTGGGTGGAAAAGTTCAGAATAGTGACATCAAGGACAACCGAATCCCATCCCAACCAAATTCGTGTTCCCGGACCAGCATTATACTCAAAAAACCAAGTCCACGAAGCCCTAATGCCAGAAGAGATCATTGCCGCATTTTGCTCCGAAACTCTTGTCTCAAGTAAACCTACCAACTGCAAATTATTTATTGCTAATAAATCCCGCACCGCCCTCCCGTGGTCCCTCTTGTTGAGGCCACGTACGTTCCATACGGCTGTGGGGATCATGGATCACCAATGAAAGGGGCCGCATCACTTTTAGAGCCCAAAGAGTCGGTAAAATCAATCAAATCATCACCATCACCAACATTAGCAAGAACTGCGAAAGGGTTCATCGTAACCGTTCCATCGTCTACTCCATCAGCCGAGGATCCCTCCTCCACATTAGCATTCACCTCCATCAATCCATAAGTGTCTCTAAAGGTCGATATGTCTTCCTTATTAAGAGTCCCACTTGTTTCCACCTCATTTCGGGGTTCTATTATCACGGCCTTGCCTTTACCCACAACTTGGCGCCATTCAACCCCAGGCTTGGTAGCACGTGGTATCACCACAAGATCTTCCGCCGTATTTTTTGGGGCGGGTTGCTTTGGGGCAGCTCGAATCGGACATTTTGCTTCCTGATGGGAGAAAGACGCACAGATCGGGCATTTAGAAGGTCGCCACTCGTAATCAACCTTAACCTTGACCTTTCCCACCGATCCTCCTTCTGCTCGAGGCAGCCGAACCTCGAAATGGTCAGCGAAAGGGGCAGCGAGGGTTTTTAGGATACAAACCCTTGCAAAATCAAGCCTAGCGACTCTCTGAGTAACCGAATCAGCGAAGAGCGGTCGTCCCACCGCACTGGCGAGGATCCCCAGCCCCTCAGGGTTCCAGAACTCATGTGGTACGTTTCGCAGTTTCACCCATAATGGGACCTCACTATGTTCCTTGCGCTCAAAGGACATCCCGGGCCGCCACACCTCAAGGAACAGAGGTTGGCCTTGGAACAGCCACGGGCCACCCTCCAGAACATGTGTCATAGATTCATCCGAATTGAAACGGAACTTGAAAAAACCGTTAGTGGCAGATCGAACCTCGACAAGGTTAGCCCATTCTGAGCGAAAGTAGCGTTCGACCATAGGAAAGTAGGGCCTTTTACCCAAGAAGTAACCTACGAGAGTGCAAGCCCATCGCTTCATTCCTTTTTCCGCAATCTCCCACGGGGGGGAGACCACCGCAACCCCATCCACGATCTCTGGCGGGGTATACGTAAGCATAACCCTTTTGGGTGGATGTATCGCAGCCTCACGTCGAATGTTCTTGGTGGCTTCCGCAAAGGTTCTTGGTGGAGCTCTGAGAGGCAGCTGCTCCCGATCAGTAGCCCGATGAGGACCATTTACTTCCGGCCTCGGTACGTGATGCTGTGGCTGGGACCTCTCGCCCTCACCATCGAACACCACCTTGTTTGGTGGTTGAGGCCCATCAGAGGCACCATCCACCCTCTGCCTATTGAGCCCAGCCCGCCGTCCCGGGTGCGGTGGTGTCCCCCGTCTTTTCAGAGGCACCCAGCCTGGTTCACGTTCGTGGTCCCTCACGCGCCTCGTCTCCACGGCATGCTGGCCTGAATGGCTATTAGCGATAACAGTAGGGCTGGTCGTCTGCATGACCGGTTCAACCATCGTGGACCCAACACCACCAGCAGATGGCGTGCCCTGAACCCTAGCCATCAACCCAAGGAAAGAAGTCGAATCAAAAGCCACGCCAAAATCTGGGAATTTCCGGCGTAAGTCCTCCAGCCCAGTAGGAGGCATCCCAGTAGGAAAGGAGCACGAGGCAGACATGGACGACCCACACATGGACGAAGCCGTTGCCATGTTAGAAAATCAGCAGCCCAAAGAAACCTTGAAGAGAAACCTGACGCCCTAATGAAACTGGACCAGAAGAACCCACGAGAACCGCCTCGCACCTCTCAGCTGGCGGCGAGGGGGGGGGGGGAAGCGACACCGGCCGGGTGACCAAACTCGGCCACACCAGAAACGACGGTGGAAAGAGAGTGAGAAGAGAGCTGTTATGAGACGGGAGATGAGAGTGGGGAGGGTCGCCTTCCAAGCGCCGTCTGAACCCGGCGATGGAGGCCGACGGCCGTCGTCAGGAGCCGCCCAAACCGGCGTCAGGAAGGTGGACGGCTGAAGGTTTGTATGGGAAGATGAAAAGGCACGTAGAAGTCCAAGGGTTTCACAAGAGAGAGGTTTCTAGAGAGAGAAAGATCTCAAAATCATAAAGTCGTCATATGTTCCTAACCATTATATATAGCGTCCGGACCCTAATCCCTGCGTTTCTCGTGGACCAATTTCGAGCCCATTTCACGGGTTTCGTGGATTGCGCGGCCCATGATAATGTTCGCTCGTGTCGTTAGCGTCAAATCTACGCTACAAATTGATAGCAACGCCTCATCCAATAGTCAGACGCTGGTATTTTTTCGGTGTTTTAATGGACCAATTATAAGCCCATTCTTTTACTACTTGCGGCATGCGCGGCCCGTGATAATGTTCGCTCGTGACGCTAGCGTCAAATCTACGCTACAAATTGACAGCAACGCCTTATCCAATGGCCAGACGCTGGCCTCGATGTTTTAACGGACCAGTTATGAGCCCATTTTTTACTGGCTTGCGGCATGCGCGGCCCATGATAATGTTCGCTCGTGACGTTAGCGTCAAATCTAGCCTACAAATTGATATCAATGCCTTATCTAATGGTCAGACGCTGGCCCAAGATGTTTTAACGGACCAATTTTGAGTCCATTAATTTACGGGTTTTGTGGCATACGTTGCCCGTGATAACGTCGTTCTTATCGTTAGCGTCAAATCTACGCTAAAATTTGATAGCAATGTCTTATGTGTGGTCAGACGCTGGCCCACGATGTTTTAACCGGCCAATTTTGAGCCCATTTTTTTACGGGTTTTCTAGCATGCGCGGCCCGCGATGACGTCACTATTACCGATCCGATCGATAACGACGCCTTATCGGTTGTCAAGCCCTGGCCATGATACTTTAACGTAGCACTTTTAGACCCTTTTTTATGAGCTTGTAGCTTGTTGAGACCATGCAAGTGCAACTGTTTGCGCTTTTGATATCATCATCAGCCAAAAATGTGTCGTTCAATTCATAATGTCGTAGTTAAATTTAACGATGGTAGTAGAAGTATTGTAATTGATAAATTTTTAATTGTTATTAATCCTATTACTCAATATGTTCAAAATGCTTAAACAATACGAGGTCAATCTAAGGTACCCCATGTTCCGTCTTCTTTTCACGTCCAACTCAGCGACACGTGTTCATCGCATCAGTCCAAGTCCACGGTCAACCCGGCCCGACCCACTACAAAGCATGTCTTCTAGTCTCTCTGCTCTGATTGGAACCGCTCGGGTTAACCCGAACCGAATTGGACAGTAGCGACAAGACAAGTGTCGGAAGATTTGGCTGCAGCAGCCGTCGTTAAAGCATGTAGTGCAGCAGTATTTTGAATTCTTGCACTACGTTTGAACTGTCCTTTCTTTAACTTTATTCCCAGCATTTATTACATTTTCAGAGGATACATTATTGTTTTAATAATCAAATGGGATTAGAAAATGGTTCACAACATGCGTTTGATCAGCAGAGAAGTCCAAAGATTCTAGTGGTCTGAGCCTATTTTACTTATGGGCTATTATTATTATTTGTTATTATTACTATCTGAGGAATATCTACTTTATAAACAAGAGTAAAATCCGAAAGGATGAAAGCGAAAAGGGGAACGCTTTAGTACAAAAACGTTGATTTAGGGATAATAAATACTAACAATCTTAAAAGCGCTCTCCGATTTTATATGACAACCCTACACTTTCCCTCATTTCTCCTCCTTTCATTTGGTCACACACAAAACTCACGCGGGGAGCTCAATTTCTCATCGCATACCGTCGATTTCGATTTTTTTCTCCGAAATAGCATAGGAACATGGCGGATCAGCTGACGGATGACCAGATCTCGGAATTCAAGGAAGCTTTTTCTCTGTTTGACAAGGATGGCGATGGTAAAACATTCATCGTCCTTTTTTTTTTTTGTATTTCTGCCCTTCGAGTGTTAATTTTTAGCTTTATAAGCCGTCTATTGTGTATTAGATCTACAGATCTTAAATGTTAAATGGAAGTGCGTGTGGAAATATGTAGGATGACCGTCAGATGAAGTTGCTTAACCATTTTATCTTTGCTTCTCTATTATGTTTTGGCTGGTTTTTTCATGTTTTGTGCAACGGAAAACTGGCGGTGGTTTTGGATTGATAGCAGTTCAGTGCTGTCAGATCTTTTGATTGGTTTCCTGGCATTTGACGCATAAGTTTTATGGATGAATGGATGCACTTTCATCATGTTTATGTCTCCCTATATGCATGCACTTAGCAATCTCTTTATTTTGTTAAGGTATACCTGATTTTCTTGCCTGTCTTCTTTGCAACATAAAGGACAAAAAAGAATTGAACATTTGTCTGCCACATCTGAAATTATGTAACCTCTTTCGTTTGCCTATTTATGTGTAATCAAGACAATTTGGCTGTCCTGACTCGCATTACCCTCGGAATGTAATGAATATGTTTGGTAATTTTACGTTAATGCAGCCTATGACATTATATATGAATCTGGAGTCACAGCATTTGACGCTTGCTTGTTGCGTAATCAATAGCCCTCAAAGATATTTAAAGATGTGTCAAAAAATTCTGTGATTAGAATACCCAAATGTATGCAAAATTTACTGTTTGTGTGAATTCTTACACGATAGCTAGACCTGAAATTTAGGTCAGGTTATCCATCATGATATATCTAAGGTACATCTCAACTCAACCATCATTGTTTGATACGTTTCCTTTTACTACCACGGCAGGTTGCATCACTACCAAGGAGCTCGGAACTGTCATGCGATCTTTAGGACAGAATCCCACCGAGGCCGAACTTCAGGACATGATCAACGAGGTCGACGCAGATGGCAATGGAACCATCGACTTCCCAGAGTTCCTCAACCTCATGGCCAGGAAGATGAAGGACACGGATTCCGAGGAAGAGCTCAAGGAAGCTTTTCGGGTTTTCGACAAGGACCAAAACGGGTTCATCTCCGCTGCGGAGCTCCGCCACGTCATGACCAACCTCGGCGAGAAGCTGACCGACGAGGAGGTCGACGAGATGATCCGCGAGGCCGACGTGGACGGCGATGGGCAGATCAATTACGAGGAATTCGTCAAGATCATGATGGCCAAGTGAGGAACTTTCGAAACCCTTTATAAGGAAAAAAACGCTGAATAAGTTTTTCGAGTTAAGTAATGACAGAACAGATCATGAAACATGGCTGGTATGGTTTTCAGATTTGTATCTGTTTTCTTTTAAGTTGCTTGGTGGATAATCCTTGCTTGTGTTTTTCTCTAAATGCTCCTTGCTTAGTTGATGTGCTTGTTTTGTTTCTTTTATCTTTATCATTGATATTTGTGTCTAAGTACTCAAGATTTGTAACGTTGTAGATTTTCTTTTAGGTCCGTTTGGTATGCGGAAACGTGGAAAAGAATAGGAAAATGAAATGATACGCATCGAATTGTTTTACATTACGTGTCGTACCATAATACTTTTTCTTTCACGCACCGAATTCTGCATACCAAATTCACCCTTACTGATTGCTAGGGAAATCGAATCGAGTCGAATATCACAATATTCTATTAGTATTCTGATGACAATCGAATACGAATATTCGAATATTTAATCGAATAATAAAGTGGATTCTTCTTCGAATTCGAATATTTTCTCAAATATTTCGAATTGAATATTGAATATAAAGTTATTTTTTATTTTGTATTTGATAAAATACAATCTTTTATTACGTATTACTAAATTACTTTTAAACATATCTTGCTTATGATATATTATATGTAAAATTTTTATTGAATTACCATATATTGTATTTGAGTATATGTTGAATTATACTATATTTATATTAAATATTTGAATCGAATATAGTTGTATTTTATTCGTATTCGGATATTATTTGAATAAAAACTATTTTTATTCGAATTCGTATTTGAATCGAATTCGAACCTTAGAATTTCGAATCATATCGCGAATCGAATGAAAAAAAAAAATCGATTACTTTGCAACCCTATGATATCCCATTGGAGTGATTCCAAACGTTAAAGTCAACCGTTGTATTTTCTAACATCGTATTTTGGTTAATTTGAAACATTTCATCTTAGTTTCAAGGGTTCGTCTAATCCTCGGATTATTCGGTCTAAGTAGCCATACCATGTTTGGGAAAAATAAATATTTGGACAAATCTTTCTATTTTATTAAGGGAGATGGACTTATGGTAAATGCTTCCAAATTGATTGGTATGTCAGCCACCAAATTATCATTGTACCCCTGATTTTAAATTTATCTTCATTACATCCTCTAAAATCATTTTTAAATTCTTACAAATAATATAAAATTAAATCCAACATTATAATTTCACCTACATTATTAATTTATATAGTCTCGCATCGGGTGTGCCAATATATTAGTTCTAATAATGCCAGCGAGCGACGGAGACAATGACCTTATAAATGTCAAAGTAGATTGGATTAAGCTAGCTCCACGAGTAAAGCCTTGTTGTGCATATCCATTTATTTAATAGGTGGACAAATGTAAATCCTAATATGGCTTCCTTATAATAATAGTGCCACCACGTCGTATCATTTTCATTATTTGGGCTAAAAATGTTAATCGTTTGATCAATGCCTTTCGGTTAATATATTATAGTATTTCTTGCACACTCAAATTCGTGTGCTATAATTTAAAAAGGAAAATTTGTTTATTAGTAAATCTAAGGTGGAATTATAATTAACTAAAAATAGTAGGCTAATAATTAACTAAAAATAGTAAGTAAACGCAAGAGGAATAATATGGTGCCCATATAGCATTTGTTGACTTGGTATCGATTCGTGTCAAATCAGCATGTCACTTCAACATCAAATGTGATGTGGCAGTAATCAACACATCTTAGACCTCATAGATCGACACATACGATGTTGATGTGGCATTTTCACATGGTGTATATCAAGGCCACACAACAAGTGCCACATAAGACGTGAACATGCCACATCAGCATCGTATGTGTCGATCTATGAGGCCTAAGATGTGTTTATTAATGTCACATCACATTTGATGTTGAAGTAGTCTGCTGATTTGGCACGAATCGGTGCCAAATCAACAATTACCCATATAAGGTGATCACATAAGGTGAGCACCATATCATTCCTCGTAAATCCAGTAGGTGGTTTTATAATTGAAAGATCTGGATTTTTTTGTAATTATTAATTGTAGATAATTCTTAGCTACGACATGGGTTAGTAATTCTTTTTTGATTAATTTTTAATGGTAGATAAAATATGACGGGTTGAAACTTGAAATTTACATACCAACTTAAAAATATGACCGTTTTTACGGAGGGATGAGCTCTTTTATGATGTAGATTTATAATGTAGAATAGATGGGCATCGATAAAAACTTGCGATTAATATTTTATGATTAACAATTTCAATTTTATTGAGTATATGATAACTATCAACCTAGGGGACCGCGACCAAACACGCCATCGCTTACGTTCGGGATATTTGGCATTTATTGAAGTACTGACACCGAGAACGTGACTGTCCATCTGTCCTCTGTTTGGTATGCTGTCATAAAATAAACATGATAAGCGAATAAGTGGCAAAAACCACGTAGATAAGGGCCGTTTCCACAAAATAATAATAAATTATGCAAGAATCATGGAAAAAAATTAAAATAGAATTGTCACCGCCTCGTCGAAATACTGATGCTATGTATATTTATCCCCTCAAATATTCGTAGCATGTATAAGTTGTTCCGCGTATAATAAGGAAAGCCAAGCGTTTTAAATGGATCGAAATGATAATTTTATTTATTTTCTACACTATATAGTGTACACAAACGCAAGTTGTTATATATATATTTATTCAATCAATGACGAGATCTCCTTTATATTGACGGTCTACAATCAGCAATATGCTATTTCATTTGGATACGTCTCCTCAAGCATGGGCATTCTTTTGCTCTTTCTTCTACATCCTCCTAGTCACGTTTTTTTTCTCATACATTTACTATATGTTGTATAATTTTATATTCAATTTACTCTGAATTTTACATTAATTAATCTTGAAAACCATCTATATAAATAAGGTCCGAAATTATCTATGAAATGAATCCCAAGCCCGTTACATTATCGTTTTCCATTTTTTTCCGAACGTCCAAAATCATTTATAGTGATATATAAAAAAAATTAACAAGGTTAATTAATGGTGGCGGAAAGATATTGACACAAAGTTAGTTTTATCCCTTAACAAACAAAATTCGAAAGGAACATGATTTTGAAAAAAAAAAAAAGAAACTAAAGGAACACAATGGGACTCGTAGTAGATCTTCGAAATATACGGTAGATATTCCTCCATAGTCATTTCTTTGCTGCTATTTTTTTTTTTTTTTTTTTTTTTTTTTTTTTTTTTTTTCGGTCCCGAGGTATCCCCACACTGCCCGGCTATGGGCTAACCGCCACACACTCCAGAGGTGGGCCTAATCCCCGGGGTTAGGTGAATGCGCCCCAAACCCACCCAACAGCGATAGTCATGGGCCTAAGGCCCATGGGGACTTCTCAAAGGAAATGTGAGAGGTGGGATTTGATCCCGTGACCTCCTAGCCACATGACCTTTGAGGCCTCCCCCTTAACCACTAGGCCAAGGGGTCATTGGCATTTCTTGGCTGCTATTGAAAAAAATAAAAAATGACAAAATACAATGAAGTGATATATTATGATCGTTCGTTTTCTTTTCGAGGTCCATCGTTTTGCAATATTAGCTATTTTGACCCATTCGTTCTCCAAAAGCCTCTTTCAGCTTCTTTTCTTCTTTGCCTTCAGTTCTAATTTCATTCAATCGGTCGATAAAGCTTTAAGCTTCACATAAAATTTTCAAATATATCTGCCATATTTTTTGTTTCTGTTCCCCCACTTGCGCAATATTTTCTTTTTCTTTATTCCCATACCAACTCTCATTACAGAGATCCTTGTCTAGCTAAGCCCATCTTACATCTACCTCATCATATATACATATATATATATATATATATATATATACACGCACATGTGTGTGTGTGTTAAGGAGTGTTTTGCATGCGGAAACTTGAGCAAGATTTCCCAGGATTATCTTATTAGCTTTAAAGCTTTAAAGTTGGATTTTTTTTTCTGGGCTGTGACTGATTTTCCTTTTCTTGGTTCTGGAAAACTCTTAAGCTGGGAGCTTCTCTTGGCGTCAAATTTAGGACAAAGTGAGTTTGGATATCTCTCTGTAGTTATTGATGAATTTCGCAGTGTGTGGTCATCTTAGTTATGATTTATGCTGTTTCTTACCTCGTGAGTTCCTTATCTATATCAAATTAAGAAAGAATTCTAGCAGATTACAAGGAGAATCTGAAGAGATTATTCTGTAGTCAAGCAAGCTTTTGTTCAAACAGCTCAGGGAAAACACTGTTCGATGCTGATTCTTGTCTGATTTCTTGCAGGAAATTGCTGTCCAAATCATAGTTAACTTTCTTCCCAACCCAAGGAAGACACTGGAAAAAATCTGCCGATGAATCGGCACAAAGTCAAGCGAAGAGTTGGGAAGTACGAGCTCGGAAGAACAATCGGCGAAGGCACGTTTGCAAAGGTCAAGTTCGCCAGAAATTCCGAAAATGGTCAGCCAGTGGCAATCAAGATTCTTGACAAGGATAAAGTCCTCAAGAACAAGATGTCCGAACATGTACAGATTTCCTTTCTGGGAATTTTTTCGAGATACATGTTCCCTGAAAAAATCATAATCCCACAAATGATATGGTCATAGATTATAAATCCCAATTGGTTTTATACAATGTATAATGCTGCAGATTAGACGAGAGATAGCTACGATGAAGCTGATCAATCATCCCAATGTCATCAGATTATATGAGGTAATGGCGAGCAAGACAAAGATATACATTGTGTTGGAATACGTCACGGGCGGAGAGCTCTTCGATAAAATCGTAAGGATTGCCGTTTTTCTCTGTAGAGTTGATTATGCGATATCTTGGCATATTGAGAGAGAAATTAGTCTGAAAAAATGATGACTTTGTTTAAGGTTAATCATGGGAGAATGAAAGAAGACGAAGCTAGAAAATATTTCCAGCAACTTATCAATGCAGTTGATTATTGCCATAGCAGAGGAGTCTTCCACAGAGATCTCAAGGTGTGTGTGTGTATATGTATATATATATATATATAATATAATGTAGTTATTTTATATGTATATATTTATTGATTCGAAAATGTTCAATGTGACGCAGCCGGAGAATTTACTGCTCGATGCAGCTGGGAACCTCAAAGTCTCCGATTTCGGTCTAAGCGCTCTATCGCAGCAGATCAAAGTATCGTGTCTTATCTATATTTGTCATAATTTCGAATAAAATTCAATCTTTTCGAATGAAATTTTTGATGCACTTTGTATGATTTCTGCAGGACGACGGCTTGCTGCATACTACTTGTGGAACACCAAATTATGTTGCCCCTGAGGTATATATATATATATATAGTATATATAAAATGAAAAATTGGTTGACAAACTATATATATATAATATATGAAAGGTACTTGAGGATAAAGGCTATGATGGAGCGAGTGCAGATTTGTGGTCTTGTGGAGTCATACTCTTCGTACTGCTCGCTGGTTACTTGCCTTTCGATGATTCCAATCTCATGAACCTATACAAAAAAGTATGCGCTTGTCGTTAGGCTAATCTTTAATATCGCATCGAAAAGAAATATCATTAATCGACTCGTAACGTCATTACGACAATCTTCAGATATCTAATGCTGAATTCACATCTCCGCCATGGCTTCCCTTCGACGCCATGAAACTGATCACTAAAATCCTCAATCCAATTCCTCGGAAAGTAAGTTCGTGTTATTTTATTATGCGCAACGATTAGCTGGCCAGCCTTATGCAAGGAAGGCGAACCTTTTTTCCTTGAAATTTTTTTTTTTGAGGTATTTTATTTTTCGTACAGCGCATTAGTATCCCCGAGATTTTGGAGGACAAGTGGTTCAAAAAAGGCTACAAGCCGCCCGTTTTCGAGGAGAAAGAAGACGCTAATTTAGACGACGTTGAGGCCGTTTTTAAGGATTCAGAGGTGAACGAATGCCTTAGCCAAAAAAAAATAGCGACCGATAGAGTCAATTTTATTAGTTCTAATATTTTACTCCGATCGATCGAAATAATTATGTTAAAAAGGAACATCACGTGACCGAGAAAATGGAGGAGCAGCCAACCGCTATGAACGCCTTTGAGCTGATTTCCTTGTCAAAAGGCCTCAACCTCGGGAATTTATTCGACGAACAGCAGGTTAAAATTCATATTTACGTCGTAATCGAAAAGAAAAAAAGCATTCTTTCTCACGCCTCGTTTTCTAAACACGATCTTCCTTACAGGGATACAAAAGGGAAACGAGGTTTACGTCTAAATGTCCCGCCAACGAAATAATCGAGAAGATAGAGCAAGCCGCAAAACCTCTTGGGTTCGACGTTCATAAGAAGAACTACAAAGTAAGTCGCAGAATATTTTCGACCTGCATTTCTTTTTCTTTCATTCCACCGTTAAATCGTCGCTTTAACTCTGCGTAAATTTTTTTCTGCAGATGAGGCTCGAGAACAGTAAAGCGGGAAGAAAAGGCAACCTTAATGTCGCCACCGAGGTAGTTAAATAAACCGTATTTAACATTCGGGCCGTATTTAACATTCGGGCAAAGTCGTTCATCAAGTCGAATGTTGATAAATGGCGTCTCTGACTAACTTAGGTTTTCCAAGTCGCCCCTTCTTTACACATGGTTGAGGTTAAGAAAGCTAAAGGAGATACTTTGGAGTTCCATAAGGTAGGTGTAAAACACACACTTTCGTGTGTGTGTGTGTATTGCAATTAGTGATGGCATGTTCATTACAGTATATGATGAATTCATTATTACATGCAGTTCTATAAGAAGCTATCGACTACACTCAAGGATGTTGTTTGGAAAACAGAGGAAGATATGCAGAAAGTGGATTAGAGAAGAGAAGTTCGCTTTTTGTGAAATTAGTAGTTTTCTTTTTGTTTTTTTTTTTTTCAATTTTATTATCTTTATTGGGCTATCTTTTCCACCCAATAATAGGTTAGAGCTGTGTTTTTGTTCGATCGAAGTTAATTGAAGGTTAACGGTAACGTTGATGACTGATTTAGCATTGATAAATGTTGCTCTCCTCTTATCTACGAAGATCTTCAACGCATTTTGGCCGTAGCGAAAAGCACGCCTGCTAATAAACCTGAAGATAAAACAAATAAAGTCGATGATCGATAGATCTTTTCTCACATTCCACATATAAGAGAAGAAATATAAAAAAAAAAAAGATACCGAAAAATATGCTCGCCGAATTCTCAAAGCTCGTCGGAACTTTAAAAAGAAGTACGCCCGCGACGGAGAGCGGTATCTTATTCAGCGACCCAACGAGGCTGCAAACAATTCGCGAAAAAACGCCTAAACAATCGCCGAAAATCGCACCGAGAGACGTACTATTGTCTATATATCTGCATAGAGAAAAAAAGGCGAGCGAACGACCTGTAGGTGGTGGGGCCCGTCCGATGAAGAAACCACATGGAAGTGAAGCTTATGGCCAAACCCAAGAATCCGCTCAAAGTCATAACTACCCAAAATCCCGGCGACCTTAAGAGCGGCCTGCAAAAAACAAAACATTTATAACCGTAATAGCAGAATAAACGTCGACAATCGTTTCACTCGTTAGCAATGGACGCGATTTTTTGCTTACGTTTGTATTAAATAATCGGTCTCGTTAAGGGCGATGACGAGGAAGATTCCTAGAGGCAAAGATAGGACGTTGTTTAGCTTCACCATAGAGAATTCGCTCAGTTCTCCCGACTTTGTGGCTCGTTTTGCCGTTTCCATAATCCTACGCAGAGTCAGCTGAGACCCACAAACGGTTAGAGAGAGAGATGGGCGATGAATATAAGCCGTCGATCGAATTACTTACAGAGTACGATGCTGTAAGAAAACAGTTGAGAAACTGCCATGAATATCCGACACAGTGAAAGGAGAGATCGGTGACTCCTCCCGATATAGCTGAGAAGATCTGCCATATATTCGCATTAGTTGAATTAGGGCTAGTCCGTCGAGAGATTATATATATATATATGCATCGAAAAATGTAACATAAGAAGGTGCAAACATAAATTGCTCACATAAGGTGAACACCATGATATTTCTCTCTCTATATATATATCTTATAAAATTATAGAATGTAGCATAGGAGGCTTAAAAGTTAAAATGTTGTCACGTGTCCAACAATTAGTTATTAAAATATATAAAGGAAACATTAAAACCACTCACTATCACATGTGATTCTACAATAACCATCCACTATCAAACATAAAATTTAATATTTTTATCAACATATAATAATTACAGATATTTAATGTGCATTGCACGGGTAAAAACTAGTATATATATGTATATAAGCGTACCATTAAGAAAAGCGCTGCCCAAACTCCGTTGTCGTGGCGCTTGCCGAATAGGTACATTTCGCCGCTCGCAGTTATCACGTTGGTTACGTTCTTCAATACCGTGACCATTGCGACGTTTATGTACTTCAAACTGCGGCGTAATTTTATTTTTTTATTTTTAAGGCGTCGGTGCGATTGAGATGGAAAAGCATTAAAAAAAGTCGGGCACCTAAACATGCTAGTGGCGAGCATCCCGACAAATATGAGATTAACTGGGAACCATACGCCGATTAATTTCCACGTCAGCGGCTCAGTGGCGATAATCCCGAGGAAACTCAGAATGGAAACGCTGACTACACAGACGAAATTCTGCACGAACGAAACGTCCTTCGTCGGGTTCATAAACTATTTTTAAGGCTGAGTTTGGTATGCAGGATTCGTGGAAACGCATCGAACAACGGTACTTTGCGCTTCAACCGTTGTACCTCTCACACCTTTCCTTTCCTTTCCTTTAACTAAGCGCATTCAGCTTACCAAACGCAGCCTAAGAGAAATGCAGATGAAATCTCTACTGAACCGAGAAGGGGGAACAAACAAAAAACCTGGTATAGCATCAAGGATACGCCGGCGTTGAAATTGTAACTCGAGAGGACGAACTTGTTGACGAGAATCATCCCGCAAGAAGACAAACAATACGTAACCCCAGATAATAACGCCTGATTACGCCTTCGTCTTGTGCTTTTTTTAGTTATCGGCGGCTTTTCTCTGTCCTTTTCTGTCAAACCGTCCTCCACGTCGCTCTCATGATCGTCGTTTGTAGTCTTCATCTTCGGCAATTTTGGACTACAAATACGACATATAGGATTCAATCTTAAGGATTCGTATAAAATGGAAAGAGACGCACATTAACCCAAGCTTTATTACATCACAAAAGAGGAATGAAGAAGCTTTACTTATATCATTCAGAAACTCATAGGAGCAACTGCGAACTGACTGAAAAGGATCTCTCGGACAGAATCTTTAAACTGCATTATTGTAAGTAATCTACCAACCAAACTCACTCAATCAACACACTGTTTCAAAATGATAATGTCAGCTATATAACATTACCTTGATTGAAATCATTCAAAAAGCATACATAGCTAGAGAAACAACTGAAGATACTTCTGCCAGCTACTGATATTTTCTTCTTGTTTTTTTTTTTCAATCGATGAGCGCAAAGGAAGAAACCCAGTTGCTGGCTTTGTGTAGATGGAGCCTCAAAAATATCAAATGGGAGAAGAAAACTAAGCCAAAGTGCCCCCAAGGTAGAAACTTTCTTCTTGTCTTCAGCGTTCGTTCAATATTCGACAAAATTACAATGTAAGCCCAGGAAGAAAAATTGCATGCTTTTTGTCCCCATCAAGTTCTTACCCAATTTTCTACACTTAAATCTCAATAAATTGTGCTAATAGAACTTGGTTACCATACCACCAATCTTAGAACTTTCAACCCTTTCGATCGACTGAATGTTCATACTCATCTATATGAACGATTTTACACAACCCTTACATCATCGATCTTCCTCGTCATCGCTATCAATCGTCGATCTCCCATCATCGTCGAAAAGATCCTCGGGCGCATCGTACACGACCATGCCAGGGAAAAGCTCGACGAAATCGTCCTTCACTTTTTCCCTCAGTTCGGGATATGGGATCAAACCTTTGAGTATGACTCTGTAGGGCAACGACAAAGGCACTTCGGGCGAGCACCTCATTTCGTCGTATATCCTCATTGCTTCGTCGGGCGACCCACCGTCGAGGAAAGCCCTCACAAGATCGCCGAACGTATGCTGGTCGAACAAGACTTGTTCTTTCTTCAGGTCGTCCCAAACGGTTTTCGACTCTTCGATCTTCTTGTTCCTGGCGAGCATCATGAGCATGTCTCGATAGAAGTACATGTCTGGCCTGTACCATATTTCCCTTCGGACAACATCGTAGAGCTGCTTGTAAAAGGATTCAAATCAGTGGTTGGAAAAACGTTAGATAACAGCGATTTTCAGGCTGAAAGATGAAGCTCTGATTGTTCTTTTAATATGATTTGGCCCAATTCGCCACAATTATGAAGGAGAATTGAGAAATAAAAAGGGGGGAGCTGTTCATAAATGGATTCAAAACAATGGTCGGAAGAACGTTAGAGATCATCAGCCAAGACTGTGAAGCCAGCCCAAATTAATAGGTAACAGAAATTTCAGGCCGAAAGCTGAAGCCCTAACGATTGTTCTTCGACAACTTCGTAGAGCTGTTCGTAAATGGATTCAAATCAACGGTCGTAAGAACGTCAGAGTATCAGTCCCCAACGCTTACTAGATAACAGCAATCGAAGCTGAAACCTGAAGCTCCGACGATTGTTCTTCGATTTCGCGGCAATTATGAAGAAAAAATTGAGAAGGGGTGTGACCTTCATGGAGAGGGCGACGAGGTTTTGGCGCTGAAACTCGGCGAGGACGGCGACGAGGTCCGACTTGAGGAGGCGAGACACGTGGCACCTCATGAACCGGTCGAACCGAACCGGGTCGAGCTGCAGCCGCTTCAGCTCCTTGGCGACCATTAGACCTTCCTTTCCCATCTCCTTCTTCCGACGCCATATAGAGAGGCTGGGCCTCGACGCAGCTCCGGCGATGACGTGTATTTCGCCGTATCCGTGCGGCGGTTGAGGAGGGGGCACCGTGGAACCGCGGGAGAGCCGCCGGAGAATATTAGAACCGCCTCGACGCCACCACATTGAGGTTTTCCGGCCAGTGCGAGAAAAGCGGGTTTTGTCTTCTGTGTTAAGTCGCTATTGGGATTTTGTAGTAATTTAAGAACCAGCCCATTTGTAGTAATGGTCTTTGTACACCAAATTATTTGGGCATAATTTGAGCCCAATTAAGTCTATTAAAAAATAATTAGAAAAAGAAGAAAAATAATAAAGAGAGAATGAGTGAAAGGCCAATGTTTTAGACATGATTATTGATAGAGAATATTATATAGGAAACAACATATAGTAGGAATCAATTCAAGTAACTTTTTTTTTCCTTACAACGTGATAAGATAAACATAGCGCAAAGTTTGCGGAAGAAAAATGTGATATGCAGCATTTAATTAATGCAAACAACTTGCGTACGCATATTATGGCAGACATTGAAAATCAAACACCCCTTTTACACTATTTACAATTAATTTTTTATATATTTACATATCTTGACGTGACGAGAAAGCATTTGTTTTCTTTCTTCACGAAACGGTAACATCAATTCAAGTTTTCATTGTAGAATTCCCTTATATATATTACAAATAATAGGATGAAAACTCTCGGATGCAATCACGTTTTATAGTATTTTTATAAACTAGTGTGAACATTTTGATATTTTCATACGTCAGTGATCATAAAATGTTACCGAGCTTGCAACCCGAAATTCAACGTCTCCATATAATAATATGTCTATTTGAAGTTCGTAAGACTCTTTTTTTTATACATAATCCTAAAATCATATCCAAGAAAACAACCTTTCTTTATTATATAAAGCCGATGAAAATCGCCCAAATCATATATTCATGTGCTAAAGTTATCTCACATGTCGATGCTTCAAAGACCCAACATGTCACATGAATTCTTGAATGGTAGATTTTGCCATGTGACATCCAAGATAAGCTTCTATCATATAAAATTGGGACTAACATGCAAAAGACAAGAATGTCTTTTAGTATTTAATGTCCAAAAGAGGGAATTAAACTAAAGTTTACTCTATATATTAAGATTAGGTGATGACCCGCAGTGATTGTTCCCAAAACACAAGACAAAGCAATGTCTTAGAAACTTATATGAGTGCATTAGCCGAAAGTCCGTGTTCACATTTTTATGTGGGATATAATATTATTTTTCGGCAGGAATAATTACAAAACATCGATGACATTATTATCTTTACATGTCAAATAAACACCGCCGCTTTGTTGTTTGTCCTCTTACTGCAAAAGAAAAAACATAGTAGATAAAGATACATTAATGTTACATTAGCGAATCTATGCCTAAAATGCAAGCCAAAGAATAGATACTTGTACAAAAAGGTTCGAAGAATAATATTTAAGAACTCGTGAGCTCAACACCAAACTTAAACTCAATTTGAGGAGTTCGAACCGAACATCATTAGAGCATTGTCAAATGTCAATGAGTTCCTCATTCGATTACCAATAAATAACTACCATACATAGAAAATAAATGATTAGTAAATATGTGGAATTAATTTACAAGTATAATATATATCAATGATCAGCTTGCACTCAAAGAAGCCGAAAGTTTTATCTCCTTCCGTGCTCCAAGTTCTTCAGCCGTATATTAATATATGTGAATGATGTTGACATCACAACAACAACACGAAACCTAAAGTAGTAAAACAATAATTGTTACCTGCTTAGATTCCTTGTATTTTTATGACCTTATTACATGCAATAAGTACAAAACACTGCAGCCCCCATACGATAATACACTTCTCCTCTTGCATTTTCCAACAAAAGATATGGATATCCTAATAGCTTTACCAATATAAACCATCGCTCAATGTCTAAGCATACTTGATAATGAAAGCAAGAACAACATAAAAGCCAAAAAAACCCTAAATGAAGCTAGAAATTTAGGGTTCCCCAGCAAATATATCAGATTTAACCAAAAGTTAACAGAAGTGTTAGACATATGATATGAAACAATAGGTAAAGATTCCATTTCCGACAATAATATAAGATAGCCATGCACTAGACACAAACTCTTAACTTCAATTCATGGGATTGGCATAACTTGGCCCTCCAAGCAACCCACCGCCGCCGCCGTACATACCAGGCGGAGGATCAAGAATAGGAGATGAAGATGAACCACCGTGATTACTACTGTTATTACCACCACCGAGGTGTAGTTCAGATATGTTGGGCAGTGCATTACTATTACCATCCCTTCCTTCCACGCCTTGATCGTAAAGAAAACCTTTGAAGACATGCCCGCCAATTCTTACAGAAGCTTGATATGCGTACTCATCTTCACCGTCTTCAAGCGATGTCACTCTCACGCACCTGAACACCGCCGGCGCACGCACTTGGCCTGGTAAAGAATCTTTGAAACTCGCATCTATTGCAGCAAAAGTAAGAAAATCCGACAAGTAATTGAATGGAGCCCGTGAAATTGAAATGAAGACAAAACCCACACAACGAGCGACATGAAATGATGCTAGAAAGATGCGATTTTGAGGCGTATTACGCCCGAAAAAACGAACCTTGATGGCTCGAACTAGTGTCGAAGCTCCTTTGAGGCGTCGTGTTAGAAGTCGAAGTATGAGAAGTGGTTGTCTGAGAAGCGCCGCCGAGCCTCGGCTTTTTAACGCCGGAAGCAGACTGGGAATTGACTGACCCAGCATTTGTGTTGTTATTACCGTCGACCGTCGTAGTCATGAGCTGACGCTCTCTTCTCCTCGCCGCCGGCACCCACGTGCTCTTCACGTGCGTCGCGCAGTCGTAACCTCGGCTCTTACAGCAAGTACGGCACCTTCGGTGCGAGCAGTCTTTCTTCGCTTGGTTTCCACAATCCTGACAAGTGCTCCCGCCGCCGCCGATCGAACTGCTGTTGTTGCCGCCGCCGCTGCTCGTCGACATGCTTGCGACGTTAGCCTCGTGACGATGGTGGAGATGATCGCCGAGGACGTTCATGTTTTTCGTGTCCTTGACGACGCCGTAGGCCCTCGAAGCGCCGGCGCTGTTCATGAACTGGTGGTGGTGGTGGTGGTGATCGACGTCGGGGACGGCGCCTCCGCCGATCGGCGTGGCGGTTAGGAGAGGAATCACATTCAGTGCGTGGGGATCAAAGTTGATTGTGGCGGCGGGTTGGGTGGCTGGAGACGGCGCCACGAAGAAGAATTCAGGCGGGAGGCCGCAGTTGATGTGCCTTCCCGCGGCGGAGGACGGCCAGGGGACGGCGGAGTCGGTAGCTGAAGCGCCGCCGACGGTGGCATTGAAGCCTAAGGAAAGGTCCCCCACCACTGAGGATGATGACGATGTTGTTGCTACCCAGTGAGAAGCCACAGCTGATAACTTTTGACAAAAAATTCCTTCGCTAGGTTTCTTTCTTGGGGATTTTACTTACACATTCTTTCTTTCTGCAAGTACACGCATAAGAAGACGTTATCTTTATACGAATAAATCCACAGATCACTCTACGACAAATCTATACTAACTCAAATCTCTTATAGACAAATCAAGACAAGTAAAAGGATCGATCTTTACATGTCTATTTCTGGGCTCTCGTTTTTATTACAAGAAGTTCGTCTCTATCAAGGTTAGGTTTTCTTTTCTGAGGATAAGAACGTTGTAACGAAAAAAGAGGGCAAGTGGGGTCTCACTGAAACTCTTTAAATGGCAGAGACTATAATTTTTTTTTTTTTTTTTTTGCGGACAGGGAGAAAAGATCGTAGTTTGCTGTAAGTGATAAATTTATATATATGATGGGGCCTAATTCTTCTTCTTCTTCTTCTTCTTCTCTTCAAATAGCAGCAAACTGAGCACTGTCTCCCTTTTAAATTCTTCTTATTTAAGAAGGGATGAATAAAGAAGGCAAGCCAAAATTAGTTATGGAGAGTGACTAGTGAAGAGAAAAAGTTGCAGCATATAGTTGCAGAGGACAAACAGTACAGAGATCGAAGAAGAAAGAGATGTTGCTATGCTAAAGCGTAAGCAGTAACAATTAAGAAGATTGAGACGAGACCCAGAGAGAGAGAGAGAGAGAGAGAGAGAGAGAGAGAGAGATTACTGTTTTCCCAGTTGTGTGTGGCCATCGGCTTTTTGGATTTGTATCTCTCTCTCTCTCATCATCGTCGTCAAGAATAGTTTTGCTTTATTGGTTCTTATTGTTTTTTATTTTGATTGAAAAAAAATGAGGTGGGTTCTCTCTTGCGTATAGATGACTAATTGGCTCTGTGATTATTGGAGAGAGAATGTCCAAAGGAAAGTGTTTGCATGTTGTGTGCTTTTTGTACCGTGAGGTTCTTGGAAAGTTATCAAGCCCTAATTCACCAAGTTAGCTCTTTTTTTTTTATGTGATTCGTTTCATTATTTTTCGTCCATTTTCACATCTACTTTTTAATGCTAAGAAGATCATGAGGTAGCAGCATGTAATACTAATAGTAAGAGAAATAAAATAATCTCATTTTGTAATGCTAAGAAGGCTAACCTCATTTGTAAAAGTGGTTGGATTCTCTATCATGAGAGAAATAAATAATCTCATTAGCCTATTTATTTAAATGGTATGTTTTCTATTAATAGCAACAGTAAAACAAAAGGATGCCAAACAAGGCATAATATGTCGCGTATTATATATTTTATGTGAGATTATGTTAGGTTTTCATTGTACAATTTAAACTCCATGAAAATATTTAGGATGTACACACACACAGTCTCTTTGAATGTGCAAGTCACTTTCACACGTTTAAATCCAAGATTTGTTGCATTTCCACCGCCCATGCTTCTGCAAATAGTTGACTACTATCGCATGAGGATATTGAATATATCTTACACATTGTGTTTGTGAATTACTTTTATGCATTTATTCTTTTTCAAAAGAGGAGATGGAATTTAAAACTTAAATACTCATACTGTCTGGTTTCAATCATCACTGTATTATTTCTATTTGTGCAGTCACCAGCGCAACGAATTGAATTTGCAGGCACAGAATTAATTAATACGCAGAAGAGAATTCATGGCTTTTTAATTAAAATAGGGCTATTAGAGCCCTTATTCAATAAAATATGGCAAATGGAGAGGAAATTATTAAAATCGGGCGAAACGCGCTTATTGGACGCGACGTTGCATCCATTGGACGCGATGCGGGCTCAATCGGGCTTAACGCGGGCCTATTCTGTAAAAGAGCAATTGGGCCGCAGTTCGGCCCAATTAACTGGGCGTCGCGGATAATGGCCGCGTCGTCGCGCTTAATGGCAGCGACGACGCGTTGCTTAAAGCCGAGCAGCCTCTTTTCTTCCCCATTCTTCCTCCTCTCCTCCCCTCGATTCCTCCGGCGAAATCTCGGGCGATTGCTGCGCGTTTTAGAACAGTGATAGATCCGTTATTCCCCATCTTCGTCGATTAAGCTTCGTTTGGTATGAAACTCCTAATTTGTTTAAATCTTGTTTTTTATGTTTCGTTAGATTTCGTCGAATACTTGCGTTTATGTTTGTGTTTTGGTATAATTTATGCTCTAGATATTATGTGTTGCTTAGTATGTTGATTTAACACGTTAATTTTTATAATTGGTTCGATTTAGAAATTTTCCCTAATTTAGAAACCTAATTTGAAATTAGGATTTCTAGGTTATTTGATTCGATTGTTAGTAAATGAGTCAATTGTTTGTTTATTGTTATTTGTTGGGATATTGACTTTAAAACGCTAATTTAGGATGGATACGTACGAATATTACGGTCCGATCGACAGATCACTTCTGATATTCCAGGATAGTCATCGTTGTAACGATGTACTATCCAATGCTGATGGTGCCCTCGACACGCCTTTGACCGTTAGGGGTTTGGAGAGCGTTGTCTGGGGTAAGCTTTCACGATCGGTGCGGTTGCACGGTCGTATTATGGAGAGGTTGCATGCCATGTCCTTCTACGGCGTGTATAGTTGTGGATCTCAGAAGTTAGATCCACACTTGATCACGGCCCTCGTAGAGAGGTGGAGGAAGGAGACGCATACGTTCCACTTGCCTGTGGGTGAGGCCACCGTCACTCTTGAGGACGTCAGTGTGCTGTGGGGACTCCCCATTGATGGGCACTCGGTCAGTGGTGTTATCCAGCACAGGACGCAGGATCAGTGGCTCGATTACTTGGAGGAGCTCACTGGTTACAGACATGCTGTGGGGGGCGTACACCGGGACGAAGGTCAATGTAATCGAGCTCGTTGTCGGGATCCAAGAAGTATGCGAGCTCGGCATCACTAGACACTATTAGGAGATTATGATACTGTCGTGAGTGTTGATAGTGTTCGTTCTTCACTCGAACTATTAGAAAGAAAGCATTGCTGTCGACGAAAGTCATGTCGTACAGCATACTAAGAAATTGATCGAACTTGGTATCGCGATGAATTCGTCGATAACCGATGGGTTGAAGACTATACTGTATGGTGTTTGATTCGTGTATGATTTCACCGCCATAATAAACAACTACTTGAATTTTTCTAGACACCATATTGGATATGTATGAAATTTTATTAATTAACTTTCGAAACATTGAGCGGCTTAAATAGGAAAATTCGTCGAGGGTACAGAGCGCGTCGTCGCGGCCATTGGATGCGTCGTCGCGTCCATTAGGCGCGACGAGTAGTGGCCCATTAACTTAGTGGGTTTAGTGGCGTCTTTAGTGGGTTTTTAGTGGGCTTTGGGTCAACGTCGCGCCCATTAAACGCGTCGACGCATCCATTAACCACGACGCGGGCCATGCGCGGGCCCAGCGGGGCCCCCCTTCCTTCGTTGATCTGCCACGTCACCGTCGCGTCTAATAGGCGCGACGACGCGTTTAATAGGCGCGATTCACTCGATTTTAATAATTTCGGTCTCATTTGTCCTATTTTATCTAATTTGGGTTAACATAATCCTATTTTAATTAAAAAGCCAGAATTCATATTATTTATTTAGGGTTCATAAGTAAGTGGGGTCCTATCTTTTGTGGGTTTTCTTTTCTTATTCTTGACTGTCTGTTGTCATTTTATAATCCTTCTAATAAGGTAAGATTAGAAAAAAAAAATACATATAAATGGTTTCGACCCTACATTTTAGGCTCATTTCCACCTATTCATTGGTGATGAAAAACCAACTTATTATTACATAGTCACGCTAAGATACATTCCAAACGGGCACTTATGTGAATTAAATATTAGTTCGTAGGCTGATCATTTCTTAAAAAGGGTTTCTGTAAAGTAATAAAATGACATCTTGTATTCTACAAGTGTCTACTAAGCACCTCATTTTAAATTGGTTTTAATGAGATGGTTTTACTATAACATGGTTAGGGACATGGTTTTCCTAATCTAGACAACAGATGGTATATCAAATAAGAATTAGTTATAAAAATTCATTTGCCCATGATTAGCGTGCGCAAGATCGATCATTAATTAATTAATTAATTGACTTTTTGTTCCAAAGTTTGTCTTTATTCTTCTTTTATTTTCTTCAAGGCTATCTAGTGCAATGAGCCTACTATAGAACTCTTTGTCAGATTGTGCCCTTTTTTCTATTTATTTTTTATATATATATTTAAGTTATTTAATTGAATTAGCCTCGACTTACGAGGATGGATGTCTCGAGCCCAACGCTCAAGGTCTTGTCCGCAGAAAAATGGTAAGTTTTGAGAGAGCATGGTTTTTAGTGGCATGCCCCGTTCGTTTTATTACGCCAAGATTTACTACCGTCCCGTTATTTTTATCGGTGGGCACGGATATTAAGGTGTTATTATTATAATAATATAGTACAATGAAAAGGTAATAAAGTGTATATTTTGACACGTCTTTTAAGAATATTTAATATTATTATATTAATTCTTTGTGATAGTTTTTCTGCTAATAAGGAAATGTGATAAAATTAGTGGGACGCCCGAAATGACAAAATGTGATAAAATTAGTGGGACGGAGGTAGTAATTATTACATAAACATATTATCCAAAAATTGGAGTATACCCAAATACATTGGATTATACCACGATAAAATAAAATAGTACTCCCATTGTCCCAAATGATTTTGGATATTTGAGAACTGTCACGGAAATTAATAAATTGAATATTTGAACAATATAGTACAACTAAAAAGTAAAAAGTTGTATATTTTGACACGTCTTTTAAGAATATTTAATATTATATTTATTGTTTGTGATAATTTTTTTTACTAAATAAGGAAATGTACAGAATATATAGGGCGCTCGATTTAGTAAAATGTATAAAATGATTTGGGACGGAGGGTATACTTTATTTTTATGTCCGATGTGTGTGCTTAAAT
The DNA here is from genome assembly GCA_027422505.1 of Craterostigma plantagineum. NCBI lineage: Eukaryota > Viridiplantae > Streptophyta > Magnoliopsida > Lamiales > Linderniaceae > Craterostigma > Craterostigma plantagineum. The sequence continues at coordinate 399,932 of JAPQWV010000229.1, forward strand.
ATAATGATACTGAAATTAATTTAAATTTCGGAGTTATAATTTTTAGTGTTTAAGATGAAATATAATTTAAATATATAAAAAGAAACTTAGTTGTAGAGACATAAGTACATTAAATAAAAAATTAAAAGTGATATGAAAATAGAGATTAAACTGCAATTACACCAACTTGTGACAATTTATATCCACCCTAAAACATTTAATATACTTGTAGTTTTGCATACCCATAAGTTACTATATAATATTATGTATATTTAATTATGAAATAATAATACTAAAAATGAAAGTTGGAAATATAAAAATATTGTGTAGTAGGTGGTTTTTAAAAAAACAAATTGGCTCAGAAATTTGGGTGCAAATATACCAAACTCGATAAAATTTGTCATTTTCTTTTTTGAAGGCGATGAATAGATAGCAAATAGCAAAATAGTGAATTCCTCTACGCGGAATCACTGTGTTTGTGAAAACTGGGTCCCACGGAGATCGATCTAATTACATACCGCGATTTTCTCAGCCGTACTCCCGCACGCGAAAGGGCGTCGGTGTGTGCCACGCGCCTGATATGTGGCATGGGCGGGCCGACAAGAGCAAAATCATATTCGGGCCGAGCTAAACTAAGAACGATTTGAATATGGGCCGGGCCTGATGAGCCCAACGGACAAATTAACTGAGGTAACGAAACGATTCCACCTCGTCGACAGGTTCCACTCTGAGAAACGAATCTTTTCTTTTTCCCCGAAAATGGCGTCTTCTGCTTTGTCAAGAATCACTAATCTCCAAAGACAATTCAACCCATCGAATCACGGTTCCAAGGTAGTATCTCGACGGAATTTCTCTCCTTTTTTTCCTTTCTAAGTTTACTTCGTAGCTACTATAGTAGTGTCGTGGAGTGTTGGAGCTGAACTTACATGATCGATGATTTAGCAAGGATTCTGTGTTAGTTTTTAGGTGAGGAAAAGATTTTCTCTGTAGGTGAGATGCTTGTAGTTACTGAAGATCACTGGCTTATACCTAATATCACACTTCACTTGCTGATTGGCGAGGGGAACTACATACTTTTTATTGTTTATATGACCAATTAACGAATTTCCATTTATGTTTTGTGTAGAATGGAAAGGTGAAGCTATCTGCAGAAGTTTCTGTGGCTTTATCATGTGGGAAACCTGTGGTTGCACTTGAATCGACCATCATTTCTCATGGTATGAATCGTTCCATACGAAAAGAAGTGACATAAAAATCTCTTCGTTTTTTAGTGTATGTTTTATGGGAATCGTGTGATGCTCAATACGCTGATGTTTAGAAGGGACTTAATGCGTCTGATTAATTGCGTAAAAAACACTTAATGAGTTGAGAACTTTACCGTATAGTGACGGTTCTAAATATGCGTTCATTAGCAGTTCGATATTACTAGTGAGTTATAGCTTCGAGAGGGCTCGTTCAATACTCTCCAAGTCTCGGTGCTTATCACCATCTTATAGTTTCAGTGCTTACTTTTAATGATGAACATAATCTGAAATTTTGCAATTTTTTTTCCTTGCGTAAAGGAATGCCATATCCTCAGAATCTAGAGACAGCTAAAGAGGTCGAAGCAATTGTGAAGAAGAATGGAGCAGTACCTGCAACTATAGCTATCTTGGACGGTATACCATGTGCAGGTCTTTGTTTACACCTGTATTCACCTTTCGATATGAGTTTCTTGTCCATCAATTTTCTGTTTGGTTCATAGGATTATCATTAGCTTAATGTGGCGTTCCCTCAAGAACTTAAGTTTCTTCTTCTTGTATGATATATATCTATATATTCAGGTCTATCCAATGAAGAACTAGAGAAGTTGGCTGTTCTAGGAAAAAAGGCTCGGAAGACAGCAAGGAGGGACATTGCACATGTTGTGAGTATTTATGTCTACTACACCTTCTTTTCCGCCTATATAACTCATAGAACTATGCATACATATCAGAACTCTTATTTATATCATGTATGTATTTTTTCTCAACATTCTCTGATTTAACTCAACATAAAAAAATATCATAATTTATAGCAAGCGATTAACAACCTTTCCAGGTGGCTACTGGGGCAAATGGTGCAACAACTGTATCAGCGACAATGTTCATTGCTTCCTTGGTAACCTTATTACACTTACACGCTTTAAACGTATGTTCAATTACAGTACAAATGACAAGAGTTTTGCAGGTTGGCATTCCTATATTCGTGACTGGAGGTATCGGCGGGGTCCACAGATATGGCGAGAGTAGTATGTACCCCTACATTTGACACATTATTTCACGATTATTTAGACCAATACTCATTTAACTTATTCCCTCTTTCCTCTCATTTTTAATCTTTTTCATTTTGTTTGAGATACAAGACTGACACTACTATTGCACGGTTGTGTTTCGTTTTTATTTCCTCTTTCTTGGTGTTGTCTGAGTTACATGTACTACAGTCAATTAAGCTGAGAGCGAGGTTAAAAATTCGTAATTTGGAAATTCTCTCTGTTTTGAAAGCTAAGCCAATTATGATACGATCTTGATTAATTTCTTGCTTTGTATGACAGCAATGGACATTTCTTCGGATCTCACGGAGTTGGGAAGGACGCCTGTCGCTGTAGTATCCGCAGGAGTTAAATCCATATTAGATATTCCCAAAACCCTCGAGTATTTGGTAACCTCCCACTTATACTTCGAAGCTCAACGTCAGAGTTGATATGGTAGCCTTATACAAAAACGGAGCTTAAGAGTTTACCTTCGTTCATTGCTATGCAGGAAACTCAAGGAGTTTGCGTCGCATCGTATAAAACCGACGAGTTCCCAGCGTTCTTCACAGAATCGAGTGGCTGCAAGGTTATTTTTTTTTCATGATTGCCGTGTCCATGAATCATGGTTAAGAATTTTTTAACCTTTTCTTTTTCCTAAACATGAAAAAAAATAGGCGCCTTGCCGCGTCGATTCGCCCGAAGATTGTGCTCGAATAATAGGTAAAGGGCATCAACGTGCATTGCCTTGAAATACCCCGATTCGAATTTATACTTTCCTGGTAAATTTGCAGATTCGAACATGAACCTTCAGCTCGGGGCAGGAATTCTAATCGCAGTTCCAATCCCTAGAGAGCATGCAGCTTCTGGACATATTATCGAGTCTGCAATACAAAAAGCTCTCGAGGAAGCTAAGTAAGTCTCTGACTCAATGATGGATTTCCACAGAATATGATTTCTTCTCATTGCTTCATTTGTCGTATGTTGTGCAACTTGATAATGACCTGAGACTTACCCAGGGATCAGAATGTAACTGGCAGTTCAGAAACGCCTTTCTTGCTCGCCAGAGTTAGCGAGTTAACGGGCGGCGCCTCACTTGCTTCAAGTATCCTCTTTTAAATGTTAAATAGTACCGTAACGTAACTGTTTAATCTTTCAGAAGAGATGGCCATTTCAACGATATCATTGATGAAAACAGAGATTGAGCCGCGTTAGGTTTCGCTCGTGTTTTTGTAGCTTATCCTACGTTTTCTTCATATGGGATTTCTTAACAGATGTTTGTAGACATAGCTCTGGTGAAAAATAATGCAGCCGTAGGTGCTCAAATTGCTGTTGCGCTTGCTCAACTAAGGGAAGAAGAAGAAGAAGAAGAAGACAACTCTAAAGGTGACAATATCTATATAAACAAATATCCATACGATACATTCCTTAATATCCTTGTATGTCTATATATGTTTATATTTGATTATAAGGTACCAAATGGAGAAGATAGGGCATACTACAGTAACTGGGTCATGCCTGAAGATGACAACCACTGAACCTACTCACCTACTACAAAGATACTCTCTTTTATTACCTTTTCACAAAAATCAACTGTCCATGACTGCACCATCCTAAGAACTGTGGGCTTTTAACATTGAACAGTTTCTCCACCTCGTTTTTTACCCCTCGCAAAGCATAAACAAGAAAAAGTCTTTGGCTTGTGGGGAAGCAAACAAAAGCACTACACTACACCACACGGTACAGTAGTGTTTGGAAGTATGTGATTTCCTTGCATTTGTTGGCATAACCGAGGAACAAAGACTTGTGGTTACATTGTGTGTTGGCTTTGTTATTACCTGTTTGGAACGTAAAGAACCTTATAAAAGACTTGTATGCATAAACTGTCCTTGGATTCCCTGTCCGCATATTATGTTATGACAAATCATTACATGATTTGAGCCAAGCCAAGCAAAACCACACATTTGGCGATAATAACAGAGGATTTAAGATTTACAAAGTAAAACTCGAAAGCCCATTATTGATTATCCTCACGCCCTTTGTTGGGATTGGAGGCCATGTCTGCATAAACTAAGGAATCAACAAGGCATAGAAATCATCGAAAGAACGCGTAATAATGCTTCTCCCTCGCTGAAAAAAGGTGCAACTGTCAGCTGAATAGTTCTGAAACAGCTTGACATTATCTATGCATGGGTAAGGAAAAGACTCAGTGAAAATGGTTGGTATTATCGCTTAATATAACATCGATTCTCTAACGAGCGGCTAGGCACGTCGCTTTCGCTTGAACCATGTCCGAGTAGATAAAGACAAAAGTATGATATGATGTCCTAAGCTTAGACAAGGAATGAGTAAGGACAAACTTCAGAAACAGGGTAAACGAACTCTTTTGGTTGAAGACGAAGAAGATTTATTATTATATTGTGGAGTGCCATAAATGCGCACAAAATTCCATGTTCTTTACGAGGACAGACATTCACAAGTAAAAACAAGAATGCTCAATTCGTGCATTGTCTACAAAAATCGACATGTAATGCTATTGATTTAGCAACAAAGCACTGACCTTTTCTTCCATGGCAATTTAAAAACCTCCCCTGCCTCTGTAGGAGGAATTATCAATGGATTTCTTTAGCCTTGGTTGAGGTTTTTGCTGCTGTTTATGTGTTGTTTCGAGAGACAGAAGAACATCCCTTTTCTGGGAATTTTCAGTCTGTTAAAACGTATCGATCTTTGCTGCGAATTTTCCCTGAGCACAAAAATGTTGCAAGAAGAAGGGTCTTCCTCCGTAACTTCATCTTCGCCCCTACAAATATCTCCAATGGCGTCGTCATTCTCGCCGAACATGACGTCACCACGTCAATGGCGCGAAGATCTTACGGCGGAACAGAGAGGGTTACACCTAATCCATTTCTTGCTCATCTGCGCAAACCACGTGGCTTCGAACAGCCTCGAGCAGGCGAACATGGTGCTCGATCAAATCTCCCAATTAGCTTCGACCAACGGCGACGCTATGCAGCGAATCGCTTCCTACTTCTCGGCGGCTCTCGCCGATAGGATCCTCAGAAACTTGCCCGGCGTTTACAAGGCGTTCAATTCGACGAGAACGCCGTCGATCGAAGACGAGGTGCTCGTCCGCCGTACGTTCTTCAAGTTTTTGCCCTTCATGAAGGTCGCCGGCGTGGTCAGCAGCCAAGCGATAGTCGAATCGATGGAGGGCGAGAGGAACATACACCTCATCGACCTAAACGCCGACGAGCCATCGCGGTGGTGCGAGCTGATGAGAGACCTACGAGCTCGACCAGAGGGCCCGCCTACTCTGATGAGAATCACCGGCGTGAATCCGAGGAAGGAGGTCCTGAATCGGACGGCCCAAGCTCTGATTTTAGAGGCCGGAAAATTCGATTTCCCATTACAGTTCAACTCCGTCGTCTCCCCCATCGAAACCCTGGATTTCGAGAAATTGGGGGTCAAGACAGGCGAAGCACTCGCCGTCAGTTCCATCGCACAGCTCCACACACTGCTGGCAAGCGAAGACAACAATTCGATAAACTCCTCATCGTCGACGGCGCCGGCGGTTAATCCGACCACATTGAAAGACCTATTCGACAAAGAAAAGGTCCCCAGTCACGATTCTGCTTCTTCAACCCCATCGCCTTCCTCGTCGGCGCCGTCGAACCTAGACAGCTTCCTCGGCGGTCTGTGGGGTCTGAGCCCTAAGATCGTGGTGGTGACGGAGCAAGATTCCGACCACAACGGCAACAACTTGACTGAACGGCTGTCGAAATCGCTCTACTTCTACGGCGCGATTTTCGACTCCCTAGAGACGGCGCTGCCGAGGAACTCCATTGAAAGGTTCAAGCTCGAGAAGATGATTCTGGGCGAAGAGATCAAGAACATAGTAGCCTGCGAAGGTTTGGAGAGAAGAGAGAGACACGAAAAGCTCGATAAATGGAGCCAAAGGTTCGAATTCGCTGGGTTCGCCGGCGTTCCACTGAGCTACGGTTCGAAGCTCGAAGCTAACAAGCTTTTGCAGAGGTGCTACTCCGACGGGTATAAGATCAGAGAGGAGAATGGCTCGGCGGTCATTTTGTGGCAAGATCAGCCCATCTTCTCCGTGTCTGCTTGGAGATCGATGAAATGAGTGGTTGATCATTTGAAGGTGGTAGAATTCAGAAAATGGTTATATGGATGTTTGTAAATCTTTCATGAACTGTAGTGATTCCATATATCCTTTCCCATGCAAATTCTCGATCGGGCGTTAAGGGCGTGTTTGGAACAAGGATTTCAATGCAAGGAAAAAAGGTGAATGTTGCGGTACTCCCTTATCAGTGAATCGGAACATAGTGCATAGGTACTCTTCGATGCCGTGGGGACGAGACAGATGAAGAATTTTGTAATTCTGTATTGAATCTCGAGTTTCTTGTTGCTGTTGTATTGGAAAGGAAGCTAAAAGAATTATTCCATCGAATTATTCCATCGAATTCGATTCATAAAATTTTCTACAAGATACAGAGAGGGTTCCTATATATATTACACTGATCTGGGCCAAATAACTAATCTCAGCCCAATAATGAAAAATACCCGCTACTACTAATCTTACGACTAGAATTAATGAAACAGTATAGAAAAGAAGGAACATATCAACTGCAGTCATACAAGGAGCAGATTCTATATCGATTTCAACACTCCCCCTCAAGCATGGTGTCCGAACAAATCAATGACACCATACTTGTTAAGAAGATAATAGAACTGCTCCTTTCTAAGTGGTTTGGTGAGCATATCTCCAGGTTGCTCTGAAGAGGGAATGTAGGCTGTTTTTATCATCCCATCCTCGATTTTGTCTCTGATGAAATGGCAATCTACCTCGATATGTTTGCTTCTTTCGTGGAAGACTGGATTTGCTGCGAGCTGTAAGGCCGACTTGCTGTCTGACCAGACCTGCACAGGTGTTAAATTGTCAATCTTGAGGTCTCTGAATAAGCCAAGTAGCCATGTAACTTCAGATGTTACAAGGGCTAATGATCTATATTCTGCTTCAGCAGAACTTCTTGCCACAATGGTTTGTTTCTTCGATTTCCATGACAGTGTTTTAGTCCCCTAGCTTTATCAGATAGCCAGACAATGATCTTCTCGTATTTGGGCAGGCTGCCCAATCTGCATCACAGAACACATTAAGTTTAAGATCACTTGTTGCAGACAGAAGCAGGCCGAGTCCTGGTTTTCCTTTTAAGTATCTTAATACTCTGTAAACCGCATCCAAATGTACTTGTCTTGGCTTGTTCATGAACTGACTGAGGACCTGTACAGCGTAAGTAATATCAGGTCTTGTAATGCACAAATATAATAACTTGCCAATTAATCTCTGAAAACCAAAAACATCATTCAGAACAGGATCAGTTTGGGCAATCTTCTCCCTCACTATTCTGCTATTCTCTTCAATTGGGGTATGTGCCGGCTTGCAGCCTATCATTCCAGTTTCCTTCAGGAGATCAATGACATACTTCCTCTGATTCAAGTGAATTCCCTCTTTTGATCTTGCTATTTCAATTCCAAGGAAGAACTTCAGCTCCCCTAAGTCCTTCATGAGAAATACTTTGTTGAGGTAGTCCTTGCACTCAGTGATCAATGTTAGATTATTCCCAGTGATTAAAATATCATCAACATATACTAATAGAATGATAATTTGTCACCTTCCTGTTTAGTAAATAATGAATAGTCATGCTTAGATTGTAAAAAACCAAACTTACTAATAACCTGGACAAACTTATGATTCCATTGTCTTGAAGCTTGCTTCAATCCATACAATGGTTTTTGGAGTTTGCAAACTTGTTGGTTCCCCTTTTCTGAGTCCTTAACACCCGGGGGGATCATCATATATACTTCTTCATCTAAATCACCTTGAAGAAAGGCATTAGTAACATCCATTTGGAAAAGAAACCAATTAGAAATAGCAGCTATTGAAAAGTACTGCTCGAATGGTCACATGCTTCACAACTGGTGAAAAAGTCTCACGATAATCAATACCTTCCTTTTGTGTATAACCCTTAGCTACGAGTCGAGCTTTGTATCTTTAAATATCCCCATTTGATTTATACTTAATGGTATAAACCCATTTACAACCTATAACAGTCTTCCCTTGAGGTAGAGCAACTATCTTCCAAGTTCTATTAAGTTCTAGTGCTCTAAGTTCAGAGTTCATTGCTTCTACCCATCTTGTATCACCTTTTGCATCCTCATATGATTTAGGTACATAGTCTCTTGAAATGGTATCCAGATAGTCCCTGTAGTCAGGATCAATCCTTTCATATTGGATTGTTGCTGACAGGGGATGTTTTGTACTGCTAGTCATATTTGCATCTGATGCAAAAGGTGATACAAAATCAGTGTGCCAAAAAGGAGGTCTGGAAATCCTACCTGACCTTCTTACCTCTGGCTCATGAGGTTGGTCTCGGTTTGTGTCAGAATTAGGAACTTCGGTCTCTTCACCTTCTGATGGGGGGTTCTCAGGTATGTCTACTTGTGGTTGATCTGTTTCTGTACTTTCTGGTGGTTGGCCTGAATGGTTATCTCTCAGCTGCTGGTAAGGGAGGATCAAGTCATCATAATAGATCTGCTCATTATGTGCAGGAAACTCCTCCCTGTCCAGGTTAGTGGTACTAACAGCATATGGAAATATATCCTCAAAAAATATTACTTCTCTTGATACAGTAAACATTTCAGAGTTCATATCTAATAACATGTATCCCTTTTGAGTGGTGGAGTAGCCCATGAAAACACAGGGTTTGGACTTCTGTTGGAACTTATCATTCTGGCCAATAATTTTTGAAAAACATAGGCAGCCAAAGACTTTAAAGTGAGAGTATGAAGGCTTCTTACCATATAGCAGCTCAAAAGGTGTTTTTCCATTCAAAACAGGAGTGGGGGTCCTGTTTATTAGGTATACAGCTGTTTTAACAGCTTCACCCCAGAATCTGATGGGAATGTTTGAGTGAAACTTCAATGCTCTAGCTACCTCGAGTATATGCCTGTGTTTTCTTTCCACAACCCCATTCTGCTGGGGTGTATATGCACATGAGCTCTGTTGGATAATGCCTCTTGTGGCTAACATGGCATTACACTCATGAGAAAAGAATTCAGAAGCATTGTCACTCCTGATAATCTTAATTCTAGTGCTAAACTCATGCTCAGTGTACTCAATGAAGTTCCTAAGCATATTTACAACTTCTGACTTGGTTTTCATTAGCATAATCTAGCATGCCCTTGAGTAATCATCTACTAAAGTTAAGAAATATCTCTCATGATTATAAGTCAGCTCCTTATATGGACCCCAAATGTCAATATGTAACAACTCAAAGATAGAGGCTCCGGTGTGTTCTCTAACAGGAAATTTCAGTCTTGCATGCTTTGCTAAAGGACATATGGTGCAATATCTAACAGAGTCATCCACATTTAAATGCAAATCATTCATGTATTTAAACCTTCCAAATGACATATGTCCGAGTCTATAATGCCACAAAGATACATAATCTTTATTCAAACTAGGAACAATTCCTTTATTGACATGATTGCAAATACTAGAAAGTGACAGTTTGTTCTTCACTGACAGATCAGAGGCACTTGGTCTGAGAATGTATAATCCATTTTCTAGTTTACCAATCCCCCTTATCCTGCCAGTCAAAACTTCCTGCACAGTACAGAGATTATGAGTAAAGAGCACATGCAAATTTTCATCTCTTGCTAATTTAGACACTGACAGCAGATTCTGGTTGAAATCTGGGACAAGTAAAACATTTCTGAGCCTAAGTTCTTCATGAATCATGATAGTACCAGACTTAATCACTCTACTGGATGTTCCATTGGGTAGTTTCACACTATTGATTCTGCAGGTATTCCTATCAAAGCTACTAAACAGCTCAATGTTGCAAGTAATATGGTGATTAGCACCTGTATCTATTATCCAGTTTACACTAGAGTCAGAAGGTGTACCTGCATCATTACCTGCAGTATTTATAGTGGCTGAGCTCCCAATGGCCTTAGGTTCCTCAAGACTTGCACTCCTTTCAAGAAGCTTCAGAATTTGTGAGTGCTGCTCACTTGTAAAACCTTGTTGAGCACCTGATGCCTCCCCCTTGATCTTCTCATGGCCTATCTCTGGGGTTACAACATTGTTTGCTCTGAACCTGCCCTGACCTCTTCTAGCTCCTATTCCTCTTCTGCCTCCCCTCACATAGTTGGGGGGATATCCGTGGATCTTATAACAGTTATCCCTTGAGTGACCATTCATATTGCAATGGTCACAGAATGGCACACCTCTTCCAGACTGATTGCCTCCACTGGTATAATTCTTGGATGAGTATTGAGTCACGAGGGCTAAGGAAGAGTCTGTATTGATGGCTTGCAGATTGATTCCCCGTTGTGCCTCTTCATTTATAACCATCGCATAAACCTGATTGTGTGATGGAAGAGGGGACATCAGAAGAATCTGTGACCTAATGTTTTGATAGCAGTCATTTAGACCTAACAAAAACCGCATCATCTTTTGCCAGCTGCAAAAGTCCTTGTACTCCTGTCTTACTTCACTTGCAGGTGATGGAATGATTGAATCATATTCGTCCCAGAGTGTTTTGAGTCTGTTGAAATACTCGGTAACTGAAGATGCACCTTGAGTGCTTGAGTAAATGTCCCTAAACAGTCCATACATCCTTGCGCCATTGACTTTATCAAACCTTTGTTTCAAATCCTCCCAGATTTCTACCGCACTCTTATGATAGACAATACCTGAGATTAATTCTTCAGAAATTGAGCGGTGTATCCAGGTTTTCACGAGCGCATCACAACGCCTCCACTGCGCGATCAGTGTAGAATCCTCACTTGGACACTTGCAAGAACCATCGATGAATCCGATCTTGTTCTTTGCTTCAAGCGCAATCATCATTCGCATACTCCATATCTTGTAATTCTCGGATCCTTTGAGTATTCCAGTTGTTAGATCGAGGTTCGGCGTGTCCGATGGATGAATATACATCGGATCATTGAACTGCACTATTCCAGCGCCATTTCTTGTATTTGACGCGTTCACTGTGTTATCTTCATTCGCCATGACTGATTGAAATTGTTTCAGCGAGGCTCTGATACCATGAAGAATTTTGTAATTCTGTATTGAATCTCGAGTTTCTTGTTGCTGTTGTATTGGAAAGGAAGCTAAAAGAATTATTCCATCGAATTATTCCATCGAATTCGATTCATAAAATTTTCTACAAGATACAGAGAGGGTTCCTATATATTACACTGATCTGGGCCAAATAACTAATCTCAGCCCAATAATGAAAAATACCCGCTACTACTAATCTTACGACTAGAATTAATGAAACAGTATAGAAAAGAAGGAACATATCAACTGCAGTCATACAAGGAGCAGATTCTATATCGATTTCAACAACAGACGTGACATACTACGATCACGTACAGAAGTGCTGCCCTTCGTCTCGGCAATATGGAACCTCTCAACAGCTCCCGTTTTTTTATGGGGTCCTATCGGGATAGGTAGGCCCGAGCCTTTCCCCTCCCTCCATAATCCCGCAGCATGATGTCTCGTCTTTTTCACACATAAATTCTGCATACCAAACACAGTCTACAAGAATAGAGTAGGGAATTCGATTTTCCTATCCCGATGAGCTGAGACGGAGTCTATATTTTCCTATCCCGATGAGCTGAGATGGGTTCTATACTATTAGAAAATCGAGGGATCATTCATAAACCAATTAGTAATAGGAGGAGAAGACCTCTTATATATATAATGGCTCAGAGAGCTTGAATTAGTCGATGTGTGACGACACCCACTTTTAAAATCTCAACACGCCCCCTTATGTGTGGCGTGACTGCCTACACGTGGACATATGAATCGGTTGGCGGCGAGCGGAAGAATTGCTCTGATACCTATTAGAATCGGGGGGTCTAAACCAATTAGTAATAGGAGGAGAAAACATCTTATATATATCCTGGCTCAAATAGCTTGAATTAGTCGATGTGATTGTGGACGACACACACTTTTAGAATCTCAATTGTGAGTATAAGCATAATTTTTTATTTTTTTTCCATATTTGCATAATCATGGAAATAAAATCCCTAGATTATGATAATATTGACTGACGTGATTGACTAGATAATATAGGTGTGGAAGTGAGTCAAACTGACTTCCTTCACGATCGTCGACCTCTAATCGAAAATATATTCAATTAGGATTGGGCTCGAATCGAGTTCGGCTAATTCTTTAGACTCTGTTCGAGGATAAATATGGGCTTTGTAATATGGGCCGAATGGGCTTTTCTAATATGGGCCTAACCTAATGGCCCAAGAAAGTTCTTAAATGCTGCTGACGTGGACACATCTGCGGTCAGCATGGCACGACAAAGGAGACAGCTAAAATCGCACTCAAATCCCCAGCGCGAACTGATGTTTGTGTATAAAGCGCGCCTTAGTTTGTTGAGCAAGGAAAGATAAGGCATATTAACATTAACGATAAGAGAAAATCTGTGCCCGCCTATTCGTAGTATTTTCTTCTTCTTACAATGGCGCTTTGTTGTCACGTTGCGCCATCATGTTCGGCGTCAAGAACGTTCAAGGAGTTGAAACCGTCGAGCCCACTAGCTGGTTTTTCGCGTTCTCTGAGGCCAGCGGCGCGTTTTTCGGACAAGAAGAGGGGCGTGAGGATTGAAGCCGCCGTCGCGCTTGATTCTGGCAATGGAGCCGTCGGAGTTGAAGTAGAGAGAAATGAGGATGGAATTGGTACTTCGACTACCTATGGGAGGCAGTTCTTTCCTCTGGCGGCCGTTGTCGGCCAGGTTATGAAATCTAAAATCCCAACTTACGATTGCTCTGTGTGTTAAGGCTCTGTTTATTAGGTAGTTTGGATTGTAATAGACGAGACTTAAGTGTCGTCTCTAGTTTAATTTGGCATATAGCGATGAATTGCTGAGCTTTCTTTTTCTTCTCCGCTTTGTCTTTGTGATGTGGATGATGGAATATAGTTGGAATTTGTTTTAGATGTTCGAAATCTCCAATGGAGGGCTCAGATAGAGTATGCTTGATGAATCAAGTACAGAGTTTGATATTACGCGTTATTTACCGCCAAGGATATGATTATAATGCCAAGAATTCAGTAAAATGTCACAGAGTAAGACCCTATATATGTGTTCTACTCAGGAATCTTGGTATTTAGTTAGCAGTTGTGTGATTTTACTGTAAGGAAATTCCGAATAAGACCACTCCTTTTTCCTACATGCGGATTGCAGCTGCAATAACTGCTGAAGTTGCAAACTTTTGCTGTGTGTAGGATGCTATAAAGACTGCTCTTTTACTCGGTGCCATCGATCGTGAGATAGGTGGAATAGCAATCTCGGGAAAGAGAGGAACAGCTAAGACAGTTATGGCGCGCGGCTTACACGCGATTCTGCCGCCCATAGAAGTTGTTCCTGGATCTATTGCAAACGCCGATCCATCGAACCCCTATGAGTAAGATACTTACTCTTTAACTAGGCTTCGTTCTAAAAAATGGATGATGTCTTAATATACGATGATATGTTCGCAGATGGGAAGATGGTCTTGCCGAGAGAGTACAATACAATTCTGATGGTAGCATAAAGACTAAAATAATGAGGGCTCCTTTCGTTCAGGTACTTTTTTGTTCTGTAAGAAAATAGGCACAATAGGAAATAGTTCCCATTTACGTTTTTTTTCTTACAACGCTCCTTCTATGTAGATTCCACTCGGCGTTACAGAAGATAGGCTTATAGGGTCAGTCGACGTCGAGGAATCCGTCAAAAGTGGGACAACTGTTTTCCAGCCCGGCCTACTTGCAGAGGCTCACAGAGGAGTTTTGTACGTCGACGAAATCAATCTTTTAGACGAAGGCATCAGTAATTTGCTTCTCAACGTTCTGACCGAAGGAGTAAACATTGTCGAGAGGGAAGGGATCAGCTTTAGGCACCCTTGCAAGCCGCTCCTCGTCGCTACTTATAACCCCGAGGAGGGTGCTGTAAGAGAACATCTCCTTGATCGCATTGCAATTAATTTGAGGTAAGAATCTTGGTGCATATCGCCCAATGAAAGGATGGGACGTTCGTCGAATGATCAAAGTATATTTCTGTAGTTGAACTGTTTTTATAGTGATAGAAATCTGCTGCAGCGCAGATCTTCCAATGAGTTTCGAAGACCGTGTCGCAGCTGTTGATATTGCGACACAGTTTCAAGAACAGAGCAGGGAAGTGATAAAGATGGTCGAGGAAGAGATGGACACTGCTAAGACTCAGGTATTTTTACGAAAAAATACGACCACAAATGCCTTACAATCTTACATTTTTTGTCATTACAATATCATCGGGCATCTTCCTACAGATAATTTTAGCCAGGGAGTATCTCAAGGATGTGACTCTTGGCCGAGAGCAATTGAAGTACCTAGTTATGGAATCTCTCCGAGGTGGTTGTCAGGTTCTGCAATCGACTATTTATTACAATGTTTGAATCCACGAAACATCACAATATTCTGCAATCGACTGTCATTATTTATTTAAAGATGGTGAAGTGGAAACAAAAAAAATTTCGACAGGGACATAGAGCGGAGCTATACGCTGCGAAAGTGGCAAGATGTTTAGCTGCGCTTGAAGGGCGCGACAAAGTCAACGTGGACGACCTAAAGAAAGCTGTTAAGTACCATTTTCTTTATTTCTTGAACTCTGTAGTAAGATAAGATCCGTTACTTCATGTAATAACACAGCGTTTGCCCTAACCCCAAATTGAAAGGCTAATCTAACTCTTGCTTCTTTTTTTAGGTCGAGCTAGTCATCCTTCCTAGGTCGATCCTCCGCAAAAACCCGCCCGACCAGCAAAATCAGCCGCCTCCACCGCCGCCGCCGCAAAATCAAGATTCCGGCGAAGAGCAGAACGAAGACGAGGAAGAAGAGAAAGAGGTATTTTCCACAATCGAATTTTGTCTACCTATTACTTTTTCTGCAATATGGGATTATTGAGGAAAATTTCTTGCGTGAGGGGTTTTTTTGCTTGTGATTTCAGGACGATGAAAACGATCAAGAAAACGAGCAGCAAGAAGAGCAAGTGCCCGAAGAGTTCATATTCGACGCCGAAGGTGGAATAATGGAGGATAAGCTTCTGTTCTTCGCACAGCAGGCGCAGAGGAGAAGGGGAAGGGCGGGGAGGGCTAAGAACGTAATTTTTTCTGACGATAGAGGACGATATATCAAGCCAATGCTTCCAAAGGTTGAAAAAAAATCTAGCTTATTTGCTCTATTAGATTTGTCTTAGATCTTTCTACGTTTTGTTTTTATATATTGTCTGTTCGATCAGGGCCCTGTAAGGAGGTTGGCCGTCGACGCAACGCTTAGAGCGGCCGCACCTTATCAGAAACTACGCAGAGAAAAGGACGTACAAAAAACTAGAAAAGTTTTCGTCGAAAAGACGGATATGAGAGCTAAAAGAATGGCCCGAAAAGCTGGAGCGCTGGTTGAGTTTAATTTTTGCTTAAAATAATACGTCTCGGTTTTTCTTTTTCGAAATAATGCGCTTGTCACATACATATATATATATGTGAGAATTCGAAGAAATTTGATATTCGACATTGCGTTGAACAAATATGCAGGTAATATTCGTCGTCGACGCCAGCGGAAGTATGGCGCTGAACAGAATGCAGAACGCGAAAGGCGCAGCTCTAAAACTACTTGCAGAGAGTTATACAAGCAGAGATCAGGTGAGAATAATCCCATTAATTAAAAAATTAAAAAATTTAGCCCAAAGAAAACGAAAAATAAAATCCTCTTTTTTTCTTTTTCGTTAAGATCTGTATTATTCCCTTCCGCGGAGACGCTGCAGAAGTTCTCTTACCACCGTCGAGGTCGATATCAATGGCAAGAAAACGCCTCGAAAGACTTCCATGCGGCGGCGGCTCTCCCCTTGCGCATGGCCTCACCACAGTACAAAATAATATCTAAATTAAATAATACGCCGATCATAATAATATTCGATTTTTGAAAATCGGAGAAAATTTTCTCTCCCCAGGCCGTAAGAGTTGGTCTGAACGCAGACAAAAGCGGCGACGTTGGGCGTATAATGATCGTTGCGATAACCGACGGGCGGGCGAATATTTCGCTGAAGCGATCCACCGACCCTGAATCTGTTCCATCAGACGCGCCGAGGCCCTCCGCCCAAGAATTGAAGGTTTACTTTTTTTAAAAAAAATCTTATGAATTATTTTTTTTTATATATTTTACATGATCGAAATTATTTTTTTTTGTCGTTAAAGGATGAGATACTCGAGGTTGCGGGCAAGATATTCAAGGCGGGAATGTCTCTCCTCGTCATCGATACGGAGAATAAGTTCGTTTCGACGGGTTTTGCGAAGGAGATAGCGCGAGTCGCTCAAGGAAAGTATTACTATCTGCCCAACGCCTCGGACGCAGTTATTTCTGCGACTACGAAGGAAGCGCTGTCAGCTTTGAAGAATTCGTGATATCGTTAAAAACGAAAAAAAGAAGGCGGAGATTCGAACTACGAAAGCGGGATTTTGTATAACGAGCGACATTGTCTTTTCGGACGATCGAATTCGAACAAATACCATGACTGTTTTCTTTCCTGATCATATTGTAAGAATCTTTCTGAGTGGTGATGTGTGAAATGGATTGAGTAATATAAACTTTTGGGTTGATTTCTTTCTTATTTATTCTTAGACGTGGGATTTTGTATAATATTTGTAATTTTATATATTTTATTTCAAAAAGTTTTTTTTTTAAAATATTAGAATAGGGGTTGTGATATACACCCTTATCGTATTTAATCTTGTATATTGTATGTTTGACGCATTGTATTATATGAACGACGACGATCATATATATTAGGGTTAGCATTAATAAATCACGGTCCCCCACGAAGAAGCATCAGCAAATTTGTATTTTTTTACTCAAATTTATTAGAGTATACGCATGTTATTTTGTCACCATTTGATGCGTATGATTTTGTTATCACATGGTTCGTTTGTGGTGTACGATGACTTCATTGGCCATACGATGCTTTTTCTAATGCATGCCCCTTCGTTTAATATAATTAATTATACCGGATGTGATATATTTGTATGTGTATAATATAAATATAACAAGATTTTAACTCGATCAAATTTGTATGCGATATGTATAAAAAACAAAATCCGGCTTCTCTCTCTCTCTCTCTCTCTCTCTCTCTCTGTCTCTATATATATATATATACAAACTCCAAACTTCGTAGAAAATATAGCGTTTTTTCATGGGTTTATTTATGGTTTCTTTTTTTTTTTAAAGAAAAACTAATAATCAAGAATCATATAGTATGCGAGATTTTTTTTTTTTTTTGAAGAGCTCGATTCATTTTTACCATACTTAATTCTTGAGAACCAATCGTTTGTTAACCCTAACCTGACCTCGTAGGGGTACCCTAGTTTTACTTACCAAGTGAATCTTCACATGGCCAGCCCAAGGTGCGTTGAAGAAACATATATGGAATCACATGATGCTTAAATAATGGAATCTTATTTGGTTTTTATTTAAAAAAAAACTTTTGAAACTGTTTTAGATTTTCCGGACACATTCAGAACTATTTTCTGAAGATTCATTCGAACGTATTATTACATACGTCCAAAACCCGTTTGTGCATGTTCATAAGTTCAAATTTGATGATTCCTCTCAGGCCAGCTTCTCACAGAAAGCAACCCTAATTTTCTTGCAGAATATGCTTAGAAAAATTCTAACATCAAAAAGGGTCAAATTGTACAGTAAATATGTGAATTATTGCAGTACTCAGGCTGGATGCTATGGACCAGCTAAAGGGTTTCTTTAAGAAAGAATGGTGGTGGAGTTAGTATCTATGGAAAATATAAATACTACTAATCAGCATCTATTCTTCTATAGTATATAGTCTACATCGTACGGAATTATAATAAACTACCAGAGAAAAAAATATCGTATCAAACAGGTACATTTTCTTAATAAACTAAAGCTCGATGGTGGTAATATAATTGGCATCAAAGAATTTTCAAAGCCTAGAGACGGTGAGTGCATGAACTTATTTCATTATTATTTGTATAGTTCATTCACGAGTAACTGTCAGCTTGATGTAGACGCAATTTGCAATCAGATTAATATTATTTGTATATCGTCTCCGATATATGCATACATAAGCAATTGTTCTTGGCACACGCATGCGATTGCTAAGTTTCACCAAAACACTAACCTCCTCACAATCTAAGTCATCGTCCCAAATGATTATTGTTCTAACATGTTCTTCGTTTCTTGCATACACTGCGCATGGAACTGAATGAACTATTTGTGGGCTTTTCCTGAAATCTTCTGTAATTATCATACTCGAGTATCCTTTCCAAGATTAAAAAATATTCACTTAGCAATTTATACTCTAAAAAATGGCCGAAAGTACCCATCTTGATGATCGCGGGACATCGAAGCTCGACGAAAATATCTCAGATAAGCGAAGCGAAAACAAGAACAAAGTTCCGTACCATAAGCTCTTTTCCTTTGCAGACAAAACGGATTATGCGCTGATGACGATCGGCGCGATCTCAGCCGTTGGCAGCGGACTGTGCTTGCCTTTTATGGCGCTGTTGTTCGGAGAATTAGCAGACGCTTTTGGTAAGAACTACGCAGATAATAATAATAAAGTCGTCCGCGAAGTTTCCAAGGTAATAATAATTACGACGATGAAACAACGATTTCCCCGTTCGCCTGAAAAAAAAAACGACGACTGATTTTGTCTGCGTTTGTAGGTGTCCGTGAAGTACGTTTATCTCGCTTTAGGTTCTGGCGCTGCGACATTCGCTCGTAAGTTTTTCGACTGTTATTTTCTCCGTTCGATTTATCGAAAAAGTTCAATTTTTTTCTTCAGAGGTGGCGTGTTGGATGATTACGGGCGAACGACAAGCTGTTAGAATCAGACATTTGTACCTCAAGGCATTACTCAGGCAAGAAATCGGATATTACGACAAAGAAATTAAGGCTGGCGATGTCGTCGAGAGGATATCGAGCGACACTATTGTAATCGAAGACGCAATGGGCGATAAGGTTCGTTCCCGCCGAAAAAAAACGTTCGTTCGATTTACCGATTCGAGGGTTTGGAATGTTTTATTTATTTATTTTTTCCGCAGGTGGGGAAGTTCATACAGAGTTTAGCTTCGTCCCTCGGGGGGTACGCCATGGCGCTAGTACAGGGATGGCTTCTGACGCTTGTGTTACTCTCTGCAATCCCCGTCCTCGTCGTCACATCGGCTTTGATGATCTTCCTCTTCGTGAAGCTCTCCTCTCGGGAAAACGCCGCTTACTCCGAGGCGGCGATCATCGTCGAACAAACCATCGCCTCGATCAGAACCGTAATGAAAAGAATCGATACTGTTGAATGACCGACCGCTTAACCTATAAGCTTAACCTCGAAGGGGAATGCATAAATTTTTTTAAACTTATATATTCTGTCTCTGTCTAGTCCCCCGTCTAGGCTGATTTCTTTCTTTACATAGCCTTAGACCTTGTAATTTTTTAAACTGGGGTGACCGCTTTTGGTCTTGACTCCTATACCATGCTGAAGCTCGCTTCACCTAAAGTATTATCTCATATTTTAAATTTATATATCGTTGTTGTATTCCTATGCAGGTCGCTTCGTTCACCGGCGAAAAAAGGGCGGTCGCCAAGTACGGCGAGTCGTTGGGCAAAGCCTACCGAGCCGGGGTTCAAGAGGGCTTAGCCGCCGGGTTAGGTTCGGGCGTGCTCATGTTCGTCCTTTTCTGCAGCTACGGTTTGGCGATATGGTTCGGCGCCAAAACCGTCGCGGACCGCGGCTACACAGGCGGGACCGTCCTAAACATAACCATGGCCGTCTTGCTTGGGTCCATGTGAGTGAGTGCGCTGTTTTTCCTCCTAACACAACAACGCCCAAAACTCGCCTCGACTCTCAACGCTTTTTTCCGTCCGTTTTTTCCCCTTTCCCGCCAGCTCTTTGGGACAAATATCACCATCGCTCAGCGCATTCGCCGCGGGCCAAGTCGTCGCTTTCAAGCTCTTTCAGACGATAGAAAGAACGCCCGAGATAGATCCTTACAGCGCGGAAGGAAAGGCGCTCGAAGACATCAAAGGCGACGTAGAACTGAGAGATGTCCACTTCAGCTATCCCGCTCGGCCCGACGAGAAGATCCTCGACGGCTTTTCTCTCTCAATTCCAGGCGGGACCACGATGGCTTTGGTGGGACATAGCGGGAGCGGGAAATCGACCGTGATCAATCTCCTCGAGAGGTTCTACAACCCGCAAGAAGGGGAAATATTGATCGACAGCGTAAACATCAAAGCGCTTCGAGTCGGTTCGATAAGAGGGAAGATAGGGCTCGTAAGCCAAGAGCCCGCGCTTTTCTCTTCGACCATTATGGATAACATAGCGTACGGAAAAGACGCCGCGTCCCTTGACGAGATTGAGAGGGCCGTTGAGGTTGCTAATGCCGCCAAGTTCATAGCCAAGTTGCCTCAGGTCTGAGATAAAGTATCTCTTTGAAAAATCCGATACGCTCCATATTCAAGCTTAAACTTTTAGGTAAAGTTGTCAGTACAACAGTCTTCATTTTAATGACGACAGGGAATGAACACGATGGTCGGGGCGAATGGGACGCTGTTATCAGGCGGGCAAAAGCAGAGGATAGCCATAGCCCGAGCGATCCTCAAAGATCCGAGGATTCTTCTCCTCGACGAAGCCACGAGCGCACTCGATGCCGGATCAGAGAGAACCGTACAGGAAGCATTGGAAAGAGTGATGGTATCGAGGACCACGATCGTCGTGGCCCATCGATTGAGCACCGTGAAGAACGCCGACGCCATCGCCGTAATCCATCGGGGAAAGATCGTCGAGAAAGGCTCGCACTTTGATCTGACCCGAAATCCCGAGGGAGCGTACGCCCAGCTCATACGACTTCAAGAGTCTTCGGGCAGCGAACAAAGTTCACGTAATAACGCGGATATCTACGCCGATTCAAGAAGAATATCGTCCTCACGAAGATCAACGAGTCGAGAATCTTCTGACAACAATAACAGCCGCCGCCTCTCATTCTCAAAAAATATCGACACCCCCGAGACGTTAAAGACAAAGAAAACGACGTCCTTCTATCGCTTGGCGGGCCTCAATAGGCCTGAACTCCTCGAGCTCATACTCGGGTCGCTAGCCGCTATACTAAACGGTGCAATACTACCGCTCTTTGGTTTCCTATACTCGAAGGTGGTCAAGACCCTCTATGAGCCGCCCGACAAGCTTCGCAAAGACTCCAAGTTCTGGGCGAGCATGTTAGCCGTCCTCGGCCTGGCCTCACTCTTGGCCACCCCTTTGAAGAGCTACTTCTTCTCAGTCGCGGGCTGTAAGCTCATCAAGAGGATAAGGCTCATGTGCTTCGAGCGGGTGGTCCACATGGAGGTAGGCTGGTTCGATCGGGCCGAGAACTCGAGCGGCTCGCTCGGCTCGCGGCTCGGGTCCGACGCGAAGTCGGTCAGAAACGTGGTCGGGGAAACCCTCGGGTTGATCGTACAGAACATAGCGACGGCCGTCATCGGGTTGGTCGTCGGGTTCGTCGGGAGTTGGGAGCTTTCCTTAATAGTTCTCGTGATGCTGCCTTTGATCGGCTTGAACGGATACCTCCACATGAAGTTCGCCGCCGGCTTTAGGGCTAACTCGAAGGTTAGTGCTTGGAAATAAAATATATAAAAATTAAAATATAATATCCCTTCAACCCTAAGCTTTTAGGCGAACTGGCCACTCAGCCTTCGTATTTTCGATAAAATTATGTCGAAACAATGAGATGTGATTCCTGATTTTATTACAGAGTTTGTACGAGGAAGCGACTAGGGTCGCGGGAGATGCGGTGGGGAATATCAGGACGATCGCCTCGTTTTCCGCGGAGAACAGAATCATCGAACTCCATCGAGAAAAATGTAAGAAGCCTCTGAACTTAGGGATTAGGCACGGAATTCTCAGCGGCGCGGGCCTCGGGATGTCGTTATTCTTCCTATATTCGACCTACGCTGTCAGTTATTATGCCGGCGCTCGGCTCGTCCGTGCAGGGAAAATTTCGTTCGGCGATGTTTTTCAGGTAGTACTTAAGACTAATTGCATTGCATCATCGTGAATTATCGTAATAGCACTGTTGTCGTTGTTGTTAAGGTTTTTCTGGGCCTGAGCATGACGGCGGTTTCGATTTCTCAGTCGAGCGGGCTCGCGCCGGATTCGGGCCGGGCCAAGGCGGGCCTGGCTTCGATCTTTTCTCTCCTCGATCAGAAACCAAACATAGATTCTACGGACAACTCCGGGATGACGTTGGAGTGCGTAAAGGGCGATATTGAGTTCAGACACGTCGGTTTTAAGTACCCGAGCAGGCCCGATGTTTGGATTTTCAGCGACCTTTGCCTGTCGATTGGGTCGAGCCAAACAATGGCGATAGTCGGGGAAAGCGGAAGCGGGAAATCGACGATCTTTTCGCTTCTGCAGAGGTTTTACGAACCCGACTCGGGCCAGATCGTCTTGGACGGGTTCGAAATCGAAAGGTTGAAGCTCAAGTGGCTCAGGCAACAGATGGGCTTGGTGAGCCAAGAGCCCGTGCTGTTCAACGACACGATTCGGGCCAATATTGCGTACGGTAAGGAAGGCGAAGCCTCTGAAGCGGAGATCGCGGCCGCCGCGGAGTTGGCCAATGCGCACGGATTCGTCAGCGCCTTACAAAAGGTCCATTGTTTCAGGCTTAACTACTTTTTCATTGGTCCTATAAGTAAGGGGGTGGCACTTTCAAGACCCTAAATTTACGGTATTGCAATTAAGAATACCAACTTTCAAAATTAAAGCAGACACAAAAGGTAAACCTAGATGTTTCTCAACTTTGACTGCAATCAGTTGGGTGTCCTAAAACTGTCATGTACGGTTCATCTTTAAAAAAATGCAACTTTAACGTCACGTAGGATTTTCCCTCAACTATTTGGCACGTGCAGAATACGGGCAATTATACCTCCGACGCACCATGTCCTTAAATTTTCTATCATGAAAATTAATGTCCTTAAACTGCAAATATGCAAGTTGAGCTCTTGAGAATGACAACCCATTAAAAGTATTTAACGTTTCAAATAAAGTACACGGCGAAAAAATTTTGACCTTACAGCCCCCTTGTGATTTCATCCTAAAACCAAGTGATAATAAACAAAGTAGCCAACTCATGTATGAATAATCTCAACGCTTAATGTATTTTTCCCCAATGTTCTAAAAAAGGGATACGACACGGTGGTGGGCGAGAAGGGAATACAACTATCGGGCGGTCAGAAGCAGAGGGTCGCCATCGCTCGGGCGATCGTAAAGTCGCCCAAGATACTACTCCTCGACGAGGCGACGAGCGCACTCGACGCCGAGTCGGAGAGGGTCGTCCAGGATGCGCTCGATCGAGCCGCTAGGGACCGCACGAGCCTCGTGGTGGCCCATCGGCTGTCCACGTTCAAGAACGCAGACTCGATCGCCGTGATAAAGAACGGAGCCGTGGCGGAGATGGGGACCCACGTGACGTTGATGGGCAAGAAGGGCGGGATTTATGCTTCCTTAGCCGCGGCCCATGATTCTTAGAGATCGTCCGTAATTACTGTACTTTCTTGATTGTTGGATTGTGGTAGTATCGTAGGGGATGTAATTAAAGGTATGGAATAAAGTCAATGAAGCGATTATATAAATGTAATGGTACTAATAATTCGAATCATTCAATGGAGAAATAAAGATCCCGAGTGGGGAGACGGGCATGCATAGTAATACTCCCTCCGTCTCGAAACTTTATGGGCATTTGGGATATGACATGATTTTAAGAAATTGAATAATTAAAATATAGTACAATTAAAAGGTAAAAAAGTGTATACTTTGACACGTCTTTTAAGACTATTTAATATCTATTCTATTTTATTAATGATCGCGACCTTTTAAAAACTGTCAATTTTGTATCCAATTTGGTGTATCAATTACACCCAAATTTTTGAGCCAATTTGTTAGTTGCTTTAAAAAAACCACCCACTACACAATATTTTTATATTTCCAATTTGTCCTTCCATTTTTATTATTATTATTATTATTATTATTATTATTATTATTATTTTCATAATTAGATATACATAATATTATATAGCACATGGGTGTGCAAAACTAATAGTTATTATATTGATTGTTTGTGTCTTTATGATAGTTTTTTGCTAAAATAGAAAAATGTACAAAAATAGCGGGACGAGCGCGATAGTAAAACATATATAAAATTTTTTGGGACGGATGGAGTATCAAATATTAGCCTTCTATTGCAAAACCTTCTCTTATTTTCAACTTTCTCGACCTTAATAATGAGTGAATGGCGTTTTATCAAGGCTGTACGGCATCACTGAGAAAACGAATGTTTAACACGAGATTTATAGGGCAATCTAATCGCAGAATCAAAAGCACGCATGTAATGAAAAAAAAACTATTTATCATGCAAGAAAAAAAAGAAAAAAGAATTGACTACTACTGGCCTGGCATACTAATGTTATTTGTATAGTTTGTCAATAGAGTTTGCTATTTTTTCTGATGATGGTGATTATCTTCTACTCCCAGGAATTTCTCTCGCTATATACACAGCTGGGAGGAGACTACTTCTTACCTTTATACATATACTCTACTCAAGCTTTTCTGCCTCAGAAGGTAAACAAAGAAAAGCACAAAACGTTTAAAAATATGATCTTTATACTGATGGAGAGAAAAGAAGCAAGCAAGAATGGTTTATAGTCATAATACCTTGCTAAAGTCTAATTCCTGCTTCATCAGCTCTACCACCTTCGCTTCAGTGGCTACAAAAAAAAAGGGTACTATGAATTTCAAAGTATTACAAGTTGAATATGTTGTACGAATTCGGATTTGTCATTTTCATGTTCAAAATAATTCAAAGGAATCGACACCTTTCAGGGAGATGGGATTCTCCTCCTCCTTCGACGTGGTTCTTGGTGCAATATTCAGTTTCCTCGGATTTCGAAGCATCTTCGCAAACGTCAACTTCTGAAACGAAAAGAAAAGAAGCTCAAAAGGCGATTGATTACACACAAAATAATAGGTAGTGAAAAAGTTGTAAGAACGATAATTTCTGAACAACGAACCGTTTCGAGCAAAGGCATCATCAACGGGAGCGACAGCATTACGATTCCTCAAATGATAGCTATTACGCTGCTGCTGATTATTCAGATCCATTAGCTGTAATTTCATCAACGTTTGGCTCCGGCGTTCGACAGCGTGGAGAAATTTAGCTTCTTGCTCGAGTATCCTCCTCCTAATCTCAGGCAAGTTCAACATTCTTGGACCTAAAATGTAATAAAGATCGAAAAACTTTAAGCACATTCGATCGAATTGAAGAGAAAAAAAGTAGCGGGATTCTCACCGACTGGTAGATTGTAGAGTTCCCGGGAATCGAAATTAGAAGGGCTTAGAGAAGGCAAGAAGTCAGACCTATCCAAGTGTTGCTGACGAAAGTGTTTCCTGTTAAAAAAGAACACACAAAATCATCACAGAATTGTACGAAAATTTAAAGGGATGTTTCGCAGGACGAAAAGGAAGAAGCATTACTTAGATGGGATTGTCCCCTTCTCCTTGTACGGTTTGACTATCACGAGAGAGTTGCAGACAAAGTGACGGTTTCCTTTCGCCAGAACGAGATTTACGGTCTCGGGATAAAAGAATTCCACGAAGCCATACGTTTTCTTGTGCTGGTGTGGGATTCTAACATCTTGAACGGGCCCGAACGTGCTTCAAGAACGGGGATAACCAATCGATACGATCATCAGTATACACGCATCGGTTTTTGATCAAGATTTCGAAGGAAGTACAGCAGAAACTAGGTTTTATTTTACCTACTAAAGTAGTTGGCAATATCGTCTTTGTCGAACATACTATCATCTGAGAATGTAAGGTAAATTTGTCGTGCACTCGAGCTCAAAATATTGCCATGTGAGGAGTAATCCCTGCTAGGCAAAGATTCGATTAAAATTTATAGCAACATTCAAGACATCCAAAGAAAAACACACTCCACAAGATCACACTGATAGCTGAACAGAACAATGCAGAAACAAGAAAATTGCCCAAATTTAACTCAGCCCAACAAAAAAGGCGAAACCTTTGATACAAGAACGGGGAGATTTTTATTTACCTAGGATTCCCATTCAAGAATCTCATGCCATTGTTGTAAGAAGAAAAAGGATTGCTGTTGTGTCCCTCATAAGAAGAACCCATCAAAGCAAACCTCTGCTGAAGAGCCTTGATTCTCAACAAATCATTAAAACCCGACCCGTTTTTACTCGGAGAACCCGCTTCATATCCCTCACCATTAAACTCACCGTGGGAGAAGTTACAAGCACTCCCTTTTCTGCAATTCCCTCTAGCAAAAAACATGCAAGGCTTACTGCTAAAATAAAATCCACCACCATTGTTATCCTCGAAGGAAGCAGCATCGTTCACCGAAGAACTCCTACGGTGAAAGGGTGGTGGTACAATGTTGTTCCCCACATCATCACCACCACCGCCGCCGCCGTCGCCGCCGTCCCCATAAGGAAAAAGCACAGAATCACTTCTCCCACTTGGGCTAATAATCGAATCCAACACCACAAAATCATCGAAGCACGGCACGTGCCCAAGACCGTTCTCACCCGCCAAGAAATCTCCTTGAAACTCATTCCCACCGCCGTAAAGGTGCAAGCCCGGCGATCCCCGACCGGGAAAGTCGCCGTCGGAAGGCGAAGAGCCATTCGACGCGGAGGCGTACGAAAAGGGCGGGGAAGGGGTTTTCGCGAGATGAAAGCCGTCGTTCGGTATCAAGACTCTCGGAGGAGCCGTTGGCTGTGGAAAAGGGTCGCCGCCGCCGCCGTTGGTGTTTGAGGTTATGGCCAAACGCGCCTTCGCCTGGTTGATGTACGATAGCAAGGCTACGTCAGAGAAGAAGGCTAATCTTATCATCTCCTTGTCACCTTGGCCTTGTACCATTATGTAGCGCATGATCCTTGTGGCGTTCTCAGCATCCAATCTTTGGATGTTCGACATCACTCTCTTGGTAGCCTCTTCTGTGTCCATGGAAGCTTTTGCTTTCGATGATGAGTTGCTCTCTCTCCTTCTCTCTCTCTCTCTCTACGGATTCTGCTGTTTGATAGCGAGTAAAGTCCACAGAGTATTGTGCAGAATACTTACTGGGGTTTCAAGAGAGAAAAAAAAGGCTAAAGAATAGGGGTAATACTTAATAGGGTTTAAAGCGAAGTGATTAAAACTTAAAAGAGCAAAAAAAGAAGGCCTCATCGAAACTTAAATTTTAAATTTTACACCCGATAACTATTATGGCACAATTTATAGGGTGTAACATTTATACACAATGATGTTTACACATAAATACACATTTATATAAATATTTCGCAAATCAGAACCCTGTCAATTTTTTTTTATATGCAGGTGCCTGTCATAATAAAATTTTTGCACATTGCTACCCGTTCCGCCGCAAGTACGTCATGGAACACATTTAGGTACCATATGGAAACATATTGTGGTACGTAATACAGTGAGAAAATAGTACATCATATAACACACATTAAGGTACCATATAGACCGTATATAGGTACCATATGTGAGTACCATGTATACGCATGACGTGATACTTAATACACAAACAGAAATGTAAGTCAAGACTGGGAAAATGGTACACACAATCGAACGGTTACTTATATAAAAATTTTTCGGACATCAGGTCTGACATGCAAATTTTTTATTAAATAAATCAGTTGGATTATTTATATATTTATATAGATGGCCTTGATGAGCAAAGCAAGAATCTTCTGAGGCTAGTAGATTGTGTTGATGGGGAAAGTAAATGGAGGCACATTGAAAAAGATTTATGGAGCAATTATTAAATGATTTGCTTTATTTTAGTTTTCTTATATTTTGTCTAGTTATGTACGTCCTTTGGGATTTATGACTTGGAGGTATTTCTAAAGTAGCTAAAAAAAAGTAGATAAATTACTTGGATTGGACCATGTGATATGATTTAAATCACCGCTTCCATATTTTTTAGTGTTAATTATGATTCGGGCCTCATTTCAGTTTCAAAATCGGATTCAGGTCTCTGTCAGAAAATTTTTAGTTTTAAGGATCTGATTTTTACAGTACCACTTTATTGTTCTGCAGTACCACTTACTTGGTTTGCAGTATCACTTCATTGTTATGCAGTACCATTTTATTGTTCTTCAGTACCATTTCATTGTTCTGCAGTACCTAGGAAGGCAACGGGTCGGGTTTGGCTAGACCCGGGACCCGACCCGAATATTTATTAGCGGACCCGAGACCCGCCCTGCCCCGCCTCGGGTCTGGACCCGCCCCACCCCGGACTGGACCCGAACGAATCGGGTCTGACCCGCCAGACCCGGATATATTATTTTTTATTTTTTTTAATTTTTTCATTTTTTAAAAGAGAAAAATAGAGAAATGCATTTCTTGAGACTCGAACCCACGACCTCACCTTTGTAATACCAAACTTCTACCATTTGACCAACAGATTTTTTATTCATAATATAACAATAACACTATATAACTTAACTACGAAATAAATTATAATATATAAATATTTTCGGGGCGGGTCCCGGGTCGGGTCTCGGGGCGGGTTTGGCAAGACCCGGGACCCGCCCCGGACCCGGCCGGGTAGAAAAATTTAAATCCACGACCCGCCCCGTACCCGATTATTTTAAAAATACCCGGCCCATTAGGGGCGGGTTCGGGGCGGGTCCGCCGGACCCGACCCATTGCCATCCCTAGCAGTACCACGTAATTATTACTGCAGGACAATGAAGTGGTACTGAAGAACAATGAAGTGGTACTGCAGAACAATGAAGTGATACCGCAGAACAATGAAGTAGTACTGTAGAACAACGAAGTGGTACTGCAAAAATCAGGTTCTTACAACTAAAATTTTTCTGACAGTGGTCCGAAACCTAAATAAAACTTATGTTGGGGTCTGACATCAAATTGCCTCAAATTTTTATTCATATAGAAGTACGAATACTTATACGCAATGTTGTAAAATACGCAGGCGGTCTCTAGGCGGCAATTAGACGATTCACCTATTTTTCATCAATATTGCAAGATATTTGAACACTTGAAATATCACATTGCTTCAAAGCTCAAATCATAGATGGAAATACGTAGAAATGCTAAGAGGAAACGCTCAAAATATATAAGTCATACAAAAAAACTGCAAACCCAATAATAAGTCATAACAATGTTGCCATCTTGAAAAGAAAACACGTACAGAAAAGCAGCAAACCCAATAATAAGTCACGACAGCAAT
The DNA here is from genome assembly GCA_027422505.1 of Craterostigma plantagineum. Taxonomy (NCBI): domain Eukaryota; kingdom Viridiplantae; phylum Streptophyta; class Magnoliopsida; order Lamiales; family Linderniaceae; genus Craterostigma; species Craterostigma plantagineum. The sequence goes on from JAPQWV010000229.1 coordinate 429,595, forward strand.
GTGCAAACCCACTCTTGCTGTGATTACGTTCATATTCTGAAATGGAATTGCAGATACAGGCTACTACAGCACAGATTATAAATCTTCGAGGCTACACTACAACACAAATAAATTATAAATCTTAGAGGGATATAGTTTTCTTTAGAATCTAACCTTAGCTCTCTCTTAATACTCCCTCTGTTCTATAATACATGTCGTTGTAGATTTTATTTTTGTTTTTAAACACACGTCGTTTTACGGTTTTCAAGATAAACAATATTGATTATTTCCAGTTTTACCCCTATATTTAATAGAAATTGTTAAATTAAATTAGATAACATAATTAATTAAGGGTAAAATGGAGATTTTACTTTATTTCTTAATATGCGTGTAATATCCTTAAACGGTATGTATTTTGAAACAGAGGGAGTATTTCCTATGATGGACGCATTTAACATTATAAAGGAGAGACAATTATTTGTTGTTGATCTCTTCAACAATTATTTGATTTCTTTTTTCGGAACGGTAACTTTGAATTTAATAACTACAAATATGCACTAGCTAAATAGCCCGAATGGATCTCTACATTAACATTTGATGACGGTAGCGAATAAAGGCTCACCGACGAGTAATAACAACCAAAACAACAACAAAATAATCGAAAGAAAATAAAATTCATGGTTTAGAACTCACAAAATGCTACTCCCTCCGATTTATTTACATGTCGTTTTAGCTCTCCAATTTTGTTTCTAATTAGATGTCGTTTTACAGATTTCAATACAAATATTTATAATATTTTCAGTTTTACCCTTTTTTACTCTTTTCAATTAATAAATGAAAAGTAAGTATGAAATAGGCTTAAGCAATCAATTAGGATATATTAGACATTTTATTCTATTTTTTAATATAAGTGAAAAAACCTTAAACGACATGTAAATAAAATTGGAGGAAGTATTAAGCTAAATTTACAATATTCAACAATTATTTGATGGAATCCTAGTTTTCCGCAACTCTTGATATAGATAGAAAATTACGCCAGTTAATTAAGCTTTGTATTATAGAGAATAATTTCAATCTTCCCAAGAATGTCTTCAACTTACCAGGGAGCGAGCGACGAAGTAGGTCAATATTGCCATATTCCCAAAACCTAATTACGATTACGAATTGATCGTAACAAAACCATCAAGAAGTTCTAACAATCTTTCAAGAAAGCATTAACATCATCACTAAAAGAAGCTCACTTGCCAAGAATTTGACGAAAAAATAAGAAGAAAAAAAAAGAAAGCACGATATAATATTAATATGGGACAATGGATTCTATGAGTTCTTGAAGTGGGGCAAGCTCCTTCTTGTCAATCAGAGAAAATTCCTGCAAACAAATAAAATTCCAAACGTGAACGAAGAACAAAACCTATCGTTCGTCCAACGCGAGAATAAATCTTCTCCGTCGAGTTCGTTGGGATGGGAAAAAGAAAATTCTTACACAGGTGAAAAGGATGAAGTGTTTGAAGCAGGTATTCAAATGGGCTTCCTCCTTAAGACTAACGATCTTCTGAAAATGAGAGTGGTAGATATGGGCATAAACACGGAAAAGGCGTTTGAATATAGTCTTGACGACTTCCTTGAAATTCGAAGGAAAGGGTGCCCCTGAGAATGTAATGAGGATATAAAATTTAAGACAATGGTCTATGATCTAAACTGCTGTAAGGGTTCTCGTAGAAAGGCTCATTTCACATAAAATGTGACACTAGCGTCGTTATTACCGAGTTTTTGGGGAAATATGGACTCGTCGTCTAACTGTGTTTCGATCCAATCCATCAAATATTCAACGTACTTAGGTGCCGAAACTTCGATTGGTTTCTTTATCTGTATGCCGTCTGCCCATCTGTACTCATATCTTCAAACAAACGAAAAAAAAAAAACAATGGACATTTCGCAAAGTTCGTATATTCGATAGCAATGGCATATATGATAGTCGAGTATAAAAGGCACAGCAGATTACATACTTGGGACCAGCAGACATTGTAGGGCAATTTTCTGGCGTACAGAACTCTGTTAATGTACCGTATAGAAGATTCACCTGGTTGAAGAAGTCCACAGCTGAAAATGAAAAAGAAAAAAAGAAGGAATCGTTATTTTTCTTGGATCGAAATAACATGAAAGGGGGACATTGATAGTTAGATAGATTACTGTTGACAGCAAGCCATTCGTTAATGTCCTCCCCGGGAGGTAACCGAACAGCTTCTCTCAAGTTTCCACTGCCAAGAGTAGCATCGATGTGTTTTCTAAGCTGTGCTCCCTATACATAAATCGAGGAATGTTTTTTTAGAGATTTTTAAGCGTGTTTAGATCACGGAATGAGCTCAACGATTTCACACCCAATATGCAAGAAAGATTGGGAAGGAGAAAAGGAAAGAAATAGATTTCACACACGAGCTATGGATCAATGATGAGATATCTACCGAATTGACATTGAAGCTTCACATGGCAGACATAATAAACATAATAGAATTTATGCAGGGAAAGCTTAAACAACAATTCAAACAATCACAGCCTCGCAAGATGATCGAAGTTCTTCGAAGGGATTCAAACGTAGTAGAAAAAAAATCAGCGGCAAACAGAAAATTCACCTTACTCCCCGATGGAGCACTTTTCTTTGGCCTGAAAGTTCTTTGATTCCTGCACAGAAACAGCAAAATTAAGTATCAATTCGAACTTAATTCATGAGCAATACAGCGATTGAAGAAATCACACGAAAAAAAGCTCGACCCCCGCGAAAAGATAATCAGGATAAGGGGGGCAATCGATCTAAACAAAATCGCAACAGAAAGACCAAACCCAGCTCGAAACAATTACGGGTCGCGATCGAATTGAGATCACAGCTCCGAATTTAATCACGATCGATGATTAAATAAGAAATGAAAAAAAGCCATTGGAGGAGTTCACCTGCCAAGGCCGAAGAGACTCATGGCTGCGAGCGTCTTCTACAGAGGAGGAGAAATCGATGAATCAATCTACAGGGAAGCGAATAAAAGCAATAATCTTTTACGATAATTTATTCCTCGAATTATATAATATCATGGGAGTAGAATATGTGCGTGCTATGCTATGTGCGTCTGAGATGGTGGACAGCTGTCGTACGTAAATATGAGTGCACAGTGTCAAGAAAAAAAGCTGTCTTGCACTGACTTTGCGATCCAATTATCTCACTTCATATTATGAGAATTGTTATAAAATATTTATATGATAGTATGAATCTACGTTGGATTTCAAAGAGAATTGTATATTTTTCACTTTAACTTACTTACATGCAAATGAAAGGAGCATGCCTATTTATAAGCAAAACATCAACTGTAATATTAAATAAGTATGGTCTTCCATACCCACTTAGTGGACATCCACAAATCTATATAATATTTATAATACTCCCCCTTGGATGTCCATGTATTTGAACCACTGCCAGACTATATAACTGCCTCGTTAAAAACCTTATTAGGAAAAATCCAGTGGGATAAAAACCTAATGAAGGAAAAAAGAGTGCAGCGTATATGTCTCCCCCTGATGTAAACATTACTCAAGATCTTTGAGCCTCCGGAGTCCAATTAGATCTACAAGTTTTCCGAATAGTCTTGGAGGTAGCGCTTTTGTGAATATATCTGCGAGGTTGTCACTTGATCGAACTTGTTGTACGTCAATTTCGCCGGTCTTCTGAAGGTCGTCCGTATAGAAGAATTTAGGCGATATGTGTTTGGTTCTATCGCCTTTGATGTAATCTTCCTTTAACTGAGCAATACATGCAGCATTGTCTTCATATAAAATCGTCGGAGGTAATTTTTCTGATAATAACCCACAAGTTTGTCGTATATGTTGGATTATCGATCGCAACCAAACGCATTCTCTGCTCGCTTCGTGAATTGCTAAAATTTCTGCATGATTAGATGAAGTGGCGGTTAAACTTTGTTTAACTGACCGCCAAGAAATAGCAGTTCCACCATATGTAAATAGATAACCCGTTTGCGATCGAGCGTTATGTGGGTCGGATAGAAAACCAGCATCTGCATATCCGATAAGATATAACCTCGACTCGTTTGAATAGAATAATCCCAAATCAGTTGTTCCTTTTAGGTATCGAAATATTCGTTTAATACCGTTCCAATGTCTGCGAGTTGGTGACGAACTATATCTCGCCAATAAATTTACAGCGAACGCTATATCAGGTCGCGTATGACTTGTAAGGTACATTAGTGCTCCTATGGCACTAAGATATGGTACTTCAGGACCAAGCAATTCTTCATCATTTTCTCGAGGTTTGAACGGATCTTTATTCACATCTAGAGATCGAACAATCATCGGAGTATCCAACGGATGAGTTTTATCCATATAAAATCTTTTCAATATCCTTTTCGTATATGTTTCTTGACATACAAATAATCCATTCTTCAAATATTCAATCTGTAGGCCGAGACAATTTAGTCTTTACGAGATCTTTCATTTCGAACTCCTTTTTCAAACAACTCATGGCATTTGATAACTCTTGAGGAGTTCCAATTATATTGATATCATCAACACATACTGCTATGATGACAAAATCATTTCCACATCTTCTCATAAATATACAAGGGCAAATTTGATCATTTTTGTATCCCTCTTTCAATAAATATTCACTTAGGCGATTATACCACATACGCCCAGATTGCTTTAATCCATAAAGCGATTTGTTTAGTTTAATTGAGTACTCATCATGGGGCCCTGAATTTTTAGGCAATTGAAATCCCTCAGGAAGCTTCATATAAATGTCACTGTCAAGTGAGCCATATAAATATGCAGTGACAACATCCATTAGATGCATATTGAGTTTTTCACGTATTGCCAGACTTATTATATATCGAAAAGTTGTTGCATCCATCACCGGAGAATATGTCTCATCATAATCAATACCAGGTCTTTGCGAAAAACCTTGTGCAACAAGCCGGGCTTTGTATCTCATAATTTCGCCCTTTTCATTTCTCTTTCTGATAAAAACCCATTTATATCCAACCGGCTTTATATTCTCTGGTATACGAACTACAGGTCCGAAAACTTTTCGTCTCTCAAGTGATTTTAATTCAGCATCGATTGCATCTTTCCATTTTGGCCAATCATTTCTTTGTCTGCACTCTTTTACAGACCTTGGTTCATGATCCTCATTCTCATTAATCTCATTCATTCATGTAGCGCTACGTTAAATGAGAATTTATCGTCAACGTTGACTTTATCTCGGTTCCATCTTATTCCATTCTGGGCATAATTGATCGAGATCTCTTCATTATCATTATTTTCAATTTGTTCAGGTACCTGACTTTCATTCTTATCATCATTTATGCCCGTCGACTCTTCTCTAGTCGATAAATCCTCGATTGGACCATTATTATTTGCTCCTTTTCTTTTTCGAGGATTTTTATCTTTGGAACCAGAGGGCCTACCACGCTTCAATTGTGGTTTAAGCTCAATCGTATTATCTGTTTGTTCCGCAGGAACATCAATTTTAGCAGGAGCATTAACAACTGGAATATGTGATTTTGTCACTCTTTTTGGGTCAGCAAAACTGTCTGGCAATTGGTTCGCTAAACTTTGTAAATGAATTATCTTTTTGAACTTCTAGTTCACATTCTTTTGTTCGAGGATCATAATGATTTAGCGATAATTCATTCCAACTAATATTTCTTTCCAACTGTTTATTTTCTCCCCCTAATGTCGGAAAATTTGTTTTATCGAAGTGACAGTCGGCAAGTCTGGCCGTGAATCGATCTCCAGTTAAGGATTCCAAATATTTTATAATTGATGGAGATTCAAATCCGACATATATTCTCAATCTCCTTTGAGGTCCCATCTTTGTGCGTTGTGGTGGTGCAATTGGAACATATACTGCACATCCGAAAATTCTTAGATGAGAAATATCTGGTTCCTGACCATAAACCATTTGTCATGGGGAGATATCATGATAACTTGTTGGCCTAATGTGGATTAGTGCTGCGGCATGTAATATAGCATGTCCCCAACAAGACGATGGAAGTTTCGACTTCATCAACAACGGCCTTGCAATTAATTGCAGGCGTTTAATCAATGATTCGACAAGACCATTTTGTGTATGGACATGTGGCACAGAGTGCTCGACATCGATACCAATAGACATACAATAATCGTTAAATGCCTTGGAAGTAAATTCACCAGCATTATCAAGTCGTATTTTCTTTATCGGATAATCTGGAAAATGTGCTCTTAATCTAATTAGCTGAGCAAGTAATCTCGCAAATGCCAAGTTTCTCGTAGATAATAAACAAACATGGGACCATTTACTTGATGCATCAATCAATACCATGAAATACTTAAATGGTCCTGATGATGGATGTATCGGTCCACAAATATCGCCATGTATACGCTCCAAAAATGCAATAGATTCGGTCTTTACTTTCATTTGTGATGGTCGAATAATTAACTTCCCTTTAGAGCAAGCAATACATGCTAATTCTTTCGATTGAAGAATCTTCGGGTTTCTCAATAAATGTCCGCGTGAATTTTCAATTATTTTCCGCATCATAATTGTACCGGGATGGCCCAACCGGTCATGCCAAACATTAAATGTACTGTCGTTTGTAAACTTTTGGATAGCATATGATTCAATTGTTCGAAGATATGTGTAGTATAGCCCAGAGTTAAAAGACAGTAATGTTTCTATGATTCTTTTTTCATTCGAAATCACTTGTGTAATGTGCAAATATTCAATATCTCCCTTTTGTGCAGTCTCAACATGATATCCGTTAATTCGAATCGCTTTAAAGCTTAATAAATTTCTTTGAGACTTGGGGAATATAAAGCATTTTTAATAATCAGCCTCGTTCCTCTGGGCAATAATATATTAGCTCTTCCGGAGCCTTCAATTATATTTGTGCTACCCGATATAGTAATCACACTGATTTCTTTCATATCAAGATACTCGAAATATTTCTTATTTTTCAGAATTGTATTAGTCGTTGCACAGTCCGCAAGACATAATTCTCCATTGCACATGCTCGTGTCCATCGTATAAAATCCTTTATAAACAAACATGTAATTATCATTAATACATATTATTGAAAACAAACGATACATAGCAAACACATGAATATCATCCAAATAATAATCATAGCAAACATAATAATGTTATTGAAACAAACGAGACATAGCAAACACATGAATATCATCCAGATAACTATCATGGCAATCATAACGATATTATTGAAAACAAACGGTACATACCAAAGCACACAACAACAAAGCATTTAATAAAATGATAGCAGATTAAATTTCTTCATTGAGGAGCAGAAAATCGTCGGCATCGAAATTAACACCTTCTTCATTACACCAGAAGTTGAAGCAATTGTACCCTGAACCAAGTTCGTTTCAGTTTTCTTTCCTTTGCCCATTGATTCTTGATACAGCTCAACAAGGTATTGGGGCGTACGGCAAGTGCGGGATCAATGACCCGGACCACCGCGTCGATAACATTTTTCGTCATTCCCTTTCTGTCCAGTTTGCTTCTTTTCATTTTTACCATCATAAACTTTCTTCTTCTGGGAAAAATTTTGATGACCGCCACGATAATTATGATAACCACCACGGAAATATTGATAACCACCACCATGATAATTTCGGCCACGACCACGGCCACGGCCACGTCCACGACCGCGATGTCCACCACGACCACGTCCACGATCATTACCTCGACTATTATCATTATTAACATTGACCGCATTCGCTTCAGGGAGTGCAGCAGTACCAATCGGTCGGGATTCATGATTTCTCATCAGCAATTCATTGTTTTGCTCAGCCAACAGTAAACAAGAAATAAGATCTGAGTACTTTTCAAATTTTCTCTCCCGATATTGCTGTTGTAGAATGACTTTTGATGGATGAAATGTGGTGAACGTTTTCTACAGCATAATGGCATCGGTAATAGTTTCTCCACATAATTTCACTGTAGAAGTAATTCTATAAACAGCAGAATTATATTCGCTTACCGATTTAAAATCTTGCAAGCGTAAATTCACCCATTCATACCTTGCATTTGGGAGAATAACAGTCTTTAAGTGGTTATATCGATCTTCTAAGTTTTTCCACAAGTCTTTCGGGTCTTTCACCGTTAAGTACTCAATTTTGAGACTTTCATGAATGTGGTGGCGAAGAAAAATCATTGCCTTCGCCTTGTCCTGCTCGGATGTTGCATTGGTCGGTTTGATGGTATCACCTAGACCTTTTGCTTTCAAATGAATTTCGGCATCTAGTGCCCAAGATAGATAATTTCGGCCAGTGATATCGAGTGCAACAAACTCAAGGCTCGCCAAATTCGTCATATTACTATAAAATACAAAAAACAATTCAAAAATGATAATATAACAAAATATTACATGCATAACTAATCTTAATAATATTTGGAAAATATAGTCGATATAGCCAATTATTTAAAATATATAATTAAACGTAGTTACTGGCGGGAGATACAAACCGACACATATCAGGTGGTACCAACCATCACATGATAGGCGGTATAAACCGAACCAAGCTAGTCGGACAAACCGAACCAAGCTAGTCGGATAAACCGAACCAAGCTAGTCGGATAAAAAAAAAATCAATATGCCACCGCTGGGATTCGAAATCTGGACCTCCCATCACTTAGATTTTGACGGTATTCCGCGAAACCAGTCGACTATGGCATTTTGTTGTATATTGTATATATATTTTATATGTGTATAATATTGTCATAAATATGAAATAAAATTATTGTACCTTACTTATGCTCGTACAAATCTTTGACAGAATTAGCGTCGTCGGCGGAGATCGGCGTTGCCGGTAGAGCCTCGTGCTGATAACGTGTTATAAAATATTTATATGATAGTATGAATCTACGTTGGATTTCAAAGAGAATTGTATATTTTTCACTTCAACTTACTTACATGCAAATGAAAGGAGCATGCCTATTTATAGGCAAAACATCAACTGTAATATTAAATAAGCTATGGTCTTCCATACCCACTTAGTGGACATCCACATATCTATATAATATTTATAATAAGAATGATCTTCATTTAATTTTTTTTCTATTGGTGACGCCATTTTTCGTCAGCATTGTTTCGCCAGAGTTTCTTTTATCTATTGCCAGTTCAATTTTCCCAAAATTGACTTAAATGACCTCTCGAATGGCCCATTCAGAAGGCACATAAATGGGCCTTGGGATAATTATTAAGCCCAATATAACCGAACTAGACAGCCTCAAGTTGGCAGTAGACCTGGGTAATGGGCCGGGTCAACCCAGAACCGGCCCATGAAACTGATCCGGAGTGGGAACGGGTAACCGGCCCATTAAAAGTGGTTTGGGCCGGTTCCAGGAAGCAGGAACCGTGGATTACCGGTTCCGATTCCTGGTTCCGACCCACGGTTCCTGGTTCCGATTCAACCGGAACCGGAACCGCTATTTCATTTTTTTTTTAAATTCTGAAAATAGTAAAAAAAATAAAATAAAAATTAATGGGCCGAACCGGTTCCGGAACCGGAACCGACCGATTAGTGGCCCGTGGTTCTGGTCTGGTCCCGGGAAAATGGTCCCGGAACCGGAACCGCGATCGGAACAGTGCCCAAAACCGGTAGAACCGGAACCGGCCCGGCCCAATCCGTTACCCAGGTCTAGTTGGCAGTAAGAAAGTGTAGCTTAACGCTAAAATGCATATAACCCCCTCGTGGTTTCGCCGAAAATGTAGCTTAACGCTAAAATGTTTCACCTGCATCTCGTGGTTTAACTAATTGGATTACACGCGCTCTTACTGCAGGTGGATTAAGCTTGAACCATATTTGATGTGGGGCAATCCCAATCAAAAGAATTTATATGTGGGGTTTAGAAGATTTATATAGCCGGAGAATGAATTATCACAAAGTTGGAGGGCGTGCGTAAGGTGCTTGTGTGTAAGGGATGTGAAAGGGACGTGTCTGGAAGGTATTGGGACGTGTTGGGATCTGATTGGGACCTGGGATGTGTCTGGGACGTGTTTGGGACGTTTAGGGACATGTCGGGACGTGTTGGGACGTGTAGGGACATGTCGGGACGTGTTGGGACGTGTAGGGACATGTCGGGACGTGTTGGGACGTGTAGGGACGTGTTGGAATGTAAATAAAGGGACACAAGATGTACGTGGTTCGGATCTTTGCAGATCCTACGTCCACGGGCGCTCTAAAACTCTCTTCACTATACTTTAATGACTTACACACTCAAACAACTCACTCTCTCACATTTATCTTAAGAACACTTAATAAAACAGCTAATGGGACGTCAAAGATATGTGTTTAATGTAGAGAGAGAATATTATAAGTGTTAAGAAGCGTGGGAATGAGAATGGTCTCGTGAAAATGGTGAAGTCCCCTTTATATAGGAGGCTCTTGGATATTGCCTGAAGGTACGTCCCTGGCTCCTGGATATTGCCCAGATTCCTGCTGATATGACCTCCTGGGACACTGTGATGCTACAGAATGGCAGGCCGTCTGTCGGAGGTCACTCCTGCAACAGTTACAGCTTCTGTGCTGTCAGGGATGTCAGGCGGCTAGAGATGGGACTTGGCTCTGCGGTGTCAGCTACAACAGGTGGATAGGACAGGTTCTGTCAGGACAGCTTTTCAGTGTTGTCAGACGTCCTTTCAGACTTTCAGCATGGCTTCCTCAAGACGCTTCCTCAGGACGACAGGACCTGCTTAGCACCATAAGTCCCAGGACACTCCCTAATATGGATGTTAATTCCCTAAAGCCTTTCGGAGGTCCCTAAAATCGTTCGGAGGTCCCTAAGAGTCTCCCGTACCATCTAACTTTATATTTTCAGGAAAACTCATATTTTTACTAAGTTCTCTTAATAATTATCACGAGCTAATTATTTCCTTAATTTTAGTTATTTTTAGCCTCCCTAATTTCTGTCCGTATCAACCACTCCCCTACTCTAATTTGCATTTGGAACAAAGTGAATTAGAGTAAAATTTGTAAGGCAGGCTGTAATTAAAGTGAATAATTGCAAGGTAGGTCTTACCAAGGCTCACCCAAAATCTTTACTCTATTTCTGGGAAGATGCGTTTTGTGAGCGAGAATTGTTCCTAAGTTCCTTAGCACACCCTCTGTAGCTCCATTGCTCCTTTATGTCCTGATGTCTAGGGACGTTCGCGAGGAGATTCCTCCTTCTGAAGGGACGGTGGATGTCCCCGGCGGTTCCTTTCTCTGTTAGGGAGCTCAAGAAGTTCTTATTACGGCCCATGTCCCTGGTGTTAGACGAAAAATAACTTCATGCAAACGGTCAGAAGGAAAAGCAAAAAAGAAGTTACTCCCTTTGAGGCGCAGGTGCTGAGTCTCTTATGGGACCTATAGGGACCTTAGTGAGTGAGCTCCTTGCTTTCTGTGAACCATCTGAACAGACATGAACAGATGAGCCTGCTAAGTTGTTGGGTGCTCCTAGATGATCAGAGGGCCATCCCTCTGAGGCTTCTTAGGTGATGGAACGTAGCTTCCGGTCTGTCTGCAAAGTCTTCAAGTCAGGACCTGAAGATAACTAACCAAACAGAGTTAGTGGAGCAGCACGAGGGAGAAATGCGGAGCTCTCTGGAGAAAGAAGAACGAAAAAGGTAATTCTCGTGAAATAGCACGAGGAAGGTCCCTGGAGATTCTTCTCTAAGGAGAAGGAAGAGTGGGATGCCGATTCCACGGGCATGACGGAGGTGCATGTGGCTGCCCAGTTGGTGGATCCGAAGGCTGAAAGTATTTGCCTTTCCCAGCACCTTCGTCTGTTCCCAGCGGCATTCTTATAGGACCTGACTGAAGACTGGCGCCAGGCCTATTTGAAGGACTCTCTTTCCTTCTGAAGGATCTTGGGCCTCTGATGCGACACTTCCTCGTGGGCGGCTTCAGTGCTGAGTCCTCGAGAATTGATGCCGTGTATGCTCTTTGTGACCTTCCTTTTCCTGGGTGCTTCCAGAGAGATCTGCAGGTCTCCGAGGACCTTCATTTTTCGCTCTCTGCCGCAGACAAGCATACAGATGTCCTGGCCCGCTGCGGGTGTTGTTGATCCATCGTCTCCAACTCCTGCAATGCTTTAGGGAGCTTAACTCCCCTATGTTGGAGCCTGTTTTTCCTTAGGCTTTGTCGTCGCCGTTGCGTACGTCGTCCTTGGGATCTGGAAGGGACCTGGCGGGGACCTGATGGCGGAGCTCCTCTTTGAGCCTTGCACTTTGAAGGAGATCCTCAGGTCCTACTGTATGTCCCTCATAGCTCCTGGGACGTCATATTTGTATAGACCTCTCATTTTTTCACCACGGTGATAACCTGTAAAAATACTGTGTCATTTTTTCCTTTCGGGACATAATGGTATGGGGAGCTTAACTCCCCATGTTCGCATGTTTCACCGGAGTTCCCTTTCTCCTGTATTTCATGTTTTTGCGTCCTTTCGGGACCTGATGGATGTTCCTGGTAACGTCATTATCGTGGCATGGTTATAGCGCCAGCACGCTTAGATGCATGGTTATAGCGCCAGCTCGCTTAGTAATTCGTAAGCCAAGTACGAATTCACGCCTGGGTTGCAATGACCGTCGTCATTGTCCTCAGGTGTCACTTGCGCTAGGCTCTCTATGTCCTTAGCGATTTCAGTATTTGTGTAGACACCTAGGTCTGTAAAATTTTAATTCCGGGGATCCCCATTCATTTGTTTACCCTGGTTATAGCGCCAGCTTCGCTTCGGTACCATTCACGTCGCAGGCTTACTGAGAGCCTTTGATGTCCTGTACACCGCAGCCCGTCAGCGGCGGCATCTTGTACACCCTTATGGGCATCATTCACATCGCAGATGGATTATCTTTGACGTCCTGTACACCGCAGGTCCGTCGACCTTTGGCATCAAATCACACCGCAGATATATCGTCTTTGGCGTCCTGTACACCGCAGGTCCGTCGACCTTTGGCATCGATTATATTATACAGTGCACTGTTTATATAATAATATATTTATATTCCGACAAGGCGTTATTTCCTTAGGGGCATCAATAGTTTACCCTGGTTATAGCGCCAGCTTCGCTTAAATGCGTGGTTATAGCGCCCGCTCGCTTAAATGCGTGGTTATAGCGCCCGCTCGCTTAAATGCGTGGATATAGCGCCAGCTCGCTTAAATTGCATGGATATAGCGCCAGCTCGCTTAAATTGCGTGGTTATAGCGCCAGCTCGCTTAAGTGCGTGGGTATAGCGCCAGCTCGCTTAAATTGCGTGGTTATAGCGCCAGCTCACTTAGTATCCGGGCTCCTTGTTGGAGGCTTGGAATTTGAAGTAATGGCGAAATGGAGCTCCTTGCTTTTTCGCTTAATGGTGAGGTCCCTGGCTCTATCTCTCCGGAGTTTCGGACCCTCGATTGCTCAGGTGTACAATTTCAGGCTCTTTTGAAAATTGGAATTGCCCTTGCCTGGAGCTCCTATTATGATAGGAACGTGAGCTTTAAATGGAGTGGCACATGTCTAGAGGAGGCGGGGGTTATCTGCATTCAGTTGGCATAGATTCCCCGGTCTCCCTCTCGACCGCCTTCAGACCTTAGTCGAGGCTATGGCCAATGAACATCCTCGGACGTCCCATTAGGGTGGGCCCTTCGATTCATCCTTTAAATGATCGTAGTTGTTAGTATGATGCATATATTTAGTATGGTAATGATAAATGAAAATGAGATTGAGAGGGTCTCGGAGTTTCGGCTAAGAGCCGTCTTATCGTGGGATGTCTCCTGGCTAATGTCAGGATTTCCACCATGTTGTTGCGTCACGGTGGAAGTTCCGTAGGACCCTAAGGAGGGATCTCGACAGCTCCATGCTAATGCGTGCATGGAGGTCCTCGTACGCCAGTACTAAGCTGAGCCTTGACCTCCCGCGGAGCTTCATGTGCCAGCGCGGAGCTGGGCTTTTTTGCCTTTATTCTAGCACGGAGCTGGACCTTTAGGTCTTCTGCAGCGTGGAGCTGGACTTTTATAGGTCCCGCAGTCGGAGCTCCGGATCTTCCTGCCAGCGCGAAGCTGGGAGGTTCTGAATGCGGAGCTTCGGGGTTTCTTGCCAGCGCGGAGCTGGGAGATCCCGGATGAGGAGCTTCGGGTCTTTGTGCCAGCACGAAGCTCGGCTTGATTTTCTATGGACCTTACCAAAGTGGAACTAGGATTGGAGGTCCTGCGGATCCTTGCCAGCGCAGAGCTCGGCTCGAGGCTGAGCCTTAAATGGAGCTGGCCCAGAGGAGGGGGTTGTCTGCCTCTAATCGCCACGATCTCCCAGGCTCCTTCTTGGCCACCTCCTGACCTTGGTTGAGGTCACGGCCAAAGGATTTCCTCAGATGCTCTGCTATGATGGGTCCTTCGATTTCACCCTTCAAATGATAGCAGTTGTTAGCATGATGTATGCACTTACTAAGGTATTGATAAGATAAATGAGAATGTGAGTTAGAGGGCCCTGGAGTCCCGACGAAGAGCCTTATCAACGCGGGATGCCTTCCGCGGATTTTCATGTGCCCTCAGGGAACTGGGCTGTTATCTCCTATTGATCTTCAAGCGTCGGCGCGGAGCTGACTTCTAGGTCCACGGACCTTCGTGTGCTGGCGAGGAGCTTGGCTTGTATCTCCCGCGGATATTCGGATGTCAGCATGGAGATTCCTTCTAAGCTCCGCGGAGCTTCGCGTCTAGCGAGGAGCTAGAAGGTCTCAAATATAGAGCTCCGGGTCTTTTTACCAGCGCGGAGCTGGATTTTTTAAGCCTTCTGCCAGCGTGGAGCTGGACTTTGAGGTCCTTCTGACTTCCGTACGCCATTGCGGGGCTGGGCCTCTAAGTCCTTCAAATGACAACAGTCTTTAGTGTGGTCGTCATTTTATCATAGTATATAAGTGAAAACGAAATTTAGAGGGTCCTGGAATTCCAGCTAAGGTCCTCCTCATCACAGAAGGTCCCTCGAGCTGATGTCAATTTCTTTTGGATTTGCATAGTGGTGCGAATCTTCTTGGGATTCTTGGCGTAGATCCCCAGGGTTCCCTGTGGTGAGGTCGTGGCGTTGGCTTCCTTCGTCCATGGTTTTTTACATCTCTCTCCTTCTTTGCATGACGACTTGCTTCTCATCCTGGGACTGCACAGTATATGGATTCGGGGAGCTTAACTCCCCATGTTGATTGTTTCATCGGCATTTCGGACGTAACCTGTTTGAGGTCCGCAAGTCGGTCTCGCAGCTCCCTTTTTTGCCAAGAGCTGTTTTCCCCTTTTTTTCGACCGTGGCTCAGCTCCCTTCTTCTGGAGCTTCCATCCCCCTTCGCTTTTTCGGGTGGATCACTAGCGGGACTCGTGGAGGTCCGCCTGGATGTTCTGAGATCCCTTGAAGACTTATATGTACCCTCTTGCTCGTCTTCATCATCTCTTGACCTGTATTTTAGGTCCTGACCGTTTCTCAACACGTTTGGCAGTTTCTGGAGGTCCGCCTCCGCGGTTCACTTCTGACGACTATCTTTTGGGTGTTTCGTTTCGTCCCATAAAGAAAAGAATGAAGAACGGTTAAGCACAACTTCGCACAATATAGGCAAAATCACTCACGCCTTCAACTCTGAATATTCCCACAGACGGCGCCATTTGATGTGGGGCAATCCCAATCAAAAGAATTTATATGTGGGGTTTAAAAGATTTATATAGCCGGAGAATGAATTATCACAAAGTTGGAGGGCGTGCGTAAGGTGCTTGTGTGTAAGGGATGTGAAAGGGACGTGTCTGGAAGGTATTGGGACGTGTTGGGATCTGATTGGGACCTGGGATGTGTCTGGGACGTGTTTGGGACGTTTAGGGACATGTCGGGAAGTGTTGGGACGTGTAGGGACATGTCGGGACGTGTTGGGACGTGTAGGGACATGTCGGGACGTGTTGGGACGTGTAGGGACGTGTTGGAATGTAAATAAAGGGACACAAGATGTACGTGGTTCGGATCTTTGCAGATCCTACGTCCACGGGCGCTCTAAAACTCTCTTCACTATACTTTAATGACTTACACACTCAAACAACTCACTCTCTCACATTTATCTTAAGAACACTTAATAAAACAGCTAATGGGACGTCAAAGATATGTGTTTAATGTAGAGAGAGAATATTATAAGTGTTAAGAAGCGTGGGAATGAGAATGGTCTCGTGAAAATGGTGAAGTCCCCTTTATATAGGAGGCTCTTGGATATTGCCTGAAGGTACGTCCCTGGCTCCTGGATATTGCCCAGATTCCTGCTGATATGACCTCCTGGGACACTGTGATGCTACAGAATGGCAGGCCGTCTGTCGGAGGTCACTCCTGCAACAGTTACAGCTTCTGTGCTGTCAGGGATGTCAGGCGGCTAGAGATGGGACTTGGCTCTGCGGTGTCAGCTACAACAGGTGGATAGGACAGGTTCTGTCAGGACAGCTTTTCAGTGTTGTCAGACGTCCTTTCAGACTTTCAGCATGGCTTCCTCAAGACGCTTCCTCAGGACGACAGGACCTGCTTAGCACCATAAGTCCCAGGACACTCCCTAATATGGATGTTAATTCCCTAAAGCCTTTCGGAGGTCCCTAAAATCGTTCGGAGGTCCCTAAGAGTCTCCCGTAGCATCTAACTTTATATTTTCAGGAAAACTCATATTTTTACTAAGTTCTCTTAATAATTATCACGAGCTAATTATTTCCTTAATTTAGTTATTTTTAGCCTCCCTAATTTCTGTCCGTATCAATATTATTTACTCTTAAATGGCCAGAATAACCCCAACTATTCACCTTCTTTTTAAATGATAAATTCTACCCTCTCTAGAATAAAAACTATTGCCCGGAGGGTTATCATTTGAAAAGGAGATGAATAGTTGGGATTATTCTGTTAATTTAACGGTAAATAATATGGTCGCTTGAGCGCGTGTAATCCAGATTTTGGGCAAAAACTGTTGTCCGGGGTTATCATTTGAAAAGAAGGTGAATAGTTTGGGTTATTCTCGTCACTTTACAGTAAATAATGTGGTTCAAGCTTAACTCACATGTAGTAAGAACGCATGTAATCCAATTTAAGGCAAAAACTGCTGCCCGTGGGTACAGTGCAACATTAGTTAAACCACGAGATAGTACCGTACAATAAAAAAACAACGGCGGTTTATGTTCATTTCGGCGAAACCACGAGGGGTTATGCATTTTAGCCGTAGCTTATATTATTAAAGAAATGTAGTTGTCCTCGTATGCTGCCACATGTTTCATAATAATTTATTACAATAGATTAAAAATATAATAAAAACTTGAAAAACTACCCACTATCACACTATCCACTATAAATAGTTATTATTAATATAAAATAGTTATAGATAGTTAACACGTGCAATGCACGGTTAATGAACTAGTTCGAACTGATTACAACAATGTTGTGAGCCATTGCTATCATAAGATCATAATTAAGCATATATGTAGTGCTATCAGTTTGTGGCTATTCTTAGTTGCTGAAAATATTTGTCTCAGACCAAACAAATATCATGTGGCGAGCTTTTTAAAGGTTTCATTCATTATCACACCTTATTCAGGTAGTAGTAGCAAAGCAATAGCATTCGTTATATTTACATTTCGTCTCTAAATTGACTTGCATTTTTTTTGGTATATACTATAAACCAAACATGTTCTCTTGCGCATGCAAATGCATGCAAGGTTTCCCCTTTTTTCTCTTCATATCCTTTTTTAAGTTCAGTCTGAATCTCATTGTAGGCTTCGCAAATATTACGATAACAAAGAGTCAGCGAAAAACTAGTGTGGCGCCATTTTATCAACGCTTTAGGAACATTTTTCTTGAAATCATTATTTTGATATATATTCTATAGGATTTTTTTGGAAATTCATTTTTATGTAACTTTCCGCCACCCAAAAATTAGATGTATGACACGCGGAAGTCGGAAAAGGTGTGGTCCTTGTAACTGAGTTTACGTTGATAGATCATTTCAACCACTCTTTGAATATAGGAGAATCTATCTCTCTTACACAAATTAGGGATAAACAAAAAAAAGGCCATTCATTATTAGGGTTTGGGTTTATACTAATTTCAATGATAGTTGGAAAAAGTAACTCAAATTATTACCAAAATTAAATGGATACCTAACAAAACAAACCAGACATAATATCGAATTTAGTGGTGAAAAGAACTGGTTAACTTCTGTTGCGTGTAATCCACAACCTATTTGATTCAGACATATATTTCTATATTATATAATGCAAGAGTGTCCATATATATAATACATTTTGGATTATTAATCATCGTTCTGTGAGGTCTTTTGACATAACACGATATATTTATACTATATTCTTTCTAGCGAGTTTCTCTGAAGTATTGCAAGATTCTTGCAAACACGTAAGTGATATTTGGATTGAAACTGTGAATGAAGAGTAGCATTCACTAAAATATATTTTCTGAATCATAAGTTTAGATATATGGTTTTGGGAATATGAGGGCTGGGTCCGTAGTTTCAGATATTTGTCTAACGGAGAGGTCCATTCCGATATAAGTACATGTCCACTTCAAACCACATAAATAAATAAGATACTTTTTTATATATTAATCTTATCCTATCATAGCTAGCTATATATGTGTGTGGTCGGAATATTACTATTTTCTTGGAACATTTATTATATGTGGTTTTTCTTCGAAACACTTTTCGCTGTCTTAAGCGTTCGAGTCAATCACATAGAGACCATGTGAATGAATTAACTTGGATTTTGTTTTTGCCCGAGATTTTTTAAATCTGTGACCCCATCTAACCGTGCGAAAATGTACATGGACTTTATGAAATATACAATCAAGAAACTAAATGTCCAGACATAATTATTACATGAGATCGATTCCACCAATTTTATTTTTTTTTTTTCTGGGAGATGTGTGAGTCAGGAAAATTAATTGTGAAGATAATCGTCTCATTCGATTCAAGACTACTGCACTGACATTTTTAAGATGGATAATATCTCATATGGGCATTGTAATTTCGTCCATAAAAATCAACAAAAAAAAAGAAATATTCTTAAATATCACAAAAAATAGACCGATATTCATGTTTGAGAGAGAGAGAGAGAGAGAGAGAGAGAGAGAGAGAGAGAGAGAGAGAGAGAGAGAGAGAGAGAGAGAGAGAGAGAGAGAGTATTTTCTTCAGAATTGGAAGAAGAAGAAGAAAGTTACTGGTTATGGTCCACTTTCTTTGACAACTAAAAAGGAAACAAACTGGCTGAACACTTATGTACAAGCAATATGTGCTGTGCTCTTAACTTTAACCTAATTAATTGATACTCTGATAAGCGATTATGTTGGTCCATTCTTTAGGTAACAAATTACACACAGATACGTATCGTGACGTCCCAAAAGATAAAAATAAATAGATAAACTCAATTAAATACAGTTAATCATCTTTTATTTACCTCCATGCTCTCCGACTTATAAATACCCCACAGATCCCACGGATGATTTCATTCGCCACAACATTCTCCATTATTACATCTAAGATCCTCATTTACAGCAATGGATTCACTAACATCCTCGTTCCTTCCGAAAATGTCCGTAATAACCCCAACAAAAAAACCATCGTCGTCACTTCCCACCTCCACCACCGTATTCGCAGTTCAGACCGAAATCAAACGCCAAAAGACCGCCGACAAAAGACCACCGACACCCAAACCCACCGCCACCAGATCTCCTCCGGCGCCTCCGCCTCCGCGACCGGCCACCACTAGGTCGCCGCCTCCCCCGTCCCCACCAACGCCGGCGCCGACCTCCCTCTCCTCAGCCATCTTCAACCAGCTCGACAACTTCATAAACACCTTCATCGACCCACCGACAAAACCCTCCACCAACCCCCGCCACGTCCTCTCCGGCAACTCCTCCCCCGTCCCCACCGAGCTCCCACCCACGCCGTGCCAGGTCATCGCCGGCTCCCTCCCTCAAGCCCTCGACGGCGTGTACATACGAAACGGCCCGAACGCCCAGTTCCTCCCCCGCGGGCCCTACCACCTCTTCGACGGCGACGGAATGCTCCACGCCATAAAAATCAGCCAGGGAAAAGCCACCCTGTGCAGCCGATACGTAAAGACGTACAAGTACCAAGTCGAGCGGGCCAACGGCGGGCCCGTGGTGGCCAACGTCTTCTCGGGCTTCAACGGGCTCGCCGCCTCCGCCGCCAGGGGTGCCCTCGCCGCGACCCGTATCCTCGCGGGCCAGTTCGACCCGACCCGCGGGTTTGGGCTCGCCAACACGAGCCTTTCCCTCATAGGCGGGAAGCTGTACGCGCTCGGAGAGTCCGACCTGCCCTACGAAATTAGGGTCGACGGAGACGGCGACGTGAAGACCCTAGGAAGGGACGACTTCGACGGGCGGCTCGCGGTGAGCATGACGGCCCACCCGAAGACCGACCCGGAAACCCGAGAGTCGTTCGCCTTTCGGTACGGCCCGTTCCCGCCCTACCTTACCCTGTTTCGGATCGACGGGCGGGGAAAAAAGCACGACGACGTGCCCATATTCTCGATGGCGGGGCCCGCGTTCATGCACGACTTTGCAGTGACGAAGAAGTACGTCGTCTTCAACGAGATGCAGATAGGGATGAACGTGTCCGGGATGATCTCCGGGGACTCGCCGGTGGGGGCCGACAAGGGGAAGGTCCCGAGGATAGGGGTGATACCGAGGTACGCGCGGGACGAGTCGGAGATCAGGTGGTTCGAGGTCCGGGATTCAACATCGTGCACGCGATCAACGCGTGGGACGGGGACGGGGACGGGGACGGGGAGGAGAGCATCGAGCTGATTGGGCCCAACATACTGTCGGTGGAGCACACAATGGAGCGCATGGATTTGATTCACGCGAGCGTCGAGAAGGTCAGGATCGATCTCAAGACCGGGCTCGTGTCGAGGGTTCCTCTGTCGACGAGGAATCTCGACTTCGGCGTCATTAATCCCGCTTATACTTGCAAGAAGAGCCGGTATGATCAGTTACTCAAAACTTTCAATTTTTTTCTGTCCAGTAAGTTGGGGAGTGGCTCTTTCAACAGTACCTTTCAAAATTGAGCAAATTTAAAGCGCACGCTGCTTTATGAACTTATATTGTGTCCTTAATTGCTTCAAAATTAACTGTCCCGAAAGTGCAATTGAAGCAATTGAACGACTCAATTAAGTTTATAATGCATCGTGTGTATATGGTTGAGTTTTAAAAGCTACATGCTGAAAATCCAAGCTCAAAAGTTATGATCGGTTATTCAAAACTTCAACTACTTTTTTTCCGGTCCAGTAAGTTGGGGAGGGGCACTTTTAGGACATCCGAATTAATGAATTTCAATTTTGGGACAGTACCTTCCAAAGTTTGAGCAAATCTAATGACATTGCGTTATAAAGCATACTTCAATTGCTTCAATTTTAACTCTCCTCAAAGTGCAATTGACGATTTAAGGACTAGATTAAATTCATGACGCATTGTGCACTTAAACTGGCTCAATTTTAAAAGTTATTATCCAAAAACTGCAATTCCTTAAACTGGGTGTTCTGAGAGTGCAACCCGCCCCAATTTAGGAGCCGAAAATTTAGTCAACCCTATATGTCACAACTCTCCATTACAACTATTTTCTTCATTGAGCGAATTCGTTGCATATAAATTTTCGGATATCCAGATACGTCTACGCGGGCGTGGGAGATCCGATGCCGAAGATCATCGGGATCGTGAAATTGGACGTGTCGGTCTCCGACGGGGACCGCTGCGACTGCATAGTGGCGAGCCGGTTATTCGGGCCGGGCTGCTACGGCGGGGAGCCGTTCTTCGTGGCCCGAGAGCCCGATGACCCGAACGCGGAGGAAGACGACGGGTACGTAGTGACGTACGTTCACAATGAGAACGAAGGAGAGTCGAGGTTTCTAGTTATGGATGCAAAGTCGGAAAATCTCGACATTGTTGCCGAGGTTAAGCTTCCTCGCCGTGTACCCTATGGATTCCACGGGCTCTTTGTTAGACAGAGTGATCTTGATAGGTTGTAATTTAAGGGAGTTTAGGGGGAAAAAAAGAGGAGAGATTTGTGTATAGTATAGTTGTTGGTGTACATTGATATTATATGGGATTTGGGGATTTATGTGTGTCTATTCGTGGGAGTTGATGCAAAACATGAAATTGTTTCCTGCATTTTATAAGATACATTGGATATATGCCTTTTTCGTACGCTGTCAACATACAGTAAAACTTCTTTAAATTAATAACGTCGGGACCATTAAATTTATTAATTTAGAAAGATATTAATATATCGATAATTAATATTTTATTAATTAAAAGAAAACTTATTTAATACAGCTATCTCTTAGTCCATGCTAATGACAGACTGAATCAAGTTAGAATATGAGTAAATATATTCATATTACATAAAATTATGTCACCTCGAGTAATTTATCAATAATAGTATGGATTATTTTATTTGTTGTAATGCTCTTTTATATATTTATATGTCTGATCGTGTCAAAGCTCATGAATATTTTATGTGTAATATTTTTATTAAATCAACATACATATATATAACCGTAATATTTATGAATTAATTAATTTAAAATTTTAATGGCACCTAATATTTATAAAGGAATTTTCTAAAACATATAATATTATCTTATCGAATTTGATCATTTCTTACAAAGGCCCAAGTCGGGACCTAACAATTTTATTATTTTAGAGAGTTTATCAATTTGTAGAGTATTAATTTATGGAGGTTTTATTGGGTCCGAAGAGTTGCTACGGGCGGAGAATAGATTGAATCAGAATTTTATTAAGGAATTTTATAGGAACTATAGAGGCTTTATAAAATTCAAACGCCCATTATGCGGTTTTAAGGTCCAAATAGGAATGCAATGCAACGGGCTAGCTTGGTCTGTTATTATTTCACAAGTTTTTAACTTGGCTAATTTAAAAATTTTTGTTTCTTTTTCATTGTCTTATTCCGTTTAAAATCTTGTCTGTGGGCGGGTGCAATGGAAAAATCATGATTTATCGGACACAAAATCATGCCTAATTCCACTCGCCACAACCTACGAGCTAAAATTTGTAGCCTTTTCCAATTTAATTATTCTATAGGGTTATAAATAATAATAATACTAATAATAATAATAATATTAATAGTATGATGATGATGATGAAAGGCATGGTCATCACTGCATCCCATCCCATGACTAATTATATCATGGGATCAATGAGATTTCCTACTCGTTTCGTATCATTACTGTAATAATTAAAATGCACAAGTTTCTAATTTATATTTGACTTGAGTCATTTCAAAAGTATTTTTCGCTCATTGTTTTCTATACGTGGGAGCTCAGAAAACAAAATTGCGTGTTTTACGTTAGTTTTTCTTTGTCTAGAGCTATGTTTCACCTGCATCTCCTTATCTTCTTGTCCATAAATTAATAATAGCATAATAATTATTATTATTGAAATGTTGTCTAATCAGCGAAATCATTGTATTCCTCGTGATAAATATGGCACTCATTCTAATTCCATATAACAGAATGATTACAAAATGAGGAAGCATTCCACTCGTATATTCCAATCATATCCAATTATTGCACGATTCAGTTGATTATTGAATCTAAGATCTCAAAACTATTTGAGGATGTGAAGATTTTCTATTTAGATAAGATTTGTCTTCACAATATGAATATACAATATATATAATAATATACACTTTGCGGAATTGTTTATTATTCTCTCTTATTCCAAGTAATCATTAAGGTATTTTGATATAATTAAGAATCCCATGATAAAGTCGTCATCAAAACACTTGGAAAAGCTGTTAGCTGGCAACGAATAATTATGCAAATCGTATTGGGTTAAATTAATTAAAGTTTGGGCTTTAATTAATTGGGCTTGTGAATGTGAATTTTTGGAAGAAAATTAATGTGGGAATCCCACAATAGAAAAGTAGCTTGCTTTTGCACTCTTTATATATTGTTGTAAGAATTATTGGTTTAAACAAAATAGCCAATATTATACAACAGTCATACCGCTCGCGTCCGCTGCAAATCCGGCGAAAATCCAATGGATTCGTATGCGAGCGCGAATGCTGGGGCATAAATCCTGCGGGCCTGATTAACTCGCGTTTTGCTCGGGGTTTAAGTAATTTTTCTTCGAAAATTTCATTTAAGTTGGCTTTGAGAAGAGAGGAAAAGAAAAAAGAAAACAAGTTCAGTTCAAAGTTCGTCGTAAATTTCATTTAAGTTGGCTGAAAAGAGAGGGAAAAAAACAAGTCCAGTTCAACGTTCGCCGTGAGATTAAGGTTTCAGTGCAGCCTATAATCATGTTTCTTTGTATCTTGGGAAATAAGGGGGTGTTTGTTTCTGGTGATCCAACATTACGGTAATACGCACATCACGGTGATGTGGGTATCACCGGAATGTGGATCAAGGTGATATGTCATCAGTGTGTTTGTTTTAAGGTGATATTTCATTTGCAGAGCAACGTGATATTGAAGTATTCTGTTTGTTTAATCACTGTGATGTATAGGGTGACGTTATATAAATGTCATATTTGACCCTATAAATATGATTTAAATAATGTATTAAATTTTTTTAAGGTGATAATTTATGTGATAATCATTAATATATATATATACATTGAATCATAAGCCTTATTTATATTTATACTTTTTTAAATATAAGTTTTAATACTTCTAAATAACTGGAATATTTTTAAGATTTATTATTATAATCATGTAATTATATTGATAATGGCATATAAAATAATAATGTTAAAATATCAAGGGTATTTTCGTTCATTAAAAAGTTAGATAGATCACCTCATCACCGTGATGTTGGATCACTTAGGTTTTTTGGGGTGATCTCGAAATGTGAAATATCACCCCATTTTCATCACCTTGGTGATCCATCATTCCGGTGATGGCTCATCACTTAAACTAAACAAACACAGTGATAAGTGGTAAACGAGAGGATCACGGTGATGTTTGGAAGATCACCCCAAAACAAACACCCCCTAAAATTACATAATTATGTATTTTTTATCACAACGTCATCCTAATTCTCACACTTAGACCAAATTAACTTGAGTTGTGGGATGACATCTGCTTACAATGGACTATTTACTTTAATATAAAAAATTATCAAGACGCACAAAAGAAGGGAAAAATTGGACGGAAAAAAAAAAAAGTAAAAGTATATAATTTTATCTACACACAAGCGACTATCGAAGCCCAAACAAGCTAATCGGATATTACATTATCTTATCATTAACAAGTTATGTTAAACCTTAATACTTGCTTAACTATAATGTCGAGTAATAAATCAACACGCATTCCTTATAAAAAGAACAAACAATAATAATTAAAGATTTCGATGTAACTTACGACATTGACTGGTGATTTACTTTTCATTTACCCCCTAAAAAATTTAGGAAAAATCAATTGAAATGGTACCATCGAACATATAAGCCTTGGCAACTACTACAACCACATCAAATCATTTACCCCCCACTCAATTAGTGATCGATCATATATACACACATATATAATAGGGCAAATTCCTTATCAATCCCACTTGAGTTTTAAACTTCATGTTCAGTATCCCTACAAAAAATTCTTCCTATTAAGTACCCATATGCGAAAATTTATGTGTTTAATACCCCCAAACACTAAAATGATGAAATTATCCTTTTTCAAATCAAAATCGGGCATTGTACCAACTGTTTGATTATTATACCAATTATTATCACTAATTATAGCAACTGTTAGCATTATATACCAACAAAATTGAACAATATACCATTGTTGGTATAATAACGATAACAGTTGGTATACAGCTTAAATTCTGGATAATTCCGACAACAGTTGGCATAATAATCAAAACAATTGACATAACCAATTTCGTTGTATAGAATTAGAACGACATTATTTACTTGCATAATAACGAAAACAGATGGTATGATTCCCTCAATTTCTGGTATAATAGCAAAAGTAGCTGGTATAATGCCTAATTTGTTATAAACTTATAATAAACTTTATTTGTTGGTATAATGACGAAAACACATGGTAGAATTTTTATACTTTCTGGTATAATAACAAAATCAGTTGGTATAATGTCCAATTCCGTTGTATAAAATTCGAATATCATTATTTAGTGGTATAATAGCGAAAACAGATGATTTCAACAGTTTCTGGTATAATAGAGAATCAGTTGGTATAATGTCCAATATTTTGGTATAAACAATATAATAACGTTATTTATCGGTATAATAACGGAACATATTGTATAATTTCTACAATTCCTGGTATAATAGCAACATCAGTTGGTATAGTGTCCAACTTCGCGTTATAAACTGAAAATTGTTATTTATTGGTATAATAACGAAAAGTTGGTATAATTTCTACAATTTCTGGTATAATTTCAATTTTTAAGTATAATAACGAATTTTGTAGAAATAATTCATGTGAAAATAGTTGTTCAGCTTTTTTGAATGTGTGAGACAGGGTATTTTCGTCTTTTCAATGCTAAAAAGGCCATTTTAAGTACTAAATATGAAGAAAATTCTCAAATAGGTATTAAACAGGAAGAAATAATTCGAGGGATATTAAAGAGAAATTTTTATACCTCACAAGGGACTGATAAGGAATGAGCCCTCTATGCAAACATGTATATGATAGGAACGCACCATTTTACTATTAAAGATCATTCAATCGCGTCAAGTACATAAAAGTTGTTTCAACATATTATCGTAATCATGTTACTTTTGCAATGAAATATTTTGGGATTCTAACATATGTATAATATATAAGTCTATTCGTGTTCCCAAAAGAACATGCCACACATGCCTAGCGTGCACAAAAAGATCAAATCCCAATATATTTATATATACCATCGGTTATATCTTGCCCCAATATAAATTAGAAGGCAAGTAGTTGCTTTGCTTTTTGAGGACTATAACCTAACGCAATATATAAAAATGATAGAAATTAATTTTGGGTCCATATTATATGGTGAACCTGTAGAGTAATTTCAGTATATATGTTTATAAATATATATATGTATATATAGTTTACTGATCTAGAGGGGATGCCTAATTGATTTCGTTGGCGAGGTTACTTTAGACACTATTATATTAAAACAATATAATTTTACCATAGAGTTTGTTCAAGACGTAACACTGAGGATTTTCTATTTGAAGATGAAGCTTAAACGTTGGAAAGTTATGTTATGTCTAATCATGATTGTTCACAACATTTCAATGATTATAGGGGCTTTTTTTGGCATGCATTAACATTTTACTAGCCAAATTCTGCATTATTTCATTTAAATCGTACAAGGTTTCTGTTTATTATCCTTTTGTATGAATAAATAATTCATGAAAATATTTAAATTTTGTAGAATAATAAAAAGTTAAGTGTCATAACCATATTGCCTAATCTAGCCACTTTCTTAAAGGAGGGCGCATTAAGGGTTGTTTAAGTGTGTCAATAATATATAATTCCTAAAATAAGAGATGCTGTAAGAGAATATTGGCACACAAAAAAGTATTGATCTTAGAAAAATGCCAACTGAATTAATAAACCAAGAGATAATGATGTAAGTAGGGACATACCACAAACTCCACCAAACTGAAACTTGTCCGTTTTGTAATTATAATATTAATAATTGTGTTAGCATTTTGTAGGAGAAATATTAAAAAATTATACAAAAATTTAGTGATTGCCATGTGGCTAATTCCTAACTTGCCTTCTTACAACTCAAAAAAAAAAAGTATACATACATACTTAAGTTTAATAACTTATCATCCGATAGTGAAACCTAACATTCTGAGTTAAGCATCTCCACTTGACTTAAACATATTATTTTATAGGAAATGGGAAATTCGAACTTCCCGTATGAGTTGTTAAAAAAAACGTGCGATTCATTAATGAGAATAAATTTTAAAAGGAATGAAATACATCATCAAAGAGGATGATTTTTACATAGAGAGGCTTCGTATATATTAACTGTACTTTGCAAATCACGACCAGAGTTTATAATTATGTGTATTCATAGGTGTTATTGTTAACGGCTTGACTATCTCAATAAACAAATTATTACGGCATATTATCTTGATAAGAAGTTTCAGATTCAGTTATTTTTTAACGCTATTCGATTCCTCAATGATAAACTAGTTTACTGCAAAGACATAAAAGATAAAACGAATATATCTAGTTAAGGTTTACTCGAATATTTAGAATTGAATGAATACATACATAGATTAACATTTGTCATTTAACACATCATCATAAAAAAAACTAACTGAGAAGCACAAAATTACGTTATTATGTCGGTAAGGGCAACATTCGACGACATTTGCTATCAGTTTTTTTATTTTGTGAAGAAGAAAAGAAAAAGCAAAGCTGAAGTCTAAGACCCTACAAGTGGAAGAAAAAGGTTATGTGATTGATAAATAAGTAAAAGATGTTGGTATTACGAGGATTTGCAAAAAAGCAAAAAAAGAAAATAATTCAACGGTTCATAGTTTTTTTGCTGCGTCATCATTATTCATTATCACATATTTATAATACATATATATATTTATAATGTCGGAAAATATAGAGTACTAAAACCCTAAATAACTAGCCTACTTATAAAAAGATGTATAAAAGGGTGAAAGATGAGCCGTGCCTTACCAATTGAATAAAGTGTTAGGGCTCAAATGATGTATATAAAGCACATATATAGAACTTTATGTTAGAATCTATCCTATACAATACTTCATCTCTTTTAATAACTTTAATTGAGAACAAACATTACAAAGGTTATCACTTGCAATCAAATAAGGTCAGATATGATTTTCTGGCGATACGAATGTTGAAAAATCAAAGGTTAAAATAATTAGAAAAAAATCAGATGAATTGAATGGCATCATTTATAGCTTTACAAGGAAAAGAACATGCATAGCTTTCTACTTCTTTAGTATTGCGTTCCTTTGAGTATTCTTTGGCTTTGTGTGTATGATCGATGATCATCTTATATATGCTTTTATGCTTTCTTTTCTTTCCCTACTTTCTTTCGAATCTTTATAACAAGACCAACGTCTTAGTTTATAGAAAAGAAAAGCGAATGATAGCATAAATTCTCATGAATGAGTCTTTCTTGACTCTAGTATTAATTCAAAATGTTATTTACGGTTTAATAGTTACGATACCTATTCTATGCTTGTACTTGAAAATCTTGTTAGCTTGGGTCATTATTCCCTCGTAAGAGTTGACCATTATTAACTCGTCGCTGTCGTTGACAAATATGTATATGTGATCTTAAGGCAATAGCCTCCCTCGACATTTTCGTTAAAATACCATATTTCCTATTTAGTTCGTGAATATATTACATGAGCATATTTCATATGGGCCTATATATATAAAAGGAAAACAACGAAAACTGTAACTCAACCGAAAAACTCATTCTCAAACCCAAAATACAGTAAATATCACATCAAACAATAATTCTACTCCAACCATTAAACTCAAACTAAAACTCAAAAGAATATTATTAGAATATTCTCTTCCACGCCAACTTTTACAAATTTTCAATACTACCAAAATATTTTACAAATTTACGAATTACTATCACAAAATTATTTTAAAATCAATTAAGTGATAAAATTACTGATACAATGATTAAGCCTAACGGTTGATAAATTGCGTTAAACAAAAGGCAATGAACAATGTGAATATAAATAAATAACAATTAAACCAACACAAATTAAACCATCATTAAGCCATTAAAAGAAACCAATAGTAAAGTAAACGGTCGTTAGAGTATGTGAACATTGGAAATTTAAATATTAAATAAAGTATTTAGGTAAGATAATATAATTTTAAATTTATGTGGGTGAATTTGTAAGACTTTGAAACTTTTTAAGTAAATGAACAATGAAAACGTATATTTTGGTTTGGAAGAGAGAGAAAATGACATTATTCTCATTTTAGGTATAGGAATGGCATCGGTTGGAGTGTTTTTCGTTGTTTTTGCAGGATAATAGGCACCGATTGGAGTTGGTCTAATATCTACCAAAATAGCCTCAAATTGGAAGTACGTAACCTAAGCTCATAGATAAGAGGATAGACATGAAAAAAAAAAAAACCAGCTTAAATGGGCTATATCTCGCTTTTACAGTCGTTCACAAACCTATTTTACCGAAACATATTACGCTATTATTTAGTGGCATGCCCCTCCCTCATTTCCCACTTGCATTCCACATATCTCAATATTTAAGTACTGTATATCATACATATATATATTATATATATTATATATATATATATATATAGAGAGAGAGAGAGAGAGAGAGAGAGAGAGAGAGAGAGAGCATAAAAGAAGAAGAGAGTGGCTTAAATATGTAATCTTGATCAAGTGCAGCAGCAAAGAAAAGATCAGATAGTAATAAATAAATAAATAAGAGGTGGGATCCCACCAAGAGAGGCAAAGGCTACTACAATAAATCATGCACACTATTCAACTCGCTTATATATATGCGTAGCATTACCAAAGCCTCACTTGACAAAACCTAAGTTCAGAAAGAAAGAAAAAAAAACACAAGATCATCAAACACACTCACCACTCTATACGTCGATAATCGAATTAACGCCTTCTTCGATTAAATCCCGGCCATGCCTTTCTGTTCGGTCGCACCCAAGCCAGAGAACGATGGCACAGAGCTCTCCAACTACTTACAGAGGGTTTTATTTCCCATAACGTTAAAGGTCTGCTTAGTACACAAGTTTCTCTTCGTTCTTTTTTTTTTTCCATACGAAGCAAACGTACGCACAAATTCTAACACTTAACCCCTTCTTTCCGTCGAACAGTTCGAAGAAGTAGTTTACAAAGTAAACTACGAACAGAAGGGCTCTTCTTCTTCTTCTTCTTCTTCGTGGTACAGATCAACCTCCAAAGAAAAGACCATACTCAACGGTATTTCAGGCATGGTCTGCCCGGGGGAGATACTAGCCATGCTAGGCCCGTCGGGCAGCGGGAAAACCACACTCCTGACCGCCCTGGGCGGGCGGCTGACCGGAAAACTATCGGGAAAGATAACCTTCAACGGGCAGCCATTTTCTGGCACCATCAAGCGAAAAACGGGCTTCGTAGCCCAAGAAGACGTTCTGTACCCACACCTCACCGTCTTCGAAACCCTCTTATTCACTGCCCTACTAAGGCTGCCCAAAACCCTGACCAGGGAAGAGAAGTCCCAGAACGTCGAGCACGTCGTAGCAGAGCTTGGGCTGGGCAGGTGTAGGAATAGCATGGTAGGCGGGGCGCTTTTCAGGGGGATTTCGGGCGGGGAGAAGAAGAGGGTCAGCATAGGGCAAGAGATGCTGATAAACCCTAGCCTTTTGTTGCTGGACGAGCCAACCTCAGGGCTCGACTCGACTACAGCTCAGAGGATCTTGAACACCATAAAGAGGCTGGCGGGCGGCGGGAGAACGGTTATTACCACGATCCATCAGCCTTCGAGCAGGCTTTACCATATGTTCGATAAGGTTGTCTTGCTCTCAGAAGGGTGTCCGATATACTATGGTCTTGGGACGACGGCCTTGGACTACTTCTCTTCGGTGGGGTTTTCGACGCCGATCACCGTGAATCCCGCCGATCTGCTGCTTGACCTGGCAAATGGTGAGTCTAGTTAATAAAAATAAAAAAAAAATCGAACACTTTTGAAGCATGCAGCAACTTGCTAGCTAGATAGTAAGTACTACAGAAGTGTCACCACATAAAGATTCACTTTTTTTTTTTTTTTTTCTTTCTTGAGTTGTTGGGTCATGATCACAAAACCTTAATGGAGTTTTGTGCATGGCCCCACCATCTCATATATCGGTCAAACATTTTTATCATTAAGAGGAGCATCATTAACATTTCCATTCCCAGCTGATAATGGTGATCCCATGTCACTCATGATAATGCAGCTGAACACTTTGGTAAAAGTTTGAAAAGGATAGGATAGGCAGAAGGCGAATAATGACCTTTTCGTCCTTCCGATTGCAGGAATAAGGCCGGAAACCGACCATAGCACTGACAGAGGCAGTGATCCTCAGCAAGATTCGAAAGCGGTGAAAGAACTTCTCACCGCCGCTTATGACAAGAACATCTCTGCAACGGTAAAAGCTGAGCTGTGCAGTGCAGAAGCTAACACCTATAACAGCACAAAGGAAACCTCAATAAAAGGTTTCAAACCCATAAACACTAACATCATCTATCCAAGTTGCACTATGTCACGAATCAAATGAAAGAATCCTAACTCTGTACTTTCCGTCAATGGTTCAGGAAATATTTCTATAGCAACAGATCAGTGGTGCACAACTTGGTGGTATCAATACAAGATCCTACTCATACGTGGGCTCCGCGAGCGAAGATTCGAAGCCTTTAACAAGCTAAGAATCTTCCAAGTGTTGAGTGTGGCTTTTCTTGGAGGGCTCTTATGGTGGCACACCCCAGCTTCTCACATCGATGACAGAGTAAGTACTTCCCTAGCACGATAAAAAGAATAAGCTCATAAAACCAACTATACGATGCTATTTCAATACAGATATTTACTTACACTAGCTCCCCCATTTTCCTATGTGCAGACAGCCATGCTATTCTTCTTCTCTGTATTCTGGGGATTCTACCCTTTATACAACGCAGTGTTCACGTTTCCTCAAGAACGAAGAATGCTGATCAAAGAGAGATCGTCAGGCATGTACCGTCTATCGTCGTACTTCCTAGCAAGAATGGTGGGCGATCTCCCCCTCGAACTAGCACTGCCAACTGCGTTCACGTTCATCTTCTACTGGATGGGCGGGCTAAAACCCGACCCGATCACATTTATCCTCTCCCTCCTCATCGTTCTCCTCAGCGTCCTCGTTTCGCAAGGGCTCGGGATGGCGTTCGGAGCAATACTTATGGACGTAAAGCAAGCTGCAACATTAGCCTCGGTCACGACTATGGTCTTCCTTATCGCAGGAGGATACTATGTTAGGCACATACCTTATTTCATCGCATGGATGAAGTATCTAAGCTACAGCTACTACTGCTACAAACTCCTATTAGGGGTCCAATACAGCGAAAACGACTCGTACGAGTGTGGGGAAGGAGTTTACTGCAAAGTTGAGGATTACCCACCGATTTCGTCGGTGGGATTGGGGCAGCCATGGATGGATATGGTAGTCATGATGCTTATGCTAGTGGGGTATCGGTTTATCGCCTATTTAGCTCTACGCAGGGTTCGATAAAAGATGAGTAGTTGAAGAGTGGTCCAAATGAGGGAAGATGTTCGGAAAAGCTTAGTAATATGTCGTGGAGAGCCAGCAATAATGTTATCATTTTATTAGGACAAAGCCTACTTGCCAGGTTTAGGTTCATAGTCACGCATCAGAATCCAACCAATGTAGCAACTTTCTGGCAATGGTTATATGAAGAACTACGTATATGCTTCTTTATGCTAAGATCAACGACGCAAAACACACTGAGTTCTCAAACCAACTAGCATTCTGCAGCACAATAAGTATGCATGTGAAACGAACAAATGCACATCATGACGAGAAAACGAACAAACGCGATAAAGACACAGAGACCGAACAAAATGAAAATTACTCTTTGGTATTCATATCGTGCAGTTTCAGGTCGTTGATGCTCATTCACGCCGTATGCATCTATCATTGTACATCCATTCTTAAAGAAAGAGAAAAACTGACCTTTCTACTAAACAGCTTCAACACTCTCTGGCCCAAGTGGATCGAACTCAAGTAAAAAACAAGTAATAAAATACTTGCCCACCTGCAATGTCCATCAAGATAATGTTAATAAGAGGCACAGCGAAAATGAAAAATAATAGCAACATCCACGAAATCCTTGTCACTTTCCTACTAGATGTAGTGGCGTACCCATGATTCAATCAGAAAGCGACTCGCATGTTCGCACAACAATGTCCCTTTCACCTTTTCGAATGAGCTGCGCATTGTGTGTAAGAACTATATCGCCTTCGGCTAGACAAATCATCCAAGCTAATAATAAATCGGGGAGAATAATTCAAAAATGGACATTGAGCTCTCTACTCACTGCCTAGATTGAGTGAAACAGTTCCCAGTAGCCATACAATTACAGAGCAACATCAAACAACTAGTGAAGTGCTTCATGTTTCGATGAAATTTCGGATTGATCAACAGTAAATGGACACGAATGTCTCCAAGAAAAGAAAACATAGTACGTTCTTAAAACGAATCAATCAATGATACGACCATAGCTCACAATATAATCACATTGTGCATCTTTAGCTGAACGCAAGTATCGATTTGGTGCCATCGATCTGAGGTCTTCACTGACCTCAATCAATTCGATTTGAAGCAATAAAAATAGATTAATTGAATAGATTGCAGTATGGGCTAATTTGTCTATATACTTAGTGGGCTCATTAAAGAAAGCCCAATATTTAACTGTCTACTGAAGCCCATGACGTTATGTGCGTCTTACAAAACCCGATCCGACCCGCTATTTTTCGGAACTGGTCGATCCGAGATTATTGATAATTTGTGCATTGCATGTGTGTGTGTACTTACGTAGGTTTGTCATCATATTATTTGTCTTGTGCAATCAAAGCACTATTCTGTTTTCAGTAAAGTGGAGTTTGCTTTTCCTTTAGAAAAAAAGTTAAAAGAAAAGAAAGATGTTTTAAGCCTGACGCTGACGACTATGGAACGATTTCGATTTTCAGCGGAACTAATTCTCTTATTCTGTGTGTTTCATCTCAAGTCCATGCAGACATCAAAAGTCAAAGAGATTGAATATAGTGTTGAAATATCGTAGCAATTTATCAATTGTCCCAAATAACATGATTAACGTTGCTTGTGGGGCTTCGAAAGATTGCATGAATAATGAAGGATTAGTCTTTTTTAAGATTAAAATTAGTGGACTCGAGATTACGATTGTTGTCTGAAGAAAAAAAAAGAACAAGCATTTTGAGTTTGATGATGTGGACAGTGATTTGTTATTAGTATATTCTTATGAATGGGTTCCAACCATTATTTAAGGACAAAATGAATATAACTAAAATAAAAAATTATGGGGCATGGAATTTTAAATTTTAATTATATATGACGGGTACAACACAAACACAATACTATCTACATAAGCAGAGAGACGCGTAGGTAATTATAAATGGTTAAAAAAGGGATGTATATATATATATATGTGTGTGTGTGTGTGTGTGTGTGTGTGTGTGTGTGTGTGTATGTGTGTGTGTGTAATGGGTAGTCTTATACTAATCGCAATCTGAAATACACCATCGCATATGTAACGTATATTCCTCGTGTACTTCCAACTTGAATTATTAGACAAACCCTATCCGATTGCGAAATTGGTTTTCAGTAGAAATTGAGCAAATACATAACTTCATGTTGTAACAAACCAACCCTTCACTTATAAACCTCAAATGTGGAATATGTGAATCGATTCATAAGAATATCGAAATTTAAATAAAGCGAGCCATCAATTTCAATGTCGAGCCTTTTGTTTTTTTACATAAAATATCTATGAAGCAATAATCAATATAAAAAGACAAAATGGCTTTAGGCGTTGGTCAAGATCCTTCAATGGATATGTTGTATATTATTGAGGAACCTTTATTATCTGAACGTGTTTTACAGCTGTTTAGATTCATATTTTATATATGTTAGAATCATGCATTGCATGAAATCGACACATGATAGGCTTTTTAATTACGTATCTGCCTACAAGACTGTTAGTGGTGTTGTTTTGGTGAGACGGAATTGCAATAATAGCACTTACTCTTTAGAAAAAAACAAAATGTTCAGAATTATTTAGAATTTGTTTAAATAATGTAAATAAATAAAACCCTTTTGTTCTACTGTTTCCTTTTTTCCATATTAAGTTTACGAACAACTCCATACTTATCGAGAGAATCCATTCGAAGTACGTGCAAGTACGTACTTTGTCAGCCAGGGGCGGATCTACAGTAGGGCCGGGGGGGGCCACGGCCCCCGCGAAAAATTTCGAAACTTTTAGTACTATATGTGTAGTATATAGCTAATGTGTTCATATGGCTTCCTATGTCGTAACTTAATAAGAATTGCCTGTAGCGTATTGGTGAGGTAGCTCCATTTTATATTAACAGTTGGTGGTTCGAATCCTGGCTAGCTATCTCTTTTGATTGCTTTCAAAATTTCTGCCCTTTAGTTTTCTCTTTGACGCTCTCTTTTCTTTTAAATCATTATTTTTGTTTTATTCAAACTTCAAAGCCTTCATTGTCCTTTTTTTTATTTTTCTTAGAATTTTTTTCTTCTTAGTTTTCTCTTTCTTTTTTAACTTTAAGTATCTTTGGTTCTTTAACCAAACAACACAACTAAATTAATTATATTTTAATCTATATTTTAATTAAAAATCACTTGATGAATAAAAAATAAAATACTTATCAAATAAAAAGGCTCAAATAAATATTACGGTTGTTATTCGTAAGACATATCACTTGCTTTATTTTCTCCTTTATTTTCTTTATAGCATATTAATATTTAGTATTAATAATATACTACGCTATATCAATATCATGACATGTTGTCAATATTCGAGCTTCATCAAGGTTATCAACAATTTTTTATTCTCTTTGATATTGGTTTTTTTTGTTAAATGTACGAAATTTAAGTTTTTTATTGTAAGTTCATAAGTTTCTATGAGAAAATCTAAATTGATAAAACTTTTCAAAGAAACACAAATAAAATTTTTTGACGTCTGCCATTGCGGCCCCCGCGGTCAAAAGTTTCTGGATCCGCCCCTGTTGTCAGCCGTACACCTAACAAAACCTAGTAATACTACGTTAATACCACGTGGCATTGTCTGAGCCGAGAGCATTATATGGATTATGGCGTTACAAATTTCTGATATGCTATATACTATAAATTTCATTTGACATGGTTTATGGCATATACATCAACTTTAATACATGTTGGAATATCTCTTCACTTCATTGCATTACAAAATATGATTGTTGTGTTGGAAATAAAATAAGCACACACGTACACCTAATTAAATGATAACGCAACAACATCTGAAGAGCTCGACTATGCTCAAAACGTCGTCATTCGATTTATATTTATCCGTTGCAACAGAAATAAATCTTCCACTAAATTTAAATAAATTGAAAAGGCGAATGCCAACACTGCATGCAAAATTCTTACACGTATAAATACGTTGCATGCAACTACGCAGAAATACGACTCGTTAGGCAGACGCGTGTATGTATAATTTACATGTCCCAATATCCACCTAATTGCTGTTAATTAATACACCTTTTTTTTTGTATGCATACGTAGTGATATAAGTTTTTTTTATTATTATTTCTTCATTTTATGTTGTGAATTGTGAGAAGAGTTTTAAACGGTTGAAGCTTTTCCAAGCACCTGAAAAAAGGATAATAATCACTACACTATAAAACCGTTCTATCAAATGATGTGTGTTAGTATATGTACTAACAATGGATAAAGAAAATAAAATGCCGTTCAAACTATAACGAATTAATTAATTAAAGCGTAAAAAAGATTGCAGTTAAATCATGCATGTTGAACCGACATCTCCCCCAAAGTACATGAACGAACGAAAGGAAAGAAATTAATCGTTATATAAATAGAGAATTGCTTGCTGAGGAAATGATTTTGTTAGGATCGGTTTACGCGTTTAGAGGGGGGGGGGGGTGAATAAACGCTTGTCTCTTTTTCGGTTTGTCTTGTCAATGACAGGTACTCAATCAGTGACCAGTTAGTATAAAGTGCGGAAAGTGATACTGACCGGTTGAAACCAATGTGTAATGAGTAAGTGTGTGTGTGAGTGTATGTATGAGACCGGTTTGTTTCTGGAAGTTCGGAGTTAAAATCTCCTACGTCTCCCCTTCTTCCTCGTAAGGAAGGATCACTAGATCTTCAGTTATACAACCTTGTACAACCTACCCAGCTAAAACACAGCTCTAATCTAGTGACTCCTTAGGCAGTTGTTTACAACAATCCACCTACTTCAACAGCTTTTTACAGTCCGTCGGAAATAATCACTACACCCTTAAATCTAAGAAAGAATGTCTCTGAACTTCACTCTTGTTTTGTGCTCTCACCACAGCTCGTTGAACAGCTCAAACTTCGTCCTTTTTGAGAGTGAGATTTCAAAGTCGTAAGAATATTTGAGTTCAGTGAAGTTAGTAATCTTCTTCTTGTCTTTCTTCTTTTATACTTGAGGTTTGAAATTCAAACCGTTGTGAGATAGACTCTTCACTCTGTTCGGTGCATTAATTGTCTTTCCCAAAATGGGTCTGTCCGGTTTCAGCTGCAGTCTATCCTGTCACTAGCTTTATTCCTTATTTGCGTTAGTTGACCTTGTCTAAACTCTGGACTCGCAGCATTGCATTGAATGTCTGAAATTTCCTTTTTGTTTCAGCATGCACTTGTCTCTATTGTCCAATCTGTCATTTGTCCGATATAGCATACTGTCGTGCCTTCGTGAATCCTTTTTCAAGACCGGTATCTTCAATCGGTATTAATCATTGTTTCTCATGCTTGCCCAGACCGGTCACTTATATATACCGCTTTTAGTCCATAGTATAGACGATACTTTAGATCTCCGGTTTTCTCATTATTAATCAGTTGCGTCAATTCACCAAAACCGATAGTCCGAATGTCTGAATTCGTGTTGCTAACAATTTCCCCCTTTTTGGTGATTGACAAAACTAGTCAGCAGAAAACCAGTTTTCATTCATATCAAAAGAGATTGATACAGAAAACACTTTAATTGTACCCCTTGCTCTTGACTATCCGCTCTATCTCCTTCCACTTGTTATTATCCTTGTATGCGTCTTCCTTTATGTCATGTAGTCTCCGAAGGTCCGCCAGCTGTTCCTTTGTTAGATTGCAGGCAAGATGCCGTAGACTACTGCCATCATACTGGACTTCAACTGGACCAGTTTCGCTGACTGGTACAGCCGCAGTCTGGCTTTGTAAGACTGCATCCGGGATGAGTGCAGCTTCGATTGCAGCTCGTTTTGGATCCTTGGTTTTGACATAAAGTTTGGAGATATATCTCTGGGGATCAGATGAGCTAGAGCTGGGCGGTTGCTGTTGTTTTCTGCTGTCGCTGGGCGTACTTTCCCCCTTTTTGGCAATAACCGGGGTGATAAGCCTAGTCAAGGCCGTCAGTTGCCCTTTAATAACCTCCAGATCTGCACAAACGTCTGAGCGAAGACCGATGATATCTTCCTTAAGTGCCTGAAACTGCTCATTGTTGTGCTGTCGATCACTGTTGACAGTCTTGCTCAGAACCGAGACCGAACGATAAGTCTGCTTGATCAAGGAGACTTCTCTCGGGGAGCTGATGATATCGACCGGTATGGATACGCTTGTTGGAGGTTCCGGTGGTTGCGACTGATGATGGATGAAAGACTGAGTGTTTTCCGGCATTGCAGCAGCTGAGACAACGACAGATTCAGTCAAAATAGCAGAGACAGAGATGCCTTGCTTCGTCGATGTGGGGACGTGGAGATCAGTTTCTGGTTCAGATTGAACCTCTAACGGCTGGGGTTCTTCCAAAGTAGCTGAAATATCCTGAGCGTTGTCTGGAGAAGTGGAAGACAAGGAGGATTCAGATGCACCAGCAGAGGTGAGAAGTAGAGGTAGAGGAGGAAGTGACTGCGCATGAGAAAATCCACTGGCTAGGATGGGAATCGGTAGAGAAAATGGTGGAGATAGCCAAGGGAACGATGGAATAGGTTGCCTAAATAGCAAGTATTCCTCAGAGACCGGTTCTGGTGAGGAATGGAGAACTGGACCCTGAACCAGTTGAGATGTATGCTCAGGTAGAACGAAAGATGAAGGCGTTGGGGCTAGCACCAAAGCCGTTGTCATGAGAGAGACGTCCTGCGGCTCATCAAAGGAGGCAGAGATTGAGCCAAGTGCCACGGCTGATGCACCGGCGGAGGATGCCCCATCAGGCTGAAGTTTTGCCCAAACAACAGCATGATAGACCTGCATACTCTGCAGTTCTGCCTCCAGCCTGGACAGAATTTGGAGTTCATGTATTGCATCTCTCCCCTCTGGCTGAAAGTTGTCCCTTCGTTGCTCAATATAGCTCGTCAGGTGCTTTATTTCAAGACTAATCCGATATAGCTCTCGCGCGTTGAGTAGGAGCCTGATGGATTCAATGCCCAGAGTCTTTATGAGCTTTCCTTCTGTCTGTCTGGCCAGTTTGAGTCGGTCAGAAAGACCTTTGGACTTCCAGATCTTCTCATTGTATGGAGTAAATCGGAATTCGACCCATTCATCATAGGCCCGAAGATCATCTGCAATCGTCTCTCCAATCTCTTCTCGAATGAGAGTCCAGGCAGTCTCATCGATCGATTCGTGTCCTTCACGGACCGCGACAGATTTGCCCTTTCCTTTGTCAGTCGAGATACCTCGGACCGGTTCTTGAATCCTCACCCCACTCTGCGGTGGCGCAGTCCTGATCACCGAACCAGTTGTCTCCGGTAATGGAGTGACAGTGATGGTTGGTGTTACTGTAGAAACCGACTGGACAGGTTGTGAAGGTTTTGTCGGTTTCTTTGAAGGAACTGACCCGGTCGTGAGTTTCTTGATCGGCGACATGGTCCTTTTCTTGGTAAGGACTTTCCGAAGCGGCTGAGTATCTTCAGAAGAAGAGGAAGACTCCAAGACCAGTTTCTTCTTGGAGAGTTTTGATGAAACTTGCTTGTCATCAGTCTTCTTCTTTTGAGTCGGCGAGGATCTGGGTCGAGAGATAGTCTTCGACGTTCCCAGAGAGTGTTCAACTGCAGACTTCTTAGTTGGCTTGAGGGTGGGCAAATCGTCAGTGGCTTTTCTTTTCACCGGTTTCTTAGTGAGCGAGGCTGTGTTCACCATCTGACGAATGGTGTCATCAGAGATGTAATTTACAAACCCAATCCCTTCAACAGGGCCAACATCTGCAACCTTGCGCTTGAGAAGAAAAGACAGTTGAGGCGCAAAGTTCTTGATCTGCCTATCACGTACCGGCAGTATTCCTTTGAGAACAGAGAAAATTACAGAAGACCAGTTGATCTTCATCCCAGTCAGAATGGCCACCATGGCCTGAACCTTATCGCTGGTGAGCATATCAAAAGATCCTGCCTTCCCCAAGATCGATTTTGCAACAATATCGTGAAGCAGTCTATACTCTGGTTTAAGAACTACTCGTTTATCCGAGTCTTTAAATGATCCCCCAGTTAAGGACATCGTTGGCTTGAGACGTTCTTTAACTTCATCAGAAACACTGATAATGGTGTCTCCAGAGGTTGGTAGATTAAACAGCTTTGCGAAGTATTCTTCAGTGATGTCGAACTGATGTCCGTTGATCACGCACTGGAAGCGGTCTCCAACTATAAGTACTGTGTTGAAGAACTGATGCAGAGCCTCTGGGTAGATTTCGGCAGTGCAGTCGAAGAAGGTTTGAAGGCCGGTTTGAATTAGGGCTTCGAATATTGGGACAAATTCCTTGTGTGCGGTTTCCTTGCAGCTAGCGAAGTAGATTTGAAGCGCCGTCCTTGTGAATTCTTTGTGTGCTGGGGCCATTTTGTTCTAAGGATTGGATAGGGTTTCTGTAAAGAGGGTTAAGAAATTTTTGGAAGGAAGATGATGAATCGGCTGGAGAGAGGGAAGGATAATGATGGACTGTTTTAATTTGAGTATGAGTAAGAAGTTTATTCAGCGGGAGAGAGCGTGTATTTGCATTAAATGCATAGGACGTCTTGTCGCTTAGCTTTCCTCTCTCATAGACTGTGCTATTTTCCTGCAGTGTTGTCAGATTTCCTGCGAAAGTGTTATGATAAAATGTGTGCAATTGATGACGTATATTTAATAAAAACGATTTCGGTCAGTCACTGATCTAGGCAGGGTCCGGTATGAATACCGTTTTTGTAAAAGGTGTCCAGGTTTCGAAGAAGATGACCTGGTATAGGAAGTTTTTCCCGGTATTAAAACTCCGGTCTATATATATATATATAAAAAAAATTGTATATTTGTATATATATATATAAGGGAAGAGAATCAGTTTTGGACGAAACTGTGAGAATAGTAAGTTTTGATCAGTATGAAAGAATTGACTGATTAGGAATAGATGGTTTAATACGATCATCACTTTGCACCATTTGGTGTAGTGTCTAGGTCACCAGTTATACCAATTAATTTGTTATAACGAGGTTCCCCCTGACTCTATGCTTAGGTATTTAGGATAAATCCAATAGACCTAAAGCATTTCGGAAAAAGAGAAACTTAGCTTCTGGTAGTGGCTTGGTTAGGATGTCGGCAACTTGTAGATCGGTTGATATGTGTTCCAGGCGCACATTTTTCTTCAGCACATGATCTCGTATGAAGTGATGTCTTATTTCGATGTGCTTTGTCCGAGAGTGAAATACCGGATTCTGTGTGATTGCGATTGCGCTTGTATTGTCACAGAAGATAGGCGTGTCGGTTTCTTGTATTCCATAATCTTCCAGTTGATGCTGTATCCAAAGAATTTGGGAACAGCAGCTTCCAGCAGCCAGATATTCTGCCTCAGCTGTGGATGTGGCTATAGATGTTTGCTTCTTGCTGAACCAGGAAATGAGTCGGTCGCCAAGAAACTGACATGTGCCACTGGTACTTCGTCGATCAATTTTGCAGCCTGCATAGTCAGCATCTGTGTATCCATGCAGTGATAAGCTTGAGTCTTTGGGATACCATAGACCAACATTTACAGTCCCTTTGAGGTACTTCAAGATGCGCTTTGCTGCTGAGAAGTGACTTTCTTTTGGATCAGACTGGAACCGGGCGCACAAACACACACTGTACATAATGTCCGGTCTGCTAGCAGTAAGATATAGCAGTGATCCGATCAGCCCCCTATACTTGGTAACTTCAATTGATACTCCAGTTTCATCTTTATCCAGCTTGATTGAGGAACTCATAGGCGTTGTAGCTTGTGAGCAGTTCTCCATACCGAATCTTTTAAGCAATTCCCTTGTATATTTGGCTTGATTTATGAATATCCCCTGCTCCGTTTGTCTTACTTGAAGTCCCAAAAAGAATGTGAGTTCACCCATCATACTCATCTCAAACTGATTATCATTTTAGAGAATCGCTTGCACAGCTTAGGATCAGTTGATCCAAAGATGATGTCATCGACATAGATCTGGACGATCAATAGATGCTCTCCTTTAGTGAATCTGAATAGTGTTTTATCAACACTTCCAATTATGAACTGATGATCAGTTAGAAACTTCGATAGCGTTTCATACCACGCTCTTGGAGCTTGTTTTAATCCATAGAGAGCCTTCTTTAGACGGTAGACATGATTTGGGTACTCATGGTTTTCGAAACCGGGTGGTTGAGCAACGTATACTTCCTCAGAAATTGTACCATTCAGAAATGCACTCTTGACATCCATTTGATATACTTTGAAGTCTTTATAGGCTGCATATGCCAAGAAGATCCGTATGGCCTCCAGTCTTGCTACCGGTGCGAATGTCTCATCATAGTCTATTCCTTCTTCTTGTCTGTAGCCTTGAGCAACCAGTCTTGCCTTATTTCTGGTGACAAGTCCATCTTCATTTAGCTTGTTCTTGAAAACCCATTTCGTACCGATTACAGTTTGGGTTGGCTTTGGAACCAGAGTCCAGACTTGATTTCGTTCGAACTGGTTTAGTTCTTCCTGCATGGCTTCTATCCAGTTATCATCCTTGAGAGCTTCATCAACCTTTGTTGGTTGAATTTGCGAAATGAACGCATGACTGAATAGATTGGGGTTCGTCTGTCGCCTTGTTTTCATAGGTGCAGCAGGATCTCCTATGATCAATTTCTGAGGGTGATTTAGCTTTGTGCGGTTCCATTTGATGCGTTCCCCCTCAATTGATTCCTCCGGTGTTACTTGAGTTTCTGTGTGAGTTTCACATTCTGATCCTGCTTCGTTACCGGTATTGTGTGGACTGATTGTTTCCACAGGTTCCATCTGTATCTCAGTGGTTGCATCTTGAATACTGGTTTCTTCTACAGTAGGTGTTTCTGTCAGCTCCAATACTGGTTGATTTCTTTCTTCATCACTTTCATCCTCAAGATGAGATCTTTCCAATTGATTGCTCAGTCGATTGATATCACTTGGAGTATGGTTATCAGTCTCTGACTCTTCAAAGACTACATGAGCTGATTCTTCTATAGACAGAGTTTTTGTGTTGAAGACTCGGTAAGCTTTGCTGACTGAAGAATACCCAAGGAATATTCCCTTTTCGGCCCTTGTGTCAAATGCTGAGAGTTGATTCTTCCCATTGTTGTGGATGAAACATTTGCTTCCAAAGGTCTTGAAGTA
Source organism: Craterostigma plantagineum (assembly GCA_027422505.1). Classification (NCBI taxonomy): domain Eukaryota; kingdom Viridiplantae; phylum Streptophyta; class Magnoliopsida; order Lamiales; family Linderniaceae; genus Craterostigma; species Craterostigma plantagineum. The sequence continues at coordinate 473,980 of JAPQWV010000229.1, forward strand.
ACTGATTGTGGGAACATTTCCGGTCCATACTTCGTACGGTGTTTTGCCCTGTTTCTTGCAAATCATGGACCGGTTCTGTGTATAGCATGCAGTATTAATGGCTTCTGCCCAAAATTTATGAGAGATATCCGCATCTGCTAACATTGTCCTGGCTGCTTCCTTGAGAGTTCTGTTCCTCCTCTCAGCAACTCCATTCTGCTGAGGGGTCCTGGCAGCAGACAACTCATCGCGTATACCATGGTTCTCAAGAAATTTGGTTACCGTTATGTTCACAAACTCAGTACCCCGGTCACTACGGATCCGGTTTATGCTACCATTTTGTTCATTCGCTATTCTTCTGAATAGCCTTATTAGGTTCTCCGGTGTTTGGTCCTTAGATTTTAAAAATACTACCCAGGTGAATCTAGAGAAATCATCTACGACTACGAGTGTGTATTTGGCACCACCAAGACTGACTATTGGTATTGGTCCGAATAGATCCATGTGAAGTAAATCTAGACACCGGTCTGACTCTATACTTCCTTTATTCTTAAACGTTGACCTAATTTGTTTACCTAGCTGACACGCTGTGCAGTGTTTATCTTTTGAGAACCTTAGATTAGGTAGACCTCTAACTAGGTTGTTATCCCTAAGGGCTGATATGGTCTTAAAATTTAGGTGACTGAGACGTTTATGCCACAGCCAACTTTTGGAGTTATGAGCTATTAGACAGGTTTGGGTAGAAACTGATTGGTCTCCCCAGTGAACCCTATATGTACCCCCAACCCTATGCCCAGTTATCAGTATGTGCTTCTCTTTGTCCTTGACAAAGCATTTATCTTTTTCAAATGATATTAGGTAGTTATTCCTACATAGCTGACTTACACTTATTAGGTTATAATGGAGGTTTTGTACTAGGTGTACATCTGTTAGGGTAAGGTTTCTGTGAGTAATCACCCCCTTCCCTATTGTTTTACCTTTACCGTTATCTCCAAAGGTGATTGTCGGTCCGGTATGTGCCCTAAGCTCCTTTAGCAGTCTTCCGTTTCCAGTCCTTAACTGCACTATCTCGTTTCTAAGTTCTCTAACTTCCTCATTCAACACTTTCGTTTGACTAAACTCGCTATCAGTTTGTTCGACTGAAGTGACTTTCCCTTTTTGTTTAATCCTAGTAGAAAGTTTCTGATATTCTTCAGCCATTTCTTGAAGAGCCTGAAGAAGCTCTTCCTTAGTGAAGTCATCCGGTACAGAATCACATACCTCATTGTCAGTCATATTTGCCATGAGACATTCATGAGATTCCTGATCACTTTCGGTATCTGACTCATCGCTGTCTGATTCTTCAGAGTCAGAGTCATCCCATGTCTTTCCACTCTTGGCCACCAATGCCTTTTGATGCTTCCTTGACTTGGTACCGGCTTTCTCCTTTTCTTTCTTTGAGATCCGACAGTCGATTGCAAAATGTCCTTTCCTGCCACATTTAAAACACGAGACATCAGTTCTCTCTGTTTTATTCTTTATGAAATTTTTACCTTCAGAGCTGTTGCTTCGATTTTTCTTCATGAACTTTCCGAATCTCTTTACAAAAAGTGCCATGACTTCATCAGTCAGTTCCTCTGATGTTTTCGAGTTTGAAGTTTCTGGTGCTACAAGTGCCTTGACAGGTTGTTCTGTGACTGACTCTTCCATTCTCGTCTGTAGCTCGAACTCATAGGCTTTGAGGTCAGCAAATAGGTCGTGAACTTGCATCTTGCTGAGATCCTTTGATTCCCTCATAGCCATGGTCTTAACATCCCATTCACGGGGAAGGGCCTTCATGATTTTGATGGCTACATCTCGGTTCTCTAGCGTTCTTCCAAGAGCAGTGAGATCATTGATGATGTTCATGAACCGGCTCTCGAAATCAGCCATTGATTCTCCCGGCTTCATCTTTGCACTGTCGTACTTTTGTATGGCAACAATGAGCTTGTTTTCCCGTGTAGACTCGTTTCCTTCGCAGATTTGACATAGTTTTGTCCAGACCTCCTTTGCTGTTTTGCATAGCATCACCTGTCTGAATGTTCCGGTATCCAGTGTTTTGAACAGAATGTCTTTTGCAACATTATCTAGATTCATTAGTTTCTTCTCTGCCTCTGTCCAATCACTTTTCACCTTTGCAATCATTTGTGGCTGTGCGTTGTCTTGCGTATGCAGTGGATTGATCTTTTCTAACTTTGGAGGTCCATCTGTAATGACATCCCACATATCTTCGTTCTGGGCAGCTAGATGGGTCATCATGCGAACTTTCCATTCCATGAAGTTTTCACGGGAGAACATCGGCAGCTTGCTTGATGTATTCATCTTTATCGGTTGATGGTTGATGATTGAGTAAAACCCTCTCTGATACCACTTGTTAGGATCGGTTTACGCGTTTAGAGGGGGGGGTGAATAAACGCTTGTCTCTTTTTCGGTTTGTCTTGTCAAGGACAGGTACTCAATCAGTGACCAGTTAGTATAAAGTGCGGAAAGTGATACTGACCGGTTGAAACCAATGTGTAATGAGTAAGTGTGTGTGTGAGTGTATGTATGAGACCGGTTTGTTTCTGGAAGTTCGGAGTTAAAATCTCCTACGTCTCCCCTTCTTCCTCGTAAGGAAGGATCACTAGATCTTCAGTTATACAACCTTGTACAACCTACCCAGCTAAAACACAGCTCTAATCTAGTGACTCCTTAGGCAGTTGTTTACAACAATCCACCTACTTCAACAGCTTTTTACAGTCCGTCGGAAATAATCACTACACCCTTAAATCTAAGAAAGAATGTCTCTGAACTTCACTCTTGTTTTGTGCTCTCACCACAGCTCGTTGAACAGCTCAAACTTCGTCCTTTTTGAGAGTGAGATTTCAAAGTCGTAAGAATATTTGAGTTCAGTGAAGTTAGTAATCTTCTTCTTGTCTTTCTTCTTTTATACTTGAGGTTTGAAATTCAAACCGTTGTGAGATAGACTCTTCACTCTGTTCGGTGCATTAATTGTCTTTCCCAAAATGGGTCTGTCCGGTTTCAGCTGCAGTCTATCCTGTCACTAGCTTTATTCCTTATTTGCGTTAGTTGACCTTGTCTAAACTCTGGACTCGCAGCATTGCATTGAATGTCTGAAATTTCCTTTTTGTTTCAGCATGCACTTGTCTCTATTGTCCAATCTGTCATTTGTCCGATATAGCATACTGTCGTGCCTTCGTGAATCCTTTTTCAAGACCGGTATCTTCAATCGGTATTAATCATTGTTTCTCATGCTTGCCCAGACCGGTCACTTATATATACCGCTTTTAGTCCATAGTATAGACGATACTTTAGATCTCCGGTTTTCTCATTATTAATCAGTTGCGTCAATTCACCAAAACCGATAGTCCGAATGTCTGAATTCGTGTTGCTAACAGATTTGTTCATGAAATGCCCAATTCATTCTGTATGATTATATTGATTAAATGAGCGTGAGATAATAATAAATAGGGGAAATTATAACATTAGGTCACTAAGTATACATGTTTTCGTTTTTGGGTCACTATGTTTGATAATTGCAAATGTAGGTCACTAACTTTTCATGTGAAAATAATTTTGGGTCATTTTTTAATTTTAGGTCACTATGAAAATATTTTTTCGATTTTGGGTCACTAAGTTTACATTTTTTTCAATTTTGGGTCACTCATTTGGTATTAATGCTATAAATATAGTGAACCAAAATTGAAAAATCTAAACTTAGTGACCCAAAATCGAAAAATATATTCTTAGTGACTTAAAATTGAAAAATGACCCAAAATTGTTTCCACATGAAAAGTTAGTGATCTACTTTTGCAGTTATCAAACATATTGACCAGAAAACGAAAACTTGTATACTTAGTGACCTAGTTTTATAATGTTGCCATATAGTATAGAGATCTTATAGTGGTAAAAACCAAAACACTACCCACACGCGCACAATAGTTGCCTTTTCTGTTGAAACATCACACACATACTCACACCACATAACATATCAAATCAAAACAAATAATGCTAATATATTATTTAATAGACCTCGCTATGAGGAAATTGATTCTAGCTGTAAATCAAAAGGAGGGGGCCATGCCATACCTTTCTGCACCTATATATACATTCCTTTCAAACTTCAATTTCCTTCGCCAAAGCTCATCACTTCACACTCTAACAAGACATTGCAAACCAAAAACTAACCAAACGAATATATATCCGTGGAAGAAATGGAATTCATGGCTCTCTTCATCATCATCCTATTATCAGTAATCTTCTTCAAACCACTCCTCAAATTCCTGCCTTTAGGTCATACGAAGACGCTACCATTGCCGCCTGGTTCCATGGGCTGGCCTTTCATAGGCGAAACCTTTCAACTATATTCCCAAAACCCAAACACTTTCTTTGCATCAAAAGTCAAAAGGTAAGAAGATTGATTGTCCACGCTCCGTAATCTGATAAATTTTTACTGAGTTTTCTTTCTTTCTTTCATTGGCTCTGTTTTGTTTACAAGGTATGGTTCTATATTCAAGAGTTACATACTGGGATGTCCATGCGTGATGATCGCGAGCCCTGAAGCTGCGAAAGTCGTCCTCGTGTCCAAAGCCCATCTCTTCAAGCCGACATTTCCGGCCAGCAAAGAGAAGATGCTGGGAAAACAGGCCATTTTCTTCCACCAAGGAGAGTACCATGCCAAGCTTAGGAAGCTTGTGATGCGTGCTTTTATGCCCGAAGCTATCAAGAACATCGTATCGGACATAGAATCGGTTGCCCTCAGCTCTGTTATGTCGTGGGAAGGGAAGAAATCGATCAACACCTTCCAAGAAATGAAAACTGTAAGAGGGCAAAGGAAAAAAAAAAAAACAGAGCACTGCTCTGTTTTTATGCTCTTTCCTCGGAGAACTAACTCTGTTTTTCTTGGGCTTTTCACAGTATGCGTTCAACGTGGCGCTGCTTTCGATATTCGGGAAAGACGAAGTTTCTTACAGGGAGGATCTGAAGAGGTGTTACTACGTCGTGGAAGAGGGGTACAATTCCATGGCGATCGATATACCTGGGACGCTTTTCCACAGGGCTATGAAGGCTAGGAAGGAATTAGCGAAGATCTTGGCTGAGATTATGTCTCTTAGGAGGATGGAATCTACTAAGGAGCGTAGCTACAGCGATTTGCTTGGATCTTTCATGGGAGATTCCGAAGGTTTGACAGACGAACAAATCGCAGACAACATCATAGGTGTGATATTCGCTGCCCGCGATACTACAGCTAGTGTATTGACTTGGATTGTGAAGTACCTTTCAGAGAATCCGTGTTTCTTACAAGCCGTCACTGTAAGCAATCTATCTCTAAAGTAAAATCCCAGGAAAAAAGAAAAAAGACAACATTTTTCCTCCATTTTTCTGAGTAGCTTATTCGTTCGTAGGAGGAGCAAGAGAGTGTGAAGAAGTGTAAGTGCGAGGGAGAAGAAGGTTTGAACTGGGCAGATACGAGGAAGATGCCAATTACGACGAGGGTTATCCAAGAAACGCTCAGAGTTGCGTCTGTCTTGTCTTTTACTTTCAGGGAAGCTGTGGAAGACGTTGAGTTCAATGGTAAAGTCTTGCAAGAATTGAAAAAAGATTGGATTTTTACTAGCAAGATTACTTTTTTATTTAATTCTGTTGTGTTTTTAACTTGCAGGGTATTTAATTCCGAAAGGTTGGAAGGTGTTGCCACTCTTCAGAAACATTCACCACAGCCAAGAGAATTACGCAGAGCCTGAGAGATTTGATCCTTCAAGATTCGAAGTAAATAATATGCGCCTATTATTTTTATTATTTTATTAATTTCATAATAATCTGAAAACAAAAGGAATGATTTTTGTGATGATAACGAAACAGTTTGCACCGAAGCCCAACACTTTCATTCCATTCGGCAATGGGACACATTCTTGTCCAGGCAGTGAGCTGGCGAAGCTAGAGATCTTGGTCTTGTTGCACCATTTAACCACAAAATACAGGTAATAATATTTTGTTACAACGGCACCTAAGAAGAATGGCAGATGTGATTGTATATATTTATCAGCAGCACCTCAAAAAAAATGGCGCATATGATCGAATGTTGATTGACAATGGAGAACCGTGAATGCTCTTGCAGGTGGTCTTCGATGGGTCCACAGAATGCAATAGAATATGGGCCATTTCCACTTCCCCAGAATGGTTTGCCCATAAACCTCTCTCTCAAGACGTGATTAATAATTATATTAAAAAAAATTATGACTCAAGCCACACAATACTACGAAGTAAGAACCAGCTGCTGAAGGAACCTTCGAAGAACGGATGAGTTTCAAACTGTAGATAAAGATTTTCCCATTTAATATTTTATTCGAATAACAGAGGAAGAATCAAATGAGACGTTCGAAATTTTTGGTTGTATTGTTGTCTTGCCTTGTTCGTGTAAAAAGTCCGCAAGGCAAAAAGAGAAGGATTAGTACGTCCTTGAAATTTCAAAGCAAGCATGTAAATGTAAATGGTGTGATATTACAGCTGATTCATGTCGGATGATTGCATTGCCTCTTATGAAGGAGATCAGAAAATGCAGTTCCGAAAAAGACCAATCACAAGACGAACTTCGACGATAATGATTAAGATGAAGAAACAGATACAATACAGTTCAAACTGATGAAGGTAAGAAGTAAGGGAAAGCGTTTGAAGTTTTGAAGTTACAAATGTTTTTTCAGGCCGTACCGAGTCGCTCGGAGGCTTCTCTTTTGGATGCTTTGAGCCGTAATGATCGATGAGCTGATTGTTATTTGCTGGCGAAGCCTGAAAATTTCACAATATTATAGATTACGGATGACGTCCAAGATTCAAAATTTCCTGAATGAGCAGAGGACGAAAAATAAGCATTCGAAGTATTGCACAAGAACAATGCAGTACTGCCTATTTCAATTGCAAATTCAATTGGGGAGACCACAATCTTAACAAGGCCCTGAAATAGTTAAAGACTAAACAAGAAAAATCAATACGTTGTATTGTATCAAACTTGTTTGATCACAAAACCAACTGGGAATAGAGCAAGGAATAGCTTCATCTATCTATGCATGCCATGGATTGTGATATTCTCCTAATATGAGGTGCCAATCATGTAATAGACTATTACCGTGTTACTTCAGTTGACATCTCTGATCTTACAGTGATACCATCCTTAAACGAAAAACGTATGTTCCTTCGTAAGGATTACTGAGAAAGACTCGAGAAGATTGTAGAAATGCCAGAAGCACCTTCAACTGCTTCGGAGGAAAACCCTTCACAGTCGAAATGCTCATCTTCGTGATCATTTTGAACACATATGTGGTATATTCAGGAGTTTGAATAAAGCTGTCAGCCTATGAGCTAATGCAGTGATCAGATCACTATTGAAGATGCACAAGGCTCGCTTTTCAGTTCACAGAACTCAGAGAGAGACACCTTACAGAGGAAATGGGCAAATAAATAGACAAAGCTAATCATAAGATCAACGCATCAATCCGAAAATTTCCCAACCACAGTAATGCAAACGATCTCAAACCAAATAAAAAACTATCCCAATCCAAATCAATGATTTCCTGCCCAGATTAGCGAATACGGAAATGAAATGCGTGAAGTATAACCTTACAAATTGGACAGGCGACTTTGAGGCCGACGGCACGAGCCTCGATCTGTGACCCTTTAGCCTTCTGATTTCTCTCAGCATTCTTCTTCTGAGCTTCGATCTTTTGCTTTCCCCTCGTCATCTTTTTCAATTACGCAGTTCTTTGGGCGCAGTTCGTTGCTATCGAAGTTCGTACGGAACTCCGGCGAACACGTCAGCTAGTGGGACCCATCACCATTACTGAAAATTACAGTTGTCATCCCTCAACGACGATATAATATTTTTTGGGAAATTACAGACGGGGTCTATAGTTTAACTCTTCTATACTTTGGCCACATTTACGGGCAGAACTAGGGATGTCAACGGGGCGGGGATTAGGTCCCCATCCCGTCCCCATGTCGACGGGGAATCCCCTCCCCGCGAATTAAACGGGGAAAACATAGTCCCCATCCCCATCCCCGTCGGGTCCCGCCTCCGCGGGGATTCCCCGTCCCCACGAAGTTTTCTAAAAAATTATATTTTCATATAAGTTGAATACATAGTTATATTATATATTAAATTTTATTTATATTAAATATTAAAAATTGGTAAAAAAAATATATATTTTTTTAAACTATGTCTAAAAAATATTATTTAGTTATTAATTTAAGCTATAAAATACTTTATTTAAATAATATTATGGCGGGGAACGGGGCGGGGATCCCCGTCCCATCCCCGTCCTCGCCTACGGGAACAAAAAATTCCCTATCCCCGCCCCGCGGGGATTAAAATTCGGGGATTCTCCGCCCTGTTCGGGGCGGATCCCCGCGGGGACGAGGAATCCCCGCCCCATTGACAAGCCTAGGCAGAACCATTTTAGTCAACTACAAACGGCACCAGAAAATCAGGGTTTTGAAAACCGGACCGGACCGGCCGGTTCAGATTGGAAATCGGTGAACCGGTCGGTTTTCCGGTTCGGTTCCGGTCCGGCTTTAATTTAAAAAAAAAAAAAGAAAATAACGAAAATAGAATAAATTCCTGAAATGAAGGAAATCAGCATATTAATTGCTTTGGTCCAATGGTGTCGTGTTGGGCTTTTTACCCAAATGTCTTGGGTTCAATCCTCAACAGCCACAAAGTATATTTATTTTCAAAACCCAATATTTTGTTTTTATTTAATTTTGACCCCAAGTTTAAAAATTTAGTTATATCAACGCATGTATATTTAATTTTTAACCACCAACACAATTAACTTAATTATTTGACCCCAAGTTTAAAGATTTTGCATAAGATATATATTTGATTATATTTATAGCTACCGGTTCGACTCCGGTTTGATTCCGATTTTATACCGGTTAAACCACTAAACCTTAAACCACTAAAATTTCCGATCCGGTTCGAAAACCAGTTTTCAGAACCTTGCAAAAAATCACGACATCAATAGCGTCGGTACCACTCACACAAGCTAAGCAAAAACACACACGCACATCCCTTGCTGTTAATTCAGTGTTGTAACTTATAGAGAGAGAAAGCAAGGCATTGGAGCGTAATTTGTTGTCGCCATCAAATTTGCTTTACAGCTCACCCCTCTCTCTCTCTCTCTCTCTCTCTCTCTCTCTCCCTCTGTCTCTTTTGTGTGAGTTGAAAGTTGTAGTGTTGTACAGATCGAATCTTCTAAAGCTCACCGTCACTTCCTGGTAAATTTAATTTGCTTGCTTGTTTTTTTTTGTTTTTCTTTTGAAGAATGCTGGGTTTATATCATCACACAATGTCTAACGGATGCTTGTTGCATTTTTTTTTTTAAAGTTTGATGGATGCGTTAAATAATGCGATTCCAGGATATTGAGTTAAGAGATTGACTGATTGTATGTAATCCGATGAGATTATATAGGCACAGTTAAGTCCTGCTTGCCTCTGAATCAGTAGTAGTGATGAACGCGTATGGTTTCAGTGTCGGCTTCTGAGTTGTATCTTCTGAAAAAAATGTTCATGAGGTAGGGAATTAGCATCTGCATGATGTTTGCTTTCATAATTTTCAATCTGTGATGTCGATGCAATCGCACATTGATCAAACTCATAACAGCCTAATGATAAATCTAAAAAATGATTGATTCTAGGAGAACTTAGTTTTTTTATGGGTGCATTACTAATGATGTGTGAATTATTTTGCAGGAAGCGAGACGTTCTTGAGATTATTAAGCTCCATCTATCACATTATCAACTCGATCACTTGTTCTCAGTTGCAATACTTTATAAGCTTGCCACACCTGATGATTTATGCCAACTGTCCCGTACCAGAGCTGAGTGCATATGGGGAGTTCCTCAGCGAAGTTCCTTAGGTTGCGTTTCTGGGTTCTATTGCTGATCGCGCAGTTGAAAGACATTGAATCTCTTAGTCCTGATGGTAATTTTCAAATCTTGTCCGAGTTCACTTAAATTTAATACATTCGGATGAATTAACGGGTGTGGTGTATGTTCTGGTGCTTTTCACATTTAGTATCAGCTTTTCAATTATAATCTAATTTCTCTGTTCGATTGGCTATTTATTCTCGATACGAAGAATTTGTATGTCAAATAAGTTGATTCTAGAAACAACACGTAATTGGATATGTTGCATAATAGTTTTTCTAAGGTCTGTGCAGTGGCACTTGCTGGTGGCATGAGTGCTTAGGGTTATCATTTGGATTTCAGGTCAAGCACTGGTCAATTTTAGAACTACTATAGTTAGTTCAAATGGTATTCTACTTCAATGGAGACCTGAGGATGATGATCCATGTGGATGGAAAGGGGTAAAATGTGATGCCAAGTCAAGGCGAGTTACAGCCTTGTAAGTCTTTGTTATTTCAGGATGTACTGACTTCTCTTCCTCCTGTCATCTTTTGAATTTTTTCATGATGTTCTAACTTCTAAATATTCATTTACCGTATTTTTCTGCTGTTATTCACCGTATCTCTAACAGGTCTCTGTACCTATTCTTGCAGGAGCCTCCCTAACCACAAACTAAGCGGACCTCTTTCAGCAGAAATTGGAAAGCTTGATAGCCTGCAGTTTCTGTATGAGAATCTTATAATTCTCTTTTCTTGTCTTCAATGCATATTAGTGAAGCTAATATTAAATAATTTCTGCAGCGCACTTCATGGAAACAATTTATATGGGACAATACCTCCAGAACTTGGGAACTGCACACAGTTACAATCACTGTATGCTACTGGTTCTGCATTGGTTTCAGTTTGTGGGGTTCAATTTTGTGAACTTGATGTGTTTTCCCTATGCTGAACAGTAAACTTGTACCCTTTTTTTCCAGCTGATTGAACTCAATAATTGCATTCACTTTTAGCAAAATTCTTTTTCTCTTGCTATCTTTCTTTTGTTGTTGTTTGAATTTTGGGTCCTAATTTCCATGTATCTGTACAATTCTACTATGTTATTATGAATGTCGAGACTCTGACTTTCGACACTCTCATGACCAAGGTTTCTGGAAGTGAGACATTTATCGAGAACTATAATTAACTCATTTTGTAAATTGGGAAGTTTCTGTCTCGAAACTAATATACTTATGGCTGTGGATTTTGTTTGAGGTGGATAATATACTAGATGGACCATCAGAAAACGCATGCCAATCTTCTTCTTTACTTTTATTAAAAACTTTGTTTTATTTTATTTCTCTGATTTGTCAAGTTTGATCAAATCTAACATGAAGAGAGTTGTTTTCTGCAGCTTCTTGCAAGGAAACTACTTGAGCGGATTGATTCCAAGTGCACTGGGAAATCTTATTCTGCTAGAGTATCTGTGAGTATTGTGAAATCGTTTAATTTCTAATGTTTTGTTTACTGTACAGAACTTTGAATTATGGTTTCAGTTGAGCAATTAGTAAACAGGGTGCTTAACTACACTGAAAATAAAAGTGTTATCCAATGTATTTTTTCAGAGATCTATCCAGCAACTCGCTCAGTGGAATCATTCCTACTTCACTGGGAAAGCTAACCAAGCTTGCAAGTTTGTAAGTACCCTATAAGTTAAGATGAGCTGACCGATTACAACTTAATGGTTATTCATTAACTCGTGACACGTTTGTAGCAATGTATCGACAAACTTCTTGGTGGGACCCATACCTTCTGATGGTATTCTTGCAAAGTTTCAAAATGATTCGTAAGTGATGCATCTTTTCCTAGTGTATGGCCCAAGATATTGCTTTTATTAGATGCTAGTTCTTAATATCACTACCCCTGTGATTCTATGCACTAAGTTATTAATATCAGGCAACATTGTTGGGATATATTAAAGTCTCATTTTTATTGTATATATTTCAATCCTTGTAACGTCAAACTGAAAAGCAAGTTAAGATTTCCATTCCAGAATGCAGCACAACCAATGAAGAGTTTGATGCTTTAGACTTTTGATGAAGAAAAGGAACCACATTCCCTCCCCATTGATCAAAGTTTTTTCCTCATTAATTTCAAGTGTACCATCAAGAGTTTGATGTTTTTTTCTCCTTTGTGCTGATTCTCTTGTCAGCTTTGTTGGTAATCGTGGGTTGTGTGGCAAGCCCATCCAAGCATGCAAGGACAATAGCAGCGATCCTTCCGGATCCAAGCCTAACAAATCAGGTTAATCATTTGCTTGGAAATATCATTTTTATGCCATTTTTATATCTGTTTGTATTAATATCTTGCAACTATAGTCGTCTTTCTTTTCCAATTATTACTATGTGGAAATTATAAATGTAGGTGGAAGAAGATAACCAAAAAGCTCCATTAAAATCAACACCTATGTACATTCTATGATCAAATGTGGATGCATTATCTAACCGCTCTTCTCGCATGTGCAGACCTATTTCAGGCCAAGAAGAACTCGGGGAGGCTTCTTGTAAGTGCTTCTGCCACAGTAGGGGCCTTACTACTTGTTGCACTCATGTGTTTCTGGGGCTGTTTCCTGTATAAAAGGCTTGGCAAAAACGATGGAAAAGGACTTGCTGTCGATGTTGGTGGAGGTATGGATTTCAGTCCGTCCATCCTTGTGGCCATTCTGTTTGATTAGTCTGATTATTTTTATGTTTTTATATTATCCAGGAGCCTCAATCGTCATGTTTCACGGAGATCTGCCCTACTCTTCGAAGGACATAATTAGAAAACTAGAGAGCTTAAATGAAGAGCATATTATTGGCGCAGGAGGCTTCGGAACTGTCTATAAACTCACCATGGACGATGGCAATATGTTCGCCTTGAAAAGGATTGTAAAAACAAATGAGAGCTTCGACCGCTTTTTTGGAAGGGAACTGGAAATTCTGGGGAGCATAAAACACAGATACCTCGTGAACCTCCGAGGATACTGCAATTCCCCCACGTCCAAATTGTTGATTTACGATTTCCTATCGGGAGGCAGCCTAGATGAAACTCTCCACGGTTAGAGTTCCAGTTACTGTTCCAATTTTATTTTGTACGTTGGTAATCTACTTTCTTGCCTTACGATGATCTTATCGTCTGAAACAGAGAGAGGAGAACAGCTAGACTGGGACGCTCGCTTAAACATCATAATGGGATCTGCGAAAGGCCTCGCCTATCTCCACCACGACTGCTCCCCTCGAATCATCCACCGTGATATCAAGTCGAGCAACATTTTGCTCGACGGGAACTTTGAAGCTCGAGTCTCCGACTTTGGTCTTGCTAAGTTGCTAGAGGACGAAGAATCCCACATAACAACCATAGTCGCTGGCACATTTGGCTACCTAGCCCCTGGTAAGTAAGTGCTCATAAATCCCCCTATTCAAAAAAAAAAAGTCGCTCATATGTTTAAAAACCCGTATTTGCAGAGTACATGCAGAGCGGTAGGGCTACGGAGAAAACCGACGTTTACAGCTTCGGAGTTTTGGTGCTCGAAGTGATGAGCGGCAAACGACCCACCGACGCCTCTTTCATCGAAAAGGGCCTCAACATAGTTGGATGGGTACAATATAGTCTTATCTGAACAACTTAATTCACTAGTGCTGGCGTATAATGTATATATATACATATATATATTTTGGTTCTTGTGCAGTTGAACTACTTGGTTTCGGAAAATAGACAGAGGGAAATAGTCGACCCTCAGTGCGAAAACGTCGAGCCTGAGAGCGTCGACGCATTGCTCTCGATAGCCATACAGTGCGTCTCGTCGAACGCAGAGGATCGTCCCACAATGCACAGAGTGGTTCAGATTCTTGAATCTGAGGTGATGACTCCGTGCCCCAGCGACTTCTACGACTCCAACTCAGACGCTGGAAACCCCTAATATATGTAAAATTTAACGTTGTTCGCCGAGCGCAAAAAGTATGCAAGTTACTTTTCCCGTAAATTTTATACTTTTCCCAGACGACGCTATTGATTCATTCACCTTGCAAAGACATCGCTATTCGATGTACGTACTACTCATGGGTGATTACGATTTAGTACGAAGCGTAATTATTTTTTTGGTATCTATACTCTTTTATTAAGCGTCGGGTCTCACATAAACTGTCAAGTTTGGTCTGCCAGTTAAAAAAATTAATTAAAAAATAATATTACATTGAAATGAAACCACCCACTACATGAAATTTATATATTCAATTTTACCCTTCTATTTTTAGTAACTATTATTTTATGATTGACCAGGTTTCCACCCGTGCAATGCACGATATTACCTATATGTAATTATCATATGTTAATAAATTTATTAAATTTATGTTTGATAGTGGGATGTTACTATATGTGGTAGTTAGATTTTTTGATTTATTTAATTTATTTTTCATATTAAGGGACACGTGTCAGCATATGGGAATAACTAGATTTCTATAATTATATTAGATATGATAAAGTTATACTCCTTCCGTCTCAAAAGTTTTTGTACATTTTACTATATCGGGTGTTCCACTATCTTTTGTACATTTTCTATTTTAGCATAAAAACGATCACAAAAATCAATATAATAATATTAAATATTTTTAAAAGACGTGTTAAAATATACAATTTTTACTTTTTAATTGCAATATAATATGAAAATATTCAGTTTCTTTAAAAACCGTACCATATCTCAAATATACAAAACGAAATGGGACAGGAGTATTATAATATAAATCACATACATTTGAGTGTGCATAAGAGCTAGTTGCATTAAGGGTGCTAGGACATTAAACTAAATTAAAGTAATTTGAGAATACTTTGAGAACTTTTTTTGGTCCAAGTATAATTAGCGTTAGCAGTTACCAAGGGCTAACTTCAACTCTCAAAGTTTACACGAAATAAGCAATCATCTCCTGCAAGTTTGGTGATGATTAACAATTACAAAGATTAAATTGTATGTGAAGAAATAGTTGCTCATTATCTTCACAAATCAAATCCCCATTTATTTCGACTCCTAGAGCGTGGAGCTGCTTGGAACCATCTGTCCCACCCTACATCAACTGGGCCTCTTGTCCTACAATTCGTGTTACAGACTAATTTGTGTATTTTTCATCCAAACATATGCATTTTGATTGTAAGAAAACAGAGAGTTATTACAATGGAAGCAGAGCGTCTGGGACAGATTCAACCCTCCCAATTAGCCTGTTTTGAGGTCAAGAAAAAAAATATCTTGGTGAGGATTACGTTTCAAACTAAACCCTCTTTCAATTGGCTGTTAAATCATAGTTAAGTACTGTAATGATGCCTTAGTGGATGAAAAAGAACATACCCTCAAAGACATTCATGATTCGAGCATTAAAACAAATGATCAAAAGCAGTAGGTGGTAATCACTTACTCTTTGCAAACAGTAGCTGGTCCTTCAACAGTTTCAAGCTGCTCAAGCTCATCCTATTATATACAATAAAGACGAGCAATTGTTTACTGTAAAAAAAAAGTCAACTAAATCTAATAAACTGCAAAGGAGGAAGGAAAGAGAAAAAGGAACGAAATAAAGAATCACCTGAATGATTTGGATTTCTTGATTTAGAAGAGAAATTGCAGCAGCGATACGATGCTTTCCGAATCCCACGATGCTATGACCTTCCATGTACGGCGATGAAGATGAAGATGGGATTTGATTGTTTGGCTTCTCAGCCTCTTCTGGCGTTGACTGTGGTGGTTCGGCTTCCATCAGCCACTCGCCTATGTTCGAAGATGGGCGGCGGCGGCGGAGATGCTTGTAAAAAGGACTAATATGGCGCTAGGAAAATGAGCTGCAGCGAGACGTTATTGTGAAAAAGGCAAGTATCTACTTAATAGTTTTGAGCCTTTAAGATGATGATGATGATGATGATGATGATGATGATGATGATGATGACCGGGGATCTGTAAAGTGGTCAAAAGTGGGAAATTTCATAATTTTTTATTCTTGATTACTATTTACCGCCCCTTTTTACTTGTTACCGCCCCTAAAGACAGTAAAAAGACGATTTTGCCATTATAAATAAAAAATTTCTATTTAATGTACTTTTACAGACAACACTTTTCATATCGCAATCACACATCCAAATCAGACTCAAACAAAATAAAAAAACTCAAATCGCAATGGATCGACGACAGGGGAAAGGAAAGGGTCAACTCGCACGACTAGTCAGCAAAGTCTCGTAAAAATCGTTCGTACGTAGATGGATTATCGAACACGAGTCAGATTCATTTGAAAATAGTGTCGATCGAACGAATTATTGGGCACGCGCATGACAAGGCCGAAAAACATTTTCGGCCCTGCCATGGAGGGCCGAAATTGGTCGGCCGGTGCTGCGCCGGCCGATAGTGCTGATCGGCCGGGACTGCACCGATCGAGAATCTCTTAGGCGGCCGAAAATGCTGTTCGGCCCTATTTTTCTTTTATATTTAATTGCATAATATGGCTGGGAAGTCCCTACCTGGAGGTAGCACTAGATCCCCCCCCCCCCCTCCCCCCCGTTGGAGGAATCTGGAGAGCACCACAGGAGGACGGGAGGAGGACTTTTTCGGCGACGGGGTAAACTACAGTGAGCATTTTCGCGGAGGAGGACGATTTCCGACCGACATGGAAGCCATTAACTTGGCAAAAGGCGTTGCTATTGGTCTTGGGTTCGAGCTAATTATTTGTCGCATAAGAAATGAGGTACGAAAACTGATGAGATGTTCTCGCGGAGAACGTTATAGAGGCAGCGTGAATGAATTGGAGATGGTTTCGAAGTCTAACAAGTGCAGGTGTCTGTTTCTAATAATAGCTCAGGAGGATTCAATGACTAGGGAATGGTACATTCGTACGGGCCCACCTGAGAAATTCATGCACAATCACCTTGTCATACAGTATCCCGAGGGACACCGCAAGACGAGTGGGTTAAGTAGCCAGGCAAGGAAGGTCGTAGAGGAAATGACTGTTGCGCAAGCGAAACCAGCTCATATCCTCTCAGCGATGAGGGCTCGACACGCAGAAGATCACGCGATGATCAGACATATATATAATTACAGAGATCGTTTGAAGAAGGACTCTTCTGAGGGCCGAGACGTGTGAGCCAATTGATGCACCAGGCGACACAGGCCGAATATTATGTTCGGTCCCTGGGAGACGTCGAGACTAATGCGCTGATACATATTTTTCTCGCACACCCAGACTCATTCGCACTGGTGAGGACGTATCCATACTTTATTGGCATTGACTCTACGTACAAGACCAATAGGTACAAGATGCCTCTAGTTGATATTATAGGGATGACTCTGTGTAATCACAACTTCCTGTGTGGATTTGCCGTTCAAACACGGATGCACATCTAATCCTGAAAAATGCGTTCTACGGGTGAATCAGACCTCTACCACACCCACTTGGCGAATTGCGTAACAACAGTCATCCATCCATATATAGTTAGCTATAAGGATGTGGTGGCTGACGGCAACTGTGGATTTTGCGTTATCGCACATCATATTTACAATGACGAGGATGAATGGATCACCGTAAGGAATCACGTCGCGAACGAACTCGTGGCCCACTGAGAGCGTTACTCGGCATTGTACTATGGTGATTCATTGGAAATGCAGGTGAATCGTATACGCTGGGAAGGGGGGCCTTGTGAAATGAACCACTCGCTGGCAATATTGCCACTGCGTGCAGGTCAGACTGTTACTGGACCAAGCCGTACGATCGTCATGGCGCACCTTGGAGATTATTATCAGCATTATATTAGACTTAACTTAGGTCCAGAGTTTCCTATGTCCATCTTACATCCGTATTGGTTCACAAATCGTGTTGGTCGAGTTGCCGGTTGGAAAAGAAGATATCAAAGTCGATTGGATCACTGGCTGCATCTAATGGAGCACTATAATTTGTGACTGTCTATTTTTTGGCCAGGCAGTGCAGCGGACCATCGAAAAAAAAAACTTAGAAAAAAATTGGGTCGATCGAGATTTTCGATCAGACAGTGCAGCGGACCATCAATATTTTCGGCCCTGCAGTGTATTGGTCGATCGGTTTTTTCGGCCAGGACTGTCAGGGCCGAAAATATCGATGGGCCGGTACTCTGCAGGGCCGAACGGAATTTTCAGCCAGGCAATGTCCAGGCCGAAAACGTCGTTCGACCCGAGCACAACCCGACAGAAAATCTTGTTAGGCCCGTGCACTGCAGGGCCGAAATTGTCGATCTATCGGTCCGAAAATGTTCAATCGAATTTTTTTTTGCGTATGTAGTTTTCAGTATTTCGTACCGGAATTAAATTAGACGTTAGTTTTTTCTTTTTAAATTAATTTAAATATCATAAGGGAAAAATCGTCTTTTACAGTTCTTTAGGGGGCGGTAACAAGTAAAAAGGGGGCGGTGAATAGTAATCCCCTTTTACTCTCTTTTTATTCATCCTTCTATTTTATTAGGTGGGAGAGGGTAATTGTAACTACTTTCTAATTAATTTGACGTGTCACTCATAACTACATATTTATCCATGATATTTGTAATACTACAATTATATCCTCAAATCAATGTTCTTATACATCATAAAAGCAATAAAATTACACTTATAATTTAATATAAACATAACTTAAAGTATAAAAATTATATTTATGTTAAGTGCACATGCATAGAATGTGCATATGTAGTAGTTATATATAGTAGAGAAATAGCTTAATTTAGGATCCTTGATTTCCTTTTTGGGGCAATTTTCGTTTCAGGCCCCCACATGTTTCATTTAGGATTCAGACCCTATCAGGAAAAAATAGTTTTAAAGACCCATTTTTTTGCAGTACCACTTCATTGCTCTGGAATACCAGTATGTTGAAATTTCGTAACACAAAACGATCATTCGGTACCAGTTTATGATCATCCGATACCAGTTCATTTCTGCAGTACCACTTCATTGTTCTGAAGTAACATATGTTGAAAGTTTTTAACACAAAATGATCATTTTATACCGTTCATATGTCTTTTATACCACTATTTTACACCACCGAAAATGGGTCATTTAACCTAAAGATTTTTCAGACAAGGTCTGAATTCAAAATCAAACCCTTAGAGGGACTGATTTCGAATTGACCCTTCCTTTTATCCATTCACTCGCAATTTTGCCGGTCAAACTTCGGTCTTTTCGCTCGAAATTCTAATTTTATTCCCTTTGACTGCTTTCCTTTTCGGGTTATATTGGTGTTCCTTTTGATGAGCTCTCTTCCATTCCATGTGAATGGTCTTACTACCATACCATATAATCTTTTAATTTCAAAAAAAAATATAAGCAAAAAGAGTCTGCTATTTATTTTTGAAACCAAAATGGTTCAAACAAATTACTCTAACAAAGCTATAAATGATTAGCGTGTACAAATTTCGACAACTCAGTTTAAAAAAAAACACACCCTCTGCTCTTTCACTTGGAAGGATGTGCACGTTTTCCTTTGCGACGAGAACCATTCGAGTTAACAGTTCGAGTTGGCTTATTATTCCCCTTCTTACTACTGCAAATGTAATAACACCAGAAGAAAAAGATGAGATTAACTACGAACATTATGCGGTAAATAAACTATATATCCTTGGTGGTGCATCAGAAGATTAACAAACTAACCCAAAAACGGACGAAAAGATTCTCAAGACGAAGAGGGCAGGCAAACACATCACCAAAGAGGCCTGCAATTTTTAGCAAGTTTTCAAGACGGTAATAAAAATTTCGCTCAATATGGGACAAAGCGAATGTGACTCGAGAAACTCACCGAGAACCAAACGATTTCCGTCGTCGCGAGAGATTTCGTAAGCTCGACACTCTTCAGTTTCCCTTCGATCTTCACTCGAAGCTTTCGTCAAACGATAGGGTCAGCCGAATTTTAACCGAAAGCATTCAATCAGCATTTCCTCGGCCTTATTATATATTACCTGACGGTGGTATAAAGTAGCTGAATCGACGAATTTCCCGTAAGCATTCACCGCCTCATCTGCGTAGGGCTTCAGCGTAACGTGCAGCTTCTCGACGTGGGGCCTCGCAGCTGTTGTTACGCTATCGATATACGGTTCGCCGAACTTTCTCACCTCCTAAAAATGCACAAAATATTCGCCTCGTAAGACTGAAGAATTTTGCATTATGTTCTTCATTTCTTTTGTTCAGACTTTTAATACTCGAGTTTTTCTGTTTTTCGTATGATGGTTTCTCTCCTGGCAGAGAGCTTTGTTGGGCTATTTCGGGCTGTATCTTCGTTTATATATTAAGCCATCGTTTTCGAGGGAAAAAAAAAGGCAGAGAATTTTAGAAACCGAAGAGGAAAAAAAAAAACGGCGACTTTACTTACCTGAACGTAAGGACTAGCCAGTTCTTGAACTTTGATTATGTGAGGAGCGACTGTGCTCTTGGAAACCTCATAAACCTCGACAGTTCTTTCAGTTAGCTTTCGGACATGGGGTTCAGCTTTGGCGGTTAAAACCGCCCACTGCTCTGATATAGCTGGTAGCAGTTTCTTCGCATAGGATGTAAGAAATGTCGTTAGACGTAATGACAGATATGTCTACAAACCTATAGACAGAGATATGCTTAAAAGCTGACTTACAGTTTTCACGGTTTCCATGTGTGGTGAGGCCCACTCTTCGGCTCGAGCCTTCTTCTCAATGGCCTGATGCAAAAAAAAAAGGGGGAAGGTTAGAGAGGAATCGATCGATCTTATTAAAGATCTTAAGCAGTTACCTTTTGCATGAACGTATCTAGAGCAGGTTTTCCATGTACTTTCCAGTTCTTCTCTAGAAGTGACTGTAAACACGACGACATGGATGATTATTTCATTAAACTACACGCTGTAATAAGTAAAAGAGGTAATGAATATGTATGTGGTATAGTACCTTATAATGAACGAAATGAACTGCTAGCCAGCGTGGAAGCCAAGCGCCGTGAATCTGATAGCACATAGAGCGAAACTCAACAAACGACGTGGAAGGATTTGAACATGTTATGATCGCCGATCGGAGAAATACAACAGAAGATGAAACAGTACCTCCATCAGCTCTTCGGTTTTGGACGCAGATTCGTACTTTGCCTTAATCATTTCTTCCTGGATTCCATCAGAATGTAAGAATGTTCAGCTCGTGAAGAGGCAAAAAACAGCTTTATTTTCTCATTCATTACATACCTCGGCGGTCTGAAGAGCGCTTTCAGTTTTTTGCAACTTGGATTTCTGTTCGTCGACAATCTTCTGAAGCTGCAATGAAAAAAAAAATAGTGGAGAAAAAACAATTACTACCGAAGGAAAATTGTTTTCCATCAAGTGATCATCACATCAAAATTTTCATAATTAGCAGACAAGTGCAAGAATATTGATTTGCGAGTCTAACCCATCGAAGCGTCAAGTAAATCGTCGACTCACACTCTCAAGTTTGGTATCGAGCTCGGAAGCCTTCTTCTCAGCTTTGTTCGCACGAGCTTCTAGAAGTTTCTTCTCTTTGATTTTCGCATCAATATCTTTTCGTATGTTTTCCGCCTGCTTTTGCAATTCGCCTGCTCGTGCATTTGCCTTAATAGCTGTCTCCTCAGCCTCTGAATCGCTCTTTTTCCGAAGACAATTTCGAACCAAAGAGAGTATGAATCAATGTCCAAAAATCTCCAATGACTTGTAGCGAGACAGTTACACTCACCTTGAGTGAGAGAATCTCACTCTCCATCGATAATATGCCGTCAGATTTTTCTTTGATTATGCTCTCCTTGTAAGAAATCTCCTCATCTCTCTCTGTTATCTCTTTATTTTTCTGCTCAATGTGTGATTCTGACAAAGAGGAAACATGAGAAAAAAAACACAACTCAGACAAGAAGCAAGGGCATAGTTTTCTTGCTCCCATCAATCTACATCTTAACCAAGCTGAACAATAATCAGCCCCAAAAGGCAAAAAAAAAAAATAAGAAAGAAAGAAAGAAATCGCCGGCGAAAGATCCAAAATGTTCAAGCGGACTTACCGAGGCTTTCGATCTTTGACTTCAGATCCTCAAGAACAGCCGAAGTAGCGCCGTCCGATCCGAAAACATCGGATTCCGACATCGCCGGCTCATCGGCACGGACACTGATGCCAGTAAGAGCTAGCGCGAATAAGACAGTGAAGAACACCAACTTCAACGGCGCCATATCTCCACCTAACGGAGGCCTACGGCGGAGATCAAACGAATAAGTTAAACAAAATTAAAAACAATCCTATTTTTTGAATTTTCCAGTAATTAATTCATCCACTGCCTGGCGAATATCGTTGAGCTAGAGTAGTAGTCCTCGCCTCTCAACTCAAGGATGCAAATAGCGAATACCGAAAAGACGACAGTACCCTTACTGTTACTGGCTCCTCCTCGGCCACTGGTGGGTAATTAAGTCATTCACTGAACGTGTCTGAACTCTGAACGGCTTCGTACGGCGTCGTTTATTAGATAGGCTGTAATGTAAATTGTAAGTACGGTTTAGTTAATAGGTAAGTTTGGTGTTAGTTGGGAAATCACGTGCGAATAAACATGTTGGGCCTACGTTCATATTATTGGGCCTCAATGTGATAGCATAGGCCCATTTATTACTTCTAATTTTTTCATGTTTCTTTCAGTTCGAGCTACGGCTTTGAGGCTATGCAATTTATAACAAGCTTTGCAAATTATGACCAATCTGATATAAATGACAAACAATTAAATTACTGCCATTATTACAGAGGCTAAGCTGGTCATAGAGATCCTTGCAAGAATCTCATCAAATGCAAGATTAAGCATAATCACTTCACCCCTAAACTTTGCTAATGCCCTCGTCGC
Organism: Craterostigma plantagineum; assembly: GCA_027422505.1. Classification (NCBI taxonomy): domain Eukaryota; kingdom Viridiplantae; phylum Streptophyta; class Magnoliopsida; order Lamiales; family Linderniaceae; genus Craterostigma; species Craterostigma plantagineum. Next base: position 496,709 of record JAPQWV010000229.1, read on the forward strand.
TACCTTTCTTACGCTCAAATACGAAGTCAAGATTATATAAAATGGGCACCAAAGTCACTTCACACAAGAAAACCAAAACTGGCCCGAAAATCCACAGCAGCAAAGGGACGGCGGCGTAGAACAGCCTATTCCCCACCATGTTCATCGCAAACCCTCTCTCCAAAAGGTCCGCCACGTACTCGCCGCCGTGAGTCCACCGGAGACCACCTTCGCCGTCGTCGCCGCCGCCGTTCGAGGAGGAGGTGTTTGCCGGCGGGCAGTTGATGAGGAAGTTGACTTGGTTTATGAAGCGAATGGAGAGCGAATGGCAGACGAAGGAGAAGAGGAACATGAGGAGCAGGGCTAGGTATTTGAGGGCCACCATAAGCTCGCCGTGTGCGCCGTAGACGGCGTCGTTTAAGGGCTTCTTGACGGTGTAGGTGCTGCTTATGACGGCGGCGAGGCCAGAGCATAGGAGTATGGAGGTGGTGGCCATTAGGGTGGCGCCCATTATTGTGTTTCGTAGGGTTTGTACGGCTAATACGTTCTTTTTCTCGTTGTCCTAATAAATATATTAAAAAATGCATGCATTTTGAAGAAGGAGGATTTATATATAAGTTATAGAAGATTTATTACAAGGATTAACATTTTACCTTAATCATGGAATATACCCATAATCGGCGGCCGCGAACGTTGGTTCCTATGATGGTGGTGAGTGGCTGTGTTCTTACCTTACACCATAGAAAGAAATGATAAGCTACGAATATAGAGAGGCCCATAGGCACGAGTATTGCGTCCAAGTAACATCTTTTCCATTCCATGATTTGCTCTCTAATTAGTTAGTGTAGAAGTAGAATTTAATCACTCTTCTTTGAAGTATCTTTTAAATGATATTTCCAGCTCTATATGTATATATATATATATATATATATATATATATATATATTAGGTGTGTGTGCGTGCGTGAGCAAGCAAGGTAAGAAATGAACGTAGACGGGTCTAAGTAGAAGCATGCAATTTCGACAAAGAAAACCACAAAAGGACAGAAGAAAGTAAACCTATTACGTGACCTCTAACATTTGTGGAATTGCTTTTTTTTTTTTCCTTTAATTTTTCTATTATATTAATAAGCATCCTATTGGCTGCTGATAACTATAAAATTTTCAGTACACTTCATTAATTTTTATGCCCTCTTTTCTTTAGGTCGGTATTTTTTTACGAAAAATAAATGCTAATCTTCTTTATGATTCTCGAATCAAGATCAGAATAGTGGCAAGTAGTTCTTTTAGGGAATATATAAGGTATGGCGTATTGAATAAATGTAGGTTTGATTCCAACATTATGATATCAATTTGGACGCTAATACGCCTTATGTTTGCTAGCTCAGATATTACACAATCGTACGTATGTATGATATTAGTTCTGTTTTTGTTGAGGTTGAAATTAATCTAGGGATAACAATATATCAAAAAAAAATGTTGGGCCTTTAAGAAGCAAGTGATATTCCGACTGGACATTATTAACGTGCGTGCTGGAACAAAACTAGGAATATATCTTTAATAATAATACATCAAATTTCAGTGGAATACATGTAAACGAAACGGATTCACGTGTGCTTTTCTTTTTCCACGTACGTAGACCTAATTTATCTAACTACAAATAATCATATTTAAACATATTATTATTACTGCAATTATATAAATTAAAATGGACTTTTAGCAATTTTAATGATTCTGTTTATTATTGTTGTTCAACGTGGAAAACCACTACGCGTGTATTTATACGTCTTCATTGAATATGAAAAATGACTTTCCAAAGTACATCCACTAATAATTAGTGGACGACACCAAGTATTTTACACACATTCTCCAATCTTTAACCGACTTTGATTTCATCATTTAGGTATTTAATTCAAGCGACCTCATCGTTTGAGTCCTACGAAAAGCTGCTATTACAAAACACTCAATCATGGCTTCTTTTGTTCTTTATTTAACACACGAGTTCTTATTTAAAATAATACTATCTATAATCTATTCTTTTATATAAAGGGTGTGGGTGGATATAAACTGCCACTTTTGTTCTGTTACTTATTTGCAATTTAGTTTAGTCCCCTCTTTATCAATTAACTACTTTAATAATTTAGATTAAAAATTTCAAATAATGAATTGTGCTAAAACGTACTAGTCTTTTATTAAGCGTGAGTTGTGTGTATAGACTGTCAATTGGGTTTCAATTTGGTCTGTAAATTAAAAAAATTAACAAAATAAAAAATCCCTGCTAACTCTATATTTGGTTAATTACTATTTTTAGTTAAAAACTATTAATCTTTAATCTTGTAATTTATAAGCATATATAACACAATTTAAATAATAGTTATCAATTAGACAATATGAAATTTATATATTTATATATTATAGCACACACGTTAGAGTGTACAAGAGTACTAGTTCTATTATAAGGGTGAGGGACTAGGATAAAACGGTCAATTGAGATTGAAAAAAATAATTAATAAAATTAGGGAAATCACTAAATTACTATATTTGTTTAGTACTATTTTAGTTAATCATACTTTAAATTTATAGTTAATCAATTTTTACTTTTTATATATTTATAACATACAAATTAAATTTAATGATTTCTATGAAATATTTCACAGGAAAATAAATTTAATAAAAATATTTTGTGCATAAGTTACTAGTAATAATAAAGGAATAGTATGTATAGTAAACTCAGTTGGGCTTGATATTGGGCTTTACTTGGGCTAATTGGTTTCTAAGATATGGGGCTTTCTGATCCAAACATCCTATCAACAATGGGCTTTTTTCAATTGGGCTGGCTCTCAGTTGACTCTTCCCATTATATATTATCTATTAATTTATTTTATTCTTTATAATAAACAAATGTGGTGAATTTTTATCAAGGCAAGTGGTTATATATATTTAATTGGTGGTTATTATCCTTTGGAATTAGGCAAATCTAAACCACATAGGGTACACACGTTCAAAATATATGTATATATATATATATAATGTATCCATCTCAAATCTCGTCCACATACAAACATTGTGCTATACCTCAACAGTTGCAAAGGAAATAATTTTAACAAGTCAGAATTTACCCAAACGCGGATTTTCCATCTACCTATAAATACCCTGCGCTTTCGTCTGACCATTTTCCACCGTCATCTTCCTCGTGCAATCCAAGCCAAGACGCGGAGAGATTTTGCTAAGGATTCGTTCCATTAGGCAGAATCTCTCTGTGTTATCCTAATTTCTTCGCATTCGGTCCGTAATTTCTTGTTTGTGGGGGCAGATTTTAAGTTCCAATCGAAGGCGAAGGGAGAAAAGAAAAAAAGGAAGGAGATGGTGCTGTGGTTTTTCGGATATGGGTCCTTGGTGTGGAACCCTGGGTTTGAAGTTGATGAGAAGATTATAGGGTTTATTAAGGACTACAGGCGTGTCTTTGATTTGGGTATGTCTTTGTCCCTCTTTGATGAATTTCTACATTCGTTTCCCCCTTTTTCAGTTCAAAAAACTAGTCTTATCTCTTCCATGTATTTCTCTTTCAGCTTGCATCGATCACAGAGGTACCCCTGAGCACCCTGCGAGGACCTGCACCTTGGAAGAATGCGAAGGATCTGTTTGCGTAAGCTCAAATTTTCGATAAGCGTTTTGGTCTTTGCTACCGCTTTAATCATAGATCTAGTAGAAAAATGCCGAAGTTGGGCTTTTACAGTGTTCTATTTCTTCTAATTGCATTACAAATGTGGCATTGACATGGATTGTTTCCTCGAATCAGTGGGGTGCTGCCTATTGTGTGCGTGGAGGCCCTGAGAAAGAAAAGGCTGCAATGGAGGTATACTTCTAATCAATCTTGCTAGCATTAGATAATTAAATCACAGTGTTGTTCGGCATAAAACTAAGCAATTCCATATTAACTTTGGGTTTTTTGCTCACCGTTAGTATTTGGAAAGAAGAGAATGCGAGTATGACCAGAAAGCCTTAGTGGACTTTTACAAGGTAAATATAAAACTCTTCGGTGCTGAGGTTTTGGTTTGTTCTTCCCAAGTTATTCGACGCGTTATGAACGTCTCTGTTTTCCATCAATGTAGGAAGGCGAATCCGAGGCATTTGTGAATGGTGTGACACTGTAAGCATCATTCGTGCATTGTAATTTAAAATCCACTTCCATCTTTCGAAATTCGTACGAAATGCGAAATTCTTGAAAAAAAAAATAACACAAAATTGCAGATTCATATCAACCCCAGATAAGTTCTTGATAAAAAATAACACAAAATTGCAGATTCATATCAACCCCAGATAAGGTCTCGAACAAGTATTACCTGGGCCCCGCACCTCTAGAGGACATGGCAAGGCAAATCGCAACTGCGTGTGGGCCGTGTGGGAACAACAGGGAATACCTTTTCTTACTCGAGAAGGCAATGTATGATATCGGTAAGAAAAATCGACCCTTTCGTGCATTTGTTATTACGATTTTCTGGCGATTGAACTATTTGCTCAAGTGTTTCGTTGGGAAACAAACGACAGGCCATGAAGATGAGTATGTGATTGAGTTGGCAAATGAGGTAAGAAAAGTTCTCGGGTTAGTTGGTGGTGTCCCAGTCGAAAAGAAGCTGTTGTCTTCTTCTCCATCGTCGCCATCCTCTGTTTTTGTCCCGACCCTAAAGACAAGTCTTTCGCCTATGAAGCTGATGATGTCGCCTTTGCCTGAAGCTATTGCGGCGGATTCTTCTTAAGTAAACCTTCTTTCGGTCGAAGAAGTATGCCACGTTTGATTCTAACTGAAACTTCTGATGCAAGAGTTTGACTTTTATCTTCTTTTCATCTGTTCCCTTTTCAACTAAGCTCTTGGGTTATTAGATTAGAGAGTTGAGACTTAGAGATCAACAATCCGGGGAAAGAAAGCAAAACTTCTTTGTTGTAGTGTAACGTTACTTTTAACTCATTGAAGATTGTTGATTAATTTTTTTTTTCTCTACTTAAGTTACAAGAAGTTGCATGTAAAAACAAAAATAACAATTCAAAGATGGGACTTCGAATCGCTATTCATTCGATGCTACTGTTGCCTAAGAGTTCGATCGTGTTTTTAGTAATGTGTTAGTGTATTTGCTGTCGTAATAACTCATGTCTGCTTGTAATTTCGCAATGATTTGGATTTTAATTGCGGCTATTCGGTTGCTAATGCCATTGCCGTAATCGTTGTAAACGTTCCTCGTATTCCTTTTAATTGCCTTAGGGTTTGGTTAAGGATCTGAAGTGAGTGGCAGGTGCTCGTGCGTTACCAAGTGCCCCTAGTAAACTGGACGCCCGTATACGCCAAGTTGATTGCTGTAGGCCTCACCGGTATCTTCCTGATCCTACTGACAAGTATTCGTGCACTTAAGGCACGTTGGTGCCTCATCACCGACCTCATCATGTTGTTGGAATCCTCTTTTATCTCCACGATGGGTATGACTATTTATATATTGTGTTGTGAATGAGTTAGTAGTGTGTTGACATTTAACTCTATTTTGGATATAGATGAATATTGGCAGTAAATCAGCCCGCTTAGGAGGAGGGCTTCCACTGCTCATTGATGCTCGACTGAGAATAAACTAGTCTATTGCTACGTTTCCTACTTGATTGACTTGCTACTTGACGGTGAACGGTAGGGAGTGACGTAGCAATTGACTAGTTTATTCTCAATCGAGCAGCGAAATCCCTCCTCCTAAACGGACTGGTTTACTGCCAGATATTCATCTATATCCAAAATAGAGTTAAATGTCAACACACTACTAACTCATTCACAACACATGATATAAATACCTAAATAGCCGTACCCATCGTGAAGATAAAAGAGGATTCCAACAGCATGACGGTGATGAGGCACTAATGTGCCTTAAGTGCACGAATACTTGTCAGTAGGATCAAGAAGATACCGGTGAGACCTATAGCAATAAACTTGGCGTATACGAGCGTCAATTTATTGGGGGCACTTGGTAACGCACGGGCAGCTATCACTTCGGATCCTTAACCAAACCCTAAGGCAAATACGAGAAACGATTACAGCAATGGCATTAGCAACCGGAGCCGAAACTCAACAAACGACGTGGAAGGATTTGAACATGTTTCGATCGGAGAAATACAACAGAAGATGAAACAGTAGCTCCATCAGCTCTTCGGTTCTGGACGCAGATTCGTACTTTGCCTTAATCATTTCTTCCTGGATTCGATCAGAATGTAAGAATGTTCAGCTCGTGAAGAGGCAAAAAACAGCTTTATTTTCTCATTCATTACATACCTCGGCGGTCTGAAGAGCGCGTTCAGTTTTTTGCAACTTGGATTTCTGTTCGTCGACAATCTTCTGAAGCTGCAACGAAAAAAAAAAAATAGTGGAGAAAAAACATTACTACCGAATGAAAATTGTTTTCCATCAAGTGATCATTACATCAAATTTTTCATAATTAGCAGACAAGTGCAAGAATATTGATTTGCGAGTCTAACCCATCGAAGCGTCAAGTAAATCGTCGACTCACACTCTCAAGTTTGGTATCGAGCTCGGAAGCCTTCTTCTCAGCTTCGTTCGCACGAGCTTCTAGAAATTTCTTCTCTTTGATTTTCGCATCAATATCTTCTCGTATGTTTTCCGCCTGCTTTTGCAATTCGCCTGCTCGTGCATTTGCCTTAATAGCTTTCTCCTCAGCCTCTGAATCGCTCTTTTTCTGAAGACAATTTCGAACCAAAGAGAGTATAAATCGATGTCCAAAAATCTCCATTGACTTGTAGCGAGACAATTACACTCACCTTTAGTGAGAGAATCTCACTCTCCATCGATAATATGCTGTCAGATTTGTCTCTGATTATGCTCTCCTTGTAAGAAATCTCATCATCTCTCTCTGTTATCTCTTTATTCTTCTGCTCAATGTGTGATTCTGACAAAGAGGAAACATGAGAAAAACACTTAACTCAGAGAAGAAGCAAGAACATAGTTTTCTTGCTACCATCAATCTAAAATCCTAACCAAGCTGAACAATAATCAGTCCCGAAAGGCAAAACAAAAAAAGAGAGAAATCGCCGGCGAAAGATCCAAAATGTTCAAGCGGACTTACCGAGGCTTCGGATCTTCGACTTCAGCTCCTCAAGAACAGCCGAAGTAGCGCCGTCCGATCTGAAAACATCGGATTCCGACATCGACGGCTCATCGGCACGGACACTGATGCCAGTAAGAACTAGCGCGAATAGGACACTGAAGAACACCAACTTCAACGGCGCCATAGCTCCACCTAACGGAGGCCTACGGCGGAGATCAACCTATAAGTTGAACAAAAAAAGAAAAACAATCTTATTTTTGAGATTTTCAGTAATTAATTCATCCACGGCCTGGCGAATGTCGTTGAGCTATAGTAGTGTTTTACTGTAAAACACCGCAAGACTCGCCTCTCAAGTCAAGGATGCAAATAGCGAGATAAAGACGATAGTACCCTTACTGTATACTGTCTCCTCCTCGGCCGCAGGTGGGTAATTTAGTCATTCACTGAACGTGTCTGAACTCTGAACACCTCCGTACGGCGTCGTTTATTACATAGGCTGTAATGTAAGTACGGTTTAGTTAATAGGTAAGTTTGGTGGTTGTTGGGAAATCACGTGCGAATAAATATGTTGGGCCTACGTTCATATTATTGGGCTTTAATGTGACCGCTTAAGCCCATTTACTACATGAAACAGCAAAAACGTCGTATTGAACTCTTAGGCAACAGTTTCTAGGTAAATTCCTTGTGTATATTCGACTCAAAACTGAACTGAGTCGCGCTGGAAGTCGGATCATTAACTGACTATGAGGTTCATCTCGGGTGGATTTGGTAGATAATTTTAGATGTTTCAAGTTCAAATTAAACTCAGTTACAAATTTACCAATAAGTTGAATTGAATATATATAATAAATAAAGGATAATTTTGTCATAAATGCCCGACATTAGCTATAAAGGTAGGGTGAGTGGTAGCGTTAGTTGATACTTGATAGGGGTATTAATAAAATCTCACCTTTAAATAAACCATCTTACCAAACACTACTTCACTTAATTTTAACCTCTCTAATCCTCCTTAATACCCCCAACACACACTTTAAATCCTTACCCAATATTTGGTTTTATCATATATTATTCCACTTGAAAAATGAAACATGAGAAGAAAAAAAAATGTAGGTAAAGAAACACTAATCTTTTGCATATTTTTACTACTTACAAATGCTGAACCTTACCGATTCAGATTAGTATTCAAAGAAACCGTTGGAGAGTATAGAAAAATATCCATTTGTATAAAACTTGCAAGTCAGTAGTACCCTGTCAGTATTGTTTTATATGTAGATTCTTACTAGAATAATTATTTTGCACATTGGTACCTGATCCGCCGCAAGGTACGTCATATAACACATTTTGGTATCATATAGAGACGTATTGTGATTGATAATAAAGTGAGAAAATGGTGCATCATATAACACATTAAGGTACCATATAGAAATGTATATGGGTACCAATAAATGCGTGGCGTGGTACATAAGACATATATAAAAAGGTACGTCAAGACTGAGAAAATGGTGCACACAGTCGAACTGGTACTTATATGAAAATTTTAGGACAGAGGTACTGACTTGCAAATTCTTTATACAAATGGGTATTTTATGTAGATTAACGAAAACCGTTTGTTAATTGTGCAAATTACATTCCAGGCCCCAAAAAAGGTTTTAAATAGGTTTGAGACCCTATCAGAAAAAAAGATATTTAAAGGACCCAATTTTTATAAAATTTAGAGATAAGTACCTAAGTTTACACAAGTGTTATAAAGTATATATGAACTTGTATCAAATAAGTGTTATTTCAGAACAATGAAGTGGTACTGAAAAATAATGAAAGTGGTACTGTAGAACAATGAAGTGATACATGTAAGATCCCGTCCGTTCCTACGAGTATTTGATAGGAGCTTACACTGAACTTTTATCAAACAGGTGGTGTGCGATCATAAAACAAACGAAATATGATCATAGAAGAGGATCGACGATCGAGAGGGAGGGAGAGAGAAAGAGCTGACATCGACTGAGAGAGATAGAGAGATCGCTGAGAGAGAGAGAGAGAGAGAGAGAGAGAGAGAGAGAGAGAGAGAGAGAGAGAGAGATTGAAATTGTCCATTGCTTACGTTTGATAGAGGAGAATTACAATATAAATGCAACTACTAAATGGGCCACAATGCATATTGGGCTATACTATATATTTGTGATATAATGGGCGAAGCCCAATAACTGGATCCTAACATTTCCCTCCCGTTGAAGACATCCTCGTCCTCGAGGATGTGAGAGTACACTCCCAGACATAGTGGGAACCATGTCCGGCGAAGAAATCACGTCCATTGCATACTACTACCAGTGAACCTTTTCCACGATCGAAGGGTCGGTATTTTCGTGCGACCACCCTACATTGTCTCAAGCTTTCTTACTTGAAGAGTTCGCCTTTATTCTGTTGGCAGCCCAACCCTGTCCTCGATACCAATGATCAACGAAGGCCACGCCACGTCCTACGAATAAGATCGCTACAACAATTCCCTTGGCTGCCAAAGATGACGAGGGAGAGAGCACAACGTCGCCTTGGAGCTTTCCACGATCGAAAGGGAAAAGCGATGCCTCGAGTACACTTATGCTTCCTTTCCTTCGGTCGAATGGTAAGTTAGCCATCGTCCTTTCGATGATATAACGACGTTCTTGAATTTGTACAGCTGCTGCCCCGTCAAGTAATCTATCTACAGGCAACGTAAGCCCGCTTTCAACCAAGTAATCTTGTATCTCATCTATAGTCACCAACCAACCAACATTGCATTTTCCTCGATCATAAGGTTGGTAATTCTGCGCCAATGCCCGATATTGCTGCAGACTTTCCCCGATGGAAGGGCACACCTTGATCCTATATATAATGCACCCACGTCCTCGATCAAACGGTAAGTTAGTGTCCCTTCCAACGAGCACCGGTTCGATATACCAACATCCTCGGGCAGCTACAATGGCTGTCCGTCGAAACACCTCACCCGCAGCCAATACACATCCATCATGAGCTAAGAACGACTTGCTTCCAATCAACACCGTTTCAACGTTAATCTCGATCAACATCGACGTATCAACATCAACAAATCCCACTCATTCACAGCCCAAGCAAACTCAGTGTTATCGAAGGTTGATTCATAACATATAACATCAACCACGTCATCATCATCCAATACCATCACCTTATCAACCAAAGCAGAAAAATGATCCACTTCAGATTCAACACATATATCATCACTAACATCGTCATCCAACGTTAAGACCTCATCCACCGATTCCACTCCAACCAACGTCGAAAAATCCACGTCATCCAATACCGAAGTGTTCTCGTCGTTCATTGTTGACTCATCAACATCCACCTCAGCGATAATTGACGAGTCCACATCAACGAATGGCATCGATTCATCACATATAACATCAATTATGTTATCATTACCCAACATTGGTACCTCGTCTGCCAACATCGACGTTGTAGATTCCTTATCGACGAACAATGATGAATCCTCGTCATCCGACATCGATTCACCAACCAACACCGATTCAACCTCACACAACACAGATTCATCACTTACGATTCCTCACTTACAAGTTCCGTACCTTCAAACCTCTTGAGCAGCGCTTCAGTGAATACAGTCCAAGACGGGAAGTTATTGTCGTCACCGCAGTAGGTGTTGTACCATTCGAGAACCTTACCTTAGTCGTAGAGCTCAGAGAGATACATTCGCCCCACATCAGCAATGCGTAGTATTGATTGCATTTCTCTACCCAGTCTTTCGCATTCGTTCCATCGAAGATGTGAGGTGGCTTGATCCATTTAATCACCATTGTTGAAATCCAAATCCGAGAATCGTCCGCCCTGATACCACGTTGTAAGATACCGTCCGTTCCTACGAGGATTTGATAGGAGCCACACTGAACTTCTATCAAACAGGTGGTGTGCGGTCATAAAACAAACGAAATATGATCATAGAAGAGGATCGAATGACGATCGAGAGGGAGGGAGAGAGAAAGAGTTGAGATCGGCTGAGAGAGAGAGAGAGAGAGAGAGAGAGAGAGAGAGAGAGAGAGACGAAGATAGACGAGAGATTAAGATTGAAATTATCCGTTTGCTTACGTTTGATGGAGGAGAATTAAATATAAATGCAACTACTAAATGGGCCACAATGCATATCGCGCTATACTATATATTTGTGATATAATGAGTGAAGAACAATGAAGTGGTACTGCGAAACAATGAAGTGGTACTACAGAAATCGGGTTCTTAAAACTATGAATTTTCTAACAGGGACCTGCACCTTCTTAATTTCCTAAATTGTCACCCTATCTATGAAATATTGAAAGAAAAAAGCTATCTATAATTATAAAACGAACGCCTACTACTACACCATCGAAGCTTCGCGAATGCCCCTGACTGACAATATTTAGTCGTGCGTTGCGTTAAGAAGAGTTCAAATCCACCGGCACTGCATATCTCTCGCCTGGTGTGTGTTTCTGCGTGCGCTGCAAAGGTATTTGTTTTCCCAACTCCTCTTTTTTATATCATCTCTTTGCCGTGGCATGGTTCGCGTTTTTTCTTGTCTTATATTATCGGATAATCTACTGCTTCGCTACTTACAGATTTGAAGAAATTTGATTCGGTAGCTATGGATAAAGTGCCGATGGGGGAATAAAAGCTGCTGAATCGTTTTTGGCTGATTTTAGAACATAGTTATTAAGAAATATATATCAAGTTATAGATCGATGCTGCATCCACCTGAATTTCTTCTTCAGCTTCTTCAGCGATTCATGAAAGATTCAGCCCATGTTAAAAAGATTCATTCGGTGCTTATCACTAATGGTCTTCTCTTCGTTAATGAGAAATGGACTAACACCCTTCTATTCAATACTCTCATCAGATCATACCTCAATCTTTCTAACCCCTCGAAAAGCCTTGCTCTTTTCGCCCATATGCTTAGTCATGGGGCATTTCCAATAGCCACACTTTCCCTTCTGTTGTAAAAGCCTTAACCTCTCTGCCGCCGCCTTACACTAGTGTTTCATTTACGTGTTCGTCTCTGAATGGGCAGTGCGTCAAAAGAGGCGTCTTGGCCGACCCCTTTGTGCGGACCTCATTTCTTTCTGTGTACTCGCAAATTGGAGACGCGACGAGCGCACGCAAGGTGTTCGGCGAAATTCCCCAACCATGCGTCGTCTCATACAATGCGATGCTCGACGCTTTTGCGAAAGACGGGGAATTGGATTCTTGTCTTTCGCTGTTCTCAACCATGCAGAAGAGAGACGTATATTCCTGGACCAGCGTCATCAACGGTTACTTGAGGAGCGGTTGCTTCTTGGAAGCAATCGATCTCTTCAGAGAAATGATGGCCGATGAGGACAAATTAGTCGGTTCTCTAAAACCCAGCGAGGCCACATTCGTGAGCGCCCTCTCCTCATGTGCGAATTTGGACGATGGCTCTGCGTTGCTCCTAGGTAAGCAAATACACGGTTATATTGCTCGAAACGTGCTTGAGATGAGCGTTTACATTGGCACAGCGCTCGTAGCATTTTACGGGAGATTGGGTTGCTTGGCCTACGCATTAACGGTGTTCGACTCCATGGCTGTGAAGCAAGTTTGCACTTGGAACGCCATGATATGCTCCCTGGCTTCTAATGGCCGGGAAACTGAGGCCTTAGACATGTTTACGAAGATGAAAGCCTTAGGCTTTGACCCAAATGTAGTCACATTCGTTGGTGTCCTCTCAGCTTGTGCTCGGACAAAGCTCGTAAATTTGGGTTTACGATTGTTTCGTTCGATGTCGAGGGACTGTGGCATTGCTCCCAAGATGGAGCACTATGGGTGCGTGGTTGACCTCTTGGGTCGGGCCGGGCTTTTAAAGGAGGCCCATGAATTTGTGTTGGGAATGCCTTTTGAGGCCGACGCCTCTGTGCTGGGCGCTCTTTTGGGGGCTTGTAAGGTGCATGGTAATGTAGAGTTGGGGAACGAAGTGGGTAAGAGTTTGCTTGAGATGCAACCTTACCATTGCGGACGATATGCGCTTCTGTCGAGCATTTACGCAGAGGCGGGAATATGGGATAACGCCGCTGCAGTGAGGAAAGTAATGTCGAGCATTGGGATTCAGAAAATTCCGGCCTTTAGCGTACGGAATTGAAGCTGGGGACTTTTTCTTGTATGTTTTTGTTTAGGGTTTTTGCTTGTATATAAATCATGGTAACTGTACAGTGACTAATACAAGCACAAATGAATCCTCTAACATATGTATGAGTAAATGGTAGGCTAATGGGAGAGACGTCTGCTTTCGAAAATGTTGTCGTTGGGAAGCTGAGGCTGAAGGGAAACAAAGCGCTGAACGTTAAGGACGATGGCGTAAAGAGGAAGAAGAAGCGTAGGGAATATCTTCGTCGATCGACGGGTAAAAACATAGCTTCTAAAAGCTCTTTTTGTTGGTTTGTTTCTGTTATTGTCTTAACTGAGTGGAAAGGGAACGTGTCGACAGATATTGTTCCTGCGGGTGACGAAAAGGACATTCTTGGCAATGAGAGTTATACTCAAGATGGGGACGAACGTTTGACCCCAGCCGAGAGGCGATACCTCGAGAGGTGGAAGAAGATCGAGCTCGAAAGGCTCGTCAGGGATGCAAGGAAGTCTCACCGTGACCGTGTTCACGAATTCAATCAGTACTTGGCTAACCTTAGCGAGCACTACGACATACCTAAGGTTGGGCCTGGCTGATAACTTATTTTGTCTAAGATTATCATGTCTACTGTTGTTCGTCCTGTGTAAGCTTATCACCATATTTAGTAGATTGTAATGAAGATGTTCGAAGCGAAAAATCATGTCACTAACTAAAAGCATCTCATTGTATATCTTCGCCCATAAATCCAGACTACAATCCTAAATCAACAATAGATAGTTCTCTACAACAACTTGAGGAGAAAACTTACAGTTTCCGCATGGCATGGGTGGCTTCATGGTTGTTCGAAATTTCCATGGATCACGTTATGGTCTTTTTAACTCTCGACCATTGGTTGGGGATCAGTTGAGTCGGTTTGAGATTTGTTGGACGATCGGACGGAGTTGAAAAGAATGTCCTTGATGACCTGCAGAAATTGTAATAGACTGTATCGAATCTGTCCCCCACCACGTAATATTGAAACTACGGAAAACTCGGATTAACGATACCTGAGACATTAAACCATGAACCAGTTCCACGGTGATCTTGGCACTATCACGGGCGATTTTGTTTAGTTGAGACTCTTCCTGCCAAACGGCGTGCATGGAGAACGTTAGGCACAATGTGCATCTTTGAAGAACATATGATCTATCTACGGTATACGCAAACCATCAGGCATGAGGTAATATTGAAATGCAACACTTGTTCAGGAAAAAATTGGTTTGTATAACAATGTTGATATGAGAGTTCTTCTTTTGGCTCTAAGAATGGAAGCTCACTGACCTCTTTCTTCCTTTGATTAGACGCTATCAAGGGCGCAAATCGCGAATGAGCCAGCTGATTTTCGGCTTGCTCTATCTTCTCAGCTGACGACAGTAAAGAGGGCACAAATCAGTACATGTGCAGCCGCACATTTGCACTTCCACGGTTCACAAAACTTAAGGCACTTATGTTCGATTGTATTACCCAAATCTGAGATTTGACCAGCAACAAAGTCCCCATTACCGAGCAAAGGAGAAGACGAAAGAGTGTTGACCCAATACTTATTCCACAGAAGATCCAAGAGATGCGAATCAAGAGCTGACTTGAAATACGTGATATCCAGTGAATAATACTGCAGAACACAAGTAACATTCAAGGAATGAATTCTCAGAAAAAAGTTCTTCGAAAGTGCACATAACTAGGGGAAGAAAATCCACCTGCTTGCAATGAACCCCAAAATCCTCAATTTTGTTCAATGGTATAGTCTGATACTCCGAAACAGGCTCGTCTGGAGGCTTGTACCCTTCGGGGTAAGTTCTAAAAGCACCAATCTCAACCTTCCCAGAAGATACAGTCCTAGTTGGGTCGATAACTACAGCCAAGAAAGGCTCCTGAAATTGCTGATTAAGCATTTGCGTCGAAACATCTATACCAGATAGCCAGCACCCATAACCAGGATGAGAATGGTACCATCCAACTACATTCTCCATTCGACCAGCCTTCGTGGATAAAATCAAAAGTGAGCCAACAAGTGGTGTTAGGCATAGGGGTGGTTCGGTACGGTATACCGTACCAAAACTGTGATACCGTATATCGTACCGAAATTTCGGTATCCAAAAAAAGCATACCAATACCATACCAAAATTTCGGTATACCTTAAATTTCGATACGGTATCATACCGAAATTTCGGTATGGTATCGGTATCATACCTTCTATACCATTCACACGGAGGGTTTTTTACCATGCATGTCTCGTAACTCGTTAATTCGATGTGTTGGAATTTTTAATCAATTCAAACTCCTTAGGCCCCAATAAGATAGATTATTAATACCAAAATTTTCAAAATAAAAAGATTTTTAACCTTAAATAATTTACATATTTTAGCCAGTCTCTTAGTAAGACAAAACTTTACATAACCACAAAATACAACTTGATATACAGATTAATTAGAACGAAGCTGATATATTAAAAAATTAGTGAAGATTAACAAAAAGAAATTGCATTGCATCTTCACACTTTCAAAATCATGAAAAAAAGGCAAAAATTAAACGTTACTTGAGTTACATAAGTAAAGTATGGTGGGCCTAATATTAGAAAGTTGTGTATAAGTTAATAATTTATTGGCTAAATAAGTTTGAGAAGATCCTTAATTTTTCATTTATATTTTTGAAATAATATAATATATATAGGTGTGTGTATATATATAAAATATATTAAAAAAATTTAGTATTTCGGTATTTCGGTATAATCGGTATACCTTATTTTTCAAATTTTCATACCATTACCGTACCGAAAATTTTCGGTACGGTATCATACCTTACCAAAAACTTCGGTATACCAAAATTTTCGATATTTTCGATACGATTCGATACGATAAGGACGGTATTTCGGTATTTCGGTATTTTTTCCCAGCCCTAGTTAGGCATATCATAACATGAGGGTAAGTTATCTATACCACATTGATCAGATAACGTACAGCAAGTTTGCTTCCACTAGAACAGGTGGTCAGCAGATTTATAATCATATAAACTGTAACTGGCACTTCATGACAAATAGGCGATGCTACCACGAAACCAGAATCAGTTCAGGCAAAAATAGAGATTCACCCAAAATACGCCTCAAGGTGAATAATTAACATTTGACTCCCAATAAAAGCCAAACACAATCCACCGAACGCAATCAAATTTTCTGAACAATTCACCATCATAGTAACCATCTCCTCACGAAGCCTTTGTGTATAACTCCAACCAACACAATCAACTCAAACATACATCAAAACCAAAAAAAAAACTAAAGAAATCAATCATAGTATCATTCGACTGTAAAATAAACAAATAAACACGCAAGATACCTGCTTATTCGTCTGCGAGTAATCGACCATATACTCGTACGCATCAGCCTGGGCGTTAACCCTAGTTTCGGTACCTTCCACTGGAAGCGCAAAGGCGTCCATCACAATTATCGCGTCGCCGTCGGTCTTTCCCTGCATCAAACCCATGACCTCGATGGTCCCGCCAGAGCGCGCGTGCACCACCATCTTCAGCAGCGCCAGCGCCGATATCCTCACGCGCTTGAAGTAGTGTGGGTCGTTGGTCCATGGCTTCTCTTGCTGCGTCTTGGCCTGAGCCGCCTCGTCGTAGAAGAATATCGATGCGTCGGATGGGTCCGACGAGCCGGCGACGTCGGCGATGTCGTTCTCTAGTTCCCATGTTTGACGCGCGATTGAGGAATCCATTGAGATGGAGATAGGATTTTCAGCAAAAGCCCTCGCTCGCTGAGCTGAGCTTTTTTACAAGTTTTCTGCTGGAGGAAGAGGGAGGAGTGAAATGAAAATAGGCTGATTAGGTAAAATTGCAGAATAGACCTCTAATTATGTTTGGGTATCGTAATCGGTCCTCCGCAATTCCATTGTTCAGATCAGATGCAATAGTGTAATAATCCCTGATGTCATGATATGAGATCCCTCCTACTGACTGAAACCAACTCTACAGAAAGAACATCACAGAGTTGAAACTACTTTCACTTGTCTCTAACTAATCTCCTCTGTTCATTCTTTTTCCTTTCGACTAGCATCGTAATTGACCGAGCTCGCCAGACGCCTAAGTTCACGTTCTTTCCACGACTTGGCTCCTTTCTCCGCCTCATTCTCCTTTGCACGAATTTTGTGTAATTCTTCCTGGATATTCCATGATCCATAGGCAGAAGTACTTCTCTTCTGCAATATCAAATTAAAGCACTAACACATAAAATCAAGAGCAAAATAGGAACTGCTAAACTGAATAGTCATGGTTGAGTTTACCTTGGATGTTCTAGGGGCAGACCCTACCACCGATGTTGATTCCATTTTCTCATACTGAAACCACTTTTTAGCCTCCAAGGCAACTTTATCGTATATGTCAGCAGGCACTGTTCATGTCGAAAGGAATTTGACCAATAGATTATGACAACAATCAGAAGATTCTAGATTTATCAAGAAAACAATACCATGGTTGTTCTTGGCAGAAGATCCAACGAATGAAGTGGTCTCCACTGATACCAGTGAAGAGTCCAAGGCCCGCGACATGAGAACTTCTATCGTCCTATCGCACTCTTCCCTGAACAAATAAAAGATGAACCAAACCAGTTTGATAGTATATGGTTGAAAACAAGAAGGACGATGTGCACGTTCACGGCATTTCCGATCAAGAGCGTGCGCAGGCAAAAAGGAACTAAGAGCTATAAAATCGACCAAAAATTTTGTCAGGGTAGATACATTTGCATTAGTTACTACCTCGTATAAACCTCCTGAGATATAAGCTTTGCAATCATAAGTTTGGTTCCAGTCCTCTTTCCGTTCCATGGATAGACTTCTCCATGCTGGTTCAGATTTAGCACAACTGCTTTCTTCTTGCATAATAAACATAACAAGTAATCAGGAAGCTAAATAATGTGATTCTATTCTTGGAATTAGTAAAGAACCAAAATTGGACAGAAGACTAAATACAAGGTGTTATCCGGAGCATAGCAGTATGTTGCAAATACAACATGAAGTACTGACAAAAAAATATTGCTCTTCTGGCATTTTCACGGCAAATTGCAATAACAGACACATACCTCATTTCTAACGTTAGCTCCTCCATCAGGGATTTCATCATCAACGTCTTCCTCTTCCATACAAGAGGATAGAAGACAAGTAGAATAGATGAAGAGACTGAAATGCATATCTCAATGCTAAACAAGATGCACAATCACAGGCATTGTTCATTTGGAAAACCGACCATTTACTCATGCAACCAAAAGTAACTAGAGGAATCCTACTAAGGAGCATGGATAACACTGTACTATTCAAACAAAACTGTGTGCTCTGTCATACAATCAATTGACTATACTAGGCAGCATCAATCAATGAAGAACTAGGATGCTAAGAACGCAGCTTCAACCTACTGATTCCTGAACTATTCCTCACACCTAATACAATGAACGATTCACATATCAACACCACGCCTGACAGCAATCAGATTATGTCATATTTGCAGAAAGCAGGAATTCATCTCCAAATCTACTTCAGAACAAGTACAAATGATAAATCAAACGCCACTCCTTGTGACCAGGAGATGACCAAACACAAATGACAAGCAAAAAAAACACCAACAATGACTCGCCACAAATCGAAGCACTACCTAAGACACAAATAAACACATAGAACCTGAAACGTGTTCCTCATCTTCAGAAGACGACTCAGTCTCAGCGAAGATTGACGAAATAATCTTCCCAGCGCCTGAAGCAATAGCGCGGGCAGACGGAATAGCGATGCCGGCGAACCAGAGAGGTCTTTTAAGCTGTGGCTCAGGTGAAGGCCGGCGGTACGGAGTGGCGGAGATTCGATGTTCACGACGGTAGGAGATGATTTTTTCGACGGCGCCGCATCGTGACGTTGTCTCCATTTTACGGGAAAGATGATTTGAATTTGGGAGCGTTCGTTTTATATCAGGTGGTTCGTCGTATTCATTCTTCTTACGGTGGGGCTGCT
This sequence comes from Craterostigma plantagineum, assembly GCA_027422505.1. Taxonomy (NCBI): domain Eukaryota; kingdom Viridiplantae; phylum Streptophyta; class Magnoliopsida; order Lamiales; family Linderniaceae; genus Craterostigma; species Craterostigma plantagineum. The sequence continues at coordinate 515,934 of JAPQWV010000229.1, forward strand.
TTGTAGCCTAACCTAGCTCTACCCACGCCGTTGTTTATTTTTTGTATATTTCATCATTATTAATTCCCTTTTTATTCATATAAGCACAATTGGGTTTTCATTTCATTATTAAAACATTCCGTCTGTATTAAATAAATAGTAAAGGTACTTGTCACTCCATCATCATTTGCCGTTTTAATCTTATTTAACAGCTTCAACCATCATATGCTTGCTTTGAAGTTTCATACATCTTTAAAAACAATGATAACACGGAATCAATGAATAGCCGTGGAGAAAAGTGCCATCACTTGATTTTGACTAAACATTAAAATAGAAAGGTTATAAATTAAACAAAGACTCCACTGAAAAGACAATAAACTCCATCAGGCATCACCCACCAGAAGCACATTTGATCACCATCTCCTCCAAACAGTCTCCGTGGTGCTGTGTGTGTATTTCTCAAGCTCAAGCTCCCCAGGTTTCTTCATTCTCTGTTTATTTGCACAGTCGTAGACTCACATATAGGCACGGAAACAGTAAGCCGTGTAATTTTGTGATTGATTTTGTTGATTTTCTGCTAGGAAGCTGTACACTTCGTCACCGTTTGATCTTTCGGCGACGTTCAGTTGCTTTTCTGGTGTTAAATCAGGTCTATTTAGTGTATTCTGCTGCTAAACTTAACCTGCTTCTTGGTTGCCGCCGGTTATGCCAATATTGTACGATGACGTCGGCGATTGCCTTTACAATTGGCATCTTTCTCTGTTGTGCAGAACTGTAATGGAAGAAGAAGAGATTCAGCCGCAAACAGACTTCAACGAAGTAATCTGCCCTATATGTTTGGATTCTCCTCATAACGCCGTCCTTCTCATCTGCTCTTCCAACGACAAAGGGTGCAGATCCTTCGTTCGATACAGACCATTTGCATTCGAACTGCCTCAATCGCTTCAAGCAAGCGAATCGTATGCCACGCTGCTCCCATACGCAGAGCGATTCCTCCGAAATCGATGCTGACTCAGATATGAAAACCCTATTTTGCCCCTTGTGCAGAGGCGAAGTAGTCGGCTGGGTTGTAGTCGACCGAGCTCGCACACAACTGGACGAGCTGAAACGCTGCTGTGAAGAGGCTAAGTGTCTATTTACAGGCACATACTCAGAACTTCGAAAGCACGCTAGAAACGAACACCCTCACGCCTTCCCCTCGAAGATCGACCCAGCGAGGAGGCTCGACTGGGAAAATTTTCGGAGGTCGGCCGAGATCGTAGACGTCTTGACCACAATCCACTCTGAGATTCCTCGTGGGGTTGTTCTTGGCGATTATGTGATAGAGTATGGAGACGAAGATAACTCGTCGCCGTCGGGCGACGAATTTCGTCGCGGAGACGACGATGATCGTGGGAATTGGTGGACGTCTTGCATATTGTATCAGGTTTTCCAGAATTTCAGGGCTTCTAGGAATGGAAGGAGGACGAGGTCGCTCGACTCTAGGAGAGGGTTTCGCCGTTCGAGTTCTGATGAAGCTTCGAATTCCGACGAGGGCTCAGTAGCGTCAGTGGAGTATGCAGATTATGGGGCGGGAGGAGATATCGATTATGAGTTCGTTTCGGCGAGGGGGTCATATGTGGGCAGAAGTGCACAGCCCAGGTGAGTTGCCTGCTTTTTTGTCTGAATATTTTTCGCCCAATAACACTACTAAGGGTTACTTTTTCCTGAACATTTGTCTTAGTCGCCGTTCCTTTGCATGCTTTGCAGCTCTCGGAGGCGCCACCACTCACGCCTCCATGATATCTAGCTACGGTGCCGCCGGGCGGGAAGTCGGTAGGTCCTTCGTTCTTTGGTGTAAATTCGATGGCTTTGTCGTTATTTGTAAATAATTGATGTCATTCGTTGGCTTGAACAACCATTACACCGTATGAATCTATTTCGTTGTCCAATTCGTACCATTGTGTCCTGATTTCTTGCACACAGATAATCCGTTTTGCAAACTACAACTGTTCCATTGTTGTCTGTCTGGTCTCGGTATAGCAAAAGCCTATATTGCCAGAAGTAATTCAAAATTGTTTCTTGAACATGGTTTTTGTTTTTACAAACTTTGAGTGGTCGAATGTAGAAGTGTGGACTTTGTTTATTTATTGCTGGAAGTTAACATGCATACATACCATATCTGACAACAACGCGACGTTTCTCATCGCAAGACGTCGCTAAACTACCCTCCACGCCGTCGCCTCCACCGGCGACGATTACATTGAACGTATCGCTGCTTCAGAGTTGAAACTTTGGGAATAGATGGCTGTGTGGGATGATAAGATCACGATTGACGACAAAAGTGCAGATGTGTAATTGCGGTGGGTTTGGGGGATTCTACTGACTCACGTGCGATAATTATCCCATAGTTATATGAAATTTGGGGTGCCTTGCCTGCCACCTGTTTGATAAAAGTGCAGACCTTTTCATTATTGATATCCTCAAAACTATTTTACAAATTACACCGATTGTGAGATGCCTGCCACCTGTTTGCTAAAAAGACCAATAATTTGACCCCCCAACCTTCTTCCATTTACTCGGCAGATGCTGTGGTCAAGCGATTGTCTTGATTCGAAGCTACAAATCCTTCTTCGGTCGTACGGTGAGCTGCTTCATTTATTAATTCTAACTCTTCTTCACTCGCAGGGTCTTCTTGGACATCCTCGTTTCGCTCGTCGGGACTTGAGAAAGAAATCGTCGGCGGGTTATCAACAAGTGGCGCTGAGTTCGTCGTATATACTGAGGGGCTCGATAGGTCGTTATTGTTCGGCGATCTCGAAGGTCTCTGCAGCATACGTCCACTGCCATCTCCAATTGGTCTCTCCGAAAATCTCACGGTGTTCCTGAAAGTATGAGAGGTCAGATCTCTGTTGATGAACCTATTGAACAGTTGTCCCATATTAGACCGATCTACGACGTTCCAATTCTGATGCAGAAACTTGGCCAGGTAAATTGCGAATGCTAAGGCAGAGGCAATGCCGACGATCAAGAAAAGGCCCCAGAAGCTTTCGAGGCCAAGGCTATTATTGGATGCCAGCTCGCTACTCGGGTCTGTGCAGGTAGATTTATCTCCGAGCCATTTTCTCTCTATTTCGGTCATTTCTTTTCCCTCCGTCACGTTTAGTATGGCCCGTGAGACGTCTGATACTAAGGGAGATCCTATTGGGAACACCTGCAATGTATTTAAAATAGCAAGAGTCAAAGAGATTTCTTAGAATGTTGTTTTTGGGCCAAAGTGTGGCTACATACGAAGCCAAAACCGTCGGTCTTATATGTGGGGTCGACGCTAGTGTACTTCGAGCAGCGGGTTGAAAGGAAGAGCTTCATATATGGGATCTCATCGAAGGCAGCTGCGATGATACCGCTGGATAGAAGTTCGTCTAGTTTCTCTGGCGAGTCGTAAGGCAGAAGCCTTGAATCTGGAAAGCCCAGATTGTTTAGTAGCCCGGAAACGAACGAACCCTTTTGGTAACCGACGTATCGATTGCTGTTGAGAAGATCGTTTATGTTTGTGATGGTGGGCTGTAGCTTCTGTACCGTCAACATTGAGGTAAGGCTGGCGGTGTAGCTTTGGGTCAGTATGAGGACCAACAAAAACCATATAATAAGCACGAATCTTGCTAAGTTGCTTATTACTCTCTCCTCTGCAGTGCAGAAACAAAAGCGGTTAGTTATGTTATGCGTTAAGTTGGTGGGTCGGAGAGGAAAAGAGAGACATACTTACTGTGGGCGAAGACCATGGTTGAGAAGGCAAACCAGAATGTGACGCCTACTTGGTGCCAAAATGGTCCCCTAAACTCATCGTTGATTCTGTGTTCGAGTATCCAAACCAGAATCCCAATGAAAACGAAGGAGCAGAAGCTTGTCAGCCAAAGCTCCCAAGTCAGCGGCTTAAGAAAGGCCCATGCGTTATCTCGTTTATCGTCTTTGATTGGTACTACCATGTAAACTCCAGATTCAGTATAAGGAAGGGTGAAGTCTACGTACTGCGATCTGTTTGATACAATAGTTACATCTCCAACCACAACGTCAAAGTTCTGCACAATGATTGAGGAAAAAGCTTATATATGCAGCATGTATTAAAAATGAAAAAACAGATGCTGTCACACTTACACCAAGATATACTTGATAGACCAAGTCATTGTATCTACCAGCGCTCTCATGGGAGGAGTTTGCAAAAGGAACGTATTCATACTGTACACCATACGGCAATTTTGCAGTCACAGCATCAAAGACGTCTATGCAATACCCTTTAACTTGGGTCGAGTTGTCTGGATTCCAAGTGACTTTAAGGAACTCTGTGAAACCTTTCTTCACCGGGACTCCAATTCTGAGTTTCTTCCCATTTGTAGGGATAACCCAACCCTTCGGTGGAATTGTCGTATCGCCAGAGAATATGATGGGTCCTAAATTAGACTTCGAAGATGAAAATGCATTTCCATCATTGTTAGTCATACTCAAATCTCTTACGATTCCATTCTCCTGAGTCCAATACCCTACCACACGAGCACCCGGACCGACTAAATTGACTATTTCGTATGCAGGCGATTGGAGCTGACCGTTGACCAAAACGAAATTCCCCGCCACCCCTTTGAACGATGTGTTCCATAGAGCTTGAACAAGATTCCTTCCACCCGTGGAGACTCCAAAATCGTCGAGGTCAGTTGACTTTCTAGACACGTTAGAGGCTGTAAATGTATTGCTTTTCAATGATGCTTTTTCTACCGCTGAGGTCAGTGCTGTAGCCGAGTCATAAGCCCATAGGCCAAAAATGTTGAGATCTGAAGTAAGAGGCGAAGAACTGTTTCGTTGATTGCTTCTCTTATACCGTCGTGTAAATGATTTGAGCTCTTTTGAGTCGGGAATATAAGGCCTAACGCCAATGACTCCCAACATTGATGACATGTCTGAAGGGTCAATGGCGCCCAACTCATTCGCCATGCCATCCGTTATTATCCACACGTAGTCTTGGCTCATCATACCTTGTTCCTTGGCCATTGTGAAGAGACGAACTCCAAGATCTGTGAGCATATGAACTACAAATACCCTCGTCCTCATCGTCATCAACTTGTAAAGCTCCTCACGAATCTGATCGTCGGTCGAAGACTGCGAAAAAAACACTTCGGTAAGGTACTCGAGCATTGACTTGCTCCAAAGCATCGGTGAGATAGGGTACGATCCCTTCTCCAAATTCGTTGTCGACATAGATGGGGACAACTTCTCTCCAACCAAAGGCTTGGACTATTGAGCTTATGGCCTGTACTTGAGAAGAGTCGTTTAGGGCAGCTCGAATGAAGTAAGCGCTTCGAATTGAGGTAAGAGAAGGGCTCGTGGCTGAGAAGGTAATAATGGGAACGCTTGCTTTGTCTCCTAGGCTTATAACGAAATTGGCCTGCGTTGAGAACAAAGGCCCTATGATCGCCTCCACTTGGACATTCTTGATCAGGTCTAAAGCTGCATGTGCATGCCATTTGTTAATTACGTTTCATATTATCAAACTTTAACAGCATTTATGCGTAAACTTAGGCTTACTAACGGTCGTTTTTTTTTTTTTTCTATTTTCCATTTTTTAATTTACCTGCAGAAGCTGCTCCGACAACATCATTCCCCGAGTCTCTCACATGGAGGACGACCCGAGACTTGTAATGGCTGTTGGTAGCGTAGAAATCAGAAAGCGCCATCTTCATAGAGGTCAGTCCCATCTGTCCCACGTAGCCGTCCATTTCTAAAACCGCCCCAACGTTTACTGTGATGGTTTTATTTCCCGCCATGCTCACGTTTACTACGAGTAGGAGAAGCAATATGTGAATAAGAATTAGTTTGGTCTCCATTGTGTGATGCGTAAAAGCTGAGGTTTTGACGAGGCTTAGAGCTTGAATATCCTTAAATACAACTGCTGTTCTGTTTGCAAGAAAAAGTAAACTGTAGGGGCCCAAGTGAGTACTTATTATATGTGCCGCAGGCTATTGCGTATTTGAAGGTGATACACAATGTTGTAGACGACTTGTAGTTGTAGTCTATTGCAGCTTGTCATTTTTCTTGGTTGTTTTAAGTATGCAAGAGTTTGACTTTGAGTTATTCTAGTAGTTTTTCGAGTAGGAAATATGCATAGCTTATATTTGACAGCTCTGTTTTATTGCAATATAGTATACACGATCCTTAATCATAATATTCCTCCTCTAACTATATCTAAGTTGGCAACCATCCCATTATGAATGTATTGATTCAGACAATCATTTGTGGCACTATTTTTAGTTAATGTGTTTGTATAATTAAGAACATGACAGAGGAAAACCGTGTCAATGAGGAACTAATTTCGCACATCATTGATAATCTTAAGTAATAATAATATTAGGTTATTTTGTCTAATTAATTTATCTTGTCTTATTATTACTACTACTAAAGATATCTTCATGATTGTTGGACGTAGGAGTGGTTCCTCTCCTCAGCACAATCAATCAAACGACCGATTTATCCTATTCTTTAAAGAAAAAATCGAATCTTTACCAGCCCAACTTTCAATGGGTGTATTTATGTGTTCCACTTAATTTGATAACGAACAATCGATGGATTTATGTGTTTCACTTGTACATATGTCGTTGTCTCCGATGTTTAGTGAATTTCTGGTTTTCTGTTTGGAATTTCCGTTTTTGAATTTGCATAAACTCAATAGAAAAAAAAAAAAAAAAAAAAAAAAAAAAAAAAAAAAAAAAACACTTGCACTTTGATAATAACGTGACACTGCAATTCAAAATGACTGAAATATTAATAATATAAATCCTTCATGAAGTTGATTAGTAAATTGATCGAATATGTAAGAGTTACACGTTAGTAAAGACGACACTACTTCAAGGATAGCATTTGGTCCACTGCGTATTGACTCTAGGACTCTTATTGGTTCGTTGAGACTTAATCATATCGTTGGTCCACCTATCAATCGATGTTTATTGTTTTTATTATTTCTCCTTCTTTTGCATATTAATCTTTCGAAAAGCTAGTATAGGAAATCTCCCATTTTATTGTTTTTGTGTGCTGGTGCTACCCACAACATCTTCGAACGACTGATGACATCTCATTTGCTCGGTATTGTATTGTGTATCATTATTAGTTATTATTACTAGTATTTGATGCAACATACGCATACGTTTCAATATTAGTCTATATATTAATAATTTAAAAAATTAAGATGTACTTCAAATATAGGCTTTTTAAATTAAATAATGCCAACAAAAATAATAATTAATTAAATAGGGTCGTTTTTGAAATAATTAACAAAATAGGGTAGTTCGCGTCTAATACCCGCGACGGGTGCGACATCGCTATCATTAGGAGCGATGCTCCTTTTAGTTTTTTTTTTTCGTGTTTTTCTTTGAGTCGCCCCTAGGGGCGACAACCTCTTTCTTTTTCTTTTACTTATTGTATATTTATTAATAATATAATCCACAAAATCATTAAGTCGTCGTTATTTCATGTGATATACATTATAAAAATTAATAAACGCGTCTAATTTATTGTTTGTTTCACGACGATTAAAATGATATGCATATCTTACATTTTTCGATATTCAAAAATGTTTTTTATTTTTATGAATTAAAAAATACTTAGTTTAGAATAATTAAATAATTTCCGATATTCGAAAAAAATAAGACATGTATATCATTTTAATCGTCCTCAAACAAACAATAAATTAGATGCATTTATTGATTTTTATTATGTAACTCACATGAGCATCACCCCTGATCCAATTTCGATAAGAGTGTCGCCCCTCATCGTTATTTCACACGATTTTAAATGAGTGTCGCCCCTCATCGTTATTTCATGTAATTTAGAAATGATCGTCGCCCCCAGCGACGATCTATAGAAATTGGATGAGGGGCGACACTCATGTGATTTACATAATAAAAATTAATAAACGCATCTAATTTATTGTTTGTTTCAGGACGATTAAAATGATATACATATCTTATATTCGAATATTGGAAATTATTTAATTTATTCCAATTTAAGTATTTTTTAATTCATAAAAATAAAAAATATATTTGAATATCGGAAAATATAAGATATGCATATCATTTTAATCGTCGTGAAACAAACAATAAATTAGATGCGTTTATTGATTTATAATGTAAATTACGTGAAATAACGACAATGTAATAATTTGGTGGATTATATTATTAATAAATATAAAATAAGTAAAAAGAAAAGAGAAATGAGGTTGGGGCGACTCAAATAAAAACACTGAAAAAATAAAAGGAGCATCGCTCCTAATGGTTGCGAGGTGCGACGTCGCGGGTATTAAACACGAAATACCCTATTTTGTTAATTATTTCAAAAACGACCCTATTTAATTAATTATTATTTTTTTCTGCATTATTTAATTTAAAAAGCCTCAAATATAACCAAATTCAAGGAGTTACTACAAATTCCTCACTATTATTATTATTATTGTGGATACCTATTAGAATAATTTTTTTCATATTGATACCTATTTCGCCGCAAGTACGTCATATTACAATTTAGGTACCATAGAGAAACGTACTATGGTACATAATACAGGGAGAAAATGATACTATAACACATTAGGTTATCATATAGAACGTTATAGGTACAGTATATGAGCATCATATAAACGTGTGACGTGGTACGAGTACACATATAGAGAGCTATGTCAAGATTGAGAAAATGGTACACACAATCGAACGAGTACTTATATAAAAAACATTCTGACAAAGGTACTGACTTTCAAATTTTTCATATAATGGGTATTTCGTAGATTCACCTTGCCGGTGTTATTATTATTATTTCACCCAAGTTAAATAGTCTAACGGTCCATCTAAAAGCCCAAAATATTATGATCGTGTCAAAATGAAAATACACATTTATTCAATCTAAAACATTACACATCTCCAATACAAAATAGTTAAATCTCTAGACAGCCTTGTCAATAAACTCGATATCGAAGTAAAGAACTGAATTAGGCGGTATAGCGCACGAACCTGAACCATATTAAACAAAATTAACAAAATGTATAAAAAATAAATTAAAACTAACATGATTCTAAAATAAATTATATTATTACCTCCCTTACACCCCGCGCCCCTCGCCCCATATCCCAACTCCGGCGGGATTTTCAGCTTACGTTTTCCTCCTACAAAAATTAATAATAAATTCAAGTTTTCTTCTATTATTATTACAAAAAAAAAAACAAAGTAATTAACGTAATATACACTATAATATTGTAATTAATTTAGCATATGCCAAACCAGCTAGCATGGGTGGTATTAGCCCATTCTCTCCTAGTATCCCCAGATCCCATCCTTTAATCACCTATAAATTTAACCCAAAAATATATATATTAATCCATTATCCATTCCATTCCAACAAATCATTTTCCAAATATTATTTGCCATAATTAATTAAATTTAATTACCTCACCAGAACCAACTCGAAAGGTAAGTGGCTTCCCTCTATCGTAGCTGCTGTCAAACACCTTCCCATTTTCTAGCCTCCCAATGTAGTGTGTCTATTATTCAAATCAAATTTGATTCAATCGAAGAAAGAAAGATAGATAAACACATTAAATAAAAATGCGTAATAAATCAGTGAAAGAATATTATATTTTCCAACCTTGATAAGCTGACCCTGGACAGCTTCGATGCCAGTCCCAAGAACTAAATCACAGTAGGCGAGCCCATTCGCCGCCGGCGTAAACTCACACTTAGTGCTCATAAGCTCGTCTTCGAAAGCAGCTAAGGCTTTGAGCTGAGGAGTTAATAAGCCGAAGAAGCATACGCTGAGCCCACCTAATAACGCTTCTCTTCTGCTCGCCGGCGAGTCGTCGACGGCGGTGGAAGATGAAGTGATTAATCTCCGTTCGCGCTCGCCGGCGGCGCCGGCGGCGGCCTTGACTGAGGAGGAGGAGGAGGAGCCGGCGGCGGTGGTGGTGTTGTTGAGGAGGAGGTTTCTTCTTGTGAATGATGTTGGCGTGGGATTGTACGTGTTAACGGAGAAAGGAAGTGAGTTCATTTTCTTTCAAATTTTTGTTTTTTGTTATTTTTTAGCTGAGTGTAGAATGAGAGCTTGCTTTGAAGAGGGACGACTGCTATAAAGGATAAAATGGAAGATCGAACGTCTCTTTTCTGATAGACACGTAGCAGATAATTGATGAATTACGAAAAATAAAAATAATGTCTAAAAATGAGAAAATTATATTTGCAAGCCACGTTTGCGAATCAATTTTTGTTATGTATCTGTCTAAAATAAATCATTCCCATTGTGCCAAAAAAGCCGAAAAACTACGGACCATAAGCGCAAAAAAAATTGTAGTCTCTTCGTTAGCAATTTAAAACTTTATATTCTATTTATCTCTTTGTTTTCTTTTATGGGTTTTACGAATGTTTTTATCTATGCATGATCGATTGTATCGAGAAGGGGCGGTTTCTTAATTATTTGGCTTTCTTGTAATTCTGTTTTTAGCTATTATTTCGAGGGAAAAAATAGAGAAAAAGGAAAAAATGGTATTAGGCAGGCTTTGGCAAGTGTATCAATGAATATAGCCAAATAATATTGGATAATTAAAAATCTCATCTTTGTATTCCCATGTAGGGCTGGGGAAATATACCGATATACCGTCCTTATCGTATCGTAACGTACCGAAAATATCAAAAAATTTTGTATACCGACGTTTTTGGTAAGGTATGATGCCGTACCGAAGAAAATTTTCGGTACGGTAATTGTATGAAAATTTTAAAAATTAGGTATAACGATTATACCGAAATACTAAATTTTTAAATATTATATATATATATATAATATACACATTATACACACCTACAAATACTATATTTGCTTCAAAACAATTTAAAATTGATTAAAATATTATAAGGATCTCATAAATTTATTTAGCCTATGAATTATTAACTATACCCTTGACGCCCACCATATTTTGTTAATATTCACTAATTTTTTATTAATCTTGATGCAATTACTTTTTGTTAATCTTCACTAACTTTTTAAATAGCCGATTCGTTTTAATTAATCTGTATATAAAATTGTATCTTGTGGTTATGTAAAGTTCTTTGTCTTACTAAGGCGACTGCTAAAATATGTAAATTATTTATGAATTAAAAATCCTTTTATTTTGGAATATTTGGTATTAATAATCCATCTTATTGGGGCCTAAAGAGTTTGAATTTACTAAAAATTTGAAAACAACGAATTAACGAGTTACGAGACACGCATGTTAAAAAAACCCTCCGTGTGAATGGTATAGAAGGTATGATACCGATACCATATCGAAATTTCGGTATGATACCGTATCGAAATTTAAGGTACAACGAAATTTTGGTATGGTATGGTATGATTTTTTTCGATACCGAAATTTCGGTACGAGTATCACAGTTTTGGTACGGTATACCGTACCGAACCACCCCTATTCCCATGTCTCTCTTTGACGGATAGAGTTTGCACCCCTTTCAATTTACAGCTCAAATTATGTGGAAATACTAGAGGGAAAATGCACAAACATGAGTGTTATTTCCCCGTTTCTTATTGAGATGTAATAATCGATGATGATGTTAAAGACAACTCTCAGACTTTGGTAATGAGTGAGTGAGTGAGTGATCATCACATTTACAACGAATAATGTTGTCGTTCATCGATTTGTAACAGAGCAAGACTGTCTAATCTCACCCTCACCATCTTCAACCTTCACACCAACAATCGAAAGCTTCGAAAAAGACTCGCCCCACATCTCAAAGAACCTACTTTGATCCTCCGCAAACTCCATAACTCTGTTCCTCGTCCTCTCGTCGCCGACAAGGGCAGAATCCGACTGAAACAAACCCTTCTGCTCAAGCAAAACCTTGTAATAAGCGTTGTCGAACAACGTGGGCGTGTTGGGATCGTTGCTAACAGTGATCGATCCATCGCTTGAACCAAATGGGCATGCTTTTACTAGCTGGGATGCGTACTCTCTGTTCAAAGACGCGTCTATTGAAGTTAAAGTTCCATTCGAATCGACTTTGTAACGGTCGTTGAATGCACTGCAGTGTGCTGATCCAATGGTGTGAGCACCTAATTAAATGTCGGGGCACTAAAAATTAGGCAAGGAATCTGTTATCGAAGAAGGGTTGCTCTGCTTTGTAGCATTAGTACTACCTGAGAGGATGAGAAGGTCATCAATGGATAAACCCTTGTCAGAGAAGACCTTAACCATTTCATCCAATGTGAAGCTTGTGTCTATGATGTTTGGCCTGACGTTTGAAGCTAAAGAGATTGTGCCATCTCTTCTTCCCAATGGTATCTGAACATTTGGGCCCCCACTCTGTCCAATGTAAGAAGAAAAGGACGATCTTTTATGAAAGAAAAGACAAGTGTTAGAGGCGGGGAAAGGGAAAAAGATTAGATTTTTTTTGGTACGTACGAATTCAACCGAGTCTCGAGCAGCTAAGGCGAGTATGTCGGCGCAAGAAACGATTCCTGGGCAAAAGATTTCGAGGGCTCTCTTTGCTGAGTCAATGACTTGAAACCCTCCCAGCGATTGGTTCCCTGGGTCAGTTTTCTCAGTTTCGTTTCCCTGTAATAGTACGGAAGCATCGCATCCTTCGACGAGGCAGTCGTGGAAGAACAAGCGAAGGAGTTTCCCAGGCAAGGTCGAATCTCTGCCGGCGGCTGACGTCACGGTATTCTTCACTATGACCTCAGCAGCTGGGCAAGAAGTAGCGTAGAAATCGAAGGCCAGACTCTTCGAAGAAGAAGAAGGAAAGGGAAGAATGGAAACTAGGCAAAAAATGACAGTGAAGAACACAAGTTTTGTGTAAGTGTATCCCATCTTTTTCAAGCCTTGTAATGACGAGTGAGGGACTCACTTATACGTAAGAGAGTGACATGTTCATCACTTGGTTAAAAGCTTGCATTCATTTAGATATGGCCATCGCAGCACTTATACGTAAGAGAGTGACATGTTCATCACTTGGTTAAAAGCTTGCATTCATTTAGATATGGCCATCGCAGTTTGGTAATGATATAAACACGCTCTGGCGTAGTGGGACTGCCCGAAAATAGTTCAAGATTTTTCATTTATTTATTGCTAGTATTTATTGAAATTTCTGTTGATTGAAGAGTAGTTAATAGTAGAGTGGACTTGAAGGTTTGAGGTGGGTGGGAGTTGGCTTCGATCTATTAAAAACTGCACATTCTTTACTACATTTGTCAGAAATAGGAATACATGCCACTAGCAGAAAATGATATATAGGCTACGGCACCTTCAACCGTCGCCTATAGTGGAAGCGATGGCTCATTCGTAATTTTCTTTAGTTCGTCATAGGCGACGGTTTCTTGGCCACAACCGTCGCCTATAATTGACGAAACCCTCCGGCGACGATTTCCTCACCAATAACCGTCGCCTATACACTATTTAATTTTTTATTTTTTATTTTAAAGATGAGCTTGGGCGACTGTTGCTGAGTAGCAACCGTCGCCCATGTCTTTCTATTTTATTTTCTTTTTTCGAAATTTCGTGTTTTTCTTATTTTTTTAAAGATGAGCTTGGGCGACCGTTGCTGTGCAGCAACCGTCCCACATGTCTTTCTATTTTTTGAAATTTTGTTTTTTTATTTTTTTTAAGATGAGCTTTGGCGACTGCTGCTATGAAGCAACCGTCCGTCGCCCATGTCTTTTTATTTTTTTTTTAATTTCGTTTTTTTATTTTTTTAAAGATGAGCTGCTGTGTAGCAACCGTCGCCCATGTATTTTTATTTTATTTTTTTTTTTAATTTCGTTTTCTATTTTTTTATTTTTTGTAAAATGAGTTTGGGCGACCCCTTCCCAAATAACTTTTTTTAATTTTTGGCCAGCAACCGTCCATGCATTTTGCAAAAAAAAGGTGAAGGGATTCTGAAATTTTACAACCCCTTCCCAAATAACTTTTTATCTTATTATCCCTTCTCTCTGTTCATTCCACCATACAAAGAAAAAACTGAAGCAAGAAGATGCGAAATCCCGGCTAAGGACGAAGAAAGCTGAAGAACGCCGAGCTCACCCAGCTAAGGGTCGAAGAATTAGCGCAAGAAAGACGGCGGCCCTGAAAAAAGCAGAGGTTCTCTCTCTCTCTCTCTCTCTCTCTCTCTCTCTCTCCCCCTCTCTCCTTTTCTCTCCTCCGTTCTTTTCCTTTCTTCTTTTCTCGGCTGCTCAGATCTGGCTGATGTTGTGGCGATCCGATGTTGTAGCGGCGGATTTGGGAGTGGTGGTGTTGAGCGGCGACAGATTTGGTGGTGTTGGACTGCCTCAGATTTGGGCGTGGTGGGATGGACGGCGGAGCTGCTATGGGGGTGGTCGGTGCGGTGACGGACTACGACATGGCGGCGCCAGATCTGGTCTCGACGGTGTTGGGCTGCGACGGCGACGACCAGATCTGGTCTTGGCGTTGTTGGGCCTATGTGGGTGGCCGACGATGGCCGGATCTTGACGTGGCGGTGCTAGGCGGCGACGACGTCTGTTTTTTATTTTTCAATTCATGTTTTGGGCGGCAGTTTCTAAGACAGAAACGGTTGCCCATGTTTAAGTTCAAAAAAAAATTGACTTTTGGACGACGGTTGTTGGGACATAAACCGTCGCCCATTTGTTCATAAAATGCACCCTACGGGGGTACTTTGGGTGACGGTTGTGCCTAGCAACCGTCGCCCAAAATCTCCACATGGGCGACGCACACAAACCGTCGCCCATGGCCAATAACAACCGCCGTCCATGTGTATTTCTGTACTAGTGGACGTCGTAAGGTAATCTCGTTTTCGTAAGCGAGATTACGGCCATGTGTGAGGAAGCGCACGGTGATCATAACGTGGTCTCGTTATTCGTAAGCAAGATCACCACCGTGAAAGCGTATCTTCTCTAAGACATGATCGAAATGAGTTTGTACTAAAGAATTACCTGTGTTGATCGCATATCGTTGATAGCCGTCAGGACGCGATCTTCGCCTCTTTCGCTCTACGGAGGTTGATGGAGATCCGTGTACTGGTTTAAGAACTCCCACGTTATAGTGACAGCGTACCGTTCAATTGTTAGGAACGTTTACGCTATAGTGTGTGTGTGTGTGTGTTGTGTGTGTGTGTTTTGTAGAGTGTACGTTAAAAGGCTTATATGTGATAGCCTATTTATAGAGTCACTAGGGAGTCCGGTATTAATTGTAGAGCAAGAGACGGGACCGGCCCAATAGGTGTAATGGTTATTAGTCCGTCCATCAAAGCTTAATAACCGGGCAATAAATAATAAATTATTAAGGATAATATCCCAACTAATTATTTCTGTAGGGCAACAATGACGGGAATGGGTCAAAATCATTCCAACATCTATCACTTTGTTTTCTTTATCTCAATCATGGTTGAAAGTTCATAGTCTACTGTAATTCTGTTTTTATTAGCCAGCTTTTGTCACGGAGTTTTAATTTCGGATTGTAGTTGAACTTTGTAGCTTTTAGCTTGTACTGTTAGTCTTTTGGTACTTATTATGTTGGTACTAATAGTTCGGGTAATACAATGTAGTTAGGATTAACAGATACATTAGAAACATGTCAACACTTACTTTTCTAAACGTATTTATTCCCCATTGGCCATTACATTTTTTGGCACGATACAAACATCATACTAGAAACGAAAAACAACTTACTTTTTCTTCAACACGCATTATTCCCTACAAAGCAAACATGACGTTCATCAAGACAAGGAAATGATGATGATCTTATTATCATGCAACGAGTAGGTGACGAGCCCAAGCGAAAATGGAGTTGTTATTGTGGGTAAAAATCGTAATCCTCGTATCTGATTTTACAGTCCGCCATTTCTAGAGTTTTTTTTTTTTTTTTTTACTGTCCCGAGGTATCCCCACACAGCCTGGCTATGGGCTAGCCCCTGCCAGCCGTGGGCCTTATAACGCCACACAGACTTTGGCAAGGCGGGGGCTATTAGCGCCACACATTCCAGAGATGGGACTAATCCTCGGGGCCAGATGAACACGTCCCAAATTCACCCGACATCGATAGTCATGAGGTATAACCCTCATGGGGACTTCCAAAGTAATGTGGGAGGTAGGGTTCGAACCCCTGACCTCCTAATCACATGCACTTTGGGGCCTCCCCCTCAGCCAGTAGAGCTGAAGGGTCATTGGCCCGCCATTTCTAGAGTTGCACCCTTGGCTTGGGGACATGTAATATTTAACTGGGCCCAACAAGCTATCATGCGGTCGTAGCACTCGTACATTAAGATTCCTTCGTTGCAAGTTCCATATCCATAAACTTCATCATCTTCGTAAGATACCATCGAATAATCTATGTAGTCCTCGTCTGCAGGAACACCAGCAACAACCTCGAACAGAACATCGGCGACGAGTTCTCCAAATTTATCATCGTCTCCCCACGTATTTTCGTTGCATGAATAATCCACAATAGTTGTGTTTTGACATTTTGTAAAGGAGATGATGTTACCAACCATTACAATTGCCAATATTAGGCATACTAATGGAGCACCAGTGATTCTGGCCATCTCTCTCTCTCTCTGGGTTTAGTGTTAGCTGCTATAGTGATATGGTTTGTGATGATTGAAATATAATTTGTACCCTTATTTATAAGCTTGAAAACATAATTTGTAAGGTTATTCCGTTATTATTAAAGGCATTTGTCCCCTCACACTTTGTTTTACTTGTTCGGCAAAGAATGATAAGTATATTATAATTGTAGTGTTTTAATATGTGAGATTAGAGACAAGAGATTTTGATACGTAATTTGATGTCTACTAATTCTCTACCCCCAAGATTACATGATACATGGACTTATTTATAGTACTTATAGGATAATCTACACACAATGACTCATCTAATGACTCATCTCTATAATGATTACATAGAACACCTCATACACACACCTAAGCTTTTTCCTAGAATATTCTTATTATGTGGCTTAAACTTATTATTTCCATGTGGCTTGAGCTTATTATTTCCAACATCCTCTCCTAAGCTCAATTGTCGCCTTCCCACATACCGAGCATCTTCCTGATCCTTTCGAACGCTTCCAACGGTAGTGGCTTGGTGAATATATCCGCTACTTGTTCCTTGCTTGTTACATGAATCAAGCTAACTTCGCCTTTCTTTGTTTGCTCTCGTATGAAATGATATCGCACGTCTATATGCTTGCTTCGTTCATGATGTACCGGGTTCTTCGCGAGCTCAATTGCTGACTTATTGTCGACTCGTATTTCGGTAGCTGTTGCTTATGTGAATTTCATTTCTTTTAGCAGCTTTCTGATCCACATCGCATGACTTACACAAGTCGATGCTGCGACATATTCAGCTTCACACGTAGAGAGTGTTACTATCGGTTGTTTTTTCGACGTCCAAGTGAAAGCCGTGCCACCTATCAAGAAGACAAAACCTGTAGTGCTCTTTCTTTCGTCCAAGTCACCACTCCAATCACTGTCTGAATAAGCAATAACATCAGGATTGTTAGTGCAACCATAAAATAATCCGTACGAAATCGTTCCTTTGATGTATCGTAAAATACGCTTTACGGCGTTCCAATGACTTGATCTTGGACTCTCCATGTATCGACTCACGAGTCCTACTCCATATGCAATGTCTGGCCTCGTATTTGTGAGATAACGTAAGCTTCCAACAGCGCTTCTATAAACCTTCTGATCAACCGGCTTCCCTTCACCTTGCCTCGTTAACTTAATGCCTCGTTCCACCGGCGTTTTAGCGTAATTGCACTCGCTCATATTGAACCTTTCCAACAACGTTTTTGCGTACGTTTGTTGAGATACGAAAATACCCGACTCCTTTTGTTTGACATCTAGCCCCAAGAAATATGACATGAGTCCGAGATCGGTCATGTCGAACTCGTTCTTCATATCTCGTTTGAACTCCTCAACCATGGTGTTGTTGTTGCTAGTAAAAATCAGGTCATCAACATATAATGCAACATAAAGTATATCATTACCCCGTACCTTAATGTAAAGGGCATGCTCGTAGGGACATTGTTCAAATCCTCGATCTTTAAAATATGCATCGATGCGTGCATTCCACGTTCTGGGTGCCTGTTTCAACCCGTATAACGCCCTTTTCAGCCTTAAAACTTGATCTTCCTTTCCTTGTTTGAAACCCGGTGGTTGAAAAATGTAAACTTCTTCTTCGAGCCTTCCGTTCAAAAATGCCGATTTAACGTCCATTTGGTAAATGCTCCATTTTTTGCTTGCAACCAACGATAGCAATAAACGCACGGTCTCCATTCTTGCTACTGGGGCGAAAACCTCTTCGTAATCTATGCCGTACTTTTGACTGTAGCCTTTTGCGACTAGCCTCGCTTTGTATTTTACTATGTTACCTTCGGAGTTCAGTTTCTTCTTGTACACCCACTTCACTCCTACCGCCTTGTGTCCGGGCGGCAACGAGCTCAACTCCCATGTATTGTTCTTTTCGATTGATTTTATTTCTTCACACATCGCCTCTCGCCATCTCTCATCTTTGACAGCTTCTTCAAAGGTGATGTCCTCAGCATCCGCCATGAGACATACGAGGTTCATTCGTTCAGTGGAGTTATAGAGCTCTCCTAGGCTTCGCGTCCGGATGGTCTCGGGTTCAGATTCACCATCTGTCACGGCAGTCGCGGGCTCTGAGGGCTGCGCTTCTAATTCGGGCTCTTCACCGCTTGGAATGGATATGTCCGCAACCTTCGTTCTTTCATCCTCAGACTTTAGTATCGACTCCCAATTCCAGCTAGCATCTTCGTCAACCTGTACATCTCGACTAACAACAATTTTCTTTGTATTAGGATCATACAAATTGTACGCTTTAGAACGTTCATCGTATCCAACAAAGATCAATTTTCGACTTTTATCATCGAGCTTAGTACGCCTTTGCTCCGGAATTCGAGCATATGCTATGCTTCCAAAAACTCGTAAATGTGCAACTGATGGTTTTACGCCGCACCATGCTTCTTGTGGCGTGACATTTTTTAGTATTGATGTTGGACTTCGATTTTGCAAATAGACGGAACACCGAACGGCTTCTGCCCAAAATTCTTTAGGCATGCGTTTAGTCTTGAGCATGCTCCTAGCCATATCAAGGAGCGTTCTGTTTTTTCGCTCGGCAACGCCGTTCTGTTGCGGTGTGTATGGAGCTGTCAGGTGACGCTTGATGCCATGTTCTTCACAATATGCCATGAAGTCCCTCGATATAAACTCACCGCCCCGATCTGAACGTAGTGTCCTGATCCGTTCTCCGCTAGTATTTTCCACCAATTGTTTAAATTTCTTGAAAACAGCAAGTGCTTCATTCTTTTCTCGAAGAAAATATACCCATGTTCTACGTGAGAAATCGTCGATAAAAGTGATAAAGTACCTGCGATTTCCGAATGAGGCCGGAGTGATGGGACCGCAAATATCAGTGTGAATGAGCTCAAGAACTTTACTTGACCGTGTGAGAGAGCCTTTTGGAAATGATTTTCTTGTGCCCTTTTCCATGATGCATACTTCGCATATTCGATGTTCGCCCTCGACTTTGTTAAGTCCTCCAACCATGTTGCGGTCCACCAGTTTTTTCAGACTGTCGTAGTTCAAGTGTCCGAACCGTTGATGCCACAACCTTGCGGAGCTCGATATTTCGACGTTTGCATTTAGACATCTATCAGTCGCCGCTGCAATGTTGAGCTTAAACAAACGATTATTGCTCATTTGAACTTGAGCAATAACTTGAGCGTCACGATCTCTTAGAGTCATGATCTGACCCTTCATTAGTACAGTATATCCTCGCTCTAAGAGTTGTCCAAGGCTAATAATGTTACTCCTCATACTTGGTACGTAGAAGACATCAGATATGTAGCGATTTGTACCATCTTTGCATCGAATCAAGATCTTTCCTTTACCTGCTACTTTCACCGTAGACGCGTCACCAAACGTCACTTTACCTCCCACGTCTTCTTCTAGGTCCGTGAACAGCTTTCTATCACCGGACATGTGGTTGCTCGCGCCCGTATCCAAGTACCACGTATGTTCGTTGCCGCTATCCGACTCTTTGCATGCAAGCAATAAGATCTCTTCTTCGTTTTCAGTTTTCTTCTCGGCGATGTTCACCTTTTCATCCACCTTTTTTTCAGCATAGCATTCTCTTGCAAAATGACCATACTTACCACAATTGTAGCATTCGATGTTGAACCGGTTTGATCGATTGCCTCGTCCTCGGCCACCTCTTGCGCCTCGTGTGTAGGTGTAATTTCCCCTTTCTTCTTTTTCGTCTTGTCCACGGCCCCGGCCTCTTCCACGACCACGGCCTCTAAAGCTTCCTCGACCTCGACCACGTCCTCTTCCACGGTCGCCATAGTTTGTTTGTTCTTCCTTAAACGAGACTTTGGCTTGAAGAGCATCTTCCAAAGTTTCCACCCTCTTTCGATTCTTTCGATGCTCGTGGGCTTCCAATGAACTCGTAAGTTCATTCACGGACATTTTTTCGAGGTCTCTAGCTTCCTCTATGGCACATACGACATTCTCATATTCCTCCGTCAAGGATCTGAGAATCTTCTCGACGACACGATTTTCGGGCACATCCTCACCGTTCCGTTTTAGCTGGTTCACAATTACCTCGACCCTTGTGATGTAAGCCGACACCGTCTCTGCGTCTTTCATTTTGATCGTCTCAAATTCACCGCGAAGCGTTTGCAAGCGTATTTGCTTAACGCGATCTGCGCCTTTGTATGCATTTTCTAGGATCGTCCATGCTTCATTCGAGTTCTTTGCTCCGGCTATCTTCTCAAAGGCCGACTCGTCAACTGCTTGGTAAAGCATGTACAACGCGGTCTTGTCTTTCTTGCGGTATTCCTTTAGTTCTTTCACTTGATTGTTCGTCAATCCCGCGAGAGTTTCGTGTTCGGTATACCCACTCTCGACAACTTCCCAGGCATCTTGCGATCCTAGTAATGCCTTCATTTGTATGCACCAATTGCCGTAATTGTCCTTTGAAAGACGCAAGCTTGGTACATGAGGAATTCCTCCGGCCGCTCCTCCGATGTTAGCCATGCGCTCTGATACCACGTGATAAGTATATTATAATTGTAGTGTTTTAATATGTGAGATTAGAGACAAGAGATTTTGATACGTAATTTGATGTCTACTAATTCTCTACCCCCAAGATTACATGATACATGGACTTATTTATAGTACTTATAGGATAATCTACACACAATGACTCATCTAATGACTCATCTCTATAATGATTACATAGAACACCTCATACACACACCTAAGCTTTTTCCTAGAATATTCTTATTATGTGGCTTAAACTTATTATTTCCATGTGGCTTGAGCTTATTATTTCCAACAAAGAAATTCTCTGACAGAAATGTTTAACAATCATCTTTTCTTGTTTAGTGTGATAATATGCTACATTGATGAGATTAAAATCGTTGCGTACGAACGTCGAACGAGTTCCATTATACATGCAAACAACAAAAATTGTTCAGTAGAATACTTAAAACTAATATAATTTCGAGAAGGCATATAAAGTGTTTGAAGTGGATATTGACATTCTACCATCCCATCTAATCAAAACCATCTGCAATAGGGGCCAAATCAGCATGGGATGCCCTATTCCACTAATGTGTTCCACTATATATTTCAACTTCATAAAATTAATAATATATATATTTTTCCTTACCTTATTCATCATTTATTACACTAAATTAATTATATTAATATTCCTAAAATAACCTAAACTAATAAATAGAAAATTCTTCTGTCTTCGTATATCAGCTACCGTCACCACTCCCCGTTGGGTTCATGGTTTAGGGTTCATGGTCTAGAGTCTAGGGTTCATGGTTCAGGGTTTAGAGTTTAGGGTTCAGGGTAGGGTTTATGGTTCAGGGTTCCGGGTTTAGGTTTATACTTTAGGGTCCCGGGTTTAAAATTGAGGGCTTAGGGTTCAGAGTTCAGGGTTTAAGTTTTAGGGTCAGTGTTAAGGGTTTAGAATTTAGGGTTCAAGGTAGGGTTTATGGTTCAGGGTTTATGGTTGAGAAGGACGGCGAAGACCGAGCGGTGGCGACAGCCGACGACGAACGAAACTAATCCTCAATATTTAACAAAGTTTCGCAGATATAGCCAGCGAGGGGTTACATCGATAGAGTGCTGCGATCGCGGCGAATGTTGGTGGTGACGACGAGACGAACGGAGATGGAAGAATTTTCTATTTTTTATTTAGATTAATTTAGGAATGCAATTATTTTAATGTAATAAATGATGAATAAGATAAAGGAAAATATATATCATATTGATTTTTCAAGTTGGAATATACAATGGAACACATTAGTGTAATAGTGGACCCCGCGTAATTTGCAAGAGTTGCATTATTTTTATAATATTTATTTCACCCATGCTCACCGCCGTATGCAACTGGATTTTCTTCTTTTTTACATTTTATTGAGTAATCATATTCTTAGGTATCTTTATAACGAGCCTGAGAACTTCAAGTGTTGCGACCCGGGTCGTTTGACGGCTCTGGAACATGATGAGACAGCAAATAGCGAGGTTGATTTCCTTGCTGCTATTATCAAAGACTCGTATCGGGCAGGCACTTACTTGTTTCCTTACTGTGACGGGTACGAAAATAATATATATTTTTTCTTAATTCATAGCTTGTTTTATAAATAATCACTTCATTTCGTTTGTTTTAGTGACCATTGGATTCTATTGGTCATCGATTTTCCTTCGAACACGGTGTATGTATTCGATTCGCTCGCACCGCCCATCAGCGTAAGGAAGATAAGAGTTCGTCCTCGAATGGATGCATAAGTTATAAAGTTTATATATTTAATAAATCTATATTATAAAATTATTTAATTTTACCTACTTTCGAGTTTCAGGGCAATTTTGACGGCTTCGCTGTTGGGTGCAGTAGGAAATCATCATAGGAAATCGAAGGTTGCTTGGAAGAGATGCAAGATTTGCATTTGACATATGCGTTTTGAAGTTTATTTGGGTTAAATTATTACCATTCGATATTGAATTTTTAAATGAAATTCTTTCTAAACTAGTGCCCATGACAACCCCCCGGGAGTGAGTTATGTGGCTTTTACGTCATGAGGTATATGTACGATATTATCTGCAATCGTTCGGCAGGGATGATACGACGAACTTGCCAACGGTATTACTTTAAACAATCACCTTGTTTAAGTTTAAATAGTTTAATATGTTTATAAAGTATGTTTTAATATTATCATATCGTTTAATGTTTTATATACTAGAACGCTCCTCCGCATACGGCGGCGAAGAGATGAATGAAATACGGGAATTGTGGGCGAAGCATTTTATGCACTCTTTGACGTAGGTTAGACTCTGTCGTTAAATATATGTTAGTGTCTATATTATTAGGATATATATTTAATGTTGGATGATTATTAGTTATTGTTGTCATTATTAGTTATTCTTGACAATATTTGTTGGATTATGTTTTGGTTAATTTGGATTTGATTGGAATGTTTTGGTTGATTGGGGATTGATTGTTAGGTGATGATTTAAAATTAAAACAAAAATATTTTAAAAAAAATTAATCATGGGCGACACACGTTTCGGCCGAGTGCGTCGCCCATGATCTATCATGGGCGACGCATTGTTCGGCAGAATGCGTCGCCCATGATCTTGTTTTGATTTAGCTCATGGGCGACGCGTTCTTGGACAGAGTGTGTCGCCTATACTACATCATGGGCGACGGGTTAACAACCGTCGCCCATAACTTCGATTATCGGCGACGGTAATCTGGGCGACGGTTAGAAACCGTCGCCTATGCTCTATAACAATAGTCGCCCATGTGCTTTTAATGCACTAGTGTGCGAGTTCAAGAAGCTAACTTTTAAGTGGAAATTCAATTCAATTTCATAAAGTGATTATGGTAACAACCACCACCTCCACTAGTTATTGTTCCATCCTCATTCCTAGCAGTAATCCGAGGTAGAAGAAGTTATGGGACGTTTAAGAGTAAGACCATTCATAAACGCACGTTGAACTAAGAAGACGAAAATCTGAAAAATTAGACAAACAAGAATCCCATTATTAGTGGAAGAAAATGCAGCAAAGGGTGTGCAACAAACAGTTACGCAAGATATTAATCGCTTCTTACGTATTCTCATATCATATAAAAGTCATGGCATACTTGGAACAGCCATGAGAGGAATATCCTTCCTCAGCGAAAGCTTCGACTTCTCATTAATGTCCAAATCCTCGGGCCCCATCCCGGGCGGAAGCTTCCAATCGAAGTTGTGGATCAACGTCGCAGCCATCAAATGCATCATTCGGTCGGCAAAGGGCAGGCCCGGGCAGATCCTCCTGCCCGAACCGAAGGGCAAAAGCTCGAAATCCTGGCCCTTGAAGTCCACGTTCTTACTACGACCCACAAACCTATCCGGGTCGAACCTTTCCGGGTCGGGCCAGGACTTCGGGTACCGCCCGAGGGCGAAGATGTTTACGAGTACTTGGCAGTCTTTTGGGACGATGTAGCCGTTGATTTCTACGTCTCTCTCGGGCATTCGGGGAAACAAGAAAGCCCCCGGCGGATGGTATCTTAGGGTTTCTTTGATGACCGCCTTGAAGTAGGTGAGCTTTGAGATGTCCGATTCTTGGATTCGATTGTTCTCACCGACTGTCGATCGAATCTCGTGTTTCACCCTAGACATCACATTGGGGTGGCGTAGTAACTCCGTCATGATCCATTCGACTGTGGATGAGGTCGTGTCTGCTCCTCCGACGTACAAGTCCTTTTTTTTGCAGAAGAATCGATCAAAAGTTGCGATAACAATTCTCCAGCACACAACGCGGAAATACGGTTAATTTTACACAAAATTACAGTTACGATAGTATTTGTACAGACCATTAATTTTATCTCTGCATTAATTTTTAGTACAATCGTCAACTCTATTTACTATGCTGAAAATAATAATTTCATACTGTTATGGTTATTGAAAAATTCAATATAGCTTACATACCAAAAAGTACAAAAAAGGTGTTAGATCAATCATTTGTCAGTATTTTTATATGTAGGTATCTAGTAGAATATAATTTTTACACATACGTATCCAGTTGGCTGAAGTTACATCATATAAGAAATTTAGGTACCATAGTGAAACGTATTGTGGTACATAATACATTTAAAAAAGGTATATAATGCTTATAGCTAGGGATATCACATAATATGTTTAGAACTTACCACACAAATACGTAATATGATACCAGTATTTTACCCGTGCAATGCACGGTATGACCTATTTATAATTATTATATATTAATAAAATTATTAAATATATGTTTGATAGTGAGTAGTTATTACGTAATTAACATGTGTAGTGGGATTTTTTTATTTTTTGATTTATTTTTTAAATATCACACGTGTCAACATATTAGGACACCTACATTTCTAAAGTTAATTATATATAAATATTATCTATTTATAGTAGTTTGTTTACTAACAATTAAGCTAAGATAAATGAGTTATTTTAATTAGTAAGCTAACATAGTGGGTACTTTTCTTTAATATTATATTTCTTTTTATTGTAATTACTATTGTGGGGTGTGTCAACACCCCAACAAAACTACAATTAAATGTATATATAGGATATATATATATATAATAAGATACATAATATATATAAAAGGACACTTAAACAAAATGGTACTCCAAACAAATGGGTACATATGCGTAAAAAACTTTATTATACTAGATATTATATACTACCTCCGTCCCAAACGATTTTGGTCAGTTGGGATTTTGCACGGGTTTTAAGAAATTGAATATTTTAATAATATAATACAATCAAAAGGTAAAAAAGTGTATATTTTGACACGTCTTTTGATAATATTTAATATTATTATATTGATTGTTTGTGATAGTTTTTTGCTAAATAAGGAAATGTACAAAAGGGTACATGGCGCCCGACATAGTAAAACATATAAAATGGTTTGGGACAGAGGGAGTATAAATTTATCTAGGGGGAATTGAACTGAAATTCTTTTCACTTTTGGGTGTTTAGTGTAGATACACCGTATTATAAACAACCGGTATTTGAGATTAGTTAAATTTTAATTATCATATTATTGTCATTCTTAATTAAAAGTAAAAAGAAGAATTATAATCAAACAAACAACACAACGCTTATATCATTTTGGTTTTATTCTTATAACGATTTTAAAATATTTTTAAAAATAAAAAATAAAAATAAAAATAAAGATAAAGTTACTATCCATTGGAAGTGCCCGAAGAAAACACAGATTAGGTTAAATGCACTTACGACGAGTAAATGCTTGATCTCATCGACCCCAAAATCACCATTGCTACTCTCCATGGCGTCGACGAGCGCTTCGAGCATATCAGCTTTCTTACCATTGCCGCCGCCGGCGGACCTTCTCGCCTCCAGCCTCTGATTTATCATCCCTTCGAAAATGGAAAGAAGCTTCCCAAAGTGCACCGCCGCCGTCCTCTGAATCCCCTGCGGATCGAACGGCCTGAGGACGGGGAAGAAGTCGGCCACGTTCGGCGCGCCGACGGTGTTCACCACGCCGTCGATGCTCTGCCTGAACTCCTGGATGTCGCCCGACTCGTAGTCAGTCAAGACGGTGGAGAAGAGCGTGGCGGAGGTGAGGTTCAGCGTGGTGACGAAGGCTGCTTCGCCAACGTCTATCGTACGGCCGGCGGCGCAGCACTTTCCGACGTAGTCGCAGAGCATCTTCATCATGTCTTGCCGGAGATCCTGGCTGCCGTCGAGGCACTTGGTGGAGAACATGTGCTCTTTGCTCACCTTCCTCAGCTTCCGCCACTCGCCGCCGGTGTTGAGGAATCCCATGCTGTACTTGTCGTGGTCGTGGACCTGCGTGGCGAGCGGCGCCGTGCGGTTGGAGAAGACGCCGTCGTGGGTTTTCACCACCTCCTTCGCTATCTCCGGCGAGGAGACGACGACGGCGAGCGTCCTCCCGAGGTAGAGCGACATGATGGGGCCGTAGGTTTCTGACAGTTGGAACAGCGAACGGTGGGCTTGTTTTCCGATCTGGTGAATGTTTCCGATCACCGGAAAAGGCTTCGGCCCCGGCGGGAGGTTCTTCTTCGCCGCCGGCGAAGAGAATTTTAAGAAGAGAAGTGATAGGGTTAGCAGAAGGAAGAGAACGAGGAAGAGCGTGGTCGTGGGCTCCATTAACGGCGGCTGTAGGCGGAGAGTTTTTTGGGCTGTACTATATTAATTGGATGTGACGAATTTTTATAGGCAAATGTTTTTGTTTTTATTTTTATTACTGTTTTTGGAATTAGTGTAATGTTATTATAAAACGTCATCTTACTCCTCAACAAGAATTATGATATCTTTGCTCGCGGAACGCATGGCGAGAAAAAGATTATTTTATTTTTCGTGATACAACAATAAATTAAACTTGTTGAAGAGGTAAAAAACGAATAAATAAATCATAGTAAGGCACAAAAGCTACTTTATTCCACGACCTCATGCGCATATTTTAATTAATTTTGTTGAAGAGGTCAAAAACGAAATAAATTGTGAAAAGAAATCTTTATTTGATCTTAGTGTCCCCACGTGAAATAAATCATAGTAAGGCACAATGCACGAATTATTTATAGTTGGACAATCTAAGTACTTCAAATCTTATTACAAAGTACAATGCAAGATAAGAATCCGAGTCTGGTCACCAACCAAACCAAACGTTGCCTGCGCATAACGACTGTTGGGAATTGTGTGCCGAGACCTCGCCGGAGATGGCCGGGAAATCGCCGGCAAGAAGGCCGGACGACCACAGTTGAAGAAGGCTGAAGAACTGAAGCTGAAATATATGCTCTCATGTGTTTGAGCCGCGATTAATGAGGGCCGTTGATCTGCCTGCGCGCGCGATCTGATGGTTAGCATTCAAAGTGCCAGATTTAACAGGGGACGCTGGATGAGGCACGAGATGATTATCAACGGACGAGATTAATCGCAGAAGAAGTGTTCAGCCATTCTATAAGTGAAAGCAGCGACTCTAGTATCGGCTGAGATCAACTGTGGACCGTCGGATGCGATGAAGATAGATCGGACGGCTGGTAACGATCGCCCGAAAATTATACCTGAAGCAAACTCTATAAATACCAGAATTGATTGTTCGACGAGGTGACTTTGAGAGCTCCTATCTTTTGCTAGAGTGAGAATTAGCGAAAGGTGTAAACTAGGTCTCGGTAGTAGACTTGAAGGTCTGTAGAATCCTAGTTGGTGAATAATCGAAAGGAATGCTCCGTTGGTCCGTGGATGTAGGCAAAATTTTCCGAACCACGTAAAATCGCTGTCATTTTCTTAAGCTGTTTTTTGTTCTGTTTTCAATCGATTCGAGCTATTGATCCGATCGATCAGTGAGCGCGTATTCTCAGGTCGGTGGCGAGTCGATTGCAACTGGAATCTCAACAACGACGAATGAAGAATCTGACGTAAATGAAAACAAAAGATGCCTTTTAATATTGAAGCATATGTTTTAACATTTAATGAATAAAAACGGGGTTTATGTTTAGCCAGGATTTTGTTGTGGTTCACTCACGGCTCCGTATCAGTTGCCGCTTGAAACGCTTGGTCCTTTAAATTAATGATCTTTTGCAATTATTATTCTTAGAACATCTCCAACCCACAGCATGAAAATACAGTTGATTCTGCAAAATATTACAGCTGCTATTGTGCTTTTACTCCAACCCATAAACTCTATTGCCTACACTAGTTTTCACTCCAACCCATTAACTCTATTTTCCACTCTAAAAATCAAATTCCTATATTAAGTTATATTATAATAATTAAAAAAGTCACTAAATTATAACAATTAATATTTTCTAAATAGCATATAATTTAATTATAATTCTATTATATTAAAACGAAAATATAAATAAATAGTAGGAAATTAATATTATTTTTACTTTATTATTATAAGAAAATCAAATATTTAAATATAATTAAATATTGAAATAAATCATAAATAAATGAAAGTACAACACAATTTTGGTGTTAAAAATTGTGTGTACTCTACATCTAGAGTATCTCCGCTAATCAACACAATATTAGTATTAGATATAGAGTCCCATTGGACAAAGTGCATCTCCAACGGATACTTCATTTGTGTAAAACACAAAAAATAAAGTAAGTATTTACTCCAATGGGGATTGAACGGCCTGAGAATAGGGAAAAAGTCGGCGACGTTCGGCGTGCCGACGGCGTTCACCACGCCGTCGGTGCTCCGCCTGAACTCCTGGACGTCGCCCGACTCGTAGTCAGTCAGGACGGTGGAGAAGAGCGTGGCCGACGTGAGGTTCAGCGTGGTGACGAAGGCCGCCTCGCCGACGTCTATCGTACGGCCGGCGGCGCAGCACTTTCCGACGTAGTCGCGGAGCATCTTCATCATGTCTTGCCGGAGATCCTGGCTGCCGTCGAGGCACTGGGCGGAGAACATGTGCTCTTTGCTCACCTTCCTCAGCTTCCGCCACTCGCCGCCGGTGCTGAGGAATCCCATGCTGTACTTGTCGTGGTCGTGAACCTGCGTGGCGAGCTGTGCCGTGCGGTTGGAGAAGACGCCGTCGTGGGTTTTCACCACCTCCTTCGCTATCTCCGGCGAGGAGACGACGTCAACGAGCGTCCTCCCGAGGTAGAGCGACATGATGGGGCCGTAGGTTTCCGAGAGTTGGAACAGCGAGCGGTGGGCTTGTGTTCCGATCTGATGAATGTTTCCGATCATCGGAAAAGGCGCCGGCCCCGAAGGGAGGTTCTTCGCCGCCGGCAAAGAGAATCTTGAGAGGAGAAGCGATAGGGTTAGCAGAAGGAAGAGAATGAGGAAGAGCATGGTCGTCGGCTCCATTGGCGGCGGCTGTAGGCGGAGAGTTTTTTTTGGGCTATACTGTATTAGTTGGAACTATGAATTTTGAGACGAATTTTTATAGGCGAGCGTCTTTGTTTTTATTGCTGTTGTGGAATTATGGGGTGTTTGTGTCCGGTGATCCAACATTATGGTGATACTCACATCACGTGATGCCGATCAAGGTGATATGACATCACCGTGTTTGCTTTGGGGTTATTTTGCATGTCAATGTGATATTGGAATATTTTGTTTGTTTAATCGCAGTGACGTCTTGGGTTATGTTGTGTAAATGTCATATTTAACTTTATGTATGTAGTAGAAGTGTTTTTATATGTTCATTTGAGGTAATCTTTAATGTGATAGCTATTAATATTTGAAAATCAAGTATTATTGTTAAGCTTATAAGCATGTGATATAATTCATCGATACAATTATTATATTTTAACGATAGATTTTTTTAAACAATTATTCTTATACAATTCTTCAATATAATTATTTTATTTTTTTAAGCTTTAATAGATTAATCAGTTATTAACTATAAGTATTTTCTATAATCCTTCTACATAATTCTTTTATTTTTTTAAGCGTTAAATATAAATTTTTATGATTTAAATATGTTGGTTTGCTTAAAATAGGAGTAAGAGTATATAAGCAATGGATATTAAAAGATAAGGGAGAATTTTGTCCAAAGAAATATTGAAAATATCACCCACATCACGGTGATGGAGGATAACAATGCTTTTTGGGGGTGATCTAAAAGTCGAAATATCACCTCGTTTTGATCATGTCGGTGATCTTCCATCACGATGATGATTCATCACCTACGCTAAACAAACGCGGTGATTAGGAAGCGAAGGAAGAATCACGGTAATATTTTGGAGGATCACCCCAAAACAAACACCCCCAGTTTGTTTAATTGCATTGATGTGTGGGGTGATATTGTGTAAATGTCATATTTAACCTTATGTATATTATGTCGTTAAAGTGTTTTAATATGTTAATTTGAGGTACTATTTTACGTGATCTAATATTTGAAATCAAGTATAATTTTTAAGCATTAATTATAAGTATGTTATATAATTCTTCAATAGAATTATTTTATTTTATTAAGCTTTAAACATAGATTTTAATTTAGTTATTAAGTTGAAGTATTTTATATAATTCTTCAATGTAATTACTTATTTTTTTAAGCTTAATAGATTAATCTATTATAAATGATAAGAGCCCGTTTGGTTGAGGGTATTAGAAGGGATTAGAGGGGTTACCATTAGTTAAAGTATTGTTTGGTAGGAAGGTTTATTTAAAGGGGAGAATTAACTAATACCCCATTAATACCTTCCATAAGGCATTAAATAAATCAGCCACGTACCCTACCTTTATCTAATTCCAAGCTCTTTGGACAACTTTATCCTTTATTTCAATATTTATTTCTTAATTTACCCTTTAATTAATCAGATCTCGTGGCCTATTTTTTTCCTTCGCCTACATCGAACAACAATTCACTAACCCACCAAGACGAATCTATTCACCAGCGACCATCCAACAGCCGGCGACCGTCTGAGCGACGAGAAACACCCCCTCAGACACAATATCTGTTGGTTGTATGGCTGAGAATTAACTTCTTATCACACGCTACACTCGCTGCTCACTTATAGCTCAAGAACAAAAGAAAATTGTTGTTGGCATACTCTCTCTCTCACGTTGCATGGCAGAGGGATTTTTGTACTATTGTTTTGACTTGCACTATGAAAAATAGAAGCAACAGAGGTTACGAGAATATATAGTATTGATAACAACTCTCTGACAATTGCCTTTTGCTTTCTTTATGACACTCACGGCATTTCATCTATTTCTCTCTTTTCTTTCTACCTCATACACATACAAACACCCACATGCAAACACCCATATATAGTAAATAATAGATAAGATATGATAAAGATAGCATATCTCTCTTTGTTGAAATTAGGAGGAGTGCACCATTCGTCTTTCTCGTTTTTCTTCTCCGGTGTGCTGCCTTTTTTTTTTTCTTTCCATTTTTTCTTGTTCAAAGATTTTTTGCTGCTCTTTTTGATTCTTCAAATATTTTCTTGACTTTATTATTATTTTTTTTATTGAGCTTAAACAACAAATTCCCCCCTTAAGCTCAATATATTTTTGTCTTTCATTCCGAGCATCTTTTTTAGGTTTTCGAATGTGCTTGTCGGTAACGACTTCGTGAAAATATCCGCAACTTGATCCGAACTTGCAACATGTACCATCTTCACTGCTCCATTTTTTACGTGCTCCCGAATAAAATGGAACCGTGCATCGATATGCTTGCTTCTCTCGTGATGAACTGGATTTTTCGCCAATTCTATTGCTGACTTGTTATCGACTCGAATTTCGGTTGGCTCGACTTGTTGAAGGTTCAACTCGAGCAACAAATTTCTCAGCCAGATAGCGTGACAGACGCACCACGATGCTGCCACATATTCTGCTTCGCAGGTTGACAGAGTCACGATCGGTTGCTTTTTCGATAACCATGTGAATGCCGTATTCCCGAGATAAAATACGTAGCCGCCAGTACTTCTTCGATCATCAATATCTCCGCACCAGTCGCTGTCAGAATATCCGACTAATTTGCAGTCGCTCGCCTTTGGATAAAATAGTCCGAGCGATTGTGTTCCTCGGATGTATCGTAAAATCCTCTTGATCGCTTTTAGATGTGACTGCCTCGGATCTTCCATATAACGGCTAACAACTCCAACGCTGTATGCGATATCGGGTCTCGTGCAGGTCAAGTATCGCAAGCTGCCCACAAGACTTCGATAATCAGTCGCATTCACTCCTTGTCCTCCATCAAACTTGGACAGTTTTGTTCCAAGTTCCATTGGTGTCGCTACCGGGTTGCTTTCCTCCATTTTATTTTTCTTCAATATAGCCTTCGCATACGCTTCTTGCGACACAAAAATTCCCGTGTTTCTTTGCTCGACTTCGAGACCGAGAAAATATTTCATCAGTCCCAAGTCCATCATCTCGAATTCCTTCGTCATTGCCTTCTTGAAGTCGTTGATTATTTTCTCGCTGCTTCCCATGAAAATAAGGTCATCCACATAGAGAGCAACGATGATCATTTCCGTTCCTTCTCGTTTGACGTAGAGGGCGTGCTCGAACGGACATTGCTCGAACTTATTCTTTTTGAAATATCCGTCAATTCGGGTGTTCCATGCTCGCGGCGCTTGCTTTAGCCCGTAAAGCGCCTTTTTTAATTTCAACACTTTGCCTTCTTTTCTTGATTTCGTATATCCCGGGGGCTGCTCCACGTAGACTTCTTCCTCGAGTTCCCCGTTCAGAAAAGCGGACTTCACGTCCATCTGGTAGATTGGCCAGTTGAGTTGTGCAGCTTGAGCCAGGAGCAGACGAATTGTCTCCATTCTTGCAACAGGAGCAAAAACTTCGTCGTAATCTATTCCTGCTTGTTGTCGATAGCCCTTCGCCACCAACCTCGCCTTGTAACGTTCAACTTTTCCTTGAGCATTCATCTTCTTCTTATAAACCCATTTGACTCCAATGGGTTTATGCCCGTTTGGCAACTCCACAAGTTTCCATGTGTCGTTCTTTTCGATCGCCTTTATTTCCTCGTCCATCGCCATTTTCCATCTCTTGTCTCTTATGGCTTCTTCGAAACTAATTTGTTCCGAGTCGGCCAATAAGCAGACTAGGTGAACTTGTTCGGTTGATCTGTACAGGTCTTGCATGCTTCGCATCTTCGACTGTCTTGGTTCATCCTCCTCGTCATTTTCTTGAGACGAAATCGGAACAGGTATTGGTGCGACGATCAGTGGTTCTTCAGGCGTTGTGTTTTCTTCAACGTTCCAGCCCCACGAACTTTCTTCGTCTACCCGAACATCGCGACTTACTATCACCTTTTTATTTTCAGGGTCATAGAGCCGGTACGCCTTCGTCTTCTCATCATACCCAATAAACACGAGCTTTTTGCTTTTATCGTCGAGCTTGGTTCTTCTTTGATCGGGCACATGTGCATACGCCACGCTTCCAAATATTTTGAAGTGCGCCACCGTCGGTTTTCGGCCGGTCCATGTTTCCTGTGGTGTTTGATTCTTGAGGCTGTGATGTGGACACCGGTTCTGAATATATACGGCACATCGTACCGCTTCGGCCCAGAATTCCTTTGGCATGTCTTTACATTTTAACATTGATCGAACCATGTCGAGAATGCTTCGGTTCTTCCTTTCAGCTACTCCGTTCTGCTGTGGTGAATAAGGTGCGGTGAGGAACCTCCTGACGCCTTGCTCTTCGCAAAAAGTTACAAAAACACCTGAAGTATATTCTCCCCCTCTGTCTGAGCGGAGCGCCTTGATGTTTGAACCCGTCGCCTTTTCGACCATAGCTTTGAATTTTTTAAACGTCTCGAACGCTTCTGATTTTTCTTTTAGAAAATACACCCACGTCTTTCTTGAGTAGTCGTCGATGAAAGTGATAAAGTATCTCTTTCCACCGAATGATTCTGGTGTGATGGGCCCGCATATGTCTGTATGTATGAGCTCGAGTGGTTTGCGCGCTCGATATTCTGCCTGCTTCTGGAACGTCGTCCTCGTATGTTTGCCGATTACGCAGCTTTCGCAAAGCTTCTTTTCGCCTTCTATCACCGGCATTCCGTTAACCATGCCTCTTTTGGAGAGCTCCTTTAGGCCACCGTAGTGCAAATGACCAAACCGCATATGCCACAAATGGTCTTTGTCCTCCACGTCAACTCGCAAGCATCGCTCTTGAATCGCCTTCAGGTTGAGTTTGAACATTCTGTTCCTTTCCATCGCGACCCGAGCGATCATTCTTCCATCTTTGTTTCTTAGTTGCAACGAGCGGTCCTTCATGAACACCGAACATCCTTTTTCAAGCAACTGCCCCATACTTAAGATGTTCGTCTTCAAGTCAGGTACGAAGTAGACGTCCTCGACCGATCCTCGTCTTCCGTCGTTTTGAGAGAAGCATATTATCCCTCGGCCTTTGACTTCAATTTTCGATGCGTCTCCAAAGGACACATGGCCATCCTCGATCTTCTTTAGATCCGTAAAGAGATGTTTGTATCCGCTCATATGATTGCTTGCACCGGTGTCAAGATACCACACCATGTCGCTACCGGGACTCGTATCCTCGAGCGCCATTAAAAGAACGCCTTCGTCTTTTGGATCCTCTTGTGCGACTAGGTTCGCATTGTCTTCCACCTTTTTGTCGGCCCAACAGTCTTTTGCGAAGTGCCCGAACTTGCCGCAATTGTAGCACTCAACGCTCGGTCGATTCGAGCGACCACCTCGTCCTTGAGCTCGACCTCGTCCTCTCCAATTTTGATTGCTCGCTTGTCGTTGTTCCGGATTGTATCCTCGTCCTCGGCCTGAATTTTGACCGAAACCTCGTCCTCGTTGACCTCGTCCTCGACCTCGGTCGTGATGCGTATATAGCGCCTTGTCATCTTTCAACGATAACTTCGTCTGTAGAGCCTTGTCCAGCGATTCCTGCTTCTTCTTTTTCTTCCGTTGCTCGTGAGCTTCGAGCGAACCGAAGAGTTCGTCGACCGTCATTTCTTCGAGATTTTTGGATTCCTCGATTGCACATACCACGTTTTCGTACTCGTCCGTCAGAGAGCGGAGAATTTTCTCGACGACTCGGGATTCCGCTAGTGCCTCGCCATTTCTTTTCAACTGGTTTGAGATGGTTTGTACTCTCGTTATATAATCGGACACGCCTTCGCCGTTCTTCATTCTCGTCATTTCGAATTCACCACGAAGAGTTTGCAGCCGTACTTGCTTTACTCGGTCGGCGCCTTTGTACGCTATCTCCAGTTTTTCCCATGCTTCCTTCGCTTTCTTTACGTCATTGATTTTTTCGAAGTCGGCATCGTCTAGGCCGTTGTATATGATGCTGAGCGCAGCGCTATTTAATTGTCGAGAATCTTCCAACGCCTTCAGCTGGGCCGGCGTGTACTCGTCGTCTTTTTCGGGTTCGGTATACCCGTCTTTAACGATATTCCATACGCCTTGTGAGCCGAGCAGTGCTTTCATCCGAATACTCCAATTATCATAATTGGATTTTGTGAGGCGTGGAACGGGCATATTACCGAACGACATGGCTCTGATACCAACTTGTTGGTTGTATGGCTGAGAATTAACTTCTTATCACACGCTACACTCGCTGCTCACTTATAGCTCAAGAACAAAAGAAAATTGTTGTTGGCATACTCTCTCTCTCACGTTGCATGGCAGAGGGATTTTTGTACTATTGTTTTGACTTGCACTATGAAAAATAGAAGCAACAGAGGTTACGAGAATATATAGTATTGATAACAACTCTCTGACAATTGCCTTTTGCTTTCTTTATGACACTCACGGCATTTCATCTATTTCTCTCTTTTCTTTCTACCTCATACACATACAAACACCCACATGCAAACACCCATATATATAGTAAATAATAGATAAGATATGATAAAGATAGCATATCTCTCTTTGTTGAAATTAGGAGGAGTGCACCATTCGTCTTTCTCGTTTTTCTTCTCCGGTGTGCTGCCTTTTTTTTTTCTTTCCATTTTTTCTTGTTCAAAGATTTTTTGCTGCTCTTTTTGATTCTTCAAATATTTTCTTGACTTTATTATTATTTTTTTTATTGAGCTTAAACAACAATATCTAAACATTGATTAAGAATGAAATGTATGCTTACATCTCAAACCAAATTTATATTATACCAGATTTGTTTTTATTGTGTGTTTTGATTTTGAAAACCTCAGTATTGTATGGTTCTATTTGGTTGAAAAATAGCTCAAGCAGTTTGTTTATAAATTGGAGGATGGTCTGGGACGAGCAGTCAATATTGTTTCTGTTCCAAGATTGGATTCCTCGTGTTCTTTGTCGGCATAGTGATTTGGGTTATGTGTTAAAGCAATCTTGTTTATGATTTACTAAATGATAATCGAGGCAAAATCTTGTTTGTATATAACTGCGCTTAATGGAACTGTTGAATTCTTTTTTCAAGGTCATGCTTTTCTTAATTTTGCAGTGGATGTGAGCAAAATTCTTGTATAGAAAACATCGATTAGAGCAAATCACGTAGGTGAGCAAAAGCAAATAGAGGTGAACAAATATAATTAAAACATGCTACATCAAACAACAAGAAATTGATTTGAGATGGAGAACGAACTTGTGTCCATGGAGCACGAAGGTTGCAAATGAAAAAAAAAAAAAAAAAACTAACTGGTTTATACATTAAAGTCAAACTAAGGCTAAAATTGTAATTGAATTTAATAAAACCTAATACCATCTAAATTTATCTACCAAACACATTTGAAATTATTATTTAAACCCATCAACCAAACAACTCTAATATCTCATACCACCATTATTTAAACTCAACTAAAACTAATACCGTCTAAACCCATCCTCCCAACCAAACGGACCCTAAGTATTTTCTATAATCCTTCAACACAATTCTTTTATTTTTAAGCATTAAATATAAATTATTTAAGATTTAAAATGTTAGTTATGTAATTTAAAATAGAAATAAGGGTATATAACGAATTAATGTTAGGAGATAAGGGATCATTTTATCCAAAAAAATATTGAAAATATCACCCCATCACGGTGATGGAGGATCGCCATGCTTTTCGGGGGTGATCCAAAATCTGGAATATCACCCTCTTTTGATCACCTCGTGGTCCTCCATCACGGTGATGACTCATCACCCGCGCTAAACAAACGCGGTGATGAGGTAACGATGGGAGGATCATGGAGATGTTTTGGAGGATCACCTAAAACAAACACCCCCGTAATGTTATTATTAAACGTTATCTTACTCCTCATCGTACAAAAATTATGATATTTGCTCGCGGGACGCACGGCGAAAAAAAAAAATTCCTTTATTTTTCGTGATAATACCAAGTTTCCACGAGCTCCGTGCGCTCAATATTTTAATTGAACTTGTTTAAGAGGTCAAAACCGAAATAAATGTGAAAAGGAAGCTTGATTTGATCCGAGTGTCCCCACGTGAATAAATCATAGTCAGGCACTGCACGAATTATTTCTTAGTTGGATAATCTAAGTACTTCAAATCTTTTTTTTTTTCGGAAAGGACGTACTTCAAATCGTAATAAGTTATTACGAAGTACAATGCAAGATAAGTAGCCGAGTCTAGTCACCAACCAAACCAAACGTTGGCTGAACATAACCGGTCCTGAATCGAAACTCGAATTCGGGCTCGAACCCGTATGAAATATTTAATTCCAAATGATATGCGAAATATATCATAAATTATATCGGAAGTGTAATTTAAATAACGAATATAAAGAAATATTCCATCTATTTTGAAATCAAGTCGTTTTAGACTTTTGTTTTTGTTTTTTAATACAAGCAGTTTTACTTTAAGATAGTTGGAAACTTTTACAACTTTACCCCTTAAATAAAATAATTAGACTAATAGGATAAAATAGTTAATTAAGCGTATAAGAGATTTTGTTTTATTTCTTAATATGTATGCATTTACCTTAAACGATTTATACGTCAAAACAGAAAGAATATGTTTTAACTGAATGTTCAACAAACACTTATATAAACACTATTTTTTGAGAAATTTTGGTTTGAATTGGGTAAACAGTAAGATATTGACGTCTATCTTTTTAAAAAAAAAAAGTAATATTCATTGTTTAAGTAAAATTTTAATAAAAAGTAAAGTTTGTGCTCCCTTTTCTTAACTTTAAGGCGCACGTATAACTAGCAATCTTTTGCACAATTTCTATTTTAATTAATTAAATGAGATTATTAACCAACTTACTATAATATATAACATATATACATATGAATAAAAAAATTGGGCCCCCTTCCAAAGTTGGGCCAGAGGCGACCGCCTCGTTGGCCTCATAGAAGGTACGGACCTGAACATAACGACGAAAGACATGAATAATCTAGACGTAAATGAAAATAAAAGATGCTTTTTAATTATGGGGTAAATTGTGTAATACCCCACGTAGTTATACAGAACTCATGTTGGTACCCCTTGTGGTGTGATCAACTTAGCACCGCACCCCTTGTGGTGTCTAAAACCTAGCATCGTATCCCAAATTAGGGGGTGTAAATGATAAGGAGAGCATGATTAGTAAATTTCGAGGGATTTCTACTCAATTTCTAAACCATAGGGGTGTTGATGCATTTTTTACTAAACCAAATGGGATATTTATGCATTTTAGTCTTTAATTGTTGAAGTATGTCTTTTAACTAAAAAAGTTTTAATGAATAATTTTTAGCCAGGATTTTGTTGTGACTCACTCACGGCGACCTTCAATTCAACTGCCACTTGAAACTCTTGGTCCTTTAATTAGTGATCTTTTGTAATTATTGTCTTACTAGTACTCTTAGCACGCCTTATGTGTGTGCAAAAATATAAAATTAATTAGAAGTTGATGGCTTTAATAAATTATAATCCATCTGTCCCGAAACTTTATGGACACTTGTGATATGACACTGTTTTTAATAAAGTGAATATTTTAATAATATCGTACAATTAAAGGTAAAAAAATCTATATTTTGACACGTCTTTTATGAATATTTAATATTATTATATTGATTGTTTGTGATAGCTTTTTGCTAAAATCGGACATGCACAAAAGATAGTGGGACGCCCAATAAAGTAAAATGTACAAAAAATTTTGTGACGGAGGAAGTAACTAAAAATATAATGAGGTGGTTATTATGGGGTTTTAAAGCTACATGGTTTAATAACTTTTTTTTTATAATAATTGATATACTAAAAATAGAATGAGGTGGTTATTACGATTTAAAGATTTTTATTTTTAATATTAATAAAAGTAGAAAATGTGGTTGGTCAATTTTGACATACCAGTTTACAATTTTACCCCTAGGCTCTTTATATAAGAGTATATATACTTGGTAACATCACATGTTTAAATAATAAAAATGCATAAAAGATCAAATGTCGGTCACTCCACTAATACGTACCTGAAAAAAAAAAACTAATACGAAATCACTATTTCAACAATGAGTTTCCCGAATTTACTAGGCACTACTTAATCGAGCTGTGGGGGACGGCATAAAAATTTGTAAGCCATAACTTATTTTTATTTTATAATGGATTTAATGATTGAAAGTAAAAATTATTGTTTGATATAACTGCAATTTGAGTTTGAGAAATAAATTTTAGTTGGTCTTACCAATTGACTTTACATAAAAGTCCATTTGGACGTAAACATTTATAAATTACGGGATTTTTGTTTTCCAAATAGCTACGATGAACATAAGTGAACTAAGACTGACACATATTTTACTAGTTAGGGTTACAACTTTGAAAATAAGTTAACTGGGGTGGCCCGTCGTTCCTAATCGGATATTGTCCTATGCCGAATAAATTTCCATTTGGAGTTAAAATTAACGGATTTTTGTTTCAAATTAAACAACATTGAAAATAAGTAAAAAAGACTGATGACCTATCATTTACGAATTAGGTTACAACTTGAAAATAAGTTAACTAGGCTAGGCTGGCTCGTCATTACTAATTGGATAAAGTTTAAAGCAAGTTAACTAGGTTCGACCCATCATCAAATAATTGTTGGAAGGGTGGTGGCCCCGCGGTCTTAGTGGACCCCGCGGCGGAATAGTTTCATGTTTGGTGGGAGAAGTGGGACCCACGGGATAAATTTGGTGGGATTCGCATAGTAACTAGTGTAAAAATAAATTACCGTAAACCCTCCGTTAACGAAAAGGAAAAATCAGACTGAGTAGGCAAAACTTTCACTATAGTAAAAACTACAAGCCTCCAATTTTTATTATCTCACTTTTACTGCTCGTTTTATCTCACATCCCTCTGTGGATGTGGTGGCCTATAACTTTTGACCTGAACTTAACCTCACAATTCACTCGAAATACTTCACTCTATTTAGTAAACTTCGAATGAGCTTGTGATGATAATAACTGAACATCGATCTATTTATAAATGTCTTCAGCTCTTCTTGACCGCTCGAAACCGATGGCCAGGTATCCGTCGCGTCGCCCTTCAATATAAGTCCTTCATTAATGATATATAATAATATTATTAACATAATATTGATAACATAATATAATATTAATATTATTATTTTGTTTTATTTTTCATTAATGATGTTGGTTGGGTTGGTTTCGTAGGTGGGCTAGACCCATCACTAATTAGGGCTTATTACAATTAATTTAATCTGTTAGACACGCACTATATATACGTGCCTCTGAGTATGGCCAAATAGTGCACTCTCTATTGTCCTCATCACTTGCATATTTGTTATTTCTTGAACAACGGAGAGTACAAATAGCAGTAACAGTCTCTGAAATAACGAACCATTGCACCAAAATCTCAACCATACGATAAATTGGAACGGTCTTCAGACAAGCTGTTGATGTGACTTTTTATTCCTATCATCACGTTGGTACAAAAAGAAAGCAAAGGCATTTGCTATTGTTGATATAAGGCGCCGTACTCACATGGTCAAAAAGCATGTGAATCGAAGAAATTATTTCTTCTCTTGGCTGCCGTAGTTGATTCAAAGAAAGGAGCAGACAATTTTTTTCTTTTCCCATGGCAGATCAAAGACAAATATTGCCTATAAATAGCAGCAATTGATCGAAGGAAGAAACCACCACAACAGCTCAGATCTTCCTCTCCTCTGATTATTTTCTGTAGCCTACTCCTAATATTGTTGTAGCAGCTTGTGTATCACGTCAGTGTACGTGTCTGTAATATCTCCACATAATAAAGAAGTTCTACCCTCCGGCCCGTGGACGTAGGTCATTCTGACCGAACCACGTAAATCTCGTGTCACTGTCCAAATTTATTTTTCGTCTCTTTCATTTATTATCGTCATTTTTCGGGCAAATAATTATCGGGGATTTTCCGCATATCCTAACAAATTGGTATCAGAGCCAACCCCGGTTTATTTTTAGCCACCATGACGATAACAAAAGTGTCAATTGAAAAGTTCGACAGTAATGTCAACTTTGCAATGTGGAGTCTCAAGATGGAGGCCATACTCATTCAAGACGGTTGTGAGGTGGCGCTTGAAGGCGCAAAGAAGAAACCAACCGAAATGAAGGACGATCAATTTAACGAATTGGACAAGAAAGCCAGATCGGCTATTATATTAAATCTCTCTGACGAGGTTTTACAAGAAGTTGCCACGGAGACGATGGCCATGGGTATGTGGGATGCGTTAAAAGCTATCTACATGAAGAAGACTAAGGAGAATCGGCTTTATTTAAAGCAGAAGCTTTACAGTATGAAAATGATGGAAGGTACTTCTATTCTTTCGCATCTTGATAAATTCGAATCTATCATTATTGATTTGGTGAACGTAGAAGTAAAAGTGACGGACGAAGATCAGGCCATAATATAGTTGTGTTCCCTTCCCTCGTCTTTAAAGCATTTTCGTGACACTATTATATATGGAAAAGATACGATATCATATTCTAGTGTCAAATCCGCTTTACAATCGAAAGAACAGATAGACAGGGATATTACGGGAGAAACAAGTGATAGCCAGGCAGAAGGCCTGTTTGCACGGGGAAGACCAGAACATAGAGACGCTGAAAGTAGCAGATCTAAAGAAAGGTCAAAATCCAGGTACAGAAATAAAGTCTGTAATTTTTGCAAGAAAAAGGGACACATTAAAACTGATTGTTTTAAATTAAAAAATAAGGAGAAAAATAATCAGCAATTTAATAAACTCGCCGAAGCTAGTTTAGCTGCTGATGAGAGCGATGGAACAATTTTGTAGCAACTGCAAATATTGTTAGGTCTGATAATGAGTGGATCTTAGATTCGGGTTGTTCTTACCACATAAGTCGGAGTAGAGATTGTTTTTCCACATATGAAAAATTCGATGGTGGATATGTTTTAATGGGAAATGATGCTCCGTGTAAAGTTGTTGGTAAAGGCACAGTTAGGATCAAGATGTTCGACGGAATCATCCGAACGCTCACAGAAGTCAAACATGTTCCAGATATAAAGAGAAATCTTATCTCTTTAGGCACACTTGAATATCAAGGGTGCAGGTTCTCAGGTGAAGGTGGAGTTTTGAAAATTGCCAGAGGTGCCCTTGTCGTGATGAAAGC
Source organism: Craterostigma plantagineum (assembly GCA_027422505.1). Taxonomy (NCBI): domain Eukaryota; kingdom Viridiplantae; phylum Streptophyta; class Magnoliopsida; order Lamiales; family Linderniaceae; genus Craterostigma; species Craterostigma plantagineum. The sequence goes on from JAPQWV010000229.1 coordinate 558,943, forward strand.
TTGCAGGTCTGGAAATTTATATATTTTGCAGGGAACTACTGTTACAGGTTCCGCTGCAATTTCGACATCCCGGAGGTTGATACGACGAGATTATGGCATATGCGACTTGGACACATGGGAGAAAAAGGATTGACGATTTTAAGCAAGCGGGGCCTACTTTACGGTCAAAGTACTGGTAAGATGGACTTTTGCGAGCATTGTATTTTTGGGAAGCAGAAACGAGTCAGCTTCAATTCGCCAGCAGTCCACAGGACGAAAGGTACTTTGGACTATATTCATTCTGATGTATGGGGTCCTTCTCGTGTTCCGTCCAAAGGTGGTGCAAGATATATGTTGACTTTCATCGATGATTTTCGAGGAAAGTTTGGGTCTATTTTCTTAAGCAGAAAAGTGATGTTTTCCTAACATTTAACAATGGAAAGCTTTGATTGAAAAGAAGACAGGAAAACAGATCAAGTGATTGCGGACAGATAATGGCTTAGAATTTTGCGGAAGCGAGTTCAACGAATTCTGCAAGAATGAAGGTATTGCTCGACATCACACTGTTCGAATGACGCCTCAACAAAATGGTGTTGCCGAGCGCATGAACCGAACGCTTTTAGAGTCGATGTATGATCTCCAACGCTGGGTTGACAAATGATTTTTGGGCTGAAGCTATCGCCGCAGCATGTTATATTGTCAACCGTTCACCGTGTTCACCGATCAATTTCAAGACTCCTGAGGAAGTATGGTCAGGTACTCCTGCTGATTACTCAAACTTAAGAATATTTGGGTGCCCAGCTTATATGCACGTAAACGAGGGAAAGTTAGAGTCTAGAGCTAGGAAATGTATTTTTCTCGGTTACGCTTCAGGGGTAAAAGGACATAGACTATATAATCCTGATCCCAAGTCATCCAAATTTATAATTAGCAGAGATGTTACTTTTGACGAGTCTTCTATGTTACATCCTTCAAAAGAGTCTACTAATCTTTCTAATCAAGAAAAGGAGGATAGTGTACACAACGAGGTGGAGCTCGAGATCAACAAAGATCCTGCTACGAGTTCAACAGATCAGAATGAACCAGAACATGATTCAGATCCCGTTGAAGATGAAAGCGTCGAGCAGGAATATTCTATAGCCAGAGATAGGGAGAGACGGGAGATTCGACTACCACAGCGGTATGTGAATTTAGTTTCGTACGCTTTATCAGTGGCGCAAGAAACAGGTGGAGGCGGCGAAGCTTCTACCTATTCGGAGGCAATTAGCGATGTTAATTCTGATAAGTGGCTGGTAGCGATGAATGAATAAATGGAGTCTCTGCACAAGAACGGTACGTGGATTCTTGTGCCGCCGCCGAAGAAAAAGAAAATAGTCGGATGTAAGTGGGTCTTCAAGAAAAAAGAAGGTTTATCTGGTTCTGACGATGCAAGGTATAAGGCACGATTAGTCGCGAAAGGCTATAGTCAGGTACAAGGTGTTGATTTTAATGATGTATTCTCACCTGTCGTTAGACATAGCTCTATTCGTGTATTACTTGCATTCGTTGCCATGTATGATTTGGAGTTAGAACAGCTTGACGTCAAGACGGTGTTCTTACATGGCGATTTAGATGAACAGATTTATATGAAGCAACCTGAAGGCTTCATAGTTGAAGGCAAGGAAGACCAAGTTTGTCTACTGAAGAAATCCTTATACGGATTAAAGCAGTCTCCAAGACAGTGGTATAAACGTTTTGATTCTTTCATGTTGGGTCATGGTTTCTCCAGGAGCAAGTATGATAGTTGTGTTTACTTCCGGAAGTTAAATGACAGTTCGTTCATTTATCTATTGTTATATGTTGATGACATGCTTATTGCGGCTAAGAATCTTGCAGAAATTCACCAGTTGAAGGCCTTATTGAATGGTGAATTTGAGATGAAAGATTTAGGAGAGCAGCTAAGAAGATTCTTGGTATAGAGATTAGACGTGATAGAGGAGCTGGTAAGTTACACCTGACCCAGGAAAGTTACCTCAAGAAGGTTTTGGAGAGATTTGGCATGAACGATGCCAAACCAATCAGCACTCCTCTTGCTAGCCATTTTAGGCTAAGCGCTGCTCAGTCACCATCATCAGATGAGGAAGAAGCGTACATGGCACGAGTTCCCTACTCAAGTGCAGTCGGCGGTATTATGTATGCAATGGTATGTACACGTCCTGATATTTCACAGGCTGTTAGTGTTGTTAGCAGGTATATGGCTAACACAGGAAAAGAGCACTGGCAAGCAGTGAAGTGGATTCTCAGATACTTGAAGGGTACTCTAAGCTTTTCTTTGGAGTTTGGCAGAAACAGTGATACTCTTGTTGGCTTCATCGATTCAGACTACGCAGGTGATCTCGATAAACGACGATCTCTTACTGGTTATGTATTTCCTATTGGAGGTTGTGCAGTTAGCTGGAAAGCTACTCTACAGCACGTAGTGGCGTTATCTACTACTGAAGCAGAATACATGGCGATTACTGACGCGATCAAGGAAGCATTATGGTTGACAGGGTTATTCAGCGAACTAACTCAGAATCAGGGAGTTATTACTATTTTCTGTGATAGTCAAAGTGCGATTCATTTGACTAAGGATCAGATGTATCAAGAAAGGACTAAACATATTGATGTTAAGTATCATTTTATTCGTGAGATCATTGCAGATAAGAAGGTGTTTATCAAGAAGATCAACACGAAGGATAATCCTGCAGATATGTTTACGAAGGCTCTTCCAGTTTCCAAATTCAAGCATTGCTTGGACTTAACTGGTGTTTTAGGAATGGTGAAGTAGCCCGTCGGGGCTAAGGTCGGAGGGAGATAAAGGTATTCTAAATTAAGGTGGAGTAATTTGTTGGAATCAAAGTCAATGTGGAGATTTGTTGATGTGACTTTTTATTCCTATCATCACGTTGGTACAAAAAGAAAGCAAAGGCATTTGCTATTGTTGATATAAGGCGCCGTACTCACATGGTCAAAAAGCATGTGAATCGAAGAAATTATTTCTTCCCTTGGCTGCCGTAGTTGATTCAAAGAAAGGAGCAGACAATTTTTTTCTCCTTTTCCCATGGCAGACAAAGGCAAATATTGCCTATAAATAGCAGCAATTTATCGAAGGAAGAAACCACCACAACAGCTCAGATCTTCCTCTCCTCTGATTATTTTCTGTAGCCTACTCCTAATATTGTTGTAGCAGCTTGTGTATCACGTCAGTGTACGTGTCTGTAATATCTCCACATAATAAAGAAGTTCTATCCTCCGGCCCGTGGACGTAGGTCATTCTGACCGAACCACGTAAATCTCGTATCACTGTCCAAATTTATTTTTCGTCTCTTTCATTTATTATCGTCATTTTTCGGGCAAATAATTATCGGGGATTTTCCGCATATCCTAACACAAGCAGTTACCAAGGATTTTGGTGCCCAACACACTTATTCGTCCCCTCTATCCATTCCGCGCAACTTCAAAGCCCAAAGCACTATACTGACATCATCGTAGCTTCTCTGCCCATGTCAGGCGCCACGTGGACCAAGAAAGCCACTTAATATACTCTCCGAGACAGCAACTTATTACAAACCTCGTGCAATCTCTCGAATGTCAGCACTACGCTACGCAGTTGCAGACGATAATCCCTCTCCAGAAACCCTAAGCTCAGCCTCGGCCTCTTCGCCACTCGCTTGCCTCACGGAGCACTCGCCGATAAGTCCACCATTAGAGGCTCGAAGTCCAAGACCATCTACGTTAAGTTGTAGGAACCCTTTGGACCAATTCGTGTCAGAGAGATGCTTTTCTTTAAGGATTCTTCTCCCTCGTTGGCAGATTGGGATTCTTCTTAGGCGATGTGCTTCCCCTTGAAGAACCCTTTGACATGTTCTGCAATTAATTGGAGCCCGAGCTTTTGGGCCGGCCTACTGGGATCATCGCTCGGGTATTTGGGATGCCGGCGTGGAGAATTCAGACAAGGTTTTGTTTCTCAAGTACGAGGATATGAAGAAGAGACCTGCCGAGTGCCGAGAATGTAAGGGAAGATAGCTGAGTTTGTGGATATGCCTTTCTCCGAAGAAGAGAGGGAAGGAGTTGTAGAAGAAATAGCTAGGGTTTGCAGCTTTGAGAATCTCAAGAACCTTGATGTGAATAAGAAGGGAGGAGCTTTCTATAGGAAAGGAGAGGTTGGAGATTGGAAGAATTAGTTAAGCTATGATATGGCTGAGCGAATGAAGATAATCGTGGTGGAGAGAAGCTTGCTTGGACTGGCTTGGTTATCGATGTTATTTAAAATAATCAATAATATGTGTGTGCCGTCTTTTTTTTTCTTTTGCGTGCGCGAAAATAGATTAGAGGGGCCATTGTTTTCATGCTTGTGTGTATGAAACAATGGACGATAGCCTCAGTGTGTTGATGTTTGCTGTGTTATTTTTACGTGTGGGGACTTTTGATGAAGTAAGCCTTTAATATGGCTATAAAGTTTGTATTTTATGTTGTAATATATGTGTGTTATTAGTATAGTAACCATGAATCCTGCAAAATGCAAATAATTATGTAACTATACAACTAAACATTTATGGATCGGCTACGCATTCAATTTTTTTAATTATAAAGAAGATAAATATCACCGAGTCAAAATGACACGCGTGCTTACACATGACACGTGTCGACCTAGGACGCTTACCATCGTTTACCATTCACTGCTTACGTGGCAAATCCTAGGCAGTGCTTATAGAATTTATATACACATACATGATCAAGACACCTTCAAAGCCAACTCAGTCGACAAAACCTTGGACAAACGAAGAGGAAAGAAAAACTCGAATTGAAGAAAGAAAAGCACATAGAAGATATAAATGAGTCCTGAAGAAGTTAAAAGAGCTGCTGGGTATGAAGGTAGTAATAGCAACAAGCCTCTGTACGGACGAAGAAATATGCCTTACAACAACCCTTATGTAATGGCTATTGCAGGCTTAGCTTTGGTCGGCGGAGTATGGTACATGTACAACAACAGAAATAACATGAAGAACGAAGCTACATCAGATCACAATAGGAGATAGATTAGATAGATAGATAGATAGATCTTCTCTTTTCTTTGAGAAAGAAGTTACTAAATATGTATTATCACTGTTAATTAATTTTGTTATGTTCTTTTTTTTTTTATATGGTTTTGAGTTATGGGCCTTCATGTATGCTTTGATTTTCTGTTTTTACACGTGTATTAGGGTTTCGATTAAGCTCTTTGTTGGGTTACCGATTCATGTCGGGACCTTTTGACGAAGGACAAAATAATAATTAGAGTTGATTAAAAGTATGTCAAGAAATTAATAAGTAATGGTATTTTGTTTCTTGCTTGAACAATGCATTAGGTAGGACACAATTTATGAACTAATGTGTTTTCGTTGTCATGATATCTTATCCTCGATACATTAAGCCACATTGATACGTCATCTTTTAATGTAAGATAATATATAGTACGTGCTTCTGAGCAATTTGAGTGATTGAATATGACAAGGAAATGTATGAGAAAAACAGTAAAATCAAAGTATTGTGCCGTAGGAGATACCGTGTTGTCATGTGCTTCGAGCAATCAAACAAACTTTTACCAAAAAATTATTACCAAGTGATTTAGGATTGGAATATATTCCCCTACTAGCGACATAAAAACAAGATGAGCAGGGAAAGGAAAGAGGAAATTACATGAATATATAAACTATTTATCTGCCACGATCCGAAACAATGAAGGCATTTTACATTTGTGAATCATATCTCTTGGTGACATGTTAATTTACTTATTTATGAATTATTATTAGTTACATTTTTAAGGTTGCATTGCATGTGTTGAGGCATGGACGGGCTCGAATATTCATGCATGGAGCCGTGGCTTCTTTGTCACATAGTAGTAATCATAGTAAAAGGAAAAAAAAAAAAAAAAAAAGAGTCTTATTAAATATATGACCCTTCATTCAACTTAGGCGTAATTAAATGCGCCCCACGTCTTACTGAATGTCCTATTGTACATAAGTCCACGTCTTAGAGATGCAATTTTATGTCATGAGATCGCTCATGACGTCTGAAATCAAACCAATAGATAGTAACTTTGGTCATGGAATTAATATGTGACGTTATTAGACCAGCTAAATAAGATTCTAACATCTGTTATATTATTTAGAATCATAATTTATTGGTATTAATTGGTTATATTTACTCTCGTAAGAGTAAAAAGCTGACGAGCTCGTGCCCACATGGGAAGCCTACATCCCGAGATTAATTATTAAACTGATATTTTATTTTATTTTTTGTTAATATAGGGGGATGCTCAGCTTGGAATCATGCACATGCCCTTTATTTTTTATTTTTATTTTTATATTTCATCGAAATAAGGAGGCTCTTTGGATGATGCACATACATGCCTTGTAGTAATTAGCAAAGGCTTAATTATTTTTTTGGTCCTATAAGTTGGGGGGTGGCGTTATAGGGATCGTTATCTTAGGTGGTGCGTTATACACTAACTTTCGAAAAAATGGCAATTTGACAATATACGCCCCTGCCCGGTATTTTGACCCAAACCCGCTGACATGGAAACCGATCGGTGCCGCGTGTGCGTATACGAATTAGCGACGGAGTTTAGCGACGGTAAAACCGTCGCTAAAGGTGGAGAAATTAAAAAAAATAAATAAATACAGTTCCGTCGCTAAAGGGAACAAAAATAAAAAAAAATTAGAAACAACTTCTCCAATCGATCCGCTTGCCGCCGTCAGAATCCAAGGTCGTCGCCGCCCCAGACTCGTGGGCCGGCGTTTCTGGGGTCGCACCCAAGGTTCGACAGCGACTGCGGCTCGGGGACAATCGAGTGCGACAGCAATTTGGTGGTGGGTTTGGCTCGACGACGGCTCCTTCTCGGCGACGGCTTGTCGACTGCTTCTCGACGGCAGCAGTGGAAGTCGCGGCGGTGGACGGCCGCGGCTGCTTCTTGGTGGTGGAACTGTATTTATTTATTTTTTAATTTTTTCTCCACCTTTAGCGACGGTAAAACCGTCGCTAAACTCCGTCGCTAATTCGTATACGCACACGCGGCACCGATCGGTTTCCACGTCAGCGGGTTTGGGTCAAAATACCGGACCGGGGCGTATATTGTCCCTAAATTGCCATTTTTTCGAAAGTTAGTGTCCCTATAACGCACCACCTAAGATAACGGTCCCTATAACGCCACCCCCTAACTTACAGGACCAAAAAAATAATTAAGCCAATAGCAAATAAATACCTACATAATTTCCAGTCATATAACTTACATATATTTTTTTCCTAAACGAACATGCCCTTCTATTTATTACACAATTGAGATTTCTTAAGTTAGTATGTATCATATTTTATTTGAAGTTTTACCATCCAACTACAACGTTTGGGGAAAAGAAAATATAAAAAAAAAAAAGATTATCAATAAATTCACAAATGCACGCAAACACGGGCCCCACCCTTCCCCATCCCGCCCGCCTCTGCCGTCGACAGTCCTTGTCGCCACCTCCGCCGCTGTCGACGCTGCCGCCCGCCGCCTCCACCTTCGCACCTGCCACCTCACCCCCCACCACATTTCGTTGCCTCCCGCCATCGTCCACTTGTGAGTCTCCCACGTGGAGCTCGTTTCTCCCGACCTTTGGGTCGGGAGCTCTTTTCTCCCTTTGTGGAGCCTTTTCTCCCCTTGTGGGAGCTTCTTCCGATGAAGACGAGGGCCTCGATCGTTGGATAAAGAAAGTGTAGAGTATTGTGGAATCGGCTTAATAGCCTTTTTGTGGTAGGTTCTATAGCTCTTTGATCCAAGTTTGGGATTTCTCGTATTCTGTCGGCTTTTTTCACTTTTGTTGGGTGTGTTTGTGCTCGTATATGAGCCTTTGTTCTCTACCAAAAAATGATATCACCGGAGAGACCATTTGGACTATTTAGTCCATGTACTTTTGTTTATTAATACAAGCTATCGATTGGAAAAAAAAAAAAAAAAACCACCACAACAGAGATATTAGAAAAAGGTAGGAAATCGGAAGAATAAAAAGGAAAAAGAAAAAGAAAATCGACTGATTGGTAAATTTCGTTTGATGCCTTTTCAGAAACTTTGACTGCTGTAATAAAGCTCATGATTTGAAGAGACTTTCAAGTTCGTCAGTTTTTAAAGCATCGAATTAAGAACAGTGTTAACCTAATAATCTCTTTCTCATATCTCTCTTTGGTCTTCCTCTCTCCTCCATTAGTTAATTTGTTGACACATGGAAAGAAATCAAAAGAAAAGGCGGTGAATGATGAGCTAGTTATCTCTTTATTTTCTTCTTTACACAGTCACGGCTGAGACCTGAAAAAAAAAAGGGATCGCTGCTGAAGTTAGGTTCCTTCCTCGGTAAAATCCCCACAACCTTTTTGTAGCCTTTTGGTACGTGGGTCTTGCGTCTGTTGTGCTTTTGTGAATCTTTTGGTATGGATCTGCGTTGGGTTTTATGTGTTTGTGATCAAGATTTGATTTTTTACTGATTGTTTTCCGCGGTGGTTTTGTGTTTTAGACGATGTTGTAATATCGCATGAAGTCAGGGGAAAAAAACGAGCCCTGCAATTTGTCAGGGAGCTAATTGGATTCAGTTTCTCTTTATCCTTTTAAGATCCTTTGATACCTCGCTTGAAATATTTTTGTTTCTGTAGTTACTCTCTGTTCATGGCTTTTCGTTCTCTGTGCATCTTAAAAAGCCATCTTTTAACATTTACTTGTGAGTTACTTTAGTTATCCAATGCATTTGGTGACCTTCGTTCTTTTAAGCAGCTCTAAGGATTGATTCTCAGATTATTCCATGGAACTTCATCATCCCTTACATTTGTTGTCCTGACAGAGCCAGTGAAAGAAGATAGCCTTCTATGACCATTTCCCCAACTGCTAAAAGGATCGAAATCTGATATTTGTGTGGCGAGTTTTTCGTAATTTTTCGTTACCATGGCCTCAAAAACCGCCCCTAGGCCTCCCTCGGGCTCTCAGCATACAATCAAATCGAACGATCTGAAATCCATACCTTCTAAAGTCTCAAAGACCAGCAAAAGCAAGCCAGCTATTCATCAGCAATCAGCAGATGCTAGCAATGGATTAGCAGATAGGGCTCCTTTAGAATCCATCGAGCCCGAAAAACCTCAGACAAATGTTGTCGACCGAGCATCAGACGAATTTCGAACCTCTCTGGAAGCTTCCATCGATCAAGAAAAGACATCTTCCCAGCCCGAAAGTGCAAAGAACAGCAGCCCCACCAACGTCGTCGATCGTGGGAAAAGCACTGGCAGTGATTTGAGCGACGAGAGTTCTTGCAGTAGCCATTCGAACAGCGTGAACAAGCCCCACAAAGCTAACGATATGCGCTGGGAAGCCATACAAGCAATCAGGGCCAGGGATGGTGCGCTTGGATTGAGCCATTTCAGGCTATTGAAGAGATTGGGCTGCGGAGATATTGGGAGCGTTTATCTCGCCGAGCTTAGCGGGACAAAGTGCTGCTTTGCGATGAAAGTCATGGACAAGAATTCTCTCGCCAGTCGTAAGAAATTGCTGCGCGCTCAGACTGAGAGGGAGATACTGCAGTCTTTGGACCACCCCTTCTTGCCTAGTCTCTACGCCCATTTTGAGACCGATAAGTTTTCTTGCCTTGTAATGGAGTTCTGCCCCGGGGGAGACTTGCATACCCTCAGGCAGAGACAGCCCGGGAAATATTTCTCAGAAATGGCCGTGAAGTAAGATTTTAATACGTACGAAAGCTCAGCGCCTTTAAAAAAAATCTGATTTTTTCTGTGCGTGCGTTTTTCGATCAGATTTTACGTCGCAGAAGTGCTGCTATCTCTCGAGTACCTACACATGCTAGGCGTAATCTACCGCGACCTAAAGCCAGAAAACGTCCTCGTTCGCGAAGATGGCCACATAATGCTCTCAGACTTCGACCTCTCCCTACGCTGCGCTGTGAGCCCGACCCTAGTCAAGACAGCCTCGTTGGGCTCGGCGGGCCCGGCCCATAAGGCGCCGTCATCGTCGTGCGTCGATGCGCCCGCCTGCGTGGTGGTCCCCACAACGTGCTTCTCTCCTCGCCTCTTTACCAGCAAGTCCAAGAAAGAAGGGAAGAAAATCAAGAACGACTTGGGAAACCAAGTGAGCCCTTTGCCCGAGCTGATCGCAGAGCCAAGCAATGCTCGGTCCATGTCGTTCGTCGGGACCCACGAGTACTTAGCTCCCGAAATCATCAAAGGGGAAGGCCATGGCAGCGCTGTCGATTGGTGGACGTTTGGGATCTTTCTGTACGAGCTTTTGTTTGGGAAGACGCCATTCAAAGGCTCGGGAAATAGGGCTACGCTTTTCAACGTCATAGGTCAGCCCCTTCGATTCCCGGAATCGCCCGTGGTTAGCTTTGCTGCTAGGGATTTGATTAGGGGCTTGCTCGTAAAAGAGCCTCAGCATAGGCTTGCTTATAAGCGAGGGGCGACTGAGGTAAAGCAGCACCCTTTCTTCGAAGGCGTTAACTGGGCTTTGATACGCTGCGCTACGCCCCCCGACGTTCCCAGGCGCGTCGATTACGAGCAGATGATTAGGGCGGCGCAAGCGAATGGAAAGGAAGCTTCTGTTGCAGATCAGAGCGGCGATAGTAGTAAGTTCCTTGAGTTCGATTTCTTCTAGCTATGGAAGCTTGATGATTTGTGTAGAATTTTGTTTTTCTGATTATTTATGAGGAATTGGTGCTGGTGTTTGAGAGAATGTTTATATGCTTGTGCTGTTACAATTGTTGTTATTACATGTGATTTGACATTTTGAGACAGTAGTGAGCTTCAAAGCAGATATTCAAGACAAGATTACATCAAACAACAGAAGAAAAAAAAAAAGAAGAAAAAAAAAGAAGAAAAAGAGTGAGTCTTCTTTCTTGTCTCGGCAACCAACCCCTATCAAAGCTTTGATTGATTCATTCATTCCTTCTTACGCCGTTTCTGAAGCTCACCGTCTATGGCATTCTTAGCAGCTTCAGCCATGGCCGCCCTCTTCAGAGCTTCGTCGATCTCAAACTGCATATCCTCGGCCTCCTTCGAAATCAACTCCACCTTACGCCGAGCCTCCATTTCGCTCGAATTCATCGCCTCAACCTCGGCCATGGCCGTTCGAACTTCCTCGTCTGCCTTACTCTTCACCTCCTCGATCTTCTTCTTCATCGACTCGAACTCTTCCACCGAAACCCTGATCTTCCTCGCTGGCCCCTCCTCCAACCCTTCTTCATTAACAGAATCGCTTCCACGACGATAGTTAAGAATCTGATCGTCCGCCCTCTTCCCCACAGCCTTAGCCTCCTCAGCTTCCTCCGTTACAGCCCTGAGCTTCTCTTCAGCTTCCCTCCCTTTCTCCCGAGCATATTCACCTTCTTTCTCAGCCATTTCGACCCTTTTCTTAATTTCCTCAGCCTCGAGCCCAACCTTCTCAGCTTCCGCCCTAAGCTTATCCAAAGAACATTGCATGTAAGAAGCGCTCCCAGCAATAACCTCGTCGAGCTCTTCCTCGGCCTTCGCCAGCTCAGCCCTAAGCACCACAGCCTTCTCCTCGCCCTCCACGGCCTTCCTCTCCAGCTCCATTCTCTCAGCCTTCGTCCCCTCCAACTCAACCTTCATCGAGTCAACGCACCCCTTCGCCAAACCCTCCTCCTCGGAAGCTTCTAGAAGTCCCGCCCTCGCCTTCTCGAGCTCGCAAACCATAGCACGCAAAACCCTAACGCCCTCGTTCACGCCTTCGATCTTCTTCAGAAGAACGTCTTCTTCCTCGTACTCCTCCCTCAGCCCTTCGATCGTCCTCTCAGCTTCTTCCATGGCCGCCTTCAAGGCGACCAAGCGAGCCTCCTTCTCAACAAGCATTTTTAAATGCGCTTCCTCGGCCTCCATGGAAACCCTCCTCGCCTCCTCGGAAGCTTCTTTAATAGCCACGAGCTCGTTCTTCGTCTCCTTCTCCTTCTCCCCGAGGAGGTTCGCGCTCTGCTGAGCCTCCTCGGCAGCGTGGAAGGCGCTCAGCTTCGCCTCGATGGCTGCGTCGAAGTCCTGCCTCAGGCTCGCGAGCTCCTGCTTGACCGCGTTGAGCTGGGCGGTGCACGCCTTGTAGCGCTCCCGCTCCTCGTCGAGCTCGGTCTTCCACGAGTCGTTGCCCAGCTGGGCTCGGAGGGCCTTCTGCTCCTCGAGCTCGTGGGCTCGCTTCTTGGCCGAGTCGGCGGACTCTACGGCCGACTGCTTGGACTCGCTTAGGGCCTCGAGCTTGTTGGTTAGCTCCTGGAGGGTTCGGTTGGCTCGTTGGAGGTCCCTCAGGGCTTGGGCTCGGGCGGTCTCGGCGGTCTTGAGCCTGTCTTTGTAGTAGTCGAGCTGCCTCAGCATCATGTGGTGCTGGGTCTCCTTTTCTAGCACCCTCTGCGCGGTTGATTGGAATGCGTCTTAGACTCACAGACTCGTTTGAAGATTCAATGGGTCTTTAATGGGTCAGACTGCATGTTCATATTTCTGACGTGTACGTAGAAAAAGTAGAGATTTTTTTATTACTACCTCGTCGGCTTTGGACCTCTTGGCGAGGGGAGCTGACCTGTCGGGGCCCGCATCGCCGAATAGGCTGACGGCGGCTTTTACGGATTGGAAAGGAGGCGTTGTGTCGATCTCTACGTCGGCCCTCGGCCGTGGGGTGAACCCAAACATCTTTCTATATGTATGTATGTGTGTTTATGTATTTCTTGTTTGTTGAAGGCTATGCATGGATTTTCCATGGAATGGGAAAGGATTATATCAGCATGAATTTCCATCGAATTCTATGCATAACTTGGAATGTAATATACGTACCTCGGAATATGATTCACCTGCAAGAAGACGCCAAGAACGATGATGATCCTTGATGCTTTTGATCCTTTCTTTTTTTTTTCCTTTTTATTTTTCTTTTTTTTTTCCTCTGCTCGAAATTTTTCTTGCTTGAGTTATGGCAGAGGAAAATGGGAGAAAAAAGAAAGTTTTGGAAGAGTTAAAAAAGAATATATTTCAGGAGTTAAAAGATAAAAATAATAATAAAAAAGAGATGGAAAAAGTTAAAACGATTCTCTGATTATTACAGTCCATCTGTATTTCTGTGGAAACCCGATTAATGCGTTGTAATATAGAAAATAGGTGATTTTGCAAATTGCTACCTTTTCAGTACATCGCTCGTCACAAAGGGAATTGGAATCAAATTCCAAGACACACACAAACACATAATCAACAACAGATCAAAAAGCAATCTTTACTTTTATCCTCGCATTGGGGATCAATCAACTAGCATTGTCGCCCTTAGAGAAGGCAACGTAAGACATCAGAGAATGCGCCTGAACGTGAGATTAATCCTCGTCGAATCTGCTTTGGCACGTTTAGGTACCGAATGAAGCCAATCCTGTTGGGTGGAGCCACTCATTACAAGCAGCGAACCGTGCTTCAATACAAAGGCATGTTGCCCTTCCTTGCGACCCGTCTTTGCCTTCTTGCAAGGAGGTTCAACTGTAAGAGAATTCGCTTCTTCATCAAGATACAACATATAAAACAGAAGACACTACGAAGTCTTACCTTGAGCACTTTTACGTGGCTTCTTCTTCAAAAGAAAGTCTCGATCACATCCGAAAGAAACTGAAGCGATTTCAGGCATTGGTCCGTATAGCTTCTCGTCGTCTGCGTGCCAACCAACGTAATCATTACCTCCTTTATATCTGTTCAGCAACAAGCTATTGAAACTGCTCCCTGGGACAGCCTTGTGGACCTAGCAAAGAAAAAAAAAAGAAAACGCATAACGAACTCGTTTCTGAAGAAGATAAGCAGAAACTTGTCATACGAGCACTGACCAAATCCAAGATTTCCTTCAGTGGTGGAAATTCGTCCCATGAATGAGCATGAGGCTGATACCCACTGTAAACTAGTTGCTGCAGACCTTCACTCGCAACATAGCAGGTGTCTCGAGGCTGTTCAAACAGGCATATGTAAATGTAATAAAACGTGACTCTTTCTCAGCAACGCGATTAACCCGATACAGCAGAAGAAAAATTGGTACGAAGACCATAAGAGGGAATGAACTTTTTTCTGAAAACCTGGACGTGAGATCGACCAAAGACTTTGATAGTTGGCCTAGTCCAAGGGATGTTGTCGTCTAGGTAATGGAAGTAGTTCCATGAATCTCTGTAAGGAATGAGGCGCGGCATGTGCATTACACTGCTTCCGCCGCCTAAGTCCACCTCAATCAGCTTACTCTGAATAGGTTCGTCATCGTTGGGATCTCCTCCTGATTTCGACTTCAAAAGCTCGCCCAACATCGATCGATCCAATGAGGAAGTGGTATGTGGAAAATTCCAGTGAGGTGATTATTCCAATTCGTTTCCAATTTCTCGAACTGCAAGAACGATCAATGAATTACGAAGCAACGCACCTTTTTAGGGTTTGGATGATGCTATCGTTCCGTCGATTTGGGCGGGATTTCGATAATCTCATGCGTCTCGCACCGAAGACTGGACCGAGAACAGTAGGTTTATTGGACCGGTCCGACTTCATTAATTTTTATTCGTTTATTTTTTATTAAAGGCTGTATGGATGGGTAATTTAATTATGAATTCATATGAAAAAGGTGTAAAAGAACTAAAACCCAAAAAAAAAAATATTCTCTGTCCCAAAACTTTTTGGACATTTTGGAAGTTGATTCGAGAATTAAGAAATTGAATATTTTAATAATATAGTACAATTAAAAGGTAATAAATTGTATATTTTGGCATGTCTTTTAGGAATATTTAAAATTATTTTATTGACTGTGTGTGATAGTTTTTTTGCTAAATAAGGAAATGCACAAAAGATGTACGCTCGATTTAGCAAAATGTATAAAATGATTTGCGACGGAGGGAGTAAAATTTTTTGTCGTTCGCTTCGATATTGACTCTTTTCCTCGAGTTTTCTGCATTTATATTTTACGATTCGTCATTATAATCAATATTAATTTTCGTCGATTTTCTTTATGGGCATCCTTGACTAATCCCTATTCGTATTTTTTCACGTCGCAAAGGTTTGTCTTCGCCTCACAAATTAACGAAAGGGGCCGTCGAGATAGAAGATCGATCTAATCCACAAAAACCTTAACTCGAGCAAAAAGTCGCACCAAAGAGGCCGAGAAATGACCTCACACAGTCGATATTACAAGAACTGAAAGAAAAAAACCACAAGCATAGAATGAAACCGAAAACAACAAATAAGCACAAACTGCTCTCTTAGTCCCTGCATTGAGGAGGCTGTTGTGGCTCCACAGTGCTAGACGACGAACCCTGCGACGATGGATCCGAAGAACCTCCGCCGGCCTGATGATGATGATGAAAACCATTCATCGGCCCAAAGAACCCATGATGATGATGATATGGGAACCCATGGATCATCCCGGCCCCAGGGTGGTCCATCATCCTCTTCGCAAACGGCTCGCCTCTCAACGAACCTCTCTCACCACCGTCGAACTCACGATACCTGCAGTATATAGTTTGATCATGCATATCTATGCAATATACTATCGATGCATAAAGTCAGAGTTAATGAATTTAGAGTAAAGATTAGCGCAGAAAATAGAGTTAATGGATTGGAATAAAAGCATCGTAGCATAATGAACGAGGGATTGGTCTAGTGGTAAAATAATTCTTACCACAAAGGCAAGGCCTTGGGTTTTATTCTTATCTCTATCGTGAAATAGAATTGACCAAACATTCGCCTACGGACAACTTAGGAGTTTGTTAAGGCTAACCCAGGTACATATCTACGCTTAATTTCACTTGAGCCTGTCACCCAGGGTTTGGCTGGGTTGACCACCTCCCAAATCCTAATATAGTTTTCATACTATTTCCGTGGCATTACTGCAAAAAGCTCTATAGTAATTGTATTTTGGGCTACGTGCCGTAGTGTGCTTAATAAATGTTTTAACCCTCTATTTATCAATACATCAAAACACACACACACACATATATATATATATATATATATAATATATTTGTATTACTATTACCTGTGTAGGAAGATGGTGAGGGGCTCAATGTAGTCGTCAAACCCTAGCTTGCTCATGGCCCAGAGGACGTCCTCGGCGGTGATTGTCTTCCTCTGCTCGCGCTGGCACCGATCGTTGGCCTCGCTCGTGACGAAGCTTATGAGCTCAGAGACGCATTCTTGGATTGTCTCCTTTGCGTCGTCGGAGATCTTTGCGTGGGGAGGGAGGTTCTTCCTCATGATGCGTATCACGTTTGCGATGGGCATGAACCTGTCTTGCTCCCTCACGAGGCAGTCGCCGCCGGCCTCTTGCTGGTCTCCGGCGCCGGAGCCGGCGGAGTGGTGGTGGTGGTGGTGGAATGGAGGCGGCGGCGGAAGGAGGGTCATGTTGATGTCAGGCGGCGGTTGTGTGGTCCTCGAAGTGTTGTTATTGGCATGCATACATGGAAGTTGAGAGGTTTTTGTCAAATACGAGTTGTGTGGTTTATTGGGACATTCATTGGCGATATTAATGCAATGGAAAGGGAAGGGAAAATGTAAATAAAATTGAAATATATTAGTTTAACTAACATCATTCGAAATATATTAAGTTCTTGGCATACATTACTAAGTAATTATTCAATGTCAAAATCAACGAAATGAAAAAAAAGCCCACCAAAGGAAAGATGACATTTTTTTTTCTTTACCTTTTTCTACGTCTCAAAATTGCTACGGAATTAGATCATACTTGAAGCTTAATATAGTCATCTTACTGCATGTACGACACTTGTTCTTATTATTTGTCATCTTCTATCTAAAACAGCTTCTTCACAGCAAGCAAACTACGGCTGCAAACATGTATTATTACGTCCTCAATTTTTTTTTTCCTATTTTTCTATCTGAGAAACTTTATTACAACCTTAAATAATTGGGATACGACTACCGATCGTAAATGATGAACAAGAGAGATTGTCGCTTGGTAAAGAAGGCACATTTTACATGCAGATGAACTTCTGAAGATGATAAAGTCTAAAGAACACACTCAAGTAAGAAAAGAAATGGAAACTCAGAAGACCCTCCTTATTCAAGATTTAATATATTACCAGAAGTAGCTGGCGTGACTCTTCGGTAGCCATGAAACCCTCCTCCATTGTTCCCTCCGAGCTCCATAGAAGAAGCTAAAGAAACCTCTCTCTAACTAACTACACACAGACAACACAGAATCTAGCGAATATGTAATATGAATAAATGTCGCATATTTATACTACTTTTGAGAAATTAATATTTCGTAACCGAAGGGTAGGAGAGGAAGTGAGCAATAATAACAAGTGTCCACATTTAAAGAGGCAAAAGCCAAAATAGCAAGAGAGAGTAATTAGGTGAATCATTACTACTACACTACCCAAGAGTTGCTCATTGCAGAGTGTGTACACGTGGCAATCGGGCGTTGTGAACGAGGGAAGGGCATTCGCCGTCGTCGTTTTGAAGCAGCGTTGACCGGCGCCACACAGTATGCACACACACATCAATGCGTGTGTCTGTGTGTTTGTGGGGATTCATGGGATGTTAATGGCTAATAAAACCTAAATGCTTTTTAATTATGAGCGTTTTAGAGTTCCAATTCAAGTGGTGATTCAGAAAAAGATCGTCAGTGGTAAGGTTCTGTATCTTGTCATAAGGTTGACTAAACATACGTATGTATATATTTGCTTATCATTCATTGGAACATGGAATATATAATAAACATCCTTTGTTCTTTATCTGGGATGTTTGATTTGTTTTCATATTGTCCTTTTAAAGGAAAAAATAGGTGAAATTGAGAGTTTTTTTTTCGAAGTAAATTGAGAGTTGAAACAATCTCTTAATAGTACGAAAATTAGGCAAGATGAATACATTTCACAAAGATATTATTAGGATGATAATTGAACTACGTACGTAGTTAGAACACTTGTTTAAACACATAAAACAAAAGAAATGTGATTATTAATGTTTCGTGATGGAAAAAGTATATTATTCGTATTCAAATGCACGCGCGAAATAAAAAT
Organism: Craterostigma plantagineum; assembly: GCA_027422505.1. Lineage (NCBI taxonomy): Eukaryota > Viridiplantae > Streptophyta > Magnoliopsida > Lamiales > Linderniaceae > Craterostigma > Craterostigma plantagineum. The sequence continues at coordinate 576,975 of JAPQWV010000229.1, forward strand.
TATTTTCCCACGTAATATCATTCAAATTCAACGCCGTCGTTAAAATTAATTTGCAAAAAAAAAGTTATCATTTTTTCGGTATTAAAAAATACGGGTCTAAACTAAAACACATTCCCGCGTAAAACTATTCGAAATCCAACGTATTCGAACACATACTCGCACGAATTTAAATTAGTTCCTCCCTTAAAACTATTGAAATACAATACGTTTACACCGTTGACTTATTTCAAACATTGGTTTATATTGCAATCTCAAACAGTTAGAATCATAATAACTACTAGTACTTTCTGCACACTCTATGTGTGTGCTTAAAATGTAATTGTTCTAATTGCAATTTTGAAATTTATAATTTTAGTTGATGAAATATAACTTTATATTTCTAAAAGGAAAATAATGAGTATGAGTATAAGTATAATAATTGTGGGGTTAAATATGATAATTATTTAATTAATGAAATCAAAAATAGAGGGGTTAAATTGTAAATATTTATCAAAATGGCAATTAATAGCCACTCCCTCACTCTTAATATAATCGAATAAAAATATATACATCCCATGATTAAAACGTTGACGTAGAATTCATAGAAATGCAATAACGATATCCAAAATTTAAAACTTGTAAATTATGTGATTAGTACATATCATAAACAGAGTAGCAAACTTATTACCCCAAAAGTAAAAACCGTATCAGCAAAACGATAATCTATATTTTGGGTATTTAGGGTTTTTGCGAGTGATGTTTGTCGGTAATGGCGAGCCAGCAACTCATCGGAGTCGCCGGAAGTCGCCGGAGAAAGTGGCCGGTCGAACTGGAGTTGAAGAGCTGAAGATCTGAAACTGAAGCCAAGATGCGTACCCGATCTGAGGGCTGATGTTTGAAGCTGCAAGATCGAATGCTGAGCGTCGGATGGCGCGCGAAATGATCAACGACCCAGATTAAGAGATGCAAGTTGATGCGGATGAAGGATCGTGACCGTTAGATGGAAATCAGACGGTCTAGTATGAAAGTGACATTTCACTTATAGTGTTGTCACGCGATTTCTACATGGTCACGAGATAATGCATAGGCAACGTGGCATTTCGTGAGGCGTTTGATCCGAACGAACGGCTGAGATTAATCACAGAACATGCTTTAAGAGTGACTTAAGTAGTATAAATATCAGACCATGTAGTTCGACTAGCTATCTTTGAGAGCTTGTAGTTTCTTATAGAGTCAGAATCATAGAGAGGTGTAAACACGAAACTTGTAGATGGCACGACAGTGTACAACTTTCGTGTTGTGATCAGTAAGAAAGGAAGCTCGGTTGATCCGTGGACGTAGGCCAGAGTTCGACCGAACCACGTAAATCCTATTTTTCGTGTGAGTGTGTTTGGGTGCGAATTTTCGGTTCGATTGAGCTCCAAATAGCTCAGATCGAACTTAAACACTTGCATATATTAAATCTACATTGAAATCTCATTCGAGAGGTGTCCATTTCCCAACAAGTGGTGCGGTGAGCGTGGACGAGAGCTCGGATCCCCGGGAAATGGCCACGATGACTAAGCTCGAAATGGAGGTCTTCAATGGTGCGAATTATTTTGGGCTTTGAAAGCACAAAATGAATTCCGTGCTTGTGGAGAAAGGCTTGGAGGAAGCCTTGAAGCTGGATGCCGAAATGGAACCGACGACGTTAACCGTAGTTCAAAAGAAGAAGATCAAGGAGAAAGCCTATTCCGCCATCATTCTCAGCCTCTCGGATAGTGTTCTTCAGAAAGTGGCAAGTGAGACTTTGGTGGAGGAACTATGGAAGAAGTTGGAAGCTCTTTACATGACCAAATCGTTGGCAAGACGGATCTACCTCAAACAAGCTCTTTATAGTTCCAAATGGGGGGATGAATCTGCCATTGAAGAGCAGATTAATCAATTTCAAAAGCTCGTATTGGATTTGCAAAATGTTGGAGAGGAGATCAAGGATGAGGATCAAGCGTTGTTGCTTTTGTGCTTATTGCCTAAGAGCCATGTTACTTCAAGGGGGCTCTTCTTTATGGAAGAGAGATGCTTATCATGGAGGATGTGATGGCAGCTCTAAGCACTAAGCAACTCAACACAAGGATCATTCCAAAGGTTGAGCCAAATTCGACCGAGATGCTCAATGTGCAACATAAGTCCAATTCGAGGTGGAAGAAGAGCAAGGGGAAGGAGGTGCTGAGCCTAGGAGGTGTTTACATTGCAATGAGGTGGGTCACTTCAAGAGGAATTTACCGAAGTTGCAAAATCGGGGAAGTTCCAACGAAACTAGCCATGTTGATGATGGTTTCGAGTATGCCGAGGTGTTAGCCATTTCCGAGGAGGATAGGAGGAAAGAATGGATCCTAAACTCAGGGTCTAGCTTCCATATAACCTGCAAGAAGGAGTGGTTGCACGACTTCAAGGAATTGAAGGGCAAAACGGTGAAGGTAGGTGTGGAAAAAGCTTCGAGGTTAGTGGTTATGGTTCCGTTAGAATGAGGCTTACAAGTGGGCTGTTGAGCATCCTCAGGGATGTCAGGTATGTCCCAACTTAACAGGAATCTTATATCCATAGGTGCTTTGGATAGGAAATGATTTAACACCCAAATAGCAAGTGGAAAAATGCTAGTGAAAAAATAGGGTAGGCTGGTACTGTCAGGCCGAAGAAGGCAGTGTATCTACGTGCTCGAGGGCTGTTCTGTGGAGGCAAAGGCACATGATGAAACTAGGGAATGTGGTGGTTCTAATGGTGTGCGAGAGGAGACACAGAAGACTCGGGAAGAGGTAGAAACAAACGGCTCAAAAGTGAAGCTCGCAGCTGATTTTCTAAAACCTGCTACTGCTGAAGAAAACTGATGGAGATGGCAGTTTGTGAGGACATTTATGAGCCCGAGATGGAGTTGTTCGAGCCAAAAGACGAGGGTACCTCAAGCCCACATGGCAGGGATGAATTTGAGGTGGAGAAAAGTTCAAGCATCAAGGAAGAAAACGATGAAAACTCGATGAAAAGTCGGGCTGATTGATCAGTTTTGTCAAAAATTGATGGTCTGTTTTGCAGATTTTCGAGCAGCTGATGTTTTATATCCGAGGAAGGGCAAGAAGAAAGTCTTATCTAGCTGGGGAAGAGTTCATGAGGTGGATCAAGATGCTAGGATGGAAGGATTTCGAGCCGAACGAAGGAAGTGAGCTCAAGAGTTCGAGTCGATTCCAAGTGGGAAATTTCAATCCTGCGTGGGATCGGCAAGTTCACTCTTGAGGCTCGCAGCTCCTAGGAGAGCTGGTTGATCAACCGAGCAAGAGCGTATTGATCAAGGTGGAGCTTTGATGGAGTTTCGAAGCTTGCAAAGTGGATTCTCATAACAGAAAACAGAGGTGAGCTGTGGTCTTTGGTGAACTTTGGGGCGAATTTATGGGCGTGTTTGAACAGCTATGAAGATTCTGGGAGTTGGGTTCGCGAGGTTGCCCTCTCGAGGTGGAGATTGTCGGGAATGGCGAGCCAGCAACTCGTCGGAGTCGCCAAAAGTCACCGGAGAAAGTGGCCGCTCGAATTGGAGTTGAAGATTTGAACTGAAGCATCGCGAGGTACAGTTGCCGTTGGATCAAGATGCGCGCCAGATCTGAGGGCTGGTGTTTGAAGCTACAAGATTGAATGCTGAGCGTCGGATGGCGCGCGAAATGATCAACGACCCAGATGCAAGAGATGCAAGTTGATGCGGATGACACGCGATTTCTACATGGTCACAAGATAATGCATAGGCGACGTTGCATATCGTGAGGCGTTTGATCAGAACGAACGAGCGGCTGAGATTAATCACAGAACATGCTTTAAGAGTGACTTAAGTAGCATAAATATCAGACCATGTAGTTCGACTAGCTATCTTTGAGAGCTTGTAGTTTCTTATAGAGTGAGAATCACAGAGAGGTGTAAACACGAAACATGTAGATGGCACAGCAGTGTATCGTGCTGTGATCAATAAGAAAGGAAGCTCGGTTGATCCGTGGACGTAGGCCAAAGTTCGGCCGGACCACGTAAATCCTGTTTTTCGTGTGAGTGTGTTTGGGTGCGAATTTTTTATTCGATTGAACTCCAAATAGCTCAAATCGATCTTAAACACTTGCATATATAAAATCTACATTGAAATCTTGTTCGAGAGGTGTCCATTTCCCAACAATGTTGAAGGCCCTTTTTATACGAGAAAAAGATGTAATTAGTTGAGGATGAACGTTAAGAGCATCTCCAACCCGCAGCGTAAAAATACAGTTAAGTCTGCACAATATTACAGCTACTACAGTGCTTTTATTCCAACCCATAAACTCTATTTTCTACACTAATTCTCACTTCAATCCATTAACTGTATTTTCTACTCTGAAAATCAAATTCCTATACTAAACTTTATATTAATTAAAAAGTCAATAAAATTATAATTTATAATCTTGGCATATTATTTAATTATAATTTTATTAAATTAAAATGAAAAAAATAAAAGGAAATTAACATTATTTTTTCTTTTATTATTGTAAAATATCAAATATTTAAATATAAATATAATATTTTTATTAAATAAATTATATAATTAGAAAGTACAACACAATTTTTGTGTTGGATATTATGTGTACATCTAGAGTAGCTCTGCTAATCAACACAATATACGTGTTAGATATGGAGTTCCATTGGAGTAAAAATATTATTGTTGTGTTTTACACAAAAATAAAGCATTCGTTGGAGATGCTATAATGTTGGGCTTTTTCGTCGCCATACACAAATACGTTAATGGCGATTGGCTGGCGAGCGAATGCTTTTGTTTTTTTTTTTTACATGATGAAGGAACAAAGTGTGTGCATGCAGTGACGTATGCATAGATATTACATATAATTACTTAAAAATAATATGGGTTCAAATATCTGAAATAGGCCCTATTTTGAACTTGGAAGCCCAAACAAATTTCTAGTTTGATGAGATTAACCTATAAACATTATATTCAACTGATAGGGATTTAAATCTTTGTACAGTTATGCTCAAAGTAGATCATCTAATTTGAGACTACTGGCCCATCAACGTATAAAGTACCCCAAGAGAAACCTCTTATCACGAAAATAGAAACACAAGAAAGAAGAAATGTAGGGAAGACATTATATGCAAGAATTGATCGACGTTGTCATATACATACGATGACTGCGTGGTATGGATATATTCCCAATTGTTGTTGGGACAGGTAAGAAAAAAATTGACTCGAATTCTAATGCTTGTTTACCAAAGGCCCTTTGACGTGTATCTATCAATATAGGGTCATACTTCAACCTCAGTTTGATCAACTTTCCCATTTTATCCCATGATATAATCTATGTCTAAATAATAATACAAGTGATGGATGGAAATTAATTAGGCTACCAAACCTCAGCACAGTTACTCCTCCATCTTCCCAACTCCTATATTTCTCCTATACGCTCAGAAATAATATTATATATTGCTTCAATTAGACCAATCGAAGTTTAAATATGCACACAAGAAACCCCATTTTTGGTTTGACTTCAAAAGAATTTGGTAAACTAGCAAAATGCCAAGTAACGCCAACCAAAGGACAAAAGTGTCATTCGACCTACACTTGAGATTAAGGGAGCGTGGACCATGCGAAAAGGATTCTTACATGTATAAATAACACACCCCAAAAGACGGTATGTAATGGTAGCTACAACCTCGTTGTCCCTTCATTTCTCATCTTACGTTAAAACCAAGTTAATCACTTTTTTAAACTGATAAACAATAAATTACAAAACCACCATTAACCAGCCGTTCCTCACAGCATAGAAAATGAAGAACTTCGTTTCTTGTCCGAAGATAATCATCCTCTTTGCCCTCCTTCAAATCGCCGCCATGGCTGCTGAGAACGAAGAGCTTGTGAAGTGGGCTGGCTATGGAGAAGAAAAGCTCTCCAACGTCATCGTCGGCGGCAGATTAGAGTGCCACGTGGGCAGTTCTTATTTCCCCGTTCAAGGTTTTCTTCAATATCAATCCAAGATTCTATTTTTTTGGTTCTTCCTACGATGGCAATATTAAATTAAAAGCCCTTAAAATTAATTGCAGGGGCGACGATGGCAATAGCTTGTGGAGGAAGAGCGAGGATGAAGAAGAAGTCGATAACGGCGAAATGCAGCACGGATGGTTTTGGGGAGTTCGAAATTGAGGTTCCTTCGTACTTACACGCAGTTCCCAACTTGGAGAAGATATGCCATGTTAGAGTGGTTAATGTCCCAAAAGCATCTCCATGCAATAATAACAAGGGTTTAATTAGAGGGAAGAGAAGCAAGAGAATAGAGTTGATTTCGGTTGGTGATGATGGAACTCGAACTTATACGGCACACAGCATGCGCTTGAAGGTGATGGGATGAGTTCTTTAAGTGAATAATTGTGTTTTATAACATTGGTGGATTTATTGCATTGGCTTGCATGCATCTTGTATATATTGTGTAGTTAAATGATTGATGGCGCTTTAAGTCACAAGTATATGTATGAGTTGCAAGGTTTAATGATCGATGTGTCGTGTCCACAATTGTGATAATAAAATGATTTTATTTCTTTGGGTCCTTTTTTCCTTTGGTTTCATTACTTGTCTATTTACTACGCTTTATAGTTTAGATATTTTAACTTTGCTCTCTTTAATCTTGGCATAAGACGTTACATAATGGGGCTTAATGATGATTAATGAAGGCGTTACATTATTGATTTTCTTTTAATTTTTAAAAGAAAAATCTTTGGGAAGTAGTGCTTAAGCAAGCTCATGAATCACCTGTTAGTTCCAAAGTCAGAGGATTACATTACGTACATATCGTTTATGTAAAAGCCAATCAGCTGAGACATAAGTTGTAGTAATAATGCTAAATCAAATAAAATATCAATAAAGTAAAGTCATCAACAATAAAACGGAAAAAACCCAAATATTGCATAATATAGAGTATAGACTAAAATCTAAATAGAAGTATCCAATCCAATCCATTAAGATTCACCTTTCCCAACTGTGTTGTGTTTCTGCTCAAATCTAAATCGGATCTTCAGTTTTTCTTCGGCGTTTCTTCTTTTCAAGCATGTCCATTAACAAATGAAGAATCTTTCCACACAGCAGATTCTAATTGTTGAGTTGTCAATTGAAAAGAGAAAATCCTAATCAATACATGGGGAATACAAATGGAAGGGAGGAGAGTGGCAGTGAAAGCCCACCTGATAGCGTCGGCGGTGCGCACGTTAACATGGCTGACCGAGACGATAGGTACCGTCCGCGCGCCGGCGATCCTGACTTTATGGGTCAGTCGCCGCCGCCGAGTCCCAGGGCTACTCAATCGCCCTTGATGTTCAGACCTCAGGTCAGTTCTTTCGAAATCTTTTCCTTTCTTTGCTGTTTGATTTCTCTGCATGTAGATTTATTATCTGCCCGTTTTGGGTTTTGTTCTTCCTTAATTTTAAGGCAAGGTTTGATTATTTTTTGTCATCCGAGCGCCAGAAATGATGAAGGGGTCTCCGTGTTTAGGGAATTCTACACATGGATTATGATGATTAGAGCAAATTATAGCTATGGTAGATCTAAAGCACCTTTCTGTTGGGCAATTGATGCAGGAAATTAAGATATTGGATCATCGTTTGCTGTAATCATGAAGATGGGAACTTTGTTGGCTTTGGTGAAACTTTGTTTTAATATCCTCTTCTCATTCGTAGCTTCTGTAAGGCAGAGATGTAGTTGTTATGACATCCTTGGACGAAACATGGCTCCCAATGGAGTAATCTTGATGATTGCTCTTTTAAAGGATCATCGAAACTGTCCGAAAGAGATACGTTCTAGAGTTTAAAAGCAACCCCTTGTCTGTTGAATTAGTGCTTTTTTCACAAGTTCTTCGGTGATTGCTGATACGTTGTTCTCCCAGATACCATATTTCATGTTCCTCCCTAACTGATGAGTTGACATCACCGTACAACAGTAAATGCAAATGTGAAGTGGCCTTTAAACGAATTCGTACGCTTAGATTTTCAAAAAATTCTCAGATGCCAGCAGTTCCTTTACAAAGGCCCGGCGAGCTACACATCCCCAACCCGTCGTGGATGCAGACTAGCTCGAGCCAAGAAGAAATCCACGACGAACAGGGCATACCAACCATGATCAGCTGGAGCTACGGTGGTAAAGAAGTCTCTGTCGAGGGATCATGGGACGACTGGAAATCAAGGTTAGAAAACTGCATCGCATCCCTGAAGCTCACACGCATCTACTTCCATCCTTTCTCTGAAATCTCGGAGCAAATTTCTTACAGGAAACCACTGCAGAAGTCAGGGAAAGACTTCACCATCATGAAAGTACTCCCGTCGGGCGTTTACAGGTACAGATTCATCGTCGACGGGCAGTGGAGGCACTCGCCCGATCAGCCACTGGACCACGACGAATCTGGGAATTCTTACAACATCTTGGACTTGCAGGTTTCTTTATTGTAAGTTCTTGCCCGTCGATTTGTTTCTGGGACTTAAAAAACCCTTTTTTTACAGGATTATGTGCCCGAAGATATAGACAGCATAGCTGGGTTCGAGCCACCGAAATCGCCAGATTCAAGCTACGACGACAAGCAGCTTGGGCCCGAAGATTTTCAGAAAGAACCTCCTTTAGTTCCTCCCCATTTGGGCTCGACTCTACTCAACTCTCCTTCGCTGCAGATGGAGATTCCACCGCCCTTTTCTAGGCCACAGCACGTCGTACTGAACCATCTATACATGCACAAGGATCGAAACCGACCCTCCGTTGTGGCCCTTGGCTCGACCAATCGGTTCCTTAACAAGTATGTTACGGTGGTTCTGTACAAGTCGATACAGAGGTAAGCTAAAGAGAATGAATTATGTGTGGGAACTTAAGTAGTTCTTAATTATATGTGATTTTGGGACAAGGGTTGAAAGAAAGTAGAGAAGCTTGTGGTTGAGATTTTGTACTTTTGAAAATCTTGTCTGAAAAAGGGGAATTCAAGGTACTTGCTCTTAGTGTGGAGTGGACATTCAAGAAGATTACTTCTTATTTTGTCTAATTTGGTCACTGATTTTCTGTAAACTACGGTTTTTTGCAATAATAGTGCTTAAATATGAAAGAATCTTCACGCGACAAATTAAAATGAAAATTGAGAAGTGACTGACAAGTGAGAACTCGTAATAGATGTCGTAATAGATGGTAATAACATATCAATGAAAAAGACTATGCTGCCACTAGGGCCTAGGGGTCTTCATTCGGTTATAACCGAACCGAACTTCAAGGAGTTTATAAACCGAAAACCGAACCGAAATTTCGGTTCGGTTTCGGTTTTACCGCACTTTTTTCGGTTCGGTTCGGTTAACCGACCGAAAAACCGAATTTTAATAAAAAAATTAAAAATAATACTATCTATCTTATAAATATATATTATCATAAATATTTGTATAAAATTTTAATTTACCTCATTATTTTCATAGTTTGTTAAATATTTTATATTACAAATACCATATATATATATTTATATAATCTTTCGAATATTTTTCTTATTTTATTAAATATGGTGGATATATTATTAATATAAGACACATATCATTATATATTTTATATAATATATATATATATATATATATGTATATAAAAAAGGGGATTCAACACTTAAATACCTACATCCAAAAAAATTAGACAGATCAGTCCCTAGTCAGTGTAATTTTTAACCTAGGTACCTAGTTGAATTTTATTTTACTGATAGGTACCTAACTGACGGATTTACCCCTACTAGAACTGGTTTTTTACATCTCTTACCTTATTTCTTTTTCACGTTCGATCGCTCCTAAAAAAGAGAAAAAATCGCACAGCCCCAAACCAAATCGCGCTATTGCTTGCCAGAAATCGACCCGGGTTTTTTTGGCTTCAGATTCTACGTCGTCTGTCCAATCATTCGTCGTTGTATTTCCTTCAGAAACCGATTGGTAAGTCATTCGCAGTATTACCGTAAGCGGTTGCATTTCGTCACGATTAGGATTCTTTTGTGCGTGTTTTTGGATTGACATTGATTTGTTGGTCGATTAGGGTTTTTGTGTGTGTGTATTTCGTCATGGCTGCTTGATTTGGGATTTTTTTGGAATGGGTCGAATTTGATTTTTTCGAATGGGGTCAATTTGTTGTGGTACTACATCGTAACTGCATTTGGTACCCTCTGTTTTGGCATATTGGTACCCCTTGTGTGAATAAAATGGTACTGCTTGCCAAAAGTGGTCGAATGGGGTCAATTTTTTTGGTACTACATTATCATCGCATTAGGTACTCTCTGTTTAGGCAAATTGGTATCCCTTATGTGAGTACAATGGTACTGCTTGTTAACATTATCGGCTGGGTCAATTTGTTTTGGTACTACATTTTCACTGCATTTGGAACCCTCTGTTTGGTCAAATTGGTACCCCTTGTGTGAATAAAATAGTACTACTTACTGACAGTGTATTTTTTGCAGAAATGCCTCCACGGAACAGATTTGAGCTGGCTTCCCGGTGCCATCCTACGCTGTTTCGATCTACCATAAACAATTTGAAGGGTAGCATGACCCCAGATCAAAAAGAAGCTCTAAGAAGATCCCCGTTTCATTTTTTTAGATATGCCTAAGATGAGCCATTCGTTTGCTCGAATCATCCGGCGTGATGATGAACGGGTGCACTATTGGGCTAATGGTATTACTCTCCGTTACGTTATGAGTTTACCTTTTTTGCTTATGTATTTATTGATGAATTCAATGCTTTGGGAACTTTCAGATTTGGGTGTATGAGCATGTGTCCTCGTTGGCGCAGAAGCGGGAGATGTATATGTTTCCCCGAATGTTCAATTGGGAAGAAAGTAGGTTTCCCAATGACGTAATAGCTGCGGAGGCTGAATTGGCTGCAATTACCTCTATCGTCCCAATATACCCAACAAAGAAGGAAGTGAAGTTCGTGCATCCGATTAATTTGCTGCTGGAGGTATAAAATTCCCAACTTTTTATGTATTATTTGCTTTGTTTCTAAATGTTGAATGAATTATGTGTTGTTAAGGTTGATGGAGGAGTTGGCGGATCTCATTTGGAGTGGAGTGCTCGTGTGGAGAGGTTGGAAGCCGAGTTGAGATTGAAGGATGAGGTTATAAGAGATCTAAGGTCAAATGATCGGACGTTGAAGGTTGATATGCCCAACGAGGATGCGACGGAGGAGGTAGACGCTGAGGATACTGAACGAGTGGATGATAAAGAGGCTGAGGCTAAGGATAGGGATGTGTGCAAGGATGGGGTGATGATAAGGCCGAGGATATGGTTCACAGTGAGGGTGATGATGTTGCCGAGCAGATGGTTCAAGCGATGATGAGAAGGCCGGAGAGGACAAGGTTGAGGATATGGGTGAGGATAGGGCCAGGGATATGGCTCATAGTGACCGTGACGATATGGCCGAGGTGATGGCTCGTAGCGACGGTGAGAAGGCCGAGGAGGACTATGTTGAGGAGGATGTGGATGAAGCGGAGGATCAAGAGCAAGATCAGGAGGATAAGGGTTCGGAGGAAAGGTTGGGGATGGGACTGTTTGGAGACCTTTGTTTGTTTATGTTGGTTTTTCTTTTGTGCATGGACGGTTATTGCCAAGTGTGTACTGTGTTGTGTTGTTCTATGACTGTCCGTAATTTATGCAGTACCATATGTTATTGTAGGACCGTATCTTATCCTTTACGTACAGAGTACCGGAATATGCAGGTTAGACCGTACCATTATGTAAATATATGACGTACCATAAACAGAAGATAAAAAGCACCTTGTCTTTCATATTGCCGTACCATATAGCTTACATATAGCGTACCGTAAATGCAGGTTAACCGTACCATTACGTAAATACATACCGTACCTTATATATCGCACATGAAGTACCTTATCTGTTGTACACTAAGGTGCCTTGTGTTTTACAGAAGTTACCTTATCATTTACATATATAGTACCATAACCTGCAGGTTTACCGTATCCAAAGTTATACATATACAGTACCCAGATTTCAAAGTATATCGTACCATTTGTTATACGATCGAAAAATAAATACATTCCTAATCGAATTGCGTTGTCCTGTGTGATTTTGATAATACCTAACAATATCGGAATGAAAAAAAATATGAAAGCCTAATGCACCGAATTCGCAGATGTAGCACTCACCACATTATTCAAATTATGTTGTAGATGTTCTTGCTTGTATCCTTATACTATAATGAATCATGGTATTCTAAGATTTAATTCATGCGTGCGGGGCCTAATGCACCGAATTTGATCTAAAACGTATTTAATACTATATTTTACTGTTCTACGGTGGTTCGAGATGAAAAAAGTAATTCGTACGACCTCGAAAAATACTAACCCTAGTATGACGTATCATATATTAAAGGGACGCCTTACCAAAAATAGCTTTGTAGGGGTACCTATCGTTTTGTGTGAAGCATACCAACTCAGACACGATTGCAGTACCATAAATTACATATGACATGAAACATCTTATGAAAGCCACGGACATGTCAGATAATGCTGTCTTGTATGATTTAATACCTCGTATGTCAGAATCTGTCCAGTCATGACAGAAAAATTCAGAAATCTGTCCACTCATGACAGAAAAATGTCATAAAAGTGTTCAATCATTACAGAAAAATGTCAGAAATTGTCTCTTCCTTTCTCCACATCAACACCTACTGAAATGCTTCGTTTGTGACGAAAAATAGCCAAGCCTTAAATTCGAAGTCTTACTTTAATTTATACGGTACCTACTTCTGAAACGATACAGTACCATATATTGTACACTTAGGGTACCTAAATGACCTAAATTACAGTACCAAAATTGCGTATATAAACGTACCAAATTGGCATATGTTACAGTACCAAGTTCGCTTATATTACTACTATGTTGGCATATCTTACGGTATTAATGGTATATTACAGTACCAAATATGCATATTACAGTACCAACTTGGCATATATTACAGTACCATAGTTGCGCATATTAACGTACCAAATCGGCGTATATTACAGTACCAAAGTTACATATCTTACGGTACCAAAGCGACATATATTACAGTACCAAAGTTGCGTACATTAACGTACCAAATTGGTATATATTACAGTATCAAGTTCGCTTATATTAGTACTATGTTGGCATATTTTACGGTATCACCGGCATATTACAGTACCAAAGTTACATATCTTAGGGTACCAACGTGGCATATATTACAGTACCATAGTTGCGTTTATTAACGTACCAAATCGGCATATATTACAGTACCAAGTTCGCTTATGAAAGACTATGTTGGCATATCTTACGGTATCACTGGTATATTATATTAGCAAACTGGCATATATTACAGCACCAAACCAGCATATAATACGGTATCAAATTTGCATGTATTACGATATCAAACCGGCATATTATTACAGTACCAAACTAGCATATATTATGGTATCAAACTGGCGTATATTACAGTACCAAATTTGCATATATTACAGTATCAAACTGGCTTATATTACAGTACCAAATTTGCATATATTACAGTACATTGTGCACATCATTTAGACAAAAAGAATGAGTCATTACCAATTGACATATTTGGACAAAAGAATGACCTGTTGGCATCATTTAGACAAAAAGAATGAGTCATGTCCTATTGACACATTTGGCATATATTACAGTACCTTCCTGGCATATATTACAGTACCTTGTTGTCATATATTACAGTACCTTGTTTGCCTATATTACGGTACCTTATTGGCATTTATTACAGTACCTTGTTGTCATCCATTACAGTACCTTGTTGGTATATATTACGGTACCTTATTGGCATTTATTACAGTACCTTGTTGTCATATATTACAGTACCAAATTAGCATATATACAGTACTTTGTTGACATATATTACAATACCTTATTGTCATATATTACAGTACATTGTTGGTATCATTTGGATAAAGAATGTGCCACATACAAAAGTGCAACAAAAATGTTTTGGAACAAAAGCAGTAACGAAATACATGGCAAATACGGACCCTACGTCGATACGACCTCTCTACAAGTACGACGATTATTCCTGTATTTTTCATATCTTTTGCACTTGTTGGATCTTTTATCTACCTGAGAAGGAATCCTCTGCATCTTTCAGCAACCAAAAAGAACACAAATGCCCGGGTCACGAATAAAATTCCCGTCATCGGTTAGAGCATTCATCTCGTGCGTCGTCGCTTCATGATCGATATTAAAAATGACTCCCTTTTATACTCACACAATGTAAACAACGTCCCGCCACTAACCGAACTTGTAGACGATATTTTCAGATAATATGACAACCTGTATAAATGGTACGCCTGTATAGTTTACAATGGTACAGCGTACGCGGACATCTTGGTACCGTATAGACACATAAAATGGTACGTAATAAACATAACAAATGGTACGTAATAACAGTTATATAAAGAAATCTGAAATCCCGATGGATTAGCCTCAATAACTGTCAAGAATTGACATCCACCCTTACATCGAGCTCTTAGATCGCATTCAGCTCCCAGATCTGGGTTAAATTTGATCTCACGAGTGCAATCGATTAACCACACCCAAAGCAAAATAAAACCTTACATGACAAAATCGAGACCCTAAATCGAGAACCCAACGTTCAATAGGGTCTTCGATCCTTGTCCGGCGCCGGCACGAGCAGGAGGAGTTGGTCGGCAAGAAGAAATCATCGACGGCGAGCTGAAGGTCGAATTTTGCAGAGAAAAAAAAAGCTGAAATGAAATTCTAAATCATTTAATAAGGGTATTTTCGTAATCTTAGGTGATTAGGTACCTAAGTGTAAAAATTTTATTCAACTAGGTACCTAGGTATAAAATAGTTCTTACAAGGTACCTAAGTGGCAGTTTTTTTTCCTATTGGGTATTTATGTGTAGATTTGCGTATAAAAAAATAAAAAAAAAATTGGAGTTCGGTTTTTCGGTTCGATTCGGTTTACCGAGGTAATAAACCGAAATCGAACCGAATTTTATTCGGTTATCAAAATGAAAACCGAATACCGAACCGAAATTGGTACGATGTTCGGTTCGGTCGGTTAACCGACATTTGAACACCACTAGGTGCCAGTCTCACGGTCACAAAACGAAGATGGGAAAAAAGAAAACTTTCAGGGATCAAAGTTGTAATTTCACCTTAGTTTGGGCAAAGCCCAACCCTAGATGAGTGGTAGATCCAAACAGAAACCTAAAAAGTTCACAAGTTATTGAGCCGCCGCATTGAAATTCTATCATATCAGTCCCTAAATCGATCTTTTATCCTCTGTCTCCAATGGCTGCTGCTTAATGAGTTCTTGAGCAGCGAAGCCTTTGCTTCAGTCGTCTAATTCATTTCTGTAATAATGTTTTTTTTATATGTGTGGAGAAATTCTTCCATAGCTAATCTAATTTCCATTGGCAATGATGAGAAAAAGGCCGGGCTTACAGCTGCTACCCCTCTGTGGTCGGTAGTAGATTGATGAAATCTTCGTCAATAAAGGTATCATTTTTATGTTCCTGAGCCAATGGCGTTTGTTTATAGACTAATCGAACTCAGATCATGGTTTAAGACAGCACGAATAATTTCCATTATCTCGTCTTTCCATCGGTAAGTTTCGGGTTGAGCAATTAAAAAAATAAATAAATTAAATAAAAAAGGAGGAAACACTTGATCTGCATTGCGTACGAATTCTGATTTTGATCACAGTTTTCATTTGAGGAAAATGATCACGGCCGAGAGAAACCAGGTCATGTACGAGGATAGTAGATTCGATAATTTAGAGTATAAAGTGGTCCATTACGCAAGCAAAGATGACGAACGTCTTCATCATGGACAAATAAGCTAGGCAATTCTTTCTCACAATCCATTTTTTTTTTGTGTTTGTTTTTGTTTTGTCGAAATCCATTACTAGGGCGCCTCGTCGTCCTTGGTAGGATAGCTCGCCTCCATGGCGATCCCGCAGACCCCATTCCCGTCCCTCGAGTCCCTCCTCATCCTAACGTATCCCTCCTCCCCCCAACGCGGGCCCCACGAGTTCTTAACGATCCAATACTTTCGACCACCCTCGAGCCCGTAGCCCACGATCGCAACCCCGTGGTTCAAATCCTTCCCGCAGAAGCCCGAGAAAATCCCGCTCGAGTACAGCTGAAAGAGCAACCCGCTCGAGTCGATGGCCGCCGAGACGGGCTGGCGGGCCACAGCCTCCTTGAGGGCCCGCTCGTCGCCCGCGGGCACCTCTTCGTACCCGTCGATCTTCGCCGCCTTGTGCTTGGATTTCGACTCGTCGCAGTTCCCGTCCCTGCCCGAGTAGGGGTAGTCTTCGTCCGAGGTTATCCCTCCGTTCTTGATTATGTAGTCGTAAGCCCCCTCCATGATGCCTCCTTTGCACCCGTGGTTTTCGCCTCCCACGTCGCAGTCGACGAGCTCCTGCTTGGAGAGGGGGAGGAGTTTACCCGTCTTTATCTTTGCTAGGCCCTCGATCGCCGCCGTCGCCGAGAACGCCCAACAGCTTCCTGCGTGTTCGAGGTTGAGTTTGTAGGTAGTGAGTTGTTTTAGTAAGTGATATACTGAAAAATATAACGAGGTATTTTTATGATGTTACGGCTGCCTTGTTTAATAAGTTTTTTTTTAATAGTGATTGATGTAGAAAAAGTCTGATTGGTTAATTGACGACCAATTTATAGTTTTTATCTGCCATAACATCTTTATAAAAGAGTATAGATGTTGAATTTTTTTTTAATGCTATTGGACTAAAATTGAGAATATTATAGTAAAAGGACCCCACTGGTGTTTTTTCTGGCTTGGGTGGTCGTGAGGATTCACACCCATGACCGATTGGGCAGAGTTCTGAACGGAGCACATCACGTTTAATTCTAGGCAATTAATCCCCGACGCGGAACATAAAACAAGGAGAGAAAACAAAATAGTTTACCGCATTTGCCCTGGTCCCTGATGGGCGTAACGGCTCCGTGCTTTCGCCAGTCGATACTATGCGGACGCTCGGTCTCATTATTGCGAAGGGCGGCCTTCTTCGTTGTGTTATTATTATTACGTCGACCTCCTCCGTGGGCCCCACCGTAGGCCATGTGCTTGGTCCTAAACTCGAGATTAGTCATGTCTGCGAACTGATTGTCGGTGAGCTTGTAAGGAAGGTCGAGGGAGTTGACGAAGTCGATGAGCTGGACGTTCGACTGGTAGATGCCGAACCGTAGGGCCCACTCGTCTCGGCTCGAGTACCTCCGAGCGTGTAGACCGAGCCACCCTTCGTATCTTTCCTCCATTAAGGCGGTTAGGTTGAGCCGCTTATGGCTCTCCTCGGAGGAGAGCGAGTGAGAAGGAGAAGCTAGGGTTAGGGTGCATAGCAGAAGAAGAAATGTTGATAAATGCTTCATTTTTTCCCTTACAATCTAGGATGAGAATGTTATTATTTATACGTATATATGCGCGCGCGCGCGCGTGTGTATTATATGGGTTGTTGATTGATGATCTAAATGCTTGCTCGTGTAGTGTTTGATGCCCAAGGGGGAACTCAAGTTGGATTCATGTAGTTGTTCTTGTTTGCGTATTGTAAGGAAAGTCTGTTGACAAAAACAACTTTCGTGCGTTGTTTATTTTATGTATGTTGTTTTGAAAGTTATACAATCTGCGTGCAATGTCCAACATTAAAATCTTAGGCTGATTGTCTTCGTCTTGTCGGAAATTAGGCAGATACTATTAAAATTAAATTAAATTAACTAAACCGATGCACGAGGTAAGAATAGATGGTGAAAGGGGAAAATCGTCAGCTACGTACAAAATAGTGGAACCATTACCATGTGGAAGAATCATAATACGTAATTCGATGAATTGTTAAGCAAAATCAGTCTTTGTGCCGTGATGAAAGACACTGCTGGCCATTCATGGCCTAACATTTAACCGTAAGTGTTCATCAACTGATTTTCATTATAGGAGGCCTTAGAATTCTTAAAATTTTTATATTTCATTATGGTTATTATTGTAAGGGCTTAGTTTTATTGAATGTATAGATTTAGGTAAGAAAATATCTAAGACATGGGTCGAACGAAAAGTACGTCTTTTTTTTCTTATTGAGATGGAGCAAAACAAGATAATTTTTTGCAGGCCATGAAAGAACCACAAAAAAAGTACATACATGATATAGAAATGCCTCGCCTTAAGGCAGAGGTCATTGAGATTTAGACATTCTCTCGAAAGCTAATACAACGCTTTCACGGTTTTCGCCCTGTAATAACAGAGCATGCGCCTCGCCGTGCACGAAAAAAAAAGCTAAGTCTTTTGCAGCGGCGTTAGAAGTTCCTGCTACAAAAATTAACGGAATCGGAGTCGAATTACCAGGAAAAAAAATGCGAATTCGTCGAAGCGAAAGAGGAGAAAAAAAAATTAAAACTTTCACCTCGGGATAATTCGAATTACCGCAATTCTGCAGTTTCGAGAGCTTAACGATTGCCTCCCACCTCGAGACATTTATGGGCGCCTTCGTATTCATCTTTCCATTCACGCCATCGGAATGCCGATTATGATATGCGTTCTTCGAATTTACGGAGGGCAAAGTGCGTCCGAGCCAAGAATCGGAAGGAGATTTCGGCAGGGGCGGGGAAATGTTCACGTACTCCGAAAATTTCTTGACGCGAGTTTCCGATTCTTTCACGCCGATCTCCTCATCGTCTGCAATGGTCGAAGAATTTTTATTGCATTCGACCAAATGCGCATTCTCGATATCAGCTGCACGATCTTCAGCTTCTTTATCTTCCAAGAACTCTCCGAAGGTTTTCAACGCCCTTTCGCCGATCTTATCAACTCGTGCAACATCGCAACTGTTTGGCTCGAACTGATCGAAAAAAAAAAGATAAGCCAAGAAGGAGATAATTTGTTTATGATTTAGGAATCCATAGAAGATGCAAAGAGTTCTTACATCGTTTCGAATCGACGCTCGATTCCCGCGATATTTCGACGACGAGCTCAATCCTGGGAAGGTATTCAAAATCCCGGGCGAACCCTTGAAGCAAAATCGAGGCAACAATCCACAGATTTGCGGCATCAAAGCTCCATTATCATCGTCCGAGCTCTGTTCTTCCTCTTCTCCTGTTTCTTGGCCAGCATTGTAATAATAAGAATAATTCAAATGACGATTGGCGAAGCTCGGGCCATATCGAAGCGATGGCTTGCTTTCGTTCTTTACCGCGATTGTCTTTACTCCTTGAATAGGTTCTTTTCGGCTTGGTATAGCCTTCTTATGTAGGAATTGAGGGGTCTCAGAAGCCATAGCTTTCGCTGCTGGTAAGAATCTGTCCATGACTAAGTTCAACGTATTTGGATCTCTTGAAAAATCCCCAAAAGTGTTTTTTGAGTCTGAATCTCCCAATCCACTCACACCGCTCAGACTACAGTTGAAGAAACTCGAATTGGTCTGTGATAGCCTATCAAGAGCATCCTCGTACACTTCTTCTTCATCCTCATCGTCGTCATCATCATCGTAGATGTTATCCTTACCATCTTCCTCTCTTTTAGGACTAATTTTCTCCTCAATCTTCTCCTTCACGGGCTCACAATCTTCGTAATTATTACAGTCATATCTGCCTGGAGAAAGCTTCGTTTCGCCAGTCGATTCTTCTATGGGTTTTCCAGGTGTTTGTTCCCAGTGAAACGGGACAGCTCCCTTTTTTCCGACAGGGCCAGACTTGAGCTCGGATCTGTAACAAGGGATTGTAACTGTTTGTCCCCTCCTTTCATCATCGTCTGTCAACGAGGTAGTAATAGTAGCACCGCCTTGTGACGAGGGCCGTCGAGTTCTCACAGATAAAAATGGCTGATTGAGATTCAGTTTCTTCACCTCCATCAGAAAACACTTCAGATTGGTCTACGATTATCGCCGACAGTTTCTTGAAGAAGCTCAAATAGATCAAAAAAGGTTAGAGCTTTCGATCAAGGGCTGGCAAGAATATATGTCCCATCAACAGTTCTTGAATCAAATAGGTTAACTGAACACTGTCGAATTAGGACAAAAGACTGCAGTTTACTTGAAGATGAGGAAATACAAAACTGGGCTCTCTGCTTTTTTTTTTCCTGGGTTGACTATACAGATAATAATCGAAGTCCTCATTTATGAATTCACGCACAACGTTCCATAAAAGAAGTGCTGACTGTAAAAGAGAGAATGGAGATGGACCAATCCGTACGCTAATGCAATCGTTTTCATTGGCAAACGAAACGATGTCTTAAATGCTTCTGCTGTAAATGGAGGAATTGTGTTAACAGATTTACAGTAGCTATGCTATTTCCTATGCATTTTTCTTTGTTTGGGTTGTGGGAATCAGAGACTTTACTAACCATGTAATATTTAATGAAATTTTTATTTCCAAGTATACAATTCATATATGTAGGAGTAGGACCTTTGCAGTGTGTCGTAATCGTACACATGCACTATAATGATTCTTGCAGTTGGGCATTATCAAGAAGTTTTTGGAATTTCTTTTCTGGAAAAAAAAAAAAGGTGTCGATTGCAACTTGCTGTTTTTTTTTTTTTTTGAATTATTCTATAATTATTTATTATTTCCTTTACAGCTCATGGGGGAGGGGAGGTTGACTGGTTGAGTTGATGCAACTTATATATTTGGTTTAATTCTTCTAAAATAGGATTTAATTATAGGTGTAATTGCGTGCCTCCAAAATTTATTTTAAATAGATTTCAGACTCCTGTCAGAATATTCATAGTTATAAAGACTTAATTTTTATAAAATTTAGAGATAAAGAACCCATTTTCATAAAATTCATAATTTTAAAAACCCAATTCAGCGAGGTGAATCGAATAGATGCATTTACGTGACAATTAAGAAAAAAAAAAGATATTAATTTTTACATGGGCATATGCAATACTTAATCTGTATTTGGATTCAATTGCCAGCCACTGTTGGAAAAATCTTAAATCAAATGTGTATCATAAATACGTTTGTTGGGCCTATGCGAAAAATGGAAAATAGTAAGGCCTTTACAGCCCAATATACATCTTATAATGTGTTTCTTTAAATCATGTAATGTAAGAAAGATATTTGAGAATTCTTTATAATTTTAAGTGCTTCGTATATGGAATTTAATCGAGTCGAGAATACTTGATTCATGATAACATCAATAATATGCATCTTATCAAAATGATTGATATTTTGTTTTTCAAACATTAATGGTGAACATAGATATACGTATATAACTCTATATGTTGAGAACTGCAATAGCAGCACCAAATATGAACAGTCGACACATAGTACAAACAGATGCAAATATACACATGGAAAAACATACAAAGATATATATGTTACAGAAGACTTTGATCATTAACTAATCTCCAAATAACCAGCTTTGCAGTAGAATAATACAATTATTGACCTGTTGATAGAATAAGCTTCAGCACATATATTAATCATGCTCGACAAATCCGTTTTCTTACAGCAAATTCCTGTCGAAAAAAAAAATCACACTCAATTAATACACTATCATGCTTATATATCAGAAACAAACTTTCAAAAACGAATATATATATATATATATATATATATATATATATTAGGCACTAATATAACGCTAAAATGGGGGAAGTATATATGGACACCATGAAGTGCGTACTGTGTGTGCAATGTAGATGCTGAGTATTGAATATATATTAGATATATAGAGATATCTTACTAATATGATGTGAAATGGCGGAATACGCACTTCATTAACTTTCCATATAAAGTTTGTAAGTACATATGTTATAGTGTAGAGTATGGATGTGTGTATAATATGGATATATAAATGAAGAATAAAAAGCAATGCTTTTGCTTGCCGACAAAATTGAATAATTGTGATGTCCCACCATATCAGAACAACACTGAAGGCGATCTAGTAGAAAGATAAAAAAAAAAGGACGGTTAATATAATACCATAACTAGTGATATTTTAATCGTATACAGGTGCTTCCCTTACGAAAATAAAAAAAAAAATATCATGATGTAGCAACATCATGGTTTTAATTAAAAGCTGACAAGGATGAGTTAAATAAAGGATATCCGATTTTCATCGTACAAAATACTATATAATATGCAATATTTGTGTATAATGGATGATGCGTAGAGAGCCCCCACACGCGAAAAAGAAGCGTCGATGTTCATGCATGGGATTAAAATATTATTATGATAACTTTCATCTAAGATGGAAATTTTACCATATCACGTCGAAGAAAAGCAAAAGACGTTTATAATGATTGATAATGTAATGAAAAAGATTCAATTAAAGCCTCATCAGCCTCCGACCCTAGAGAAATAAAAAAAATGGGGCAAAGATCTGCGATATCTCTCTAGAAAAAACACAGGTGCTCAAAAATGGAATCTGACACACAGTAGACCTTAAATATATATATATATATATATATTATATCATTTTACTTTTTGTTGCTAGGAATCGGAAAATATGCAATGGAAGCTGAAGATACTTGGCCTCGTTCTGAAAAAGAAAGTGCATCATATGTAAAATGTAAATACATTCCAAGAAAACGGGGTATTTTTATCTAGTCTGAGACTCTTGAGTATAATAAGATAAACTCAAGAGGAAACGATGATGTATAATGGATATGATAGTACTTGTCGCGATCTCTAGGGTTTTGAAGAGACGAAGAAGCTGAGATTTTTCATCAAGTCCTTATATTATAACACATTTAAAGAAAGATTCCCTAAACAACTGCAATCTTTTGACTAATTCATATGTGAACTTGGAGGTTTAATACAGGATTATTCTCAAGTTCATGGACAAGGACCTCTGCAATGGTTTTTATCCAGAGACATTTAATTAAAGAGACACTTTATAATGTCCCCCCATAAGTAAACGAGAAATATCTCTACGAATTAACATGAAAAACCTAACTCGTGAATGTACTTCCTTCACAATAGAAGAGGAAAAACGTGCGCATTGACTTAGTTTGGCTTGACTTGACTCTTATAGGCTGCAGCATTTAC